>JAHFWJ010000548.1:4800000-6000000 GCA_028555115.1 Himalopsyche japonica
AAACTAACCTAATAATGTCTACATTCGGAGGCTATTTGTATCAATCGAGAACGGATATGAGTTAAAAAAACGACAAAATAAATAGATGTAATTTAAAAAAAAATACTTCATAAGGTTAAACGAATTATGATAAAAACGAAAAAAAATTCATTGATCGATTTTATCGAATACATCCAGTGACTTGTACAAGATCTTTAAATCAGAAACGGCTCCTCAATTGCGCAGTTTGCCGGCCCTGTTTCGTACAATCCGCTCACCCCTCATTCGTAATATTACAGCAGGGGCAAGCCTATCGATGTGTTGATTGCTTTATCGTTTCCTGGAAAATGTATGTCGTTCAAACAACTTTTTGTTTTTAATCTTGTTCTCACGATTTTAAATCGAAATACCAAACTCCAAAATCACACTTGGCGCGATTTCTGCTCTCCGTCCACTTTTTATAATAATATGTACAGACGAAAGAATATCTGCTTCCTTAGTAGACTATTTTTTAATACTGATTTATGGACCGGAAGAGGAAACATGTTTATAATCTCAACTACATATTTTGTTATATAAATAAAATTGATAACCAGTTTATTCCACTTGGTGTGTAACTATAATAAATGTAACATGTATTTCACTTCTTTGGGGTACAATACAGTTAGTCTAAAGATGTTTCTCGACAAAGCGAAACACATGTTCTCATCTTACTCTATCAGTCCCGGCCCATTTTTAAACAAACGGCATTTTTCTTAAGTGTTTACTAAAAGTGTGATAGCTATGGTAATATTGGATAAAAGCAAATTGAAATTTTCTGAGATTGTTAAGAACATTATTAAAAATAGCTCTAGATTGATAAAATTGTCAACACTTCCCCATGTGTAGAGCCACACTTTAATGTTTGCACATGTACCGAGTCTCACTTATTTTTTTGGTTTTCACACACTTCGCAAGCCCTATAGGAGCTATTTTTTTCTGTTGCCGGTAAAGGGATCTTAATTTTTTTTTATATCTCCAAAACAATCTGCTTTATCAATCTTGCAAAAATTTTCCTCGTAGTGGACTCGGTGCCACTTTTATTTCGTCTACAGGAGAGGGAATGTTGGTGTAGTTTATTGCACGCGAAACGAATGTGTCTTTAGATTGTCTAAACCAATACTTTCATGGATGATAAGACTACTTGAATGACTATTTTGAAATGATTCGAGTCCTGACAATAAGAAAACATTAAAATTCTTTGCCAAAAATTTAATTTAATTTGTCATTTTTCGAAGGGCCGGTCTACCACGTCAAAAAACGTTTCCGGGATTCAATGTGCAGTAACACAGCATGTGAAATAACAAAGTTATCATACTTAGCTGACCTGTTTTAGCTGCAATATACTGCATGCTTTAAGATTTTGCCTTTCGGCATCTTCAGGCATTAATTATTTCATCACTATTCATATACTTTATATACATTTCATCACTAGATGTTTGATAGTAGGTATCTCTATGTATAAAAAAACATAATGTAAATAATGTTAGTTGATTAATATTTGTTGTAAAAACATTTCAAGAATGACTCATTGACAATACCGTTAATGACAATCATCACTGGCAATCGTGTTAATTATTATTAGACTAATATTTTTCAATTTGATTTAGCTGCAATTTACTGCCTGCCTTAGGGTAAGTGTTTTCCTGTAATTAATAACATTGGTATATAGGCGATGCTAACTGTTTATTTTACGTCAGTTCTGTTGCATCCGTGGGATGCCAAAAGGCGAAACCCGAGTCACTAGTGACAAAACATGTGGAATCGTTCAAAGTTGTAACAATTCAAATTTGCTATTGAAGTTCCATCAAGCACCTTCAGTTGATATCATAATTTATATCATACTTAGACTTATCCGAGACCAAAATGAAAATTACCCCATCCTATATATTACCTAATTGTATGTTCGTGATAATTTCTTGAGAAGCCGTGTAATTAAATTGCTTGTCTATATAAAGTGAAAAACCAGCCTGCCAGTGGGGATGCCACTGGTAAAGTAAAGTATTGCTTCGGATGTCGAAATATTCCACGCGGAAGAGATTGGATCATTTTTAATGTATTAAAGTAAATTTACCCTAAACTTGCTCGATTGACTTCCTTGTTGTTACTGTTTTTTTTTTAAATTTCAAAGTTACCTTTAATAAATTTCACCGCGGAATCCATTAAAAATATATTGGGTAAAAATAAATTCGTTGGCCACCCTTCACCAATGAAACACAATAAATATTATTTTATTTCAAATCGTAAGACTTGGCTGCTTCTTCTTTAGTGTCACTTTTAACAGTATAAACGTCAGTTCTAGTTTGTTATTTCCTTTATTTGTGACAGCACTGATCCTTAACATCTTAGAAACTAAGAATCAACCGTTTGTTACTTTAATCTCGTTATTTATGTCAGCACTGAGGTCAATAGGAATATACTTTCGTTTATTATACTTTAATATTATACACTTTGATTCATTATTATTTTATAGAAAATAAACATAATTTCATTGGTTAATTTATATAATATATAGACCTAGACGGGTGGCTTACCACTGTCTGGAAAACGGCCAATAACTTTCTGAGTGTGTTTGATCACCATTATTTTTTTGTGTATATATATATATATATTTGTAATCATCAATGAAATATGTATACAAAAAAAAGTACGATGTTGTGAATTAATACAATAGCATCCACTATAACTACACTAATAATTTTATTCCGACCTGTCAAAAGAACCCAAATCCTTAACTGGCTGATCACTGTATCTGTTACCCAATTAAGTGTTCTGCAAAAAAATAATACATGAAATTTTTACTGATTATCCGGTTTCGCTCAACAAAAATATTATACGTTAGAGCACTGTTTATAATGTTTTTTTTTAATTTTAAAAGTTACTGGTGCCCAAAGATGTCGAAAGACGAAACTCGGATCCTTAGTGATAAGACGATTTTTTATTTATTTATATATACGCGTTACAAAAATTACAAGTTTATTGCTCACGCAACGTCAAAATATTTAAACATTTTATGTTGGAAATTAATGAAAAAAAAAACAAGAAAACAAAAAAGTTAACCAAGCAAGTTCACGAAAAATATACTTCAACACATTGAAAAATATTATTCGCCTGAACTCACTTTCGTCCACATGGACATGTGGAATTGTACAAAATCTCAAGAATTCAAATAACAAAATTTTTATTCAAGCTTTCCGCGTGGTAGAATGCCTGATGATGCCGTAAGTCAAAACCCAGGTCATTAGAGACAAAATATGTGGTGGATTCGTACAAAGTTCCCACAATTTCAATTTGATATTGGAATGCCTGCATACATCTTCACCAATATTATAAATTATTTAAATAATACATTTGATTATTTGGTGAAAAATTTTGATGCATATCACGAAGTGGCTTATGACCGGTTCTTTTCGATTTTGTATATTCAGTCGAAATTTCGGTTTGAATTTAATTTTTAACGATATGAAATAGATTAAATCATGCCGCATGATTTTGAAACCAATAGTTTCGCTGCCAATTTACGATCGGAGCCTCTCGGAACATTGACTCGTTAACTCTGGCGCCATCAACCTACTGCGGCTTCCTGCATCTGAAAAAAAAAACCACTTTGTCGACCGCCTGGATATATTTTTCTGAAATAATACAGGTTTGAAAAATACGACTTAACAGAACATATTTAATTAAAATGTAAATCGACACAATACCTTCTGCAGGATTTGAAATAAAATAACTACATATGAAATTATATAGCGCATACTATTTTATACAAATAATATCAGCAATTAGTATGCAAATCTAGTAATTAAGTTTTGGCACCGAATTTGAGATAAAACGTTGATTTGTGGCTTGTTCATTTTATATTAATTAATTTGATATTTTATTGGAATATCTTCATTTTAAAAACATAAAAAGGCATCAAATTTATTAACAAGAATCATTAGATTGTTTATTACTTAAAGGTATTTCGACATACACTTCTTAACCGAAATACAAACGTATTCAAAAATTGTCTTTTTTTACCTCTCAGGACTGTATTCCTTCTGCTTTTACTAGGTTTTTTTGTATTTTAATTTTATTATAATTATTTATTTAAATCGTTCAAACTTTATTCACTTTTTAGAATTGTAACAACTTTTACCGATTCCACATGCTTTGTCGCTAACGACCCGGGCTTTATCTTTCGGCATCTTCAGACATTCTATAACACGGGTGCATCAGGACTGACTATTCCGTGTGATAGAATGCCTGAAAATGTCGAAAGGCGAAACCCGGGTCGTTATTGACAAAATATGTGGTGACGTACATACTTGTAATAGTTCAAATTTGATATTGAAATTCTACCAAGCAACTTCAATCGATATCATAAAATTTATTCACTTTCACGTGTGCAGTTAGTTTGAGTAAATTCGTGCACTATGCAATGCGGGTCGTGTCTGACAAAACATGTGTATATGCGCAGAGTGTTAATGATTCATATTTGATATTAAAGTTCCATCAATTATTTGCAATCGATATCTTTAATTATTTTCTAATGTTGACTGACTTAACGATCAATATTTCGAAAGCATATTTATGTACGTTTATATGTGACATAATGAGAAATAATAATGATTGTAAGAAATTTTTAGGAAATAACAGTTGACAGTTAATTGATGAATGTCTAATGAATTTGAGACGAATTTAGTGTATCTATGAAATACTTCGTACGGAATTTAAAATTTGTGGATGCTTCTATTAAAGGGCTCCAACCACTCGGCTATATAACCAGTTATTGTCCGGTGTATAAAAAAACCATATCCGCTCCAAATTGTGTGCAAATAGCTTCTTAATAGCGGTATCGTAAGATAATGTTTTTTCTATGAAAAATACTTTTTACTCAGTTGATCAATCCTTACAATGATAGTAAATATTAGAATAGGACAGGACTGTTTTTTTAGCTATACGCTTTCTCTTTATCCTGTTCTTAAGTCATGGTTAAATGGGAGAGAATTTTCAGACATCACAAATATCCATACCTTCGAAAACAATCGATATTTCGATTTAAAAAAGACGCTGTCACTATTATCATAGAAGCCAACGCCGGTGACCACTGAACCACGATTCCTTATTGATTTTGTAAAAACAATCACGATACAAAAAAAGTAACACGTTTTTTTGGTTATTCTAATTATATTGATTGAATTGGTAAAACTCAATTATAGCACGGTGAAAAAATCAATGTATTTTATTTCAAAAACAAAAAAAGCTATTTCGACTTTCCTTCATCAGAAGTACAGATAATACCATATGCTTAGTAAATTTCATAGAACTAAAATGTATTGCTATTTTTTCACTTTGGTATTCTAATTCTTTTTATTGCGACTTCATGCAACGTAATTTGATGAGTTTATACAATTATGGTTATTTATATAATAATGTCTTGAAGTTTTGTTAATTGTATTAATAATTATTTGTTCAACTACAGAACAAGATCGATCGTCAGATCATTTTTGAATTGCCACTCTGAAAATAATTATTATTCTAGCAGATTTATTTGTAAAGGAACACCGACACTTAAAGCGTCCTTATTATAAATTTACATTAAACGAAATTGTGTTAAACTTTTTAGAAATTCTAAACACGAAGACCTTTAATTAAAACGCCGCTGCAAAGAAACCAATTCGAGAAAAGGGGACATCAGATCTAGTGAAACTATCGTATTTATTTTCTTATAAAATATTTCAAATAATTTTCTTTTTAGGTCGTATTTGCATTTCAAATATCCTGCCAGTGGTAGATTCTGAGAGTGATGTTACATAAAACCTATATTCATCTTCGTAACACATTTGGCACATGGCCAAATTCAAAAATAACCTACAATTCAAATGCGACAACCATGTTAGCTCCGGCGTGACCTAAGTTGTTTTTCTTTGCATATTGAAGATAAGTAACTAGATAACTTACTTTATATAAACAGTTCATTGTTTTTTTTATATAAATATCACGCAAACTATTATTGCCAAGTATTTGTAAATGTAAAAATTGTCTATTTAAAGACTTATTCTCCAACTTTTCACCCCTAGTAAAACCATTACAAAGAGTTCTTTGTGACGAATATATTTTACATGCATGAAAAAGTGAAATTTTTTTCACATAAAGATGACAGTAGCAAATTTTTTCAGACTATCTTTTCATCTGCTTTTATTAAAAATTAATGATAATTCATGGTATGGAATTAATAAATAAAATTGGTAGATTCGCAATAAACATTAGTACCTCTGTTGTCTTCATTAAAAAAGATACATTTTTTAAATACCTCGATAGTAACAATATTCAATAAAAAATATATTATAAATACAGACAATTAGAGCCCAAATCGATTTTATTAATATTCCAGTCCGTTTGTTTAGTCGTTCACAAAATTGTAATTTAAAATATACGATACTGGACAACATTAACTCAATACCTATACTTAATACATTTTAAGGAAATCACTTCATTACGTATAATCGTTCAATTTCAATTCATTTACATTAATAACTTATAAATAACACTAAAACGGTTTATAATATTTTGTTAGAACGGATTTAATATTCGAAATATATTTTAATGTAAGCGAGACGATATATACTCTTAAACAATATATAATACAAAGTTAAGTTCAATTATAGTTCTGGTGATGGTGAAACCGAAACAGATATCAACACAAATATAATATATGAAATTTGGTGTTAAATAATTTATTATTTTTATCTTATTCATTTTTTATATTAACATATAAGTATAGTAAAACTATTTCTATAAATTTCATTTATCCCTACATTATATTTTTAATAGCTCACTATTTTAACTATTGTAACCTTAAAAGCTACAAAAAAAAGCGCAGCTTTAGATGAAATTTAATTTGGCTTTATTTGATTTTCTAAAAATAACAAAATATTGCTTATTCAACACTGACAAGCGACATGGAATAAAGTGTTTTACCATATTTTTTTTTTGAAATCTAAGAAAAAACATTTTTAAAATTAAATTCTTTTCCTACTTGATTCTTATGTTGCCTTTACTGAAACATAGTGCTCTTATAAAAAGTCTTTCAATAGGGACACTCGAATTTGTTAAAGCATAAATAAAACAAGTGGTGTCTGAGATGTCTATTAAATTTTTTCACGTTTGAAAATATATTTTTTGCCAATAAGTGTGGAATATAACGTCGTTCAAATGTTCGCCGTAGTTTTTCTTGATGGCATGGCTTTGTCGCATGAATCTGGATGAATTTGTTGGATGGCGTTGGATGTTGTTATACTGACTTTGAGGGCGTCAACTGTTTGCGGTTTATTTTCAAAGACTTGGGATTAAGGATAGCCCCAAATGAAGAAATCCAAAGGCGTTAAGTCGAACGATCCCGATGGTCAGTTCCAGTGTAAATGATGTTCAACACTATAATCTTCCATGGTGATTTTCTGAACTCTACTAAACAATCGAACATAAATTTGACAGATTTTGCTGTAAAAAATTTAATGCAGGCACCCCTTAATCGTTATTCGAAACATTGTTAAGATTTTATTAAAAATTTTGAAATATCCTTTAAAAACTTCTGTTAAACTGAGATTGTTTTTACTTTTCGACAATTTCATTTATTTCTCAGTATCGTTTTTTAGAAATCTACATTTTAACTACATATTGGAGAACGCGGCTCGCTGTTTGGCACTACTGTGACGGTCTAAATTTCAAAGTCTTCCTTTATGGTTTCTTGGTCGAAATCAGTTCCTTACAAATCGTCCTACCACATCTTTCACAAAGTGGTCTGCTGAATTTTAAAATGTCCTTTTCGTATCACACAGGATCGAATCTAGAACTTTTATTCCTGTGTGACTTTGATATTATACAATCAGAATATTTTCTCTGCAGGATTGCACACATTTAATCAATAAAACTATTCAGAGTATAACATACTTATCACATCTAGCAACATTTTTTTAGATTCTCCGCTGATCTTGAATATATTATATTTCTCTTGTAATTGCGTTTACACTTACATGTGTACACGCTGTTTTATTTGTTGAACAGGCTGTCGTAAATTATTTTTCTATTTATCAATAATAAATTCTTTTTTGATAATAAACTTCATAAAATTATACAAATATGGAAAAAGAATGTGCTATCGCGTATTACCTGCGAAATTTTTGACCTCATAATTGATTAAACAAATTATTCATTATCGAAAAATTTACTGAACATTATCATAAATATATATGATATGATGTAGATTGTAAAATAATTCCCATTATTCTTCCTAATGAGACTTTCGCGATTGTTCTGAGCTTTTAATGGATTATTGATTTGTCAGAATGTTGTTAGCATATTATGAATAAGATATTGTATAGAATTATTTTTTAAATATATTTATTTCATTTTAATGTATATTGCATGATTTTCTGTAAATTTTTTTCACAGTTCTTGAACATTTGGTTTTATATTCCTACTTATTTTTAACTCAAAATTTTTGTAGAAGTAGGCTTACTTGTGATTTGTAGCTTATCAGTTGATAATGCTCACAATGAGCAAAGCCGGTTATGATCATAAAATGTATTAAAAATAAGTTCTAAAAAATTGTTTTAATTGAATATATCATGCGTTTTTTTTTTTTTTTAAATATGTTTTAATATATTTTAAATATATATAAATATATAAAATGGCAATGGGCTGGACACATAGCACGACAAATAGACAACCGTTGGACGAATGCGGTCATACAGTGGTATCCAAGAAACGTTAAAAGACCACAGGGCCGCCCTAAGACCCGATGGTTAGACGAGCTAACCAAGTTCGGAGGTAATACGTGGCAACGAATAACTAAGGACAGAGAAGAATGGAGAAAGCAGGGGGAGACCTTCATCCAGCAGTGGATCGAACCCGACTGATGATGATGATTATATCATGCGTTTCCATCAAGAAATGACAGTTAACACCTTAAAAGTATAAAATTAAATATTTTAAAAATAAAATACATTTTTATTATATATACACCAATTGACAGTATGAACGATTCATGTTACATTTATTTTTAACTACTGTCGGAAAGATTGTGTACAGAAAAATAATCTATAATACAATTCTTGTGTAAAATAAAATAATTTAAGATTTTTTATCACTTTGAGTAATACCTTAACAATATTCATTACCTACGAAAATGTGTGTAAATCTTTATTAGACTATATTTCTTGGACAAAATAAAAATTTCCTGACGTCTAAAAATGTTACTTGTTGAATTGTTAATTTAGAAATAGGATACAACTATTTTCAATGGAAATAAAATGATATTTATGAAGCTTGCTAAGCCTCAAATGCCACAATATTCCTGACCATTGGAAATCCATTGTGTCAAATAATTCCTATAATAAATATGGCGTTATTTCGCAATGGTGAACATTTTACAATAATCATATCATTAAAATCTGCGAGCCAATTAAAATTAACTGCACAATATTCGCGAATAGAAATCATATTTATTTTCATAGTGGTGCAAAGTGCGCTCTGAATGCGGGACTGATTTTTTTTATTAAGTACTAATTGACATTTAACAATATTATATTGCATTACTTTTTGGTGTAGTTTAATACTAATTTGAATAATATTGTAGTGACTTCAACTCATAAATGGTTCACATTTTGTGAATCACTGTAAATATAATAGAATACATCAGAAAATAATTGAATTAAAAAAAAAAAATTTAATCTTTTTTTTATAATTATAGATGTTTATATTTAGAACAGGTTTTGCTCATCAACTGCTATAATTCAAATTAAAATAAAGCTACTCACACAAAATTTCTAGTTGTAAAAATTGTATAATTTTTGATATCGACAAAAAGTTTTTGGTGGAATTTCAATGTCAAATTTGAATTGTTTAATCTTTGTACGATTTCACATGTTTTGTCGCTAACAAGGCTAGACCTTTTTCAGCTTAAAATGGCCAATTAATTTATATCAGTTGTACGTATTGCTTGGCGATAAGCTCTTATATTAAATTAATTTACTTGGAAATAAATAGCAATAGAAAAGTGGTCAATTTGCTGTATTTTTTCACTTTACTATATTTAATAAAATCATCAGAAAATGTCTCAAATATTAGATTTACTTTCAACAAAACGAAAACGAAAAATAATGATATGCACAGTTTTATTGAGAGACTTCAAAAAATTTTAATATAAAGAAATGTGTAAGAAATTCAAACTTTCCAATATCTATACGTTTCACTTTACCTCCTAGTCTAGAGTTAGCACAAAAAATGCGTTGTTTTTTATTTCTTTATTCATATTACATTATTATAAAGTAATCTATCTTATGGCAAATTTTTCCTCTCAGAAGTTTTAGTTTGTCGAAGGAATCATCCACACTCTGTTGGCAAAACTTCCTTTCTAACTTACCAGTGGAATTCTCATTATAACTTTGTTTAGCTATATTTAGTTTTCGGACAACACCACTTATTTCAGTATCGTACTCAACTAGGGGTACAAATACCTTTAAATTTAACACAAAACGATTTGAACAAAGTTTTAAAAAAATCGACTATTATTTGAACTAAATCAATCTGAAGTTTATTTGATCAACAAATTTAACAATTCAACAATATTTTTAATTTATCCGAAGTCACGTAGACGGAACTGTAATTCATTTTACATATCGTTAAACAATCAAACAAACAACACATGTTTCATGTCCTTTTTCAGGGATTAAAAGAAAAGGATCATAAAAGAAATTTGAAGAATTTGAAATATTTATCCGGTGTAATGGGTCGTAAAGATGGTTAGGATAATGACGTTTAGTACATCACTCTTTTGAATTATACATAATGCAACTAATTGGAATTGCTGATGACGATTTAGCATCGAAGTCGGATTGACTCTAAAGTTCTGTCACTCGGCCACAACAATCAGAATCAGTACTTCGTCTCGAATTTACACAGATCATCAAAAAATCTGTTGTAACACCAATGCAACAAAATAAGATATCTAGGTATTCAAAACAATGTGTTTGTCCCATCTCCATTTCTTGTGTGTATTTAGGTGTTGTTTGACGGTCGCCTTATATAGCGAAATATTGATAAAAAGAAACGAATCTACACTTTTTTTCCCGATATAATGCTGCATGGAAAAATGTATATTCTTACATTGATCTTAGATAAGAAAAGTAAAGCACATAATTCAATTTATTAGTGACGAGCTATAATTTTTGAAAGACGAACTCATGCTGGTCTCGCGACTGGCCGTTAAGCTTTAAAAGGCTCACTACAGATTTTGTGAGCATGATAAAAATGTATCACTACAGGGAATTTATATTTTCATTTTATTGTGTTAATAAAATAAAATAGTTACTACGCCACTGGACATATCTAAAACTTTGTTCAGTTCATATAAGGTATTATTAGTTCCGACCACTGCTGGAAACTCTCCTCTTTGTGTGAGATTCCATAAGTAGTAATGCTCGCGTATACTTCAGTAGTATGTATGTATTAAAATAATTGAAAACACCAATATTTAATTAAACATTTTCACTTCTGTTTCTCAACTACGCCAATGCACAAATAACTCACTGAATTATTTTATTTTAAATAATTATAAACGTTTCCGTCAAAGTGTAATTTTGACAGCAATCTGTTTTAAAAACTTTTTATAACATCGTTTTGTTTCTGAGTTTGATTATTAAAACATATGAAAACAAATAATACAAATGTTAAAAAATATTTTAGAATCACGTTTAGGTCAATTTTTTAAGGTTATCATTCTAATATTTTTTTTTAGTAAAAGTCAATTTTAGTACGAAAAAGATATACAGGTGGTAAGACAGTTGTCGAAAACCATTTTACTAAAATTTGTTTCTCGCTATATAAAAAAAACGAATTTCCGTAAATTAAGTTAACTTTCCTATTCTTTATTGACTCAGATGAAGTAAACACTATAATAATAACTAAAATATTATTTTATTTAAATGGTTTACAGACTATTTATAATAATATTTAAAAAAAGTTGAATTGTAAAAACTTTGTACGATTTCACATGCTTTGTCAATATTGACCCGGGTTTCGCCTTTCGACATCTTCAGGCATTCTATCACACGAATGCAACAGAACTGACAAGTTTTAACAATTCAAATCTGATATTGAAATTATATCAAGCACCTTCAGTCGATATCATAAATTATAATTTGAAAAAACTTATTTACTTTATAGCTTTTAAGGTTGGATAGATTATTGATCGTGCCTGATTATGTCATGAAATAGACATGTGAATCATTTATTAAGTTACGTAACGTATTTTTACAAAACTTCAGTGAAAGGGCAAAAAGGTTGTATTCCACACATTTTTCAAGGGTGACCTTAATATTGAGTTTGCACGCGGCTAGTATGCGAGTCAGTTCCTAACCTAAGACACTAGCCCTAAACTTCGACAGTTAATTTACAATGACGTATAAAGTAAATCGTCTTGACAAGCTTGTTCGCTAATTTTATTTTTTAGATAGTATAATACATCTTGAATCGTTTTTATTTCTCCCCTAATAGCTTTTATGTAGCAATGTTGATATCTCTACATTTGTAAAAGTTATTTAACTAGCGTTTTTGATTCCATCTTCAAAATATCGATAAAATAAAAACCAGCTTTGGAACGTATGTCAAACGATTTCCAATTATTTTCTGTTCAATCGATCAGAATTAAATAAATAATTTTTATTCAAAAAATATTCCAATTATGAATATTTTAAAAATTATTTCATTGGTATGTTTATTAGCAAAAACTATCAAGACTTTCGATAAGAAATAAAGCTATATTTCAATACGAAAATTGTTATAAAATACTTATGTTATATTTTTGATATCGACTGAAGGTGCTTGATGGAATTTAAATATCAAATTTGAATTGTTACAATTTTGTCCGATTCCATATGTTTTGTCACTAACGATCCGGGTTTCGCCTTTCGGTCAGTTCTGCTGCATCCGTATGATAGAATACCTGAAGATGCCGAAAGGCGTAACCGGGGTCGTTAGTGACAAAACATGTGGAATCGTATAAAGTTGTAACAATTAAAATTTTATATATTTGAGTGTAAATTTTTATCATTCTGGTGATCAGCCGTCTTTCCAGTTGGGACTTGCTCAGGAGTTAATATGAGTGGTGAATACATTTTTTCATCTAAATATCTGTGCCATAAGGAAGTCAGAATACATATTATATTATTTGAAATTACTACTTATATTAATAACACGTTATTAAAATATCGGGACCGTATGACTCACTAGACGATTATGAAAGTATTTAGCTTAGACATCAACGAGTTTGTACGAATATACTAATACAGCTCAAAAGGTTGAGCTTATCAATATGTTTTCTTATGAATGATATCTCATGTGATATTGATAAAAAATCATAAATGCGTTTGTTAGAATTTACAGTATACGCAAAATTTTTCGGTGGTATTTGATTCGTTTCAGTAATGTTGTTCATTACTGATTTTATCGAAATAATTATCGCAATTTTGCCATATCTGTTTGATTACAGATACTTTAAAGAAGCAAGAAATCTTCTGAAACGTGTTGCTTTTCTGAGAACGCAGTGTCGAAGCCTGTTCAGGGCTAGAGAATTGATTATCCCGATGCCTAAACGTATAATATTATCGACTAGTGCTAAAAACAGGATATCTACTTCCCAGTCTCTGCTGTTCAAGCAGACAAAACCAGTTATGGCGCAAATCTGGTTCTTCCGCTTGGCGCGCTTTTAACCCGTCACTTGACGCTTCCTCAGATGCAGAAAAAACTATACAATTAAGTAAAAACACTTTTAATTTGTTAATTATTATACCTCGCTGAAAAAGTAATGTATTTGTTTAAATAAAGCACATTATTTTTGAATACTCATACATTTCATGTCAATGCATCAAACATAACTATAGAATCAGAGTCGCTCATCGGAAACGTTATCATTTAAAAATTATTGTGTTCAAAAAGTTAAACAAAAAATATATAAAATCATCAACTCTAACGATATTTCTTAAATAACCAATGTTGGTTTATGTGATATCTAAGTCATGTAATTTTTAATTAATTATTCCTGTATTTATTGTTTTGGACATTGACACTTTCTTCGTTGCTTTAAAGTGACATCACATTTTTTATTAAAGTTATCTGGTGTGATTTTCCAATAAAAAAATAATTGGCGCATCGGCTGATTGCTGTGGTGCAATATATTGAAAACATTATATGTTATCTAATTTTAAAGATTATATTTATATCGATCAAGTCGTGTTCTCGTTTTGTTTAGTTTTTTTTCAAGCAATTTTGCTTTTTTTTCTTAAAATTTTGATTCTAATGCCGTAGTATAATTAATTTTAATGGAAAATTTATTATTATTCATAATATTTCTGTCATGATGTTTTTTTTAATACCAATTTTAAGGAATTTTTGTTATCTATACATAAAATTTTCTAAGCTAAATATACAAATATTTGAATGGTGAACATTTCATAAAACTTAGTCAGACCTGAATCAAGGTTTCAAAAAATATTCAATTCGTTATTTTCAAATTTCGAAAAATAAAACCAAACTGCTTAGAAAACACGGATTATAAAATTGTGGCAATGTCAAAAAAAGACAATACTTCACATGTAAAATGACGGAAACAAGATAGTTTTATTTCACTGGATAAAAGGAACTAAAACAGCAGCAACACTATATATTATAATTGATATTTTATGATTTAATTGATATTTACTTGGTAACAACATTACGCAGAACTAGTTCTGATGAAAGCGTAAACCGAAAAAGCTATCAAATTTATACCATAAAAATGTTGTAGATTATAATACATTGATATTTATTAACATGTTAAATAATTCCGTTTTTTGTCAATATTTGTTAAATAGCTTTTTTGGAATCATCCAATTTTAATACTTAATAAATCTACATATTTAGAGTTCGATTCTCGCAAAAACTTTGACATACTACTCCCGTCTCAAATAGTATATAAACAGAATTAAAACGACACAATTAAATTGTTTAATACCATAACGACTTTCCTTTAATTTCTTTACTCTGAGATCGCAGGAACGCGCGACAGGTCAGCTGGTATTGTTATAAAAAATAATTTCTATATAGACTATTTTGAAATATATTTTCATCAATGAAATCGTACGAATGTTTGGTTTTTAAAGGGTTACGTTCACCGGATGTCGGCCATCATTGTGGCAGAGACTTTGAGAGTACGGGAGACGACTATACACGATTTAATGATTATTGCAGATTTAATCACAATTTATATTGGTATTTGAAGAAATACACGAAGCTCAGATTAGGCTGATTCCGAAACCAAATCGTAAAATAGATATTTTCTAATAGAGCTCTACAGGGACTCTTTGGGGTCTCATTTGATTTGATTACAGGGCGGTGCCAATTGCGTCCAAGAATTTACATTGTCTCTATTGATCTTTGGGAATAAGTTGTGGGAATATCGTATGGAAATTTCTGTTTATGTACATTCATATATATATATATATATATTTAAATAAATATGGCAGTACATTTTATATATTTGCTTGGATAAAAGTCAGAGATAACAAAAGGTCTCTTCTTTTTGTTCTAATAATATTTTTTGTTATATTGTTTAGTTTAAAAATAATGGCAAAAAAACAGCAATGTATTTTAGTTCTACAAAATTATTTTTAACAAATATAGTTGATAGCTACTTCGGCTCACGCCATCGTCAGAACTATGATAGTTCAGTTCTGACGATGGCGTGAGCCGAAATAGCTATCAACTATATTTGTTAAAAATAATTTTGTAGAACTAAAATACATTGCTGTTTTTTCACAGTGTTATAATGGAGTTCTACCAAGCGAATGCCAATTCAATCAATAAATTTAAAAATAATGTCAATTGACACCGCTATTTACTAAAAATGATATTATTTTTGCGCTCAAATCGAATTACAGTAAACCCCCCAATAATGAGCCTCCCGCTAATGAACCCCCCAATAACATTGGCGGCAGGTTTTCATATAATGAGTTAAATTCTCTAATTAGGCTTTCATAAAAAAAGTTCATACAAATCTGTATTTAAAATACTTTCGCGCATTGTCTCGTGTCTCTAAATTCACATGTTTTGATAATGTGCACGACTTAAATAATTTTGAATACGTATATGTATTTCAAATAAAAAAAAATCATTGAAAATCTTAGCCCCCCAATAATGAGCCCCCCAGTAATGATCCCCCAATCTCTTCATTATTGGGGGGTTTACTATACTTCTAAAGAATAATTCAACAATTATAACAAAATGACAAACTAATTTTGTTAGTACACTAAGTTTTGAACGAAAAAAGCTCCCAGGTGAATTTATATATATGTATGTTTCATACAAAATCTTATAACAAGGTGAACAAAATAGCAATGTATTTTAGTTCTAGAAAATTATTGAGAAAAAAATATGGTGGATTGTACACAATACTTCTTCTCTCCTGTTTTATCGGCCTAGCCTGTTGCTTTCTTACAATAAAACTAAATTTTCTAAAATTTGAAAATGAAACAAAAGTCGGCTATGACAATAAGTTTCCATGTGGCACGGAAGTGGTCATTACGGAAGCGAATTTTTAAAAATAATATTGTAGAACTAAAATAAATTTCTATTTTTTTCACCGTGTTACAATGGAGTTCTACTCAGTGAATGACAATTCAATCAATAAAATCTTATTTTGTGAATTTTTTTTTATTGTCGTATACTTTTTTCATTGGAATTTCAATAGCAAGTTTATTTTCAAGCATTCCGGCAATAAGACTGACTTATGTTGAGAATTCCATAAGTTTTTATTATTATCTATTTTGACCATATACGGCCCTCAACATCTAGTAATGCGGCTCTCGACACTTGAGAATGGTATCCATTTCCACTGAACAAGACATCGATATTTTTTTCACTATTACCTTTCGAATTTGATTAAAAAAATGCGACGAACATAATTAAAATTATTTTACAATTCCTCTTCATCATTTTTCTAGCGCATCAAAAATAAAAGGTTGGTTTCCCATGATTTATAGATGAATATTAGAAATTCAAAAGAACCTAAGCAGCATTTTTTCTCTTAACAGTTTTTTAAATAATTATTATAAGGTATATTATATACAATATATTTACTTAATGTATGTCATGTCAAAAGTATATAAGCAACAAATTATCAAATTATTAAATAAAGAATTTAATTTTAAATTTAAGACTTTACTCCACTAATGATAATATTAGTCATTTAGACCAGTGTATCACAACCTTTTGTCTTTCACGACATACGAACGTCATATAATATATAGAATTTATAAAAAAATGCGAAAGATTTCATGACGACGCATTTGCCAAAACTAATTGTTTCTGTGCTTTTTTACGTGCTATGTTTTTCTTTTAAATTCTTTTTTTTAGTGTAGATTGTGTTATAATACTTCCGTATTTATGACATTATTCTAACGAAAAAATAATTATTTCTGCTTTCCTGTAATTACGTCTTCGCAAAATATTTTATAGTGTACACAAATTATTTGATTTTTCTTCTGTTAAAAAAATGCGCCGCGGCACATCGATGTACCGTGGCACACCGGTTGCGGAGCACTGATTTAGACAATATTTGACGATCCGAAAACCACAAAGTTTTTAGTGTCAATTTTTATTAAAGCAAAACTAGCACTGAAGTAGGCTTCAAAGTTCTATGAATGATATTTAGATGACTGTCTTAGTGTAATTTTTGTTTTGTCGACAATTAACAGTTACAATCTTAAAGTACACATGTCTCGACTTTGTTACAAGTAATTGTGCGGTAAGCATCTATCGCAGCAATATATGAAAATTACAACAGTTTAGGAGTATATGCTTTAATAAATTTCTGTGTGAGTTACACCCTTATATCTTTCAAATATAGATAATAATGATATGCATAGCTAAATTGAATTCGGTAGTTGCTAGATTAAAAAAATCCAATTTTTAATAGATTATATACAGCGTGATATTTAAATTACTGCAGACTTGAACTCCGATATTTACGATCCCCACTTAGATGCGCTATAAAACATCTTCCACATCCGCTTCATTTCATTCATAAAACTTAAATCATTACCGTTCAACTGCATTAGCGTACCTCAATATTAAAAAAAATACACCAAAACGAGTTTTGCGAATAGTCATTAATTATTCGCGATCTCTTTCCAGCCCGCGTAAAAAAGTATACCGGAGCTAGAAAGAGATAGCAGCACGAAGTAAATTGATTGTCTACCATGCGCCCGTCTTGCAATGATGAATGGGATGGCTATCTGAACATCCTGTCGCTCAAGGATTTTTGCAGAGGTTTTCGTTTTAGCTGCTTCTGCTCTTGAATGAAGTCTAAATGAGTGTTTAAATAATATGTGCTGCTAACATGCAACTACTATTTAAAACTTGTTTGTAAAATGTAACTCGACTTCACATTGGTGAGAAGAATCACTATTCAGGTGACTGGTGTTATTAAATATATTTTAGTATGTCGTTACATTCAGCGTACGTAATAACCCATGTTCATGAAAAAAGTAAATTTGACTTCTACAAGTTTTTACTTTAACCAGAGTTTTTAATACTAATAATATACAGAAAAATCGCGACATATTTTTGGAATTAAAATCATCAATGACTGTGTGGTTTTAATTCCTGCCTCTATTGACAAGCACTCCTCAAAAGCCGAAAACTCTGAAAAAAAGCACATATTTCTGAAATTATAATTTAAAAAACGTTATTAAACAATTAGTCTTCTGAATAGCGGTGTACGGAACATTTGAATGATATAACAAGCAGTGAAAAATATTTTACTTTACATCGTTGTTCTACCACGTATTATGGCTCTATCGGATGATTGAATTACAAATTTAAAAGTACTTCTTACTACACAAAAATGTGCATTATTTGATGTAGATAGAACACAGCCCAAAATGTTTCGTATATCGTTGTTCTTATATATATAACATATAGTACATGTTCCAGGATCAAGCTAGTTTTTTTTTTTAAATAAAAGGAATAAAATAAATTCTGTTCAATCTGATGATTTTTAACAGTAAACAGTTTTGTGCGAGAATTACAATTAAGCTGATATTTATACATTTAAGCCAAAATGATTTTATAAGTAACGAAAAATACAATCTTTAGAAAAATATTCTTTCTTGTGAATACATCACAGTAATGCTTATATAACCAATATTTTTTTAATGAATTGATGAAAATATAATTATTATTTTAGAATTGCTTAGTGATCTATTTGTTAATGTTGAATGATGAGCCCTTTACTTGTTCAATACTCTTCAATAATAGATCGCATGAAAACAAGTGAGCAACACTGAAATTTGCATATAATGTTTAATTAATAGTAACCAATTAAGATAATTCGTTCAATGATTATAATTTGATATCTGACTAGTTCAGTGAACTTTGGACGTCAGTTTATTTAATATAGATATTGTAATCATCCCGCCTCTTGCAAAATATCAAACATCTAAGCCCGTCCCACTGTAGAAAAACGTGAGAAACTAATTTTATTTGCTTCAAAGAATAATCACAGAAAAAATTAACAAACAAAAACGTTCATGCTATAATTTTTACTGTACATTAATTTACTAACATTTAACATACTATCATGATAATCAAGTAATACATATTATACTTTAAATAAAAGATCTTTCAATAGAGACGCTTGAAACTTGTTAATATCTAAATAAAAAAAATTGTGTGTGAGATATCCACTCAATTTTTTTCTTCTTCTTTAAGTATATTTATGGCATTGAGTGTGAAAAATACTGTAGTTCAAATGTCTGCCGTGGCTTTACTTGGTGACACGTATTTGGGAGGTCCAATTTTCAATAACTTTGTCGCATATGCCTGGCTGAATTTGTTGGATGGCGTTTGTTATTTTGGCTTTGAATGCGTCAATTGTTTTCGGTTTATTTGTGATTTAAGATAGCCTCAAAGTAACAAGTATATAGGTGCTAGATCGCACAATAACGGTTACTAGTTTGTCATCGCGGGAGATTACCATGCCCTTAAATCATTCTTGCAGAATTTTCATCAGAATTTAATGATTCGATGTACTCTATAAAACGATTTACAACAAATTTAACAAATGTCACTATAACAACATTGCTGCTGTAACCTAACAAATTTTGAGCGTCCTTATTAAAAGACCTTTATATACTCCTGCGATAAGTACCAAATAGCATTGTTAATTTTTGTTTTATAAAATATCTTATTATGTGCCTATACTACATATAAATATTCAACACACTAAAAATTTTTAATTAATAAACGATAGATTAGACTGATTGATAAACAACTCGTAAAAAATCAATTTTTATTAAAAAACATGATTATTCAAGTAAATAATAACCAAATTTAATTCGCATATGATCAAATCGGCAACAATTTATTGTAAAACATTTCTCGAATTTTTCCCAATTTTTACTACGAAATTTATATTGCTGGTATTTAAATCAGTCAGTTTAAAAGTCCTATTGTATCACTGGGATATATCCCTTACCATTTAACCACTGAGGCTGGCATTTTGAATACTAAAATAATGATAAGTGCAAATAACGTAAGTTCATCTACCCTTATCATCCACGGCTTGTACACATAATAGAAATGGTTCAACATCATAGTTGCGTGCATGTGTCGATATAGTTATACTACCCCGCCAACCCTTCCCCTGCGCCACTCACTCTTGTCTTTTTTACATTTTATGAAACCGGTTAGTTGACTCTGCTTTACATTGGTTTTACACTTTACTAAATTAAACACTTGTCTAAATGATTGCAATATTGACAAAGGATTTTGAAATCCTAAGCAAGTAACTTCAGATATTATTGTATAACTACGAATTTATCCTATTTTTGATATTTTTCTTAACAAAACTTTATTATCATTATAAATAAAAAAGGTTAATAATATATAATAAAATAATTTAATACATAACAATAAATTAATGAATTGAAAAATGGTTTTTTTATTGTTATATCATATTTTATTATCATATTAATATGATAATTATCGCTTAATATGTGAAAAATCTTCAACTTTGTTGTTAATCAATTTCCATAAAGCGGATGATCAGTTAACGAACAGTTCGGATTGCGAACAAATCGGACAAAAAACCCTATTACGAAAGATTTTTTATGTTGGATAACGAACTGAAACCATCTTTCTAATCCACTTATTCTGTAAAGATTTAATAATTGGTTAACGAAAAATTAGATTGACTTCTGTTATTGAGCGTCAATTGTTTCAAAGATATCTTTTGTGTCATTAAAAATAATACAAAAAAGCTAAAATTTATACAGCTATTTTACCAAATGCGTTAACGATATCATTCCGTTCATTTAGTCCAAGCTTAATAATAGACTTTTGCTCATTTCCAGTTGTCTCCTTCTTTAAGACGAAGCCGTATATGTGAACAGCCAGGATGCGAACTACGATATCTTTAGTTGTTAAGAACTGTGTAAAAAATGATTATTCTTATGTATTAAGCCATAAGTGCAGTTTTTGCACCGTCCAACGATAACATTATGTTATTATATTATTATTTTCTGGAGAATAGATCGATACGATCCAAGGGTTGTGAACGCTTTGTTTGTTATATCGATGAATTCACTGTGTAAATCTGAACAAAGCGTACTTAGACAGAGAAAGAGATTTATAGTATTCGCTACAAGCAAAACAGTACCAGCTTTGTGAATGAATTATACACTTTGAATGTGAGTCGTTTTAAGGTATTTTAATCGGAGTTGTGGAGTCGTTAACAGAAACACTACTCTAACTCCGACATTGACCAACTTGACTTAATCTATATATATATAAAAATGAATGTCTGTCAGTCTGTCCTTTATAAACTCCTACACCATTAATTTAATTGCGATAAAACTTTGTCGAATTATTGCTTAGACTACCGGGCAAAATATAGGATACTCAGAATTTTATTTGATTACAAAAATTAATTGAATATTTACGAAAAATATGTGTTCATACAAGACTATTGTATAATAATACAGAACGACCATTCATGAAACATTGTATCCATAGCAACGCTGCCACATGCACTCGCCTGTAGTTATTTTAAGTAAGTACTGAATATTTTGAAACAAAATTCGATTTTCGAATAAATTATTTCAATGTTTGAATTTTTACCGACTTCTTTTGTTTTAATTTTATGTCGCATGACACGTTCTGTCAATTGAAATAAATATTACGTATAAATCGTGTGTGATATAGAAAGAGTTCATTTTAGAATTCCTATAATAGTATTATATCAATCAATTTTTTTTATTTTTCACAAGAGAATTTCAAAAGGTAACATTCACTGTGAAATCAATTATGCCATCCAAACGAAAAGCAATAGGTCAGAGTACAACTCAAGCACAAAAGAAAAGGGCATCATGAGCTTCAAAAACAGTCGAGCAACGGAGAGCAAGATTGGAAACAGATCGAGTACACACTGCTCAAATCCGTTCATCTGAAACAGATAAGCAAAGGGAAGCAAGATTGGAAACAGATCGAGTACGCGTAGATCGTACCAGACGCACTCTGCATGCTGATTTAAACCATAGTGCTTTCCATTACGATCCCAATTATGACTACAGTCTGCACCTAAGTGTTGTTATTGGCAAAATGGACAAATTATGCGCGTATTGTAGTGCCTTTAAATTTAAAAATGAAACACTAGGAATGTGCTGCACGAGTGGAAAAGTGAAATAGTCAGAATTACATTCACCGCCCGAACCTTTATTAACGTTGGTATCGGGTGATACAAGTGAATCAAAACATTTCGTGACAAACATACGAAAGTACAATTCAAGTTTCCAAATGACATCTTTTGGTGCAACCAATAACGTGCGTGAAGATTACATGCCAACATTTAAAGTGCAAGGACAAATTTATCATCGTGCAGGATCATTACTACTACTGCCGAACGCAAATCATAAATTTCTTCAAATTTATTTCATGGGAAACACTGACAAACAAATTAACCAACGTTGTCAATTCAATACGGGTACTTAACGAGAAATAATCGCTCAATTACAAACTTTATTTGATCAGAACAACAAATTAATAAAATTATTCAGAACTGCTCTCGAACAAATGCCATCTGATGATTACAAAGTTGTAATTAGAGCTGACAAAGTACCTGTCAGTCAACACGAAAGATGGTATAATGCACCAACAATTGATGAAGTAGCGATCGTTATAGTTGGTGAAGAATTTAACTCGCGCGATATCATTCTTCATCGTAGAAATGATCATGTTCAGCTAGTTTCAGAAACGCATCGATCGTACGATGGATTGCAATATCCGATTTTATTTTGGCATGGAGAAGACGGATACCATTTCAACATCCCGTTGAGAAATCCACAAACAAATGAGGAAACGAATAAGAAAGTCAGTGCCATGAATTACTATTCATATCGATTGATGATTCGTGAAAACGCTGAAAATCATACCTTAAAATGTCCACATTTGTTCCATCAATACATTGTCGATATGTACGCGAAAATAGAAACTGAACGACTCCTCTACATTTGATTAAATCAAACCAAGTTGCGTTCCGAAGAATATATTCATTTACGGGATGCAGTTGTTAATGATGGCAATGTGAATCCCAATGATTTGGGGAAAATGGTCATACTCCCGGCCACATTTACAGGAAGTCCACGTCACATGCATGAATACGCACAAGATGCAATGACGTATGTTCGGGCATATGGCCGTCCAGATTTTTTTATTACATTTACCTGTAATCCGATGTGGGAAGATATAACACAACTTTTGTTACCCGGACAATCATCATCAGATCATCATGATATTTTCGCACGGGTGTTTAAACAAAAACTCAAATCTTTAATGGATTTCATTTTCAAGCGTCATGTTTTTGGAGAGACACGCTGTTGGATGTATTCAATTGAATGGCAAAAAAGAGGATTACCACACGCTCATATTTTGATTTGGTTGATCGAAAAAGTCACACCTGATAAAATTGATCAAGTCATCTCAGCAGAAATACCAGATGTCAACATTGATCATAAATTGTTTGATACTCAACAACAATTCAGTATGCATGTCTGATGGAAAATGCACCAAACGATACCCAAAAAACTTATTAGCCGAGACTATCACTGGCAATGACGGCATATCCACTTTATCGTCATCAATGGCAAGTATTGTAATTCGGTGAAATCCATCAAATACATTTGTAAATATGTCAACAAAGGTAGCCATATGGCAGTTTTTGGAGTGGGAAATTCAACTGCATCTATCGATGAAATCAACCAATATCAACTGGGACGCTACATTAGTAGCAATGAAGCAATATGGCGCATTTTATCATTTCCAATTCACGAACGGCATCTAAAAGTTACTCATTTGGCAGTTCACCTTGAAAATGGACAGCGAGTGTACTTCACAACAGAAAATGCACGTGTAAGAGCAATGTCACCACAGCCAAAAACGTTAACTGCATTTTTCTTATTGTGTAGGGATGATATGTTTGCAAAGACACTACTTTACTCTGAAGTGCCAACATTCTACAGATGAAATGCATCTGAAAAAAAATTTCAACGTCGCAAACAAGGTAAAGCAGTTGTCACTTATCGTGAAGCTTGTCTCGAATTAAATCTTCTAGAAAACGATGCACATTGGGACACTTCACTCGCCGATTCATCGAATACTGCTCGCCCACAACAAATACGTGTGTTATTTGCAGTAATATTAACAATGTGCTTTCCATCCAATACAAATGATCTTTGGGAAAAATACAAAGACTACACGAGTGAAGATATTTTACATAGTTTGTGTGCAACAATTCAAAATCCACACGTTCAATTCACACTAAACGTGTATAATGAGGCATTGCTATTGATTGAGGACATATGTTTAGTATTCGCTATCAAATCACTGCTACAATTGGGAATGGCTGCGCTAGATCGACCTGAAAATGACTTACTTGATCGTAAATTCCAACGAGAAACACACTTTGATGTCGATGAATTGGGTAAATTTGTTCAAACGAATCTTCCAAAATTGGTTCCAGATCAACGTATAGTGTATGACACAATTATGGATGCAATTACAACTCAAAGTGGTGGATTTTATTTCCTAGATGCACCCGGAGGCACAGGTAAAACCTTCCTCATTTCACTCATTTTGGCAGCCACACGATCACGAAAAAACATTGCACTAGCAATCGCATCACCTGGAATTGCAGCAACTCTTTTGGATGGTGGCCGAACAGCGCATTCAGCACTGAAATTGCCATTGAATATGTAAATAATTGAGACACCGACATGCAATATCAACAAAAATTCTAAAATGGGCAAACTACTCACATCATGTAAAATCATTGTATGGGACGAATGTACTATGGCACACAAATAATCAATGGAAGTACTTCATCGCACACTAAAAGATTTGAGAGGAAATGAACAAATTTTCGGTAGCGCACTCTTTTTATTGTCTGGTGATTTTCGACAAACTCTACCTGTTATATCACGTTCAACAGTGGCCGATGAACTTAATGCATGTCTCAAATCATCCGTTTTATGGCGATACGTACATACATTCACTTTGAAGACCAATATGCGTGTACAACTACAACATGATACATCCGCTGAACGTTTTGCAAAGCAATTATTGGATATGGGAAATGGGAAAATGCTAATAGAGGAATCCACACAATGTATCACATTGCCAGAAAATTTCTGTAAAATAACCGCAACCATAGACGAATTGATTCACAAAGTTTTTCCAAATATTGCACACAATCATATAAATCAACAATGACTCAGTGCACGTGCTATATTAGCAGCCAAAAACAAGGATGTCAGTGCAATCAATTTCAGCATACTAAATGAAATACCAGGAGAAGTGACAATGTATAAGTCAATCGATACTATAATGAATCAAGACGAAGTCGTCAATTATCCAACAAAATTTTTGAATTCACTTGATTTGCCAGGCATGCCGCCGCATGTTTTAACATTGAAAATTGGCGTGTCTATCATTCTTCTCCGAAACATAAATCCACCACAACTTTGTAACGGTACCAAGCTTTCAGTAAGAAAAATGATGAACAATATTATTGAAGCTACAATTTTAAACGGGAAATTCAAAGGAGAAGATGTACTGTTGCCACGCATCCCAATGATTTCGACAGATATGCCATTTGAATTTAAACGTCTGCAGTTTCCAGTGCGAGTCGCCTTTGCAATGACCATCAATAAGGCACAAGCACAGTAGTTACAAGTGGGTGGACTAAATTTAGAAAATTCATGCTTCTCACATGGACAACTGTATGTGGCCTGCTCACGCGTTGGAAAACCTTCTGATTTATTTGTGTACGCACCAGATAGATAGAAAAACAAAAAACATTGTGTATCCAAAAGCACTCCAATAAATAAAAACACATACGGCCACCACTGTCAAATTTAGGTAAAAACATAACCTTAGCTTAACGCTTCTAATTGGCTCCGACCTTGCCTCAAGTCCGACTTATCCAACCGGATGGCGAGAGGCTCCCGACGTGGCGCTTCCATAAAGTTGCGGTTTCTTTTTTTGAGTGGATTGCAACGCATGCCGGGTACACGCTAGTATTTACATAATAATACACAATATTTAATCACGTTTAATGTGCTCACTGTCATAATATCATTAAACATCATATTTGCCGTCTTATTAAAGAATATCTTACAAATATTATATTAGTAATAAAAGCACTAAAAGTTGTATTTTATATTTAAAAAAAAATGTTTAGTACTATTTCCACAATTTTATATATAGCAATGTATTTTAGTAAAGTTGATAGCTATTTCGGCTCATGCCATCGTTAGAACTATCTGTTCTACCAAGTGAATGCCAATTCAATCAATAAATTGCAAAAAAAATCTATTCGTTTTTATTACATATTTTAATTTGAATTTTTAATGATGAACTGACGTCAGTTCTGTTGCAGCCGTGTGATAGAATGCCTGAAGATGCCGAAAGGCGAAACTCGGGTCGTTAATGACAAAACATGAGAAATCGCACAAAGCTGTAACAATTCAAATTTAATATCGAAATTCCATCAACTACCTTCAGCCGATATCATAAATTATTGCATATTTTATAATTGTTTCTTGGCTCAAAATAAGTTTTAAATATTCATTTATTTTTAATTTAAAAATAGTGAATATTTTTTTAACTATAAAATTATTTGTTTTCTGTACGCAGTAATTATTAATTTATTTATATTGAAAAAGTAATCTGGTTTTAATTTTCATCGTATCGGTTGATAATGCTTGCGATGAGCGAGACCGGTCCTGATTATGATAGTATAAAATTTTGGTAAAAGTTGGAAGATGAATTGACTGAGACATGATATAAAGAAAATCTTAGCAAGTAAAGAATCTGTTCATGAAATACGTAGTTTTCCAACATCCTATCTTTAAAATCACGTATAAAATTCAATATAGAATGCATTTTCAATAAAGTAATTCTCGTGAATTTCGTGAAAGATTTAATATCATAGATCTTTTGAATGATGAGGAATTTTCATATTATATTATTATTGGTTGAAAGTTATACAGATTTCATATTAATTTTGAATCGCGAGAAATTTTATCCGTTCTAGACAGGAAATCGTTTGAAAATGGAATACACTACGAGCATCAAAGGATGTATTTATTGTTTCAAATATAACTTTATCAAAATGAATATTTTTTCAATATTATTGTTATAATATACTTTTGGTGTTTTTCATAATATTTTCAACAATAATAATGAATCTTTTTATATAAATTCCACAAAGAAATAAACATCTGAAAGTTTGGCTTGACAACAACACTTGATTTTTAACGTTAGAATAAAAAGAAAAAGTATTTGATTGAACGTAAAACTTGAGGCAATATTTATTTTGAAAAAAAAAAGTTAGTACAAGCATTCTATTACATTAATTAATTAATTGTACTTACTTACTGTAAACCGTTTCTTTAATTTTAGCAGAAGTTTCTATTAATGGAAAAAATCCGATCAACTTAGACATTATCCAATTTCCGATAAAACAGCAATTTCCCGTCCTCATTTATTGGTCCCTAATCCTTGAGAGGAACGGTAAAGGTATTAGAGACGTCCGAGTAAAAGTATCATAGGATGCCCATCTATATCCTGTACGAGCAAGTTTATCGATTATTCCGTAAATCGGGGTCCATTTTTCATCCGCTAGAGAAATTATTCTCCAATGAAGACATATTGAGAATGGCCAAAGGAAGAAATTTTTGCCTCTGTTCCAAACAACATATGAATTTCTCCCGAGCAAAGATAAATAATCCGACGTTCGCTCAGTCAGCGTAGAAAATATCGCAGAAAATTTATATTTGAAAATTTTAAGCCTGGATTTTTTCGAAAACATAAAATGGCTAAATTTGAGTTATTGTAACTTTGTACGATTCCACATGTATTATCACTAATAACACAGGCTTAACCTTTCGGCATCTTTAGGCATGCAAGAAGACTTTTGTCAGTTTTATTTTTACCGCAGTTTTTATCAGAACTAATAATGTCAGTATACATGACGCTGGCTTTGTGCCGAAGAAGTGACTAATCGTATTTTGAAATTCTTGTGGAACTGAACACTAAAATTTTATATATTGCTAAGTTAAAATGAATTCTTGTCGTAACCAACTCCTCACATAGTCATTTCATACGCTCGGTGTACACATTGGAAGTGATACTTCGGAAAAAATAGAAAAATGACACTTACCCCTTATGATTAATGGTGGCGCGCATAGTGAAGCCGACGAGGCTATGGCAATTTTACGTTACAATATCATAAGGAATCGACTTTGGCGAGAGAAAGTAAGACAGGAATAGATAATAGGATGTTCTTAATGTGATAGCATTTTCTTCAACTCTAACACAGGGTTTCATTAGTGGAACGATTTATAATCGTATATTTTTTACGTTATTTTATGTTAACACAACGCTCTATAAAAAAAAACGCAAGGCGTAAACAGTTTTTTTGAGAGAAATAACATCAATCAATAAACATAATTATATTTTGTTTTCTCTTCCACCATCTATTACCTATTTATATAAAATTAATGTTTCAGAATTTTATTGACTTAACCCTGAGGTATTAAATTATTTACTTGCAAAAAAAATAATGCCTGTAATTGTGACTCAGCTGCTCCTAAGACACTCCCATTTAAAAAAGTCACCTGCTTTACTTTTTTCAGCCCGCTTGATAAACACCCTTAAACACTGCTAGCGTGTTGATTGATTTATCAATAGGTAAACATTTTTAATTGAAATAGGCCTAACTCTAAATTAAAGTTATTTTATATTGAAATCTATAGAATTCGTTGATTTTCAGGGCTATTCAACGCATAATTTATTCATAAACATGTACCCAAATTCTTGTGGCAAGTCTTAAGCGAATTTGTAATTTATAAATTTGAAAGTGATTTAACTAGCATACATTGTTATTTTCATTTTATGGGTTATGTTTTTCGCTTTGTAGCTAATTGCTTTTTACTGTGGCTGTGAAAATATTAATTAACCTTTTGGTATTCTATCCGTTTTACATAAACTATAATATTATATACATTTCATTCAACATGCTAATAATATCACATTACGCTATCCAAAATACGGCTAGGATTTCAGCTAATGTCAAAACGAATTATTGTCTATGGATGACACATTATTATCATATTGGATTTTATTATAAAAAATAATTCTTTTTGGTTTACCTTCGTACAATATATAATATTTACCTATTTTTGGAAGATGTCTAGTTTTCTTATTAATATCTATTTCAGTCGAAGGCTTTCCATGATAAAAAATAATAAAAACCCCTTACGAATATTAAAACAGTATTTACATACATTATAATACGATAAATTATCACAAATTATCAACAAACATCAGTGCATAGATTAGAAAAGTTAAACATTTTCGATATTTTTATCGTAATATGTTTTTTATGTGTTGATTTTGGACTAGACTTGAAAATTGATTCACAGTTTTTTTACGTGGTTTTAAAGCAAGCGCGTATGATTTCATTCAGAAGGTTGCGTGTACTATCTTGTATTTTACATACTGCAAATTACATTATTTTTACAAATCCAATGGAGATCTTTTTCAAATAAATCAGCCACTAGGACAAAAAAAAAATTGTCGATTTTATTTAACATCTATTGTGGTAAAAAAGTAGCTTCTAAGTTTGACTTCATGACTCAATAAATTTCCAGATTTGCTTGATGCAATATTTATTAAATTGATGTCTGACACAGTGAGCTGCAAAAATAACTTCAGTTACAGTGTTTTTTGGCTCCAAATATTTATTATGATTGCCATAGTAAACCACCATAAATACGAGATGAGAGCTTTTGTATGACAGCAAAGGAGCTAAAAATGCGCAACTTGTAATTATCCTTCAAAAGGATGCAACTAATAACTTGAAAGACCAGTACTTAATATGTAAGGTAAACGCAATAACCATCATGTAATAAATATTTAATTTGACTTTATAAGACGACATCTATAATAAATTAAAGTGTTGACATATTGATGTTTTAACCTTCTTAAAGTTGATTCAATAATTATTTGTTAACGACTTTTTTGGTTAACTAAATATAAATTGATCATACATGGCATATTCAGTTTTACGTATGTCAATTAAAAGCTATGTTATATACAGTGGTTGATCGATTAATGGACATAATCTCTGCCAATGCCATGTTCGCTATCCGAATTTTTCGTTAACCTATCATGGATTTACCATGGATTCTATAAAATAATAAATAGATTAAAAATATCTTTTTACTTCGTTATTTGAATATGTGTTCGGAAAACGAACCATAATTTTGTTTGCTACCTGAATTGTTCTTTAATCAATCATTGGTTTATTATAAATAGAATAAATTGATTACAAACAATGTTTTTGTTCGTCATCCGAATATGTGTTCGGCCTACGAACTATGATTATGTTCGCTATCCAAATTGTTTATTAACCGATCAATCAAATTTTATAGATAGAATTATTGGATTAGAGAGATTTATTGATTGAAATGGCATTCACTTGGTAGAACTCCATTACAACACGGTGAAAAAATAGCAATGTATTTTAGTTCTACAAAATTATTTTTAACAAATATAGTTGATAGCTATTTCGGCTCGCGCCATCGTCAGAACTATGCTTAAACTAACATTTGCTTATCTATATATAGCTGTGCAGAAAAGGCACACGACACATCCTCTCTCCTGTTCCAACGGCCTAGCTTGTTACTTTAACACAATGACACAAAATTTTCAAAATTCTAAATGAAACAATAGGTGTCTATGACAATAAGATTATATGTGGGACGGAAGTGGTCTTCAGGAAGCAAATCAGACCACCCATTCGTACAAAACTACTCCGTTACTACAAAAGTACCCTGTTAAATAATTTTGTAGAACTAAAATACATTGCTGTTTTTTCACCGTTTTAGAGAGATTTGTTTAAAATAATTGACAACTGTCTTGACATTAAGCGATCATTAGAATCAATCTTAAAAGCTTAACACATGGAAAATACCTCTTGACATCCAGTTTATGACACGAACTCATAAACCTTTCATTTTGTACATAGTTTTTACAGTAATAAAGCGATGAATTCACATCAAAATATTAGGACTATTTAATCGTTTAACTCCAATTAAAAAGTTCAATATTGTTGTCTAGTTGTTATCATATCAATGTGCTTTAAAATAAACATCGATCAACCAATCCGATTCAAACAAGGACTATTCATTTTTTCATTTCATTGAGATATTTTTCAAAATCGCCAAATCGCAATAGTAGTCAGAGTCGCTCGTCTTTCACGACTCTACAGACCTGCAAAATATACATACGATTATTCACCTTAAGATCTTCTATTGAGCAAAATACGTGAAAATTAATCAATTATGTTATTAATTGCCCTCAATACTTGATAGATAAGTCCATGAATCGTCTTTACGTCGCAATACACAGGGAAAAAAACAACAAACAACTTAACTAAATTTGGATATGTTTTTTTAAAAAGACTACTACTGCTTCTTCTTCCAATACTGATGATGAGCCAATGGATTGTACTTGTATTTGGTATTAATAAATAAGTATAATTTAACAATAAAATATATAAATAAATACACGTGTTTTATTTAAAAATATAAGTATATATATATTTTGTATAAAATTCGACTAACGACCAATTCGGCTTACGACCAAAGTCCAGGAACGTATCTCGGTCGTAACTCGTGGATAACCTGTACTGATTTGTGAATTGAATTTTATCTTTTTTGTATATTTCAAAAATATGTATTTTAATAGAGTTTAAATGATCTCGTTCATGTTCATGGGAAATATGACAATGTACGAAATAAAATTGTTAAGATATGTTTAATCACAATAAGTATTTTTGTATTAAAATTTTAAATAAATCAAATAATATCAAATAAAAGTAGATTTAAGGCTCTTTTGATTCTGTTTTAGCAAATAACTCACAGAGGGATTGGATTCTTTACTTGGATATTAAGAAAATTATTTCTTTTTTGCTTTAAGAGTACTTTCCTCGTGTAAGGCATCGTCACGTGTCATGTATGGAATATTTGCGAAAAGTTCTCCGCCAAAACTGCTGAGACATTGAAGTATTTTATCAATCGCCCTTCCCACAGGAGCTGTAGAGGATCGTTCACGTCATAGGAGATTGTGAACATCCTGTAGATATAAGAACTAGAAAAGAGACGGTTGTGTATGGGGTGCTAAGGGAGGGGGAAGCTTGATATGAAGAAAAAGAAAAAAATATAATAAAATATCGCAAAAGAGAGACACGAACGCCACTTTCGGTTGACGGACCGATCTGAAAGTATCGTCACGCTATTTTACCGTTTATTATCTGCTAGGCACTTCTGGCAGACAATAGTATTCATACAAAAGTTAACTTTTATTTTTATCAAAAAAAATAATATACTATCTCTAATAGTTGGTTGTCCCACCTTCACTCGTTATGTGTATGCAGCTGCAGATAATAAAAAGTATTATATATTTTTTTCTTCCATCATATTATTTATGCCCTATGTGACTCTCACACCTGCCGAGTGCTTTAATTTTTTTCCATAGCATCAGAATCTTTCAATCAAAATCAGTGGTTATTAACCTTGCCCCTACCGCCAACAAGTGAGTGATCCACATTTCACAGTGGCGGTAGGGGCTTTCAAAATGTTTAGTAAAGTTACTTCTCTACTTTATAAATCTCAAGTACTTTGGTACTAGTAAACGAGGAACAAACGTGGGTGCTAGTTATAAAAAGTTTGACTACCCTTGGTTTAAATCATCTTTTGTCTAAATATGACGGATAGTACCCGACCATCACCCAGGATATTTTACATCAGTTGAAAGAATCAGAAAGTAGAATTGAAGATTTCTGAAAACACTAGAAGCACTTGGCCCAGCTAGTTTCAATCAAAAAAAAAAAGTATAATAAAAAAGGTTGTAACAGAGATTAAGAAGAAGAATACCACTTTCTAAGGAGAGAGCCATACTTTGATTTTAACTTTCGATATTAGCGCTGCCTTTTCTCATTCACAGTAATCCTATTTTACCCCTCAGCCACCGCTCGTAACAATGTATTTCAATATAATATCAGCGGCTCTCAAACAGTATCTGATTGGGAGTCCACCGACAAGATATTTGCTTATCTCCATTCGCCGCTCTGACCCCAAAGTGATATTTTCGCGTCAATTTGACAAGATTTTACGCACGCCTCAATTTCGTATATATAATATATATATGTATGTATTTTTATTATTTCTTTACACCAATCCTTCTCACACAATGTGAGAAAAGATATAAGATTGGTAAGCAGATATATACTAGAAGATTTCAAAAAACATCGACGATAATAAGAGAATTTGAAATATGATACATAAACTTTGCCTTGCTACAATATAACATATATATTTTTTACACGCGAAATATATTTTTGTTTTATTTTATAGAAATATTTAAATTTAAGGTATTGTTAATATTTTTTTGTCTTGCAACTTTAATGGCGCCATTCGGATCATAAATTTGATATACATACCAGTGTACAAATATTTTGAAGATTATGTGTCATGAATAGATATCGAATAATTATATCAGTCATAAATTAGTTTAAGATAATAATTATTATCCTAAAATACATTTTTAATTGAGGTCTCCTATAAAAAGGTTTCATTTTCAAAAATTCAGAAGGGTTACAATTTCATGAATCGTTGAAGGAGGAAATCAACTCAAATATTCGTGACGTGCCTAATTCTTACATATAATATAATTTGTTCTTATTTCTGGACACCAAACTATCCAATCCTGAAAGAATGTGATATAGTGTCATTAACTTCGTTATTACCCTTCCTTAACGTCATCATAATGTCACAAACTCTTACAGAAAGCAAGTTTAAGTAATTCAAATATATTTTTTCTTAGAATTTTAAAGTGTTTAAATGTACGTCGTACGCACTTCGGAATATTTTTTTGTTAAGATAACTGAACAATAATAAAAAAAAACAGTGCTGTTATAAAATTTTAATTGCTACAACATTGTACGATTCTACATGTTTTGTCACTAACGACCCAGGTTTCGCCTTTCGGCATCTTCGTGCATTCCATCACACGGAACAGGCAGTTCTGTTGCAACCATGTGATGGAATGTCTGAAGATGCCAAAAGGCGAAACCCGGGTCGTTAGAGACAAATCATGTGTAATCGTACAAAGTTGTAACAATTCAAATTTGATATTGAAATTCCATTAAGTACCTTTAGTCGATATCATAAATTATTGCAGTAATAATGGCGTGAAGTTAAAACAGCTACACTTTGAAATAAAAGTATATATTCTATAATAATTATTGTAGTTTTAAATATTACAATAGAGTTTCACTAATTAAATGCTATTTAATAATTTTCATTATCAAATTAGATTGCGTTCATTTTTTATTATATAATATTTATGACAAAACCCTGTTTAAGAGAAATGGCTTCATGTTTAGACACATAACCACGTACAAATTGGGACTTATTTAGGGTTATGCCCGAATTAATCTGCGCTCGTTTCAATTTATCCGGCCCACGGTCCAAGCGATGCGCTGCTGCGAATTATAATTGCAAATACGATTGGACTGTTACCGCAATCTGCAGGGCATTAAACTACACTTACACGACCTTTGAACAAGAATACCACACATTAATATTTTATTCCGCGGATGTAATATCCTGTATATATATACAAACCATTGTATAATAGTATGGGTGTTATTTTTCTTTTGATTTTGTATGCAGTCGTAAACAAGTATTGTCGACAATCAACATAAAAAAGCATTATATATGTGCTTGGCAAGGCTTGATAGAATAGATTATATTTCGCTAGTGTCCAGTATTTTTCATCGCTAACAGAATACTAAAGTAATTTAACTATAAAATTTACTTTTTTTTTCAACATGATAAAATCCATTGATTGAATTGGCATTTACTTGGTAGAACTCCATTATGACACGGTGAAAAAATAGCAATGTATTTTACAGCTGGAAGTCAATAGATATCAATTATCACAAAAAATTATTAACGAACAAACTAATCTCTAAAGTCTGTCGCCGCTCCTCAAGCCATTGCAAAGGGTTGTTTCGTTTCCGTAATAAGCCAAACCCATCCAATAAGCCGTTTCCGTGCAATATGTAATTTTATTGATATAGCCGCCTATTTAGTTTCATTTTCATTTTTTTTTAGTTTTATTGCTAGCAGGAAATAAGCTAGGTCGTTAAAACAGGAGAGAATAAGTATTGTGTACCTTTTCTACACAGCTATATATAGATAAGAAAATGTTCGTTTTAGCATAGTTCTGACGATGGCGTGAGCCGAAATAGCTATCAACTATATCTAGTGTTATGCTGAATATAATTGAATTATAAAAATGTATCGCAAATTATTAATAATATGCATTATTTCAAATACAATACCTGCGACAGTCGGTAAGTACAAAAAACTCGATGTTGGTATATTTGCGTCTCATATTACACTGATAAATCAGCTGCAAGTTCATATTGTGATGGTTGCGTGAATTTATTTTAAAATATACATTGATTCATGATTGCACATATATATACTTTACACACAAATTTCTGTACTATATTATTCAAAAAGCACTTATGATTGCTCAAAATTCGAAGCTCAAAATCGAAAATTATCATAATCAAATATACATAAAATAATTCTTCTGCGCTAAACTTTTCACAAAACGACGTTATAGAACGTATGGACGTTTATGTTTATATTCCAATTGCTAAATACAATAGTGCAATAAAACAACGAATAAAATTTGAATGAGAATTACAAAAAAAATGTTAACATCGACACGTGTAGCCCCAGCTTTTTTACTATGCAAAAAAGTGTTACTCGCGGTAAAATACGAAGGGGACGAAATCTTCCAAAAAATAAATGAATATTGTTAGCTGATAAAAAATATACATTTATACAATCAATAACAACAGTCTCAAACAATATCAAATTATTTTTTACGTTCCGGGCATGAACACGCTAGGGCTAGGCGGATCCTGAGCACATAGTGGACATACGTATGGACACGCTAGGCGTGTTCTGAGCACGGTTTGAGTGAAATATTGTTAAGTAACAATTATTAGAATTTCAGTGGCGTTACTAAGCGATGCATAAATTTAGAGATAAATGAATATTTAAATGAAATGAAGAATCTTATTATAACACGGTGAAAAAAACAGCAATATTTAGCTCTACAAAATTTATATTGTGTATTGTTGATAGCTATTTCTGCTTATGCATTATCAGAACTATATTGATGGCAGAAGACGAAATAGCTATCAACTATATACCTTATAAATTTTTCAAAATTAAAATACACTACTATTTTTTTTACCGTATTATAATTGATCTCTATCAAGTAAATGTCAATTAATCAATGGTTTTATTATATTTATATTCTTATCATTAATGTTTCATATAATAAAAGTGGAAAATTTATGAAGCTTAATAATCTGTTTCAAAAGAGTGTCAAATAGAATGAGTACATTTGAAGTTTTGTAACGAAGTTCCAAAATTTTAGTAACGCCACTAGTAAGTCGATAATATGCTTTTAATTAAATTAAACCATCCAATTTAATGTGCTACTGTGAGTAGTTGATCGCTTCAAATTATTTCGTTTATTTCTTGTAAACCATTAAAAATATGGTTGAAGTTCCTTAAAAAATAGTTCTGAGTTATTTTTAAGTGACCACAAAAAAAAACACCTTACTTAAACGAACAAAGCAAATGAGACCGTTACCCGTATACATTCAGTTATACATGATGTATACAAAAATGATCACGGATTTCGGCCAGGCACGGCCATGCACGCGAACTTCCTAATCAAGTTTTAAACACATCTTCATACAGAATAGACTTTCAGCCAAAGTGGACGGAAAGTTTCTGATCAAATTTCTCAAATCTCCCCAGGTAAATTTGATTAGATACTTTATGCCACCTTGCGGCGTGAATGCGCTTAAAGTGGCTGGTCGTTGTTCAGTGTTCGCCGTATACAGAACGGGTCAGTTAATTAAGAACCACGCTGCGATTGGTCTGGTGCAGCAGGTGCAGCGAGAGTCCTCCTCTGATTGGTTCGTAATTCTTTTCCACGCTTCGTACGCGATCTTTTTGAATTTTATTTGGTTTTGAAAATCGAATGGTGGAATATAATAATCGTATTTTTCAACAGAAGCTACGCAATTTTTATTATACTGACGGACATAATGTAAATGATTTAACAACATAATATATTTTCTTTGTTTTTATAATACTGGAAAGAATCTGCAACGTTCAATGTTATTGATTAATTATTTAAGCAGCATTGAAACTTTATTTTGCTGCACGAATATTCTCCAAAGAAAATTTTGTGTCAGTAAAACAAAATCATCGAAAAAAGTAAGTTAGATTAAAATATTATCATGTATTTAATAACATTGATAATTTAAACAATAACAGGGTTGTGCAATGATCACCATCGTTGGCTTTCATGATGGATCTCACGAGTTCTGTTTGAAGTCATGAGTGTTTATGACAGGTGTAGCCACCATTTTGCATATTACGCGCCAATTTTCTTTCACTGACAATTTCAGATGCGCTATACAATTGAATCCCTTTTTTATCTTCTCACGTTTACATCAAATATTGGATAGGAATAGGGGCAAGAACTGCTCCACTTAAAAAAAGTAAAGGAATTACCCAATCATACAATTTAATTACTTAATTTATTTATACCAGTTAAAATTACACACGATTATTAGAGGAACAATCTTCAATCGCACCTTGTCTCAGTCGTACCGCTTTCTCTTTCTTATACATACATACACATGAACAGAGTCCTTATTGGTATTTTTTAAGATATTCATCCTTTGCAATCATTTTCGGTAAGTCAAAATACGTAGGTCTGACTTAATTCAGCCAGGGCTGAATGAAGAAAAAATGAGGCCCAAGACTATTTCATTTTTGGAAATCATGTACGTCTCTTTGTTACGATTATGTTTGAGTTAAAATCTAAATTTGAATAATAGCAGATGATCATAAAATAAAATCATTTCAATAAAACGATAAGACTATTAATTCATTGATACTGTACATGCGCAAACGTTTATAATTTTTACTTTCATTTAGGTAATAAATACTTTTCCATAAAATAAATAAGATAAAACAGTAAACTGTATAATGCGGAAGAAAGAAAAAACAAACATCGTAATCATACAGCCCATTCAATAAATTTCATTAAATAAATTTTTCATGACACCAATGTGACGTAGAACCTAATTTTACTCTTCATACAATAACAAATTTAAATTAATAATATTTTTAAAATCCATTTATTGCGATAATTTTATAATTGAATTATTTACATATTTGTAATTGTGACAATTGATTTAATTTGTATTACTAGCGGCATCTAGATTCTAAATATTTAAACAAAAATTGCAGATAACTATTATTTTATCGTATTGATTTTAGTTTTATTGATCACCGCTAGGGGACAAATAACGTATTAATGATATTGTATCTTCTATGTATTCTATTCTATGAGTGTAGTATTTTTTTGTCAATATAGAGTGCAATTTCATATAATATTAGAAAAATGTTCATTTTATTCTATTGTTACATGCTTAATTTAATTTTACATTGTTGCATGATAGAAGTAATCGTTTTGATATTAACAGGTTTCATTACGGAAGGTTTTTGATTTACGTCAAGTTTTGAAACCGTCATTTTTGACGTGACTGAAAATGATATTTGTTAAGCCAAATGACGTACAAAAAGGAATTGTATATTATACTTATTTATAGCTTACATAATTACCTGCTGATGTTCATCTTTATTGAAGAAAATAATTAATAACATAGCATTTATAAAAAATTTATGGGAGAGTGTTTTTAATTTTTACCTTATCTTTTTTAATTGATTATTTGGACACCAAAACAATTTATTAGGCTAATTATAATATTTTAATACTATATAATATTAAAAAAAAAATCATTAATGCTTGCAACCAAAAAAGATTTACTTTTCATTTCAAGATAAATATTTTTATTTGGAATATAGGTGGAATCAGATTGATTAAACAGGTTTAATAGCTTTTATCAACTGAAGAGTTTTTTTAATTCCTTAAAGTTAGATTTTACCATAAAAACAAATACATACCTATTCAAAAAAAAAAGAGTGTTAACATCATTTTCTCATAATAGATGTCGCTTTTTTAAAAAATAAAATAATTTTTACTACTTTATTATAAACTTTTAAATGTTAATTGTATGCTAACAAATATTTATACTGCATGTATTTTTTTAAATTTTATTTTAGTTGGGCCAAAATTATTATCTTTAGCAGTAGAACTAACAACCTTTTTAATCATTTCAGTGAGCAAATTTTCAATTGGCCTAATTTAGGAACTTATCTTTACATAGAATAAGTTCTTAGTAAATACCAACCCGTTAAAATGTGTTGCCATTATTACGAAATATTTATTGCCACGTAGACACATGTTTTGTTAAAATAGAGAAATTTTCAACTGGATATCAGTACTGCAATGTAAACATAGCATACCAGTGTAAACATAATATTGTATATACACGCGCACACAGCGTTAATGTGTAAGTGTGAGTTTGCAAGGGTTTTTCAAATCGCTGTTGTAGCAATACACCCCTGAGGCAGTGCTTCAAATGGTAACGTTAACAAACAGCATTAACCAAGGCACAAGTGGTATATTACATATAGTTAAACCAAGATTCATACTTTTCTTATATACCTATAGTAAAAGCCATCGCAATACAGTGGGCGATCGGTTAACGAACACAATCTATACCAATACTATGTTCGCTATCCGAATTTCTCGTTAAGCGATCATCAATGTATCACGGATAGAATAAATGGATTAGAAAGATCGTTTTAGTTTGTTATACAAATATACATTCGTAATTCGAATATTTGCTCGTTATCCGAATTGTTCCTCGTTGGTCGGTTCGAACACAAAAATCTTTTGTGATCGTTGTCCGATTTGTTCGTGGTGTGAACTGTTCGTTAACCGATCATCTACTGTATTATTTCAGTAGTAAATTAAATATTATATTGTTATCATTTCTTTCTTCGTAAAACTATTTCTTAGCGTCAAAGTATTAGGCTGACAAATATTTTAACGTTTAAGCAATGATTTCCGCCTATATAAATATTTAATCAACAGAAAAATGGTTTTTTTAAATACATGAAGAGTAGCAAGATTTTTCTGCTTAACCATTTCGTTGATAAAATCCAATTTATTGGTACTTAAGCGCAAATTGCCAGGCCTAATTTCATAAAACAGGTTTTTGGGAAATTGTTTCGTGGGAATTGATGCTTAATATTCTATCGTACATTTAACATACTTATTATTTATAATAGAATATTAAAAAAAAGTGCGCAGGAGTAAAAAATATCAAATTAGGGGAACCAGAGAAAATAAATTTTACATTAAAAAAATACTTTTCTAATGTAATAAACTAGGTAATGTTAATAATTTATTTATCTGTCAGACATTGTTTAAAAAACAAAGCAGTTCTTTTTACGTAAATTTAAGCAATAGAAAATTTTAAAAAAGATTCAATAGTTTTATTAGCTGAAGTTTATTGGTTTGCGGTGAAAAAGATTGTTTTTATAATGATAAAAAAATATAGAATAACTACTATTCAAATTGTGTTTTATTTTAATAAATTGAATCTTTTTATATCTAAAAGTTTTAATATTTGTATTAAAACTATGTTATATATTTGATTTTTAGCGTGCTTTTAATAGTATTATAAAACTCTAAGGAATTGAAGTAATCAGTACTACCTTATGTTATTGCTTCAATTGCATCTCTGGATTTTCCCCTACCGGGTGTTCCAAGAATAACGTAGGAAGAAGATGAAGAGGAGAAAAGCTTTACGGTGTGGTATTATAGAGCGAGCGAAACGTTTGAAAGCAAACATCTGTCGTCTCCTTTACTTAACAATTTGCGGAGTCGACAGATAATTATGAGCCACGCTGTTCACAACAATTTTACGGATTTTCAAGAAAACACTTGAAAATTCTAACGGCGTCATAGGAAAGGAATTCGATTACTTAGTAAAACATTTGCAATATCTCGAAACTATGCAAGACTTGTATGAGATTCTTGTATACCTTATTGAATATGTCGACCATTTTTCATCACAAATCAATTAACCAACTTACATTATTACTTAAGTTTTTTTCAGGAATTTATGATATTTTACTTTGCAGAATGAATGCATCAATTAGCTAATTCAAAACGTATGTGTGTTGTTATGATACAATAATATAATTGATCCAATATTACCATATAATGATATTGATCGAATTCCATTCATCACACAGTGAGATATCCTAAAGCTATAATTTGAATTGATAAGACTTTGTACGATTCTACATATTTTGTCACTAACGACCCCGGTTTCGCCTTTCGGCATCTTCAGGCACTCTATCACATTGGTGCAACAAAACTGACACACAGTATACAGTTAGCATCGTTTGTACAAACCCCAAGGCAAGATATACAATGACTAACATAAATTTCAATAATATTGATCTAATAATAAAAAAACACAATTGCCTGTGATAATGCAAAATCTTAGCAAATCAAAATTGATTTTGAAATTCCATCAAGCACCTTCAGTCGATATCATAAAATAAGCTATAATTGTTATGATGTTGTCATGGTTGTCACCATAATAATGACAGGTGACTTTTGAAGCATGTGCAGTAGAATACAAATGACACTCTTATTGATTTTAATTATACGAATCATCTTTCAGTTTGATCATCAGAAAAGGATCTCAGAAAGTGGCACCGAAGGGTTAAATTTAAAGTTTTGTTATGATGACCATAAATAGACAAATACAATAGTTATATGAGGTCTTGTCTTGTTATTATGCTGGAAGCAGTCACGTGCAGTTCATATAATAATATTTTGTATAAGTTAATTAATCAAATAAAACGAAACTATTCCGTAATCGCAGCCCGGATTTATCATAGCTACTGTTTTATCCACGACTGTGGAGTCGAATTCGGAGTTGGATTCGTGTAAAACGAGAGACTCGACTATCTTTTCGATAAGACGATTTTCAATATTACCCAATGAACAATTTGTCGGATTTGTTGGTTGATATTTAATATAATGCACATAAATAAGAAATAAGCCTAAAAAATAAACTTTTTTAGCCGAAACTGTGTTGTTGGTCAATGTCAGAGTCGGAGTTGTGTTTTTGATCAATGTCGGAGTTGTATATTTTTTAACGACTCTACAGGGCTAAACCAGGGTTTTAACAAATGAACGGTTATATTCTGGGAACGTATGTATATAAAAAACATATTATAAGTTACTAATTAAAAACCTTTTATTAAGATACCTCCATTAAAAAAACTATATGCGCCACATTGGAATCGGATATAGTTAGTTATGTAAATCTGACAGCAAAAGAATATAGCAAGTGAGAATAAAAAAATGAAAAGCTTAAAATTTACGCTGTAAAAATGCGCTAAATTTATCATAATGATTATATAATATTGACTATGACTTCAATAAAATGTTTTTATATTCAAACTGATGAAATAAAACGAGAATGTCCTGGGATATAATTTCATTAAAATACGTTTTTTCTTGAAATATACAATCGCTAAAATACGGGATGAAAAAATAGCCATGTATCTTAGATTTAAAAAACACATAAGATATATGCTTCATCAGAATTACTTTGGCTTACGCCTTCATTACAACTAGTTCTGATGAAATCGTAAACCGAAATAGCTATCAACTATAAATCTTGTAAGTTTTGTAGAACTAAAATACGTTGCTATTTTTTCACCGTGTTATAATGGAGTTCTACCAAGTAAATGTTAATTCAATCATTATATATATATATATATACACACATATTTAACATGCAATTGCTTGATTGCCTTCTTTGCTATCCTTGTTTTATGTCTTGTTATTTATTATTGAATTTTGAACAATTTTTTTTTTAAATATTATACGTTTCAAAAGCAGTAAAATTATAATAGTTGTGACGATGGTGTGAGCCGAAAAACTATTAGCTATATCTTAAAAAATAATAATTTTGTCGAACTAAAATACATTGCTATTTTTTTTACTGTGCTATAATTTAACATTTTTTTAACGTATATGCACCAAATAAATAAATAAAAATCATGATCGAGGCCGTGCTTGCAGTATTCAACGTGTATTACGTCTAGTTTCTGTGATTTACAACATAGAATATGTGTCTAGAATTTTGTTTGATATGAAAATCTTTTAGAAACGAGGGCCTCTAAATTTTTCATTACGGACCTGACTACTAGATTAAAAGTACCTAATAATTCTTCTCCGCAATCTTGTTACGCTATGCAACATTAAAAGCGGTGCGTATTTTATTTTTAATTATTATTACACTTTGGTTTTATTGTATTATTTTCGTTTCTTATTTTTGCCTCCCGTTACATTTCGGGCAAACTTCCAAAAGTCGCATCCAGAAGAAGTCGTTAGCCCCTTTGTATACAGCCGCACAAAAGTATTGTGCCGACTATGTTGCGTCAACTTATTATGACAGCGATAATAACATAAGTGTAGTAATGAATGCTGCGTATTTCTGTTGTTAGATAATTTAGCCTAGCGTCTATCAATCTAAGGACGAAACAATTTGTTAGTCTTCGCCGACATTAGGGCAATTGTCATTTTTTCTTTTATATTCCTATTTTGTTTTATCTCTCGTGGTATTGAGTGATTTATTTACTATGTGCTGTTTAATATTTTTACTTACAGTATCGTAAAAATGTCGCATTCCATTTGAATGATATAAATCAACTTCTTATAAAATCTAAAGAATTCATATATTTTTTTAAATAAATACCGAATATGTTGGTGATTTCTTAACTCACCAATTATTGTTCTGTCATACAAAAGCAGGTTTTCTTTAATAATTTTGAACGAAGAAATCGCGAAAAATCGATGTAGAAATTCTTTACAGTTATTGTAAAATGTTTTTTAACCTTTGTTGTAGATGTCATTGTGTCCTATCAAAGAATTATTTTAATAGAAGGAATATTTTGGAGGAAAATACGTTTAAAGATATTGACGAGATATCTCATCTCAGGTAGCCATTCGATTGAATATAATACCGATCCACCAATAAATGACAGTTTTAACATACTTTAAAAATGAGAAATTTATTTATTGAGTTGCATTTAATGTTAAGTTTAGAATAAAATAGATAATGATGTACTAAATTGTTACGAAAAATACGATACAGTGAAACACCGATTAGCCGTTCTCGCATAATACGTTTTCCTGGATTCATCGTTCATTTTTTGTAGTCCCATCATGCACCTATAAGAATAATGTTATGTAATCCCGCATTAACAGTTCCTCGATCTATTGTCTAAATATTATGATCCCGTCTCAAATATCCCGATTAACGGGTTTTGGTAGATAAATCTATCTATTCAATACAATTTGCGAGTTAGAGCACATTACAATTTTCTGCTCAAGTGTCTGGAGAATTTCACAAGATGAAGCTTTGAAAACATTGTTAGATTATTTCAATAAACAAGATAAAATTAATTTAACTTTTACAAAACCCTCTCATATAAAGTCTCTCTCTCTTAAAATACCAATTTTTGGAAATAATGGGGGGGGGGGGACATTATCAACTGATCATTTGATATTGCTCGCGATGAGCGAAACTAGTCCTTGTCATCAAATATATCATGGAAATAATTACTACAAAATGTGTTTTTATTATTAAAAGAACTGAATTAAGTAGTTGATATCCGTGTGATAGAAAAGCACACAGAACTACATGTTTGCCAGCAAAACTGAAAACTCGGTTCGTTTGTGACAAAAGATGTGGAATTGTAAAAAGTTTCAGCAATTCAAATTTGTTATTGAAATTCCATCAAGCATTGATATTGATTGATATCATATCAATTGATATCATAAAATTTACATACAATCTTGAGTTAATAATTATCAGGTATACATAATTAAGTATTAAAGAACTGAGAAACTAAATTAAAGCCAGTCATAGAAACATTCAAATTCAGTAAATTAATGTTAAATATCAATAAGTAAATACGTTAATTCTTTACTGTTCGTGTTCGTCAAGTGTTTTTTGATCGAAATTTGATTGTAAAATTTCATCACTCGTTAATTTTGTTAATAAATGCTAATAATCGCGATTAATTATTTCAATGTTATTCCTCTTCACAGTGACAGTTAACACCTAGAAAAAGCTTAGCGATGGCATGAAAAAAATGTGAATTATATATTACTTTATGAAATTCAACCCTTTGGCTACGTGTCCATGATAATTCAATTTAATGACCAGTGCTGTGTATGTAATGAACTAAATCCGATTCTAGGCATATGGCGAACAGTGTGACATTTTGGATTACCGGATTAGATACTGCGAAGGGTTTACAACATAATATGCAACTTGCCATGCAACCGATTTGCCAGAAGGGTTAATGATCTCATGTCCTGCATGAAATGAAGCACCGTCATTAGCTGTGACCATAGAGACTTAATCAAAAATATGTATGTATGAAGGTGTTCAAATATTACATCAAAATACGGGAGATCATAACTATTTTTTATCAGGAATTTTGGATATAGACAGAGGTCAGTTATTAAATTCAAGTTACATTCTCAATAGTCAGCTTAATCTTCCCAATCCCCTCTAGTTATATCCCTTGCGTGAGATTAATTCAACGAGTCAACAGCTTCATAAAATAAAATCCTATATTACGTCACCTGATGTTTGATTCGCAACGTTACCCACTAATTTGAAATAAGTACGTCTTTCTTAGTCTAAAATTACCCAATTGTATTTAAATGATAGCTGATTATTATCTGTTGTAGAATTCTTTCATGAAAGACTCATTGACAGTATTAAGCGTTAGTAAAACTTATCAAAGACAATTCAGTCTCGTTAATTATATTACATTAAATCAATATAATTGAAAGTTTTTTATGTTGTTTATTTGGATACTAGTCTTAGGTTCTATGTTTATTCTGTGTAATTAACTCCTTTGGTATATAACCGATGCTGACTGTTAATTGCGACAATTATTTTGGTATAAAAACAATATCAATTTTCAAAAGTTGTTCAAATATGTAGCACACAATATATATTTGAACGTTTGCACTTAACAGCCTTTCAAAAATCAATAATCATTTGTTTACCCTAAAACCACGAATATAATGATACAGTACAATGATTGACAAAAGAGTATATACATGTATAACAATTCTGCTGTTCTGCAATTTCTCACTCCCACAAAAAAATTTCCAGACTCTATGTGAGTTTTTTCTCAATATATTTTGGCCTTATGGTCGCTTCGCACCTCTTCTCCACGTAAAAAAAATATAAATCTTGAGAAAATATTCCCAATAAGCAACTTTCAAGACCCTTTTTGGACCTATAAAAGTTCTTCTTTTGTTTAATATTTGTGAACACCAAACTTATGTTACTGTCGAAATGTATAAATCCCAAAACTTTAGACATGAATGAAAGACTTTCTGAAAAGTTTATTACGGTGTAAAATCGGTTTTTGAAAAACAAACAATTGTATATATTAAAATACAGGCCGAGTATGCTTAACTTTGTAATTAATATGATAATCATACCTGACGCTTTTCAATTTAAGGATATCAAATATTTTTTACTTCATCAATTCAATGCTATTTTCAGCAAATAAAGTTTAATATTTCATCGTGAAATCGTTCCATACTGATTTTCAACTCAACAACTTGTCTTTAGTTATGTTTTTAAAAAAATAATCCCCAATATCATTTCAGGACAAACTGAACTCTAGAATTTTTCTACAGTCTACAGTAAAAAATAAGCTTCTTTTTACTTTGACAATGTGTCAATTTTAAGGTGGTAACTATTATTTCTTGGTAGAAAAGCTCTACTAATGAATAATGAAAAAAAAAACAATATTAAGGTCTATTTCATCAGTACAGTTTCATAATGAATGAATTTCATATCATCAGTTAAAAATGCTTGCAATGAGTGAAACCTTATGCCGTGGAAATAGTACTCAATATTGTGTTTTTATTATTTAAAAAAAATACCGGTTTAATTAGGGCATTCAGGCCCGTAACTTTTTATATGGTCCCGGGATTTCGGGATTCAAATTATTTTCTTTGTATAGATTGTTGAATATGTATCCATTAATCTTTCAGTGGGATTAAATATATTAACTTATATTTTTAGGTCAATGGAACAGCTGTTGTATTTATTGTCATTAATAAGCAAATATACAGATTATTTAGTTGAAAATAAGAAATATTTATTAAAATTTATTAACGCCATCTTTTTGTTAATTTCATGTATGGGATTTTTCGTCATGCTGTTTTAAAACCTAATTAAAGGCACAGACTATATTGATATATTTTATAATAGTGCAAATTATTTTTTTGTTTCACAAATTATGCAAAAATGAAATGTTGTATGAATGGTCTGTTACTGACTACGTTTGCTACGAACTACGAAAGGAGAAAGACCACAGTATAAATGATGTTTATTCAGGTATTATAAAGAAATGTGCTCATAAGCAAATCAATGTAGAGTTAATTAGGAATTACTGAATTTTAAATATTTTTTGACATATACAGCGAATACCAAAACGATTGATATAAAGATGATTAGAGGGTATCGGGATTCCGGATTTCAGCGTTTCTGATCCCGAGACCGGAAGTCCTAGCTGTAATTGTTCATATGTTGATATACTGTCTGCAATCAATTTTATGTAAAGTTATTTTGCAAAACGCTGTCAAAGCTGCAATCATTTCGTGATTACAAATGTTTTAAAATCACATTATAATATTGATTAATATAGGGTGTTCGCTGGGAAGGTTTCACGTCTTTATTTATCTATAATTTAATGTGAAATCGATTTTTTTAAATGTTGATGGATGCTTTATTGAATGTTAGGAATTATATATGGAAGACATGAAGTGTTGAATTTTTAACACATTTTCGTACAATTTAGCTAGAATTTCATTTATTACAGTTCGAATGATTTGTTGGCATTAACTTTCTTTTTTTAAACATCAAATAAACAAAAAGTCTGGGGCTGTAAAATCTGGTGAACTCGGAGGCCAATGGAAATCACTATTTCATGAAGTAATTAGTTGTGGAAACATTACTTTAACAAGAACTTTCATTTATATATTAGCTGTAAATAAATGAGTTTTTTAAACCACAAACTCAAAGTATCTTATTCTGGTATCAAAAAGTTGTCAATCATGTTACGATAACATTCTCCATTAACAGTTGCCCTAATGCCATGTTCGTCTTCAAACAAGTAAAAGTCAATTATTCTTCCAGACCACATACCGCACCATACTATCATTTTAATGGATGTTAAGATGAACGATAAACAATATGAGGATTTTTTATAGTTCAGAATTAATTAGGTATTTTGTTTATCAATGAATACATCTTTAATTAGGATTTTTATTATGAACAACTATAACATCTTATTACCATATGAACGGCATCGTTAATGGTCAAGTGGATAAGCTTTTACGTAAATTCGTGTATACCGAAATGACGACCAAACATTGTAGTTAACCTTTCCAGCGAACACCCTGTAAAATTCAATATGCATAAAAATATTTTTAAAATGTTACGCGAACATGTTACTCTCCCTCATACCTTGTTAATCGAATTTTATTTGTTTTATCATTAGGAAAAATTACAATTTTTAAATGAGATATTATCATTTATTTTAAGCCATCACACAAAATAAACACACTAACCACAAAAACATACAAAATTCAACAATCTATCATTTTTGGTGATATCAGTTGTAGCTTGTATCTAATTTATTCGTTTAATTATACAGCCACCCAAATATTTCTGACGCAATGGATGCAATATTTGTAAAAGGTCGACTGTACGCAATATGATTTGTTGCTGTAATGCGAAACATAACATCTGAGTTTTAATTAAAGCAATTAAAAATAAAGAAAAATAAAATATCTATTAATATTTTAACTCACAATAATTTTATGGGGCAAAGCTTCAGTCAAATATAACTTAATGAAAATAAATACATTTTCATACAATCTTATCTAGCGATTACACGATACTTTATTCGATAAAAAAATTAACATATCATCAATATCTTTCAATATATATCTTCAATAACATATCTTTCAATACAAAAATTCATTATTGCAGAGTTTTATTTATTTTTTATTTTTGAATGTCATTTTTAAGCTTACTCTTATCAGCTGTCTCAACAGTTGAGACGTTAGCAATCAGATGGTTAAATGTCTCTCAATTCATGATTATTTTTTCAATCGTGAGTGCAGATTCATAATTTGCAAATTAACCTGATAATTTGTTGATTTATTGATTGAATTGGCATTCACTTGATAGAACTCCATTATAACACGGTGAAAAAAATAGCAATGTATTTTAGTTCTACAAAATTATTTTTAAAAAATAATTTTGAAAAAAATATAGTTGATAGCTATGCTAACTATGCTTAAACTAACATTTGCTTATCTATATATAGCTGTGTAGAAAAGTTACACAATACATCTTCTCTCCTGTTTTAACGGCCTAGCTTGTTTCTTAATGCTCTGCTTGTTGATAATTTGCTTTATTTCAGTAGGGATCAGTTAAGGAAAGTTATAGGCATAAAATGATTATGATCATTTTTGTTATTTAACAACTACGATGGTGCTGTCCGCAGCCGCAATGTCATAGAGTTATTATTGAGTAATATTTCCTGAAATTTGCATAAATATTAAACGGGGCTTAGGTCCGCTGTGTAGTGTTGCCCGTGGTCGGCACCAACGAAGCTCACTTTACCGGGATCCCGGTGTAAATTCTCAACGCGACGCTATAATCTCTAATGAAATATTACTCGAAGGTTTTGTGATAATGCCGAAATACAGTGCTGCCGTATTGCGTGGCAAGTAGATGAGGCGTCATACGACATTTAACAGACCAAATGTGCATAGTTTAATAAGATACGACAGCTTGGCAGTTCTAATTCAAAACTAAGTATGAGCGATTATATATGCAAATGTTCTGTTCAAAAGATATAGTCACACTTTGCGATTGGTATATGGAAAGTGAGTGCCATATCTTATTTTAAAATTTGGCTGCCGACATATTTTTTAAAAAGGGACAATAAATAAATCCAAAGTTTACCATGATAGTTTCAAAATACAAAATTTCTTCGATTATATGGCCATATAAAACATTCCTAATTTTATAGCTTTTTTAATGTTTACTCTATTATAATAAATTTGAATTGTTTTTTTTTGACCCGGGTTTCGCTTTTCGGCATTATCAGGCATTCTATCATACGGATGTACGGATTTGTGGAATCGTACAAAGTTTTAACAATAAAAAATTGATATTGAAATTCCATCCAGCACCTTCAGTCGATATCAAAAATTTTATTATAATAGTCAAATTATCTTAATATTTTACTTATTTACTAATAATAACCATCGGAGACCCTTGAACCAGTTGATAATACTCGCGATGAGAGAAACTGGTCTTGATCATAAAATATGTTGTGGAAATGAGTACTAAGAATATCTCAATGAACAATTTGCCGGATTGGTTGGTTGATCTTGAATGTAGTGCTCATAAATATGAAAGCTAGGAAAAAACTTGATATGTCGAAGTCAAAGTGTTTTTTAACGACTGTTATTCAATATTTTAAACTTCATTTTAGAATTTTTTTTTACAAATTATTAACCTCTACGAAATTTGGTTTCATATTAAAATATTCCATGACATTTATAGCAGAAATTTTCGTATTTTAATATTTTTATTTCCTAATGGATATAAATTTACGAATGACAGTTAATTTCATCTGTATGCGTAAAAAACACACACATATTGATTCACGGCGCCATTTATATTAAACGAAAAAATCACGCGCAAAATGTTCTCTTTCATGCGATAGCCTAAAGAGCTATTATTGTTCTCATTGTAAAGGGCTGTCATCGATCACGAAACCATTTCCCTAAATGTTTATTCGTTCAATAGAATCGCGTACCGGTTTTCCGGGTATTAGATAGTGTGACCGTTATTCCGGTATTCGTTTCCTGGTACGATGCAAATAGGTATATTGTAATAAAGTAAAACTTCCGTTCTATGCCTTGTTTATGTTTTGTTATATAAAAAAAAAAACCTTCGTGTTTTCTTAATGCGCGAATCAATATGTTGATATCGTAAAAAAATAATGAAGAACGACAAATTTTTACTACCAATAACAAAAATAAATAAAATATATCTAATTTACGATATCGACTGAATGTGGTTGATGGAATTACAAAATCAAATTTGAATTGTTGAAATTTTGTACGAATCCACATGTTTTGGCACTAACGACCCGAACGCAACAGAACTGACGTTTAATAGAATGCCTGAAGATGCCGAAAGGCAAAAACCCGGTAATTAGTGACAAAACGTACGGAATCGTGAAAAGTTTCAAATTATTGAATTATCAAATGTGATATTGAAATTCCATCAAGCAACTTCAGTCGTTATTATGAATTATATTAATACCGAAAATCGAAATCAGGTTTGTAAATGATAAAACATGAAAACATGAAAACGTACAAAATTTTAATTCTTCGAATTTGATTTGTTAAATTTTATTGTTTATATCTTGATTTATAAATATCTAAATAACAATATAATATAGAAATGTCTTTGTGCTAATGGAAAACGGCTTTATGTTTTAAATCCGTACTTTTAAATAGAAATGAAACAATATTTGCAATCGTATGAACATTTATGAAATATGTGATTTTTCAGTGTTTACCAAAGTACCAATTTTGCAGCATTATTTCTACGGAACATTTTCTTCATTTATGCATATATGCACATTTGAAAAAAGAAACTTTTAAGAACTGAAGCCATATTCCTTTTGAATACGGACACATTTAAATAGATTTCAGTCTTATGACGCAAGCAGGATGCCTGAATTAAAAATATTACAATAGAAAAATTACACACGAATCGTTAATCGTCAAAGTTTCTCAACATCAATTGACAGCAGCAATAACTAATTCGGGGGTAATGTGAAATTTTCATTAAAAGGAAAAAAATTACATTATATAATATATTCTTGATATATCGACAACATTGTACACATCAATCTGATAAATTTATTATGATACTTTAAGCGAATTCGTTCCGCTATTTTCCAGATATATACTTAACACTTTTCCCTAAATTATGTTATTTAAAATATTCAATGGTGCTCAAAGAAAATAGTATGTTAAACAATATTGTGAGATTTTTAATATTTGAAGGAAGAATAAACATTCATTCAACGAACATAAGTGTACTTTGTTCAAAATGGACATTTAAATCAACCACTAGTTAGTTGTGGGCACTAGGTTGATGACCATTGTATTTGTATGTCAATCTAACATGCAAATCACATCTTGAATGATAGATTAAACTAGAGTACAATATTGCAGATCGTAATTCTGACAGCAAATCAAGTTTTACAAGCCTCGCTAAAACAATTGTGTAATTGGTTTCTTGGTGCCATCGTCAAATTTGTTGATAGCTATTTTGGAGTATAGCTTTTTGCTAAGCTTATTATAGCTTTGAATTAACTAACCACTTATAAAAAATAATTGTCAAGACCGACTTTCCTCGTTGCCAGCTAGCTGCCAACTCATGATTATTTGGTTAATAAACGTAACCAGTCACATAAATGTGGATTTATACAATATATTTTATTTGGTTTTTTTCTTATTATTATTTTATTTTAAATGATTATGCGACAAGAAACAATATTGTCATTTTACTTGAGTAGTTTTATTAAAAATGTGAAAACTAAAAAAAAGGAATCAAAAAATTGTATGAACAATTAAAATTATTATCTTATGTCAAGGTGAAAAAATAACAATGTATTTAAGTTTTACAAAATTTTTTCACCGTCTTATAATGGAGTTCTACCAAGTAAATGCCAATTCAATCAGTTATATTATGTTTTGTGGACTTTTTGTGGATCTGATTTGTAATATTATCATGAGAACACTTAATAGAAAAAATATATATATTTTCAATTTTTTAACGCTATTTTTTACATTACTTGAAAAATGGCCACCCTTAAAACTGTTCCGAATAAAATTCCTCTAAAATCGGCACCCCCTTAACAAACCCTCTGACCTTTTTAATTAGTAATCTAAATCATCCCTTTCCTCTTTCCCTTAAATGCAAAATTCTGTTTAAGTGGCTATAACAATAAACTAAGAATTTTTTAGGGTAGAAGTTACGTTTTTTTATAGATTCGGAGTCGAATTTAAAGTGATTTATTTGGAACGTAAATTAAAATTAATTAATTCCGTTTCTGCTTCATGTTTACTTGTAAATAAGATATTTGCTGGCATCATCTGTTGAAAATAAAAAAATGATACACTTCATAAGCCGGTAGAGTCAAAATTTAAAATTTTATAAAACATATTAATCAATAATTTCTGTCACTATAAAAGCTCTGTCTGTTTCCAATGTATCGCATATGGTCTCCTAATGGATATATCTCAACGGACATTTGGTACGTAAATGCTCGTTACTCAGTTTTTGAACTTTTCAGAGAAGAGATATATGAATAGATCTACCCCACATTTTTGAAACCGAAAACATGTGAGGAAGTTTTTATACATTAAAAATATCTTTTAATACAAAGATGATAGCTTATATAATTATAGCTTTATGCTAATGTTTTGTTTATTGTTACTGTTAACTTGCGTTACACATATTTTCTGTACAGAAAAAACTATAAATTACACGGTGAAAAAATTGCAATGTATTTTTGTTTTGAACAATTGAAAGGTATATAATTGATAGCTATTCGGTTTACTCCTCATCATAATACATACAGATGAGGGCGTAAGCCGACTATATTACCTTGCAATTATTGCAAAACGGAAATACATTACAATTTTTTTTCACAATACAATACCATTTTTTGTAATGAAGTTCTACCAAGTAAATGCAACTTTAACCAAAAAGCTAAGATTGATAGGGAATCACTATTATTATTGTTCTACATTTTGAAATCGAACAATCTTAAAGCTACTGACAAATAAACCGATGAAAAGGCCTCAATTTAAAAGTCGATTAAAGCCAATAGAGATTGGCTTCTGTCGTTAAATATTGCATTTTTGTTATTTTTTTTATTAATAGTTATCTGTGTTGTACATAATTTGTTTCATCGTCATAAATACTATAAACATTTAAATGTGAATAAGATTCTTCTGTCTCCAAATATACAATTTAAATTTTTCAAAAAAATGGAAAATATAGAAAACCTTTTGTAAATTAAGTATTTATTGATGAGTTCGCTAAAATAGGGAAAAGTGCAATTAGGAAAAATAAATTTAAATTTAAAGTAAGAACGTTTGATACTTGATGAATTTAGCGTTTGATGTTATTCAAATATAATTTTAACAATTGTGTTTGTCAAGGAAATGAAAATTAATGACAAACCGACGATTTTTCTTCAAAAAAGACACAATCATTATGATATTCATAATCGAAATAATGATGGAGGAGATCTTCTCCCTTGTTTAATTGCATTTTTTCCGCATTTAATTATACTTTTATAAAGGGGTTTTTTTTTTATTTATCTGACGTATATTTATTAAAAAAGCTTGATTTTATTTATTATTTGAATTTCACATAATTAAGTTTCATAATTAATTAATAAGTTTGTGTGAAATTTGTTGTTGATTTTTATTTTTAAAATACAGCTGGGATAAAATGACTTTTAAATATATTTTCACTAAACACCCATTTACACAAGTTAATTAATCCAATCACGTTGTGTTTGGATTAAGAAAAAACCATTCACCATCATACTACCTACACTCTTGAATCTTTCGTTCGGTTTAAGCACTACTTAGTAACTAAGGTACGGTTGTAAAGATTTCGAATGAATGATGAAGTATGAGCTTTTATCCAGTCCCGGGGCGTCAAACGTGAAAGTCCCGGGAATTCCCGGAAACCAAATCCATATTGCAGAAGTGGGAAACACATAGCCGTTAAGTTTTGTCAAACTTTTTTCAAAATCGTTTGTCCGCTCAAAAAATAATTTATGCTCGTTTTCAAAACATACTAAGAAAAGTTTATTAGGTTTGACCTACCGACATGAATAAGTCTCGAGCTTTTGTTGTAGTGTCATAAAGTTTTGTTGCCCTCTAGAACTCTCATAAAAAAATTGCGTTAAGATAAACTCTATACTTCTTATATACGTCATATTTTAAAACAGTTTTTTTCATTGCTGTACTACTTTTTAAAAAGTCTGCACATTGTTTTATTTCAGCGACCTACTCTAGGCTATGTTAGGATGATAGACAAAGTTGTAGCAGTAGACTGAATTTGATTGATGTAAAATCGTTACAAGTTTTTAATCATTTTAATGTCATTTAATAAATACTTTCATCTCGAACAAAATTATTTCTTTTGAAACAGACATGCTTAATCTTTTTTTTCACTCCACATATACTTTTAGGCTACATTATGTGGTCTAGAACAAATAACACAATTAAGTAAAAAAATAAATAAAAAATGAGCGGAACCCGTCCTGATCATGTTGTGGATATAAGTGCCAAAAAGATTTGTTTTTAATTTATATAAAATACCATGCCTTTACATCAAGAAGAGACAAATACAACATTAAAAGTGACATAAACATCCAAATTTTTTTACTAAAAATAAGATTTTTTTATGTTGAGCTAAGCAAGTGTACAACTTTAACGTGTAACGTGGCTACAGGTTGAGCATAACTGGTTAATAGTTACAGATTACAGGAATATTTTATAAATAAGTTATTCCATGATTTGTATTCTTATATGTCATTGCGCAAGTCACATTATGATATACAATCGAAAACATTTTCGCGAAATTTAGCTTAACAAAAAAAAGGGTTGAAATTTTATACAAACAAAATATACCGAGAAATCTATTGGTTGTAAAATATGTATTATATATATTTTACAACAAATCAATAACTTTCTTACTTTCATTGCGACACAGCACTTTTGATTTTAAATAAACTTATAGTAATGTATAGTTTAAGGGTATACTGAAAGTGTTTGTTAACATATAGACTATCTGTATAACTTTAAGTGTACATTTCATTAAAAGAATTGAGTGGTTATGTATATTTTATGACATCGAAAACCATGGTGAGTTTTTTTGTATGAATTGTGAAACTGTAAAACACCAGACGATGTTTTGGTAAAGGTTGTAATGTACTACTTTTCTCTTTTCAAGTTTTGTTTCGATTTATTTCTTAATAGTTTTATTTTTCTTTTGTTTTAATAAAAATTAATAATGAAAAGATCAACAATTTTCGAATTTACAGATTTCTTTTTTAAGTTTGGGGTATTAGATTTCCCGGGAAATTTCATGGGTTGTATTATACTTTCTTGATAGAAAACTATTCATTTTCAGCAGCTATTATGGATAAAAAAGAAATGTGATAAAATTTAATGTACTTCGGTTATTTAGTAACTTTGTAATCAATAAAACAAAGTGAGCAACAATTTGCTTCGTCCATCAACGAATCCCTGACATAAATTGCATACATACGAGATAATATATTGGATAATTCCGCGAACAATATTTACAAACTTTCATAAACTACGCCATAGGAGTATATCTAAAAGCTTATTTTACCAAATCCAATCTACCTGTTCTGCAACCTTTCTTTGAACGAAAGCTTCTTCAACTGCTTAAAACTGTTCAAAAATTTAATCTCTTTATAAAACAAAGCCAGTAGAAATACAACTTAATAATTTAACCGTCTTTAAACTGTAGTAAAACCTGTGTTATTTTTAAAACATCTGTTCTAATTGAAAGATACGACTTTCTAACGGTTGTATCTCAACTGAAGTTTTTCTTTGGGAACCGCTTATTAGTAAACTGTTCTATCTCTCTTGTGTGATAGAGATAAAATATGACAAGGTTAGTTCAATTGTCTCTCTTTCTTTGTCTGTTTTTACGAGCTGGTAGTTTTTAGACAGTAAAAGTCTTTTGAGCAGACTGAAAAATCTACGTCGATTAAAAAACTTAAATAATCTGTAACAGAAGCCTACGATGTTGACTACTGCAAAACGTGCCCAACAGTTACACAATCAAAATAAATTAAGAAATACAAGTAACAAATGTCCGTAAAATTTTAATTATTGAAACTATAAGCTCTGAATAGATGTTATGTTTCATTAATTTTAATAACACTTAACATGTCATACAACAAAAAAATATTTATTTATCATATCTTATGGACTTTTATGATATCGACCGAAGATTCTTGGTGGAATTTCAATATCAAAATTGAATTGCTTATACTTTACGATTCCACATGTTTCATCACTAACGACTTTAGTTTCACCTTTCGGCAACTTATATAAACTTGAATTTTGAAGGTTGAATTGAAAAATCATTGTGTTCAGTCAAATAGAGTTATAGTCATAGTTTTAACACATGCTGGCCGATGATTAAGCGAATATTTAACAACTAGAGTAAAATTTATATTCAATACTTAGCTGTAATGATAATATAATATAACTTTATCTTGTTTTATATAGAAATGTAATAATATATATATATAGTGTAATGGTTATTGGGTTTGACGGATATCTTGTCACAATTTTTTCGTTATTATGTCGATGTTGAACGTTAGTTTGTTTGTCAAGAATCTTTCACAATTCACAATAACAACTTTCTCAATATGACAGAACTGGAACGAGACGAAAGAAAGAAAAGCTCGCAGTCGCCATTTTTATATCATTAATATTGTGTTTTTGCGTTAGTGTGCTATCTTAATTTAGAGCACCTTGTATGCGCAACACAACACTATGAGAATACCTTCACACCTTATAAAGGGTGATTATTTTCACCTGAAGGGAACAAATTGCCCGTAATTAGTGATGAATTTACGGTGCGGGCTGCTTGGCCCATCAACAACAAACAACGCACCCTATATAGCACTCATACACCCCCTTTTATTCGCGCTAATAGCTTCACTCAACATTGCAATTGGAAAAATAATTCACAGTAAGAAGGTATAAAACAGTGTGGAGAAATTACAACTTGTAACACAAGTTTGTGTGAACCAATTCGGTATTGAAATAAGCTCGACGCGCGTTCTCTATTAACTTAAAATATTTTTTTGATTGAAAGTCGGCATCGTAAACTATTGATAATTTTTAAATAAAATTTTTTGTAATATTTACTTGAATGCATTAAAAAAAAGGTTTACTTTATTTATCCCATGTTTATCTGTTTACATTACATATTCTCCTTATCTAACAAAAAAAAGGTAAATTGTTTTAATTTATGATATCGACTGAAGGTGCTTCATGGAATTTTACAGGCATTCATTATTTCATCACTATTCATATAGTTTTGTTGAACCAAATTCATTGCTATTTTTTCACTTTGTTATAATGGGTTCTACCAAATCAATGCCAATTTAAAATATCACGTCTTTCCACCAAAGAGTGACAGGTACACCCTCAAAGTGAGTGCATTCTTTATTGTGTTCGTTCAATTATATCGCTAACATCTTCCAAGTGTTTTTGTCTTGAACGGTTCACAAAAAATACCACGTAATGTTAACCGAAAAAATATTACCCTTTTCATGCATTTTGTATTAATACTCGAAAAGTTTAGTATGGTATTGTGTCTGTAAAAAAAACCACACACTTTCACTTCAATTAACAACAGCAAATATGTAATTCGAAGGTCGTATAACGCGTGTTCATGTACGTGGATTAATGTTCGTGGTACTTATCGCTGGGGGAAATTAAATTGATTGCTTTGGAAAACTTATTTTACTTACGTACTCACAAAAAAGAAACTATTTCAGATGTGACTTACTCAGTCTCTCCATTTTAGTGATTGAGTAAGTAATGTTAAGATCTACAATTGAATAAAGGCGACCTTTAAGTTGTTTTATCAAAACGAAGAGTCTAATAGCACTTATTGGATATTATCCGTTACCAATGTAATCTTTTTCGTTTGAAAAAGATATGTATGAAAGCTTTTTGCTGTAAAAGAAGATTTTGAAAGAAAAATGATACAAATGAGAAACTTTATTTAAGATTTTATATATAAAATATAAATAATTATACCGTGAAACCTTGACTCTACGTTTTTCAAGGAAATGGAGAAAGCTTCAAATAATAATAAAAAAGTAACATCAATTCAATTTAAAAAAATGGTGCTTAGCAGTTATTGTTAAATATGTGGGGTTTTGTTAAAGTTATAATAATTAAAAATATTTCAAGACATTTGAGTGAACTATATATTTCATCAATAATTTATTTGTTTAATATATGTATAATTAATTGTGCTCAAATTCATAAATTGTTTTAGGTAGAAAGATTTATCTACAAAAAAAGGTCAATCGGGATTATATTTAGACGATAAATCGAGGAAATCGATAAAACGTAGAATGGTTAATATGGGATTATTTAAAATAATTCGCATAGGAATTTGACGGGACTATAAAAAATGAACGAGGCATCCGGGAAAACGTATTTTGCGATAACGGTTGATCGGGGTTCCACTGAATATATAAATTAACTCTCAACCATATTTATTCATGGTGTTAAGAATTTGGATTTCTTGTAACGTTTAGTTTCATAAAAATGCTTCTACGAGGTATGGAAATACAATTATGAAGTTAAGAGAGAATGACAGTCCTAAGACCCTGTCCTGACAAATAATATCACTTTTGAGGTAGATTTTAAATGTCACTTCTTGGTGGAAAGGTAAGATATTTTAAATAAAAACAAAACACATTTTTTACGATTGTTTTCACAATATATTTGATAAATATGTTATCAAAAGTTATTTTAGTAGTATATTTGGATCCCAGCCTGATGGTTTGTGTTTTTCTTTTGTTTTTGACTCTTTTCGTATATAACCGATTCTAACTGTTTATTTTGTGTCAGTTCAGTTGCATTCATGTAACAGAATGCCTGAAGATGCAAAGGGCGAAACCTCAGTCGTTAATGATAAAACATTAGAAATCGTACAAAGATTCAATAATTCAAGCTTTATAATATATACATTTGACTTAAGTTTTTGAAAAATTATTATTAAGTAAAATTAGTTACCATAAAAAATTATTTCAATAATGTATATTTGTGCAAATTCATTTTTAACAAAAAATTAAAGTTGATTTTTTTATACTCAAAAAGAACAAATAAATAATATATAACATGCGAGTAAAGAATAAATAACATGCGCAACGTCGTGAGTTCATACACACGAAATACCTGCTAAAAATTGTTTATACGTTGTGTTTTTGCCTTGATTTTCGAAAGTATTTCTCGGAAATAATTTTAATATTAATCAAAGTTTATTGTTTTCAAATAATATAACTAAAATCTCTATACATCTGTTTGTATTGTTATAGGAATGTGAAAATAAGAACAAGAACAATCAATTCCGTTTAATTTTATTTCTCAGTATGAATAATTGACCTTTAACATTAAAACACTTTCATAAGCTGTTTTATGGAAATAACTCACCTTAATTTATACATAATACTGTTTTCTCCCGAGAAAAACAGTTTTATTCTACGTTTTCATTTATATTTTAAAATATATTCATATTAATTAAAACGCCCAAAAAGTATTCAACTCCACAAGTAATAAATTTCATGAGCATTTATAAGCTTTAATAGCATTTTTCTAAGATAATCAAAATGCTGCAGGCAATTTCACTCTAATAAAACAGTTTTTTTCTGTTATGAATGACGAATTTATTTTTTTGTGTCTGGCCTAAGTGTCATTTTTTTTAGATAAAATTGACGGTTGTAAATTTTTGCCAGACTATTTTTTAATCTGCTAATATTAAGGGTTGGTTTTGAATTAATAACGACACTCGGTAGATTCGCAGTGGACATTGGTACCCCTGCTATCTTTATCGAAAGGATACAATGTTTAAGTACCTTTACAGAGCTTTTAGTAAGAATATTAAATGAAAAAGATACATTATTTAAACAAAAGTTAAAATTCATATTGATCATGATAATTTCCCAGTCCGTAAACTTTCTCGAGTAAAAAATGCAATCTATAATATATACAAGACGATACTGATGCATATTAACACATCTTCCCTACTTAATCTATTGCAAAGAACTCAAGTAATTGCGCATAACAATTAAATTTCCACATATTTAATACAAAGATTTATTTATATTACTTTTTGGGATAATTTATTTACCGATGTAAACTCTTAACGTTATTATGTACTTGTTTTATATTTAAATGAGAGATTGACGATATATTTTCAATCTCTTCTTATCTCCCTAAAAAATTGAATAATAAAAAGAAATAATATTTAAAAAAAAACTATATGAAAAAATTAAGTTATTATTGAGTTACTTTGTTTTTCCCAATGTTGTGATCGGCATTTTGGTTCATATTGCTGGATATACAATATAAGACTATGTACTCGTTTATTTTAGCTTACTAATTAAGTTTTTTAATTCAATGTGCTATCTACTAAAAATACAAAAATATGTTGTTGAAAAATTGTACGATTCCACATGTTTCAATACTATCGACCCTGGAAAAACTGTAAGTTCTGTTGCATCCAAGTGATAGAAAGCCCGAAGATGCCGGAAGGTGAAACCCGGATGGTTAGTGACTAAACATTGTCAAAATCTTCAGTCATTTTATCGCATGAATACAACAGAACTGACACACAGTAAGCAGTTAATATCCTTTGTATATCAAAGGAGTTAATTACAAAGATAAAACACGAGTTCTAAGGCTATGATCCATACAAACAACTTAAATAATTTTTGATGATATTGATTTAATAATAATGACACTTTACTGCCTTTTATAAGTTTTATTAACCTATATACTTTAAATGAGTCTTTGATGAAAGGATTTCACAACAAATAATAATGAGCAAACATTGAAATGCAATTGTGTAATTTTAGACTTAGAAATGCTTATTAATTTCAAATTGGCATGTAACGGTGGAAATCAAACGTCAAGTGATTTAATTGATGATATTGTCGACTCATTGAAATTATCTCACGTAAGGGATATACCAAGTAATACATGGAATCGTACAAAGTTTCAACAATTAAAATTTGATATTGAAATTCAATCAAGCACTTTCAATCGATATCATAAATCACTAAAAATATAATATTTCATAGATTTTTTTGTTGTTTTTGCAGACTATGGTCCTGATTCAATGTGTATTTATAATTTTCTTCTAGACCTATATATTTTAAGTTATAATGAACTTATAAAATAAATATAATTTGTTATATCATATATAAATTTCTTGGACACGTGCCTTCATCGTATCTATCAAAAATATATAAGATACGATCTTCTTCCCATCAATTTTGTCATAGTAGATAAATGATGTTTGTAAAAAATGAAAGATTTTGACGGCACCATACATTGACGCTTTTGCTTGACATTCTCACCAAAAAAGCTTTTACGCAATATGTGGAACATAGCTTTTATTTATTTTGCCATTTTTATAATACCAAAAGTAATTTTTTTTTTAACACTTCGTTGTAATGATTCGATTTCAAGTAAGAAATAGTTTATGGAATAAGGTGGTTTTGAGAAAAGGTTAGTTTACGTTTATGCAAAATACATCTGCACAATTGATCGCGATTTTGTTTAAAAACAATGCTAGTTGGTAGTGATACATACATTTGTCATTATCAAAATTGAACCGATATGTCAATGTTCGATATATATTTTTTGCCAGTAGTTTTCATCCATCTCGTGCCCTCGGGTCGTTTAATTAGGTACGCTACTGATCACGCCTAAGGTCCTTCCAGTGGTGTGGGGTGGGATTGGAAGGAGGCAAATGGAATGCCAGTTTAATTCTAACTTGATCTCAAAATTAAATTTCTCCTTAAATTCAACATGGCATTTGGGTGTAGTCATTCTATACAAGGAACGATGCTTTAACAAGAAGTTCACTTATTAAATAGATTCTAAATTAATTTAAATAATTGTATGCATAGCAATAAAGTTCTTTTATTTTAAATTATATACCAATCAACAGGTTTTTTTGGTAATTCTACAATAGAATCTAAACAAAACATTAAATAAATTAAATGATCCAAAAAAATCACCTTCTAAATAAACACTACTATCAAAATAATGGGTTGACTAAAGAAGTGGTACACTAAACGTTATGATTAAATTAAATATTAATTAAATTGTATAATTCTTCAAAATATCCGAATGAACCAATTAATACACCTATCTTCTCAAAAGTCTTATCGCTTAAGTGTTGTTAATTTCGATGTAATATACAGGATTTTCGGGATAAATTTGACATATTATTAATTAATTATATTTTTCCGTAAGTTACAGGTATTAAAACACACCACTCGTCATTGAAAAGTATGGACCCTTCTTCATTCATATACAAGATGTCAGAAAGGATGGATAGCTGGAATCCACCTGAATTATGGAAGAAAATAACTTGCATCAAGATGATTCGTGCCGGCCATAAAAATAAGGATATAATGACTGCTGCCCAATGCTCACTGAATACAGTAAAAACAATCAGGCATGAACTAAAGACTTGCAATGGTGACCACGAGGATGTAGCAAGAAGAAAGATCCCTAGCATACGATCTGATTGCGTTCGTACAGCAGATGCCTCCGCATTTTTTCCAAGAGGGCCTCAGGTTGACTTCAGATGGCTACGTGGAGTTGCTAAACACTGTAGTCAAGCCCTGGATAACAAGGGTAGCCAATGGTAGGCCGTATGTATGGCAGCAGGATTCGGCCCCTTGCCATACCTCTGGGAAAAGTCAAAAATGGTTGTCTGAAAATTTATACGACTTCATCAGTCTAAATTTATCCCGAATACCCTGTATATGTAATTCATGATATCGATTGAAGGTGCTTGATGAAATTTGAATTGTACTTTGTACGGTTCCACGTGTTTTGTCACTAACGACCCGGCTTTCGTCTTTCGGTATCTTTAGGCAGAATGCAACACATCCGTGTGATAGAATGCCCGAAGATGTCGAAAGGCGAAACCCGGGTAGTTAGTGACAAAACATGTGGAATCGTACAAATTTGTAACAATTCAAATTTAATATATCATTGTATATAAATTTGTCACTAACAAGCTTGCTGCGTAATCATTTTTGGGCATTCAAGACGACAGGTTGATTAAAATAACAGTTAACATTTTACATAACAACAACACATTTTTATAATTTATGATATCGACTGAAGGTGCTTGATGGAACTTCAATATAAAATTTGAATTGTTGCAACTTTGTACGATTCCATATGTCTTGTCACAAACGACCCGGGTTTCGCCCTCCGGCATCTTCAGGTATTCCATCGCACGGATGCAACAGAACTGTCAGTTCAACAATTCAAATTTAACACATTTTTAGTACTATTATTATAATATTTTTCATGATCCGGACCAGCGTTATCGACTGAAGAAGTTGGATTAGTTTATATTTCTCACGACGAGGGAAACACGTTAACACCTAAGAAGTGATAGTTTATTGTTTAAATTTGTATAAAGTATACATATATGCACTAATCATAGAAACTATATTGATTTTTTAGTTGAATCGATGTTTCATTCATAAAAATAAAGTAAAAAATATCAAAAAAATTTGAAGTGTAGAATTTAAATATATTCAAGTATCGTTACCCGTTTTTATACTATGCATTTGTTGATCCATAAAACCTTACTTTCAAATAATTTGATGAATTGGTTACGATTTTCAAAATTTCGTGTTAAACCTTAAACGATTTTTTTTCTTATTCAATTTTATTTCAATATTGATCATAAAATACAACAAGAAACAGATATGTCAGTATACAAGCATAATTGTTTTCGATTATATGAGTCATTTGCTGTTGTTACTAACAGTTTGCAAATATAATCGTTCGCTGTTTTCTGAACAAACTTTTTTGAATTGTCGGACTTATTTGATAAAATACTATTATTCGTAGATTTTTGATCAAAGTCAATTATTTTGTACATCCGAGTCATCATTTATTCTGTAACGAAACAAAAAAAAAAGAAAATTAGTAAACATAAACCCAACACAAGATATCGCTTACGAAATCAAACCAATACAAAATACATTGTTGAAAATGTGTACAATCACTCATTTTTGTCACTCACAATCCCAGTTCCGCCTTTTAGCATTTTCAAGGATTCTATTGATAAAAATGCTGTGATTAAAAACAATCATTAAATGATTTTAAACACCATTTTGAATTGTTGAATCATTGGACATTACCACTTGTTTTGTCATTCACGAGTTTCGCCTTTCACCATTCTATCATATGGATGAAATAGAACTGACATTCTGATCTATTTCATCTGTGTGTTTTACAACGTTTTACATAGTTTTAAATTTTTTATTTGATATCGAAATTCCATTAAGCACCCTGAGTCGATATTCGTACACTTATCGACACTTTATAGATATATGATAAAAAATATTGAAATTCTTTCAACCAAACATTTGTATCAACACCATAAAAGTGACTTTATTCTAAAAATTCCAATTTGAAACGTGCCACCGAATAATAGCTTTCATGTTATCACACCAAAGTGGAAGAACACACTTAAATTTACTGTACATAATAATTATATTCTCTAAAAAATTTTGAATATACTTTTTAGAGTAACGAATATCCTGACAGCTAGTAAAAAAAAAATAAAAAAATATATCCCGAAAAGTAGAGTATATTTATAGTGGCGCTGGCAGCTGACCATTTGACACCCAACGCAACACTAATTTAAATCCCTCCGCACTCCGCCCCTGTAATTGTCTCACTTCAAAACAAACAAAACAAAAGCTCCAGTACGCGTCTGTGTTAATTTCGTGTATGACTCATACCTCTACGCTTTATAAATTCAAACATTTGTCCGAAAAAATAAATAAACACGGAAATATCTACGCTATAAATTTTGATTGCTGCTCTGTCGTGTGCTATTTTTGTCGGGTCGCTAATAACGTAGGAAATATGTATATGAAAGCTCATTGTGAAACAGTCTCTAAAAGTTGGTAATTTTCACTTTTAATGCGTCAACTGTCGCTTCTTGTCGAAGAGAAATCATATTAAAATAAAAAAAATATATAATTTTTCGTATTGTTTTCACAATTTAAAAATATTATATTAAATATTTAATATACTAATTTTACATTGTATCAGTTGAAAAACTCACGATAAACGAAAAGAATTTTGATCAGTGCTTTGTAAACTTGTATTGTAAAAATACTAATATAATTTGTGCTTTATTTGCTTGATGTTTTGATTGAAAAGTGTAGAGTTAAATAAAAAATTGCAGCCGACATACAAAAAAAATTGTAATATTGTCAATGGATTCAGCTCTAACTTATAGAAGTTATTTTTTTAATTAAAATTATTATTTAAAACTATATTATTTCACTATTGATATTAAATATCACGCTGCATCTTTTGGCTAACTGTGTCATAATGTTATTCTTTTCAAAGTTAAACTAGTAATTTTTAATTTATGATATCGACTGAAAGGGCTTGATGGAATTTCAATATAAAATTTGAATTGTTGTAATTTTGTACGATTCCACATGTTTTGTCACAAACGACCCGGGTTTCGCCCTTCGGCGTCTTCAGGTATTCCATCACACGGAATTACAACAATTCAAATTTAATAATTCTTAAGTTAAAAATTAAAGAAAAGTGGGACTATTTCCGTATTGGTGAGGCTTGAATTTGGCAAATTGAGGTTGAAACCATCTGGCAAAAGTATCAACGTAAAATTACTTGATACGATAAAGTTAATATATGTTTCATACTACGTTCTATATATGCAACGAGATAAAGCTCGCCTAGCAAAGCATCATGTACTGTGAAGCTTACAGCGTGCAGGTGAGAGTATTAATCGAGCAGTATTGTAAAAAAAATACACTTAAATATAAATTAGCTATTGTTTAAACCTATGTGATCGAACGTAGCTCATATCTTTAAAAAAATATTTTCTAGTCTATAATTCAGAACACATTTTATCAATGTATTGTTACTTATTTTTGTATTGGTGATTGTAATGGTTTTGTAGTTAGTGGTAGATTGTCTATACTAAAAGTGTACTTGAGCTGTTCTTGAGCTTAAAGCTCACTCAAAGTAAAATAAGCCTAGGAAAGGTTGAGTAGTACTAGCTTATTGTTCGTTGAATATAAATGGATATCATAAAGCTTACCAAGGTGACATATTTATTAAAATGTGATTAAAAGCTAAAACAAAATAATTATTGGTTTTTGATAATATTCAGATAATCAAATAAATAGATAATCAGTTATGATGTTAAATATAGCTCTAATAGAAGATATGTAAAAAACAATTCAATAGATAAACACGTTTATTTAACAATGATCAGAGATTGCAATATCTGACGAATGTGTCGATACCGGCATTATGTCATTCAATGTTAAAAGGCGGTATTAAAAGTGTAACAAAAATAGATTGTGATCAGCAAAAAATAATCATAGTTAATACTAGTCTGATTGCAGCACTACAAAAGCAAATTGTGGAATATAAAAATATTTAGTTAATAATATTAAATAATATCAAAGTTGAAGTCGAAGTCGTGAAAAAAGAGCGACTTCAAGAACTTTTTCTATTGGACGATTTTGAAAAATATCTCAATGAACAATTTGCCAAATCGGTTGGTTGATCTTTAATTTAGGACACAGAAATAGAAACGGCAAAAACAACCTGACAAAAATAAACCTTTTTAAGTTAGAGACGTTTTGTTCGTCAATGTTGGAGTTTACAAACATTACAACATATTCATAGTCCAATTTCCTACCAAATCAATAAATGTAATTTAATCTATGTAGACAAAAATATACGAACAATCCTGCACAAATAATTTGATCATTAATTATAAGTTTTCTCCGATTCGTTACTGAATAAAGGCTTCCACAATGTAATGTAATATTTCTACGGTTTATATTAACTACGAAATTTTGTCGATTCTGAGAATCTAGGCAATTCTCTTGTACGCCTTTTAGCATTTGTAATCCCCCTTGGGTACCAATGGCTGATTCGGCCATCTATCTACATTTCAAAGTCTTGGCGCATTCTATTATGTCCACAAGTCTTGATTGCTTCCGCACTCATTTCTTTATTTTAATTAGAAAATTGAAAGTAGATTTTATAATTTGAGAAATCTACAGTTGAATACGATGTCTTGATTTGATTTTTTTTTATAACTCAAAAGTCTAGAAGTTTATCCAATCCGACCCAATTCGAATCGATAAATCTTAATTCTGAATTAGTTTTATAAGACAAGAATATTATATTAGTTTTTCAACAATAGAGTTCTCGGCAATTATTTTTAAACGTGCTGTTAACCCACTGACTGCTAAATTATTAACCATTGATACATGTGATTGTAGTGTGTTCATATTTGATACTAAAAATTATAAGAGAATTAATATTCGTATAAAATCATATTAGTGTACTGAAAATAAACCTGTTTTTACAGATAGCTTATTACTTTGAAATATCAGTGTATCAGAATATCCTTTACTATTTTTTTATTCACCCACCACTGTTTACCATCAGCATCCAGTGGTGTTCCAAACTGTATACGTATCTACAATGTAATTTCCATAATTGGGATGATCTTTAGAGTATAGAGCAACTGTTCTTAATATACATGAAATTGTTTTTTTTCGAGCTATTGCAATCAGTATGACGATATTTTTTAAAGGCCGGATAATTTACATTACTTTCCACCTCATAAGGGTAGCCGATTGTTTCAATGTACGGTTGGATTAGTTTATGCATGCGTTAAATCAGTGCTCCTCAACCTTTTATCTTCCACGGCACACCAATGACTTTTACCAAAATTTCGTGGCACACCACAAGTCAATATATATATATAAATACTGAATATGCAACATCGACGCATTTGTTAAAACCCATTCTTTCTGCATTGTTTACTTTATTTACGTATCATTTTGTTTCTTACAGATTTTCTTTTTATATTGAAAATTGTGTGTATAATATTTATCTACTTATAATATATAATTCCGACGAAAAAATAAGTATTTCTGCTTCCGTGTTTCCACATTTTCACGAAATATTTTATAGTGTAGACGAACTATATGATTTTTTTCTGTTAGAAAAATGCGTCACACCGGCACACTGGTTGCGTGACACTCCCATTGGATATATTTGACGTCTTATTTTGTATAAGAGAATTTGGAACCGTTCCTATCCAATTCGTACTATAATGTGATGGAAAGTTTTGGTTTTTGGATAGAGTTTTTATTTTAACGCTGCATTAATTACATTAAAATATATCGCTCATAGAAAAAAAGCTTGTATCTTTATGACGACGGACATGGATGAAAAGTTCACTACACCTAGGCCTCATATAACACGGTTTTATACAGCACAGATGTATAAATTGTGACTGAATATTTTTATACAACACTCTTTATATAACATGACTTAAGGGAAAAAATTTAATTAAAATGAAACATGGATTGAACAGCAATTAATGACTCGGAAAGCAGTTGCAGCGAATTAGCATGTTTCACATTAAAAACAATATATGACGACATGGGATTAGCTAATAAATTAGATATTTTTTTATTGATAATGATCCTATAATGAAAAAGAGTTCGAAATTTAAGAGGGAAATTACAATATATTTTGGAACCGTATAAAGAAATATGTATAGTTTCATATGCTAAAAGCAGACAATCACTTACTAACGAACGTTTTAAGGCTAAAACCATAAAAAAATCAGAGTTCTCCGATGATGAAAACTCACAACCAATATCGAAAAAGAGTAAGACAATATAGAACTTTAAGTGATAATGAATGAATGGTTAATTATTATTAAAATTTATTTCAATTTATATGTAAATGTATATTTGTTTATTAAAAAAAAAAAGTTTATATTAATAGAAACTATTTTAGATTTTTTTTGGAACGCAAACCTTAATTTTTTATGAACTTCAAACTTTCTATAACACGGATTTGTATTACACGAGGTTTTTGTGGAACCATATAACCGTGTTATACGAGGCCCAGGTGTATTACTAATATATTAAGTGATACACTGAAGGTCGTATTTGATAAAGTGAGTGAAGAATTAATCTAACAAAATGTTATGCGGGTATTTCAGGTATTATATAAATAATTCATTCCAATCAAAAGACTTCCTTTTCTAAAACCGCGACACAGATGTGGAACTGTCATACGGCACCAATCTCAGTGATTTCCGAGCCTACAATAATCATTTTCTTGAGGTTATTTCGGATTAATCTCCTACCGAACCATTAAAATTTACTCCAAATTGCTACGGAATGATGGCTCTAGATTTACTCGTTTTTAATACGTTTTTGACACTTGCTAATTAGCCGCTATAAATAACGGTACTCCCCACTTATATTGTGTATAACACACCCTGCTCATAAAGTTATTTGAATCTCAGAACCCTTATTTTTCCATCATGTCTGCTTCCAATATGGCACATGTGTAGTCGTACGTCTCCCAACTGAAGTTTTTCACCAGTCTACCATCAGACCAAATACTACTAATATACTGAATGTCATTCTATACAGACATTATATATTTAATGAATATTGAAGAAGATAGGATAAAATCTTCAATTTATTTTTGATATAATATTTTGTTTTTCTATTTAACCATTGTGACAGAAATTTCGACTAGTGATAAAGTGCCTTAAGAACAAATATTTCTGAAGGTTCTCTATTTTTAATTTAGACAAAAATTCTTTCGCCTAACTTAAAAATGAAGAGCATGGTGGAATGATTGCCAGAATTGACCAAATACGAATTTGTTTGAATTTGTAAATAAATCATTTTTTTATTTTTATTTTAAAAATGTATTTATTCATTATTAATACACGACTCATTAGCGGTAGCTTTAACTAGTTCGCTGCTGAGTGAAATGAAGATTTTCATCATAGAATATTTCAAAGATTAATTCAATAGTAAATTTTTCTACAAAAACTTTGTTTTCACCTTCCTGTATCTTGAAGTATTTTATCACTCGAATGCAATAGAACTGAGAGACAATAAACAGTTAGCATCGGTTATATACCAAATGAGTTAATTACAAAGGAAACAACACAGATGCTATGGCTAGGATTCAAATAAACAACTGAAATAACTTTCAATAAAATTGATTTTATTATAATGACATTGAATTGCATTGTTAGAACAGAAGAGAATATGTAGTGTGTACCTTATTATACACGATTTTTTTCTGCATAACTAAGTGAAGGTACATTTAAACGTAGATCTGATAAGAGTGTAAACCAAAATATAATAGTTTTTAACTATCTTAATAAATTTGTCTAATATGCTTTTCTTTATTAATAATTTTGTAGAACTAAAACACGGTTTCATCAAAAAAAATGTTCTCCAAAATAGCTATCAACTAAGTAAATGCTAATTCAATCAATTAATTAAAATTATAAAAAGAAACCAAAAAAATGCGCTTATTTTTTTAAATAATATATGTATCGAATAATTTGAGATCTCTATAAGTAAAAAGAAATCTTGTTTAAGAGAAAAATTATACGTTGCCACGCGGTTGTCGTACATATGTTTCTGAACAGAGTGTGTTTATTACACGCGAGCAACTTTATTTTGCGCGCGAAACGGTTTCTACGATGGCGGGAAAAGTCTTTAACCCTTTACGCTGGCAAAACATGAAAACATCTTTGAAGGGGTTAATTTATTGCGGGCTCAAACGTTAAATTGCGGACCGTATTACAATATAAGACTGACTGGAATTTACGTATACAATAGTTGACACCAGATTTCGTTTTGAATGATGCTGTGAACAAACACTGGAGGAATATTTGACAGGGGAAGATTTATGTGCAAAGTGAGAGTAAAATTTCGCAACGAAAAGAAGCATATTTAAGATGGAATCTATTATCCTTGTTTTTTTTTTTAAGTTCTTTAGACTGAAAATGTTATGGATTAAGAAATATCAAATGCTGCGGGTGATCGGAAAACAAACAGTTTAGATTGCGAATAAATCGGACGACGAACACTATCACGAAAGATTTTTGTGTTCGTACGACGAACATACATTCGGATAACGAACTAAAACAATCTTTTTAAGCCATTTATTCTATATGTGAAACTCAACTGATCGGAAATAATATGGACATTTGAACATAACCAACAAAAAGAAAAAACAATGAAGAAATCATTAATCTTTAAAAAAGTTAACATTTCATTTACTATAATTAAGTCCACAATATCTGCAGTATCTGAAAAAAATGTTACAACAATCACAGCTGGTTAACGAACAGTTCATTCTGCGAACAAATCGGATTACGAATACGATCACGAAAGTTTTTTTGTGTTCGTACAACGAACACAGATTCAAGTAACAGACTAAAGCGAGCTTCCTAATCAACTCTTCCTACCTGTAATATGATTATGATGGGTTAGTGAACATATTCTATTACAGATTATGCTCTTTAACTGATCGCTCACTTTACATTCAATTTTACAATACAAGATGTTTTTTTATTTAAAATTGTTGGTGCGTTAAGATCTATGGCGTATCAGTATTAGAGTTCTACAAGTCTCCTTCATCTATGAAGTATTGATTTATTTTTTATGTAATTATTCGCTGCGGAGCTGAGCAATCCACAATTAATTTAGTTCACGTGGACACCACATGCATTATAATTATATTTATATTTTCACATACTATACTCACACATGCATACAAACGCACACAAATACACGTATTTATGTAGAATACGTAAAGAAATGAACCAGAAAAGACATTTTTACATGCAGAGTAATATTGCTTATTTCAGGAACAATTTTTTGTATTGTTGATCAGATTATATTTCGCAATTCGAGCTGAAGGTGTGCTGTGAGGCGAGCTTTATGAGAAGCATGTGACTAGCACAACACTACATATTAATTAGGAAAACTTGTTTCTTAATGTAGCAACCCTCTCCTAGGAGAAACGCGTGAGAGAATTTATTATTTTAATTATATTTATCAATTACTCTCCGCTGTGTTTTATAATTAACTTGTGTTTTAAAGTGCGAATGAATTATTTAGGTTTTCTTCATCGTTTTCTCAATTTTATAAGAGTGGCGGAAGAGCTTACAGATGTTATTTAAGCTTTTTTGTTACACAAAATCTTAACAAGTGTTTTTTTATAATTAATATAAAGAAATATTGAAATAAAAGTATCAAATTATATAAAGAATAAAAAGTACATATACATAAATATATGGAAGTATCTAGTCGTACAAAAAAACAAACTCAGGTTCATTATCTAATGGTAGAAATAAATTTTAATCATATAAAATTATTTGGTCTTGCTTCATACTTACTTCACTATTAATATTTTAAATTATTAATCAAACATTCATTAGAATTAGCCCATAATCATTAAATTTCAATAAATTCTGTAGATTAAAATTTTTAAGCAGTGTACAATTCCACATGTTTTATCATTCACGAATCGGGTTTCATCTCGTTGGCATCTTCAAGCACTCAACTTCAAGGAAAAAAAGATGCACATGTGCCTGAGATGCTTAAAACAAAAACCTGAATGTATTTTTAAACACGTAGACTTGTACCCAGCCTTAACAAAATGTAATAAAATAAGGAATGTCAAGCTGGTCGTTGAGAATTAACATTGAAGTTATTTGAGCTCTGTTTATTTCTAAAATAGTTTACGTTCACTAGTATTTCGATAATTTAATGTATTCGCCCACGTTATACTAGTGGTTTTTTAAAAGCAGCTTATTGATTTGTTACTCTTACACGAGTACGTGTACATGGTGTACTCCACGTAAAAAGTTAGGCAGTTATTGCACTATTGTCTATAAATGTCCTTTTGCAATCAAATCTAGTCGGACATTATTAGACTTTTTAACCCCTTATATATGATATAACCCATGTAAATTCTTTACTATTTGACAGTTACACTGCATCTATAAGGTAAATGCTTTAAGATCTCTAAAGAATAATATGTGAAAATTTACAAAGCTTAAAAAAATATTCATTAAGCACTCTGATTTAATATTGTAAATAAAAATAGTAATCTTACATCAATATAAAGCTCAATCAATTTGCGGTGGTTTTTGCTACGCATTATTCTAAAAACTGGATTTGCTTGCTTAAGCTCTAAAGATTGTACAAAAACCTTAAAAATTGTTAAAATATTTTCACTTATAACTTCATTTTTTCTTTTACATTTTACATAACATATTACAATTAATAAGACCAAAGTTCTGATTAAAAATTCATCGATTTTTCAATACTGTAAAGATTTACAGCCACTCACAAAAGATATGTCCTTCGTGGAATCGATTCCAAAGACATCTTTTGTGTAATGTATATATCATAGTAACAGTTATGTGTATTTTTTCTATTTCCAACGTTCATTTTTGTAGCCTTTTGTAGATGAAATCTTGAGAATTTAATTTATTAATAAAATATTAGCATATTTCATTTGAAATAAAGTGAAATATTTACGGCAAAGCATCAAAAACCTGCGAAAAATATATGATGTTAAAGAAAGCACTCATTCTTGGAATAACTTTTTGATTTTCCGAGAATTCAAATTATTATTCTATTGAGCTCTTTTTGCTTGAAAGAGCTTTTTTTAATACGTTTCTCAGACTTTGTATTTTGTATGGTTAGCATTATTGATAGATATGTTGTTATTTGATCGTCCTTCAACAATTTATAGCTTCAACCTGAATATGCGGGTTCCAGTTTTATCAATCGATAAATTTTAATGATTTAATGTATTGTCAAGGCTTTCTATAATGAAGTTTTTTTAGTGTATTTTTATTAATGTAATTGCCAACTTCAATTATAAAGGCATACGTTTTTTAAGGATGCTCAATACATGTAGCTGAGTCGTCAACGTCATTTTTTCATCACAATTCAAGTATGAACAGTGTTGTGAATGATTTTTCTATCGATTTGTTCTTCACATTAAACGTTATAAATATATGTGATAAAAAATATTTTTTTTACTCAATTGGAATTTTAAACAAATAAATTCATACTTTTAACCAACTTTTTATGTACGCGAAGTAAAGAAAATTTCAGTAAAATATTATCGCGTCAAAGATATACGTACAAATAAATATTTTACTAGGAGAGCCAACTTGAGAGATGAATTTTTATCCAACACTGGCAAGGGTAAAGGTAAAATGTCACTCTATAATAAACTTGCAGTGAAAGAATAAGAAAGGTAAGAGATTTTTTTTGGAAATATAATCAAATTGAAAGCCAAGGTGTGATGATGTATAGAAAATAGTCATTTTTCAAAATTTGTCAAACTTTTCGTTCGTTTTTTTGTAAAATATTGATACATTATTTGTACTTCAATTTCTAATTTAAAAAAATATGCAAAAAAAAAAAAATATTTTCGTATTTCAAAACTCATTTTATGTTATTTAACGTTAAAAAAATCAGCCGGTGCTTTAGTCTAAAGCAGTGGTTCTTGACCAGGGGTGCCCGGAGAATCCTCTTACAATATTAATTATTTTTGCGATATTTGAAACCTATTTGAATTTTCAACATCATCGGCCAATTGTTTCTTCGTTTGAAAAACAATCAAAAACAGCCAAAGCATTAATATAAACAATATTGTTTTGTAATTCATACAAAAAATTTTGTTTTTTTTTTTGTATAATAAACAATATATTTCGCAAAAAATGTATTTTTCTAAATGAAAAAATCAGCGGCTTACTTAAAAGGTTAAGAAACACTGTTCTTAAGGTTTCTAATCTAAAGATTAATGAAAGAAAAATATAATGGTTTTCCCTCAAATTGATTTTTCTTAACTCTTATTTATCCTGTTAGTTTCAGGAGTAAATATATAGATCATTAAGTAGAATCCTAATTTGGTTTAATTCTGAAAAACATTATGTATATTTTGTTTTTAAATATTTTTACTGTGGTATTTATGTTAATAGTTCTTTTAGTATATAAATCATTTAAAATGAATTGTTATCATTTTTTTTTTTTACAACCTGGTAAGGGTTGATCAATAATCTCACTAAAATTACAAATACATTGTATCTACAATTCTGAAATAGTGTGACTCTGAATTTTGGTAGTATGTTGTAATAAACTGTCCAAAGCTTGTAATATAAGAAATTGTAATTTCGGGCACAGTTTTTATGATTACGTTATCAAAATAAAAAATAAATAGGCATGAAAGACTTCAGTAAAATTGAACGAAACGATTTGAAATGTTTGCTCGCAAAATAAACGTAAAAAATTCAGAAGGTTTCTGATTTATCATATCACAATTTTTTATTACACGCCAGGGGTTTTGAAAGTAACTAAAAATATTAAAGAAATTTATTACATTGAGTAATTAGAGAAACATGTTCATGGAAAAATAAAGAAACTTTTGACTTACAATTATTATTTTATACGAATAAAAAGTCCACGGGGACAACGTGCTAGCGCAGAAAATATACATTTACTGATTTTTTAAATATATTTCTCAGAAGGTGATCGGTTAAAGAACATAATATAATATGTCCCATTACTATGTTCGTTCTTCGAATTGTTCATTAACCGATCGTCGTGCATTGCTGGACTTGCTTCATTTTTTAATTTCTGCTTCACTTTTAATGTGTTATCTGTCACTTCTTGATAGAAAATTGTGATATTTTAAATAATAAAAACACATATTTCAGTACTAATTTCCATAGAATATTTTATAATCAGGATCGGTTTCTCTCATCGTGACCATTATCAACTGAGGATCATTTGATAATTCCCAGTATAAGTGAAACCAGTCCTGATCATAAAATATATTGTGGAAATAAGTTCCAAAAAAATGTGTTTTTGTTACATATAGTAAAAAAAATATAGACAGAATAAGTAAGTATTATAGATTAGAAAGATCGTTTTATTTTCGGTATTTTGTATTCGTTGTCCGAACACAAAAATCTTTCGTGGTAGCGTTGGTTGTCCAATTTTTTCACAATCCAAACTGTACATAATATGTTTCTTTTCAAATGTTTTTTGCCATAAATTTATACACACCGCCATTTTAGTATGCGATTTGGTAGTATGTATGCTTTAAATGAGAATTCACTTGAAAAATTGTTAGCTAGACACATTTTAAATCGTTTTGATCCACACAAACCTCTCAATCGTGTGGAAACTGCATGCATGTAATGCTAGTTTATTAATTGTAGTTCAACAAATCTCATAAAGGAAAATATAATATTTATATATATTTGTTATTTGCTGTTAAAAAAGTGAGCATACAAATGTTTGTGATAGTAAAAATTTTAACTATGCAGTACGGTGAATGCAATTAAGAATAGATATTTTTTACCGAAAGGTTACATAACACCTTATCTTTTTTACCATATTACGATTGAAAAGTACTCCTGACGAAGGTATCTCAATAGAAGTCGCTTAACAAGAACTGCTAGTTATTTATTTCTTTGAATATCTAATCTTTTTCACAAAGAGAAATGATTGAAATAATAGATTAACTCATACCTAATAAAGATTGGATTGAGCTTAATGACGCTTATTGTATCTGCAAGATTCATCTTTTAAGCACATTCGGAATAAGGATTCAAATCGCCGCAAATTGTTCTCTGAAATATGACTTTTTTAATGTGTATTTGATTTCTATAAAAGTATAATATTGATTTGATGTTTATTTAACAAATAATAAATTGCAGAAAAGACACGTTTTTGGGAGTATTTTTTTTTATTCATTTACGATTTTCAAATGTTCAGGATGTTATTGAAAAACGCTTGCAAGGCCCTTACTGGTTCTTTCTTTTTACACAAAAAAGTTCTATCTTATTAAAATAAACAATTTTTCATATGTATTATGTATATAACAGTAAGCTGCCTTTTAAAAAGATTGTTTCTGCTTTTATTTTTGTTAGAATTTGAATTGGGCAATCTTGACAATAGTGTTAATTGGGAATGTTTGATATTTTTGAGTGACATAAGTTGAAAGTCTCTGCTCGATTTGAACTGACATATATATACTAGGTACAGAGATCTGGTTGCATGGTGTATGTTTTGTTACGAGCAATGTCTACAGTTGATGTTTTAGCTAGAACTTCTGGAATTAAAAAAAAAGATTAAGTTGGCAAATCTACGAATCAAACATTTGATTTTTGTTTAACATCAAACTATTGTATATTCTGTTACTTTTCTGTAATTTCTAAATATTTTTAGAAATATGACTGCCAATCAATTAAAAAGTATACATACATTATTATAAAGCTTATTGTTTTTGTAATATAACAAAACTGTATACTGTTAATATCAGGACTAGTCTCGCGATATTAACTATTAGAAACAAAAAATGTAGTATTTTATATAATTTGTAATAATCGTGATGAGCGAAACCGATTCTAGCCAATAAAATATAAAATTTTGGAACAATGCTCAATGTTGTATTTTATTTATTAAAAATAATACCTTTCCACCAAGAAGAGATAAACTTAGAAATTGAATTAAAATTTGACCGGTATTAAGCACAGACAATTCGACACGTGATCAGGAGGTTTGTGAGCTTTTTAAGTAGAAAAGATGTGGTTAACGATTTAGATTTTTAGAAGAGTTGTCGTTTTAAGGCATGCAAATATTCGTAATAAGCCTCAACCAGTCTATCAATCTCTTTTCCCAGAAAAAATATTTCCTTAAAAATACAAACCTTGCATTTTGTCTGGGGATTCAACAAACCGACTGGTAGAACAATGTGACGGTAACTAATATAAAAGACCGGATGCTGAAAACATAAGAGCGCCGAAAACTGGATTTTTCGGCGGAAACAATAAAATTTACACCTGTCAGGTGAAAATTTCATTTGTCGTTCCTCACACATTCAAAAGTAATCTTTTTATATTATGCTATGGACACTCGCAAAAACGTGGTTCGGAAAATAAAAATAAAAACATTTATTAAAATTTGATTATTCGAGCCCCGCTTGAAGAATATATTATAATATTTTGTCGTTTTATTCGCATGACGTTCCATGATATTTTTTGTTTGTATGTGAATATCCGTAGAGATATCTATACATTTTAGGTTGCTGGACATTACATATAGAACTAAAAAAAAATAATTTGAATTTTTTTAAGCAAAGAAAAAAAACTAAAAATTATTATTGATTATGTGCTTTTAAGGTGTTAACTATCAATTCATGGTGGAAAGGTATGATATTTTAAATTACAAAAACACATTTTTTAGTACTTTTTTCCACAATATATTTTTATAATGTATTTATTTAATAGTTAATGGGAAAACAAATGTCCAATTCCTGAATTTTGAATTGAAAAAAAAATGATTTCTAGAAGACAATTTCGAACTTCAATTAATAACTTTGAAATCCAATGCATCTTCACAGAAAGCAACTGACTCTAACCGTACCATAAAAATTTCGAACGTCTTATTTAAATTTTCTGAATATGAATGGCATATAAATAAAAAGCGAATTATTCAGAATAGCGAAAGTGTCAGTCGATTGGCTTAAAATACATAGTTTAGGTATGGGTAGCATCACACCCCAAAGCGAAGACAAGATTACTTTGTATGGGCAATAGTTGCTACTCAAACACTCGAGACCCCAACTAACTTTTACAACAGGGTGGATCAAAACTTGTTATACAGGCTACAGTGTAATTTGAGAGTTTATCGATTGCATTCGAGACATTCAATTTTGGACTTGATTGTTCGCATTTCTGATGTTAATTATAACAGTTTCTATACATTATATTTTGAAGTGCATTCTATTATTGAAGTAACTAAATATATTTTGACGGTTTTGATAAAAAAGCATTTAAAAAAAATAATTATATTGAAATAAAAAAAAAAAAAAAATGTTGACACTGTGTGAATTGCCGTACGATTTGTCACTCCTAGACAGGTTTCGCCTTTCGGTTACATCAGGCTTTCTATCACACATAATTTATTTAATACTTACATTTGGTTACCTAGTATTCAATCCTACCATAACTTATCCATTATATTTAATAAGGTATCTCTAAGTTTTATATTACCCAATTATATAATGATGGTAATTGATAATTGTTAAAATCTATAATAAAAAATGTAATTAGACTGTATTATTCATAAGATTATCGCTTACAAAATAAATGCAATTATAATCAAATCAGGAGTTATTAAAAGTATTTCATATAACATATATATTGTAATTAGCACCTAGCTTTAGGGTTCATATTATTTACCGTATAATCAAGCTTATATATAATCGATGCAAACTGTATACTGTCTGGCAGTTCTATTGCATTTGTGCTAAAGAATGCAAGAAGATAACTAAGAAAGAGATAGTTCTGACGATAGCGTGAGCCGAAATAGCTATCAAGTATATCTTTAAAAAAAATTGTAGAACTAAAACACATTGCAATTTTTTTCACCGTATAATGGAATTCTACCAAGTGAATGTCAATTCAATCAATAAATACGGAGATATAACATATTTACTCATTAATTGTTTTTTTTTTATTTTTATTTAGTAGTACTACAATTTGTAATGAAACTTCACCGCCCCAATTATTCTCGTTTATTTTACTCACTCTAGCGACTTAATTAATCAAAAGCTTCCGGCACTTACAAATCCTGAACAATCTAGCTTCATAATGAGCAAAATAAATAAAATTGTATAATTAATTAGCACAATATCAACTATCAGCATCAAGTCAATATTTTATTTATATTGTAGAACTGAAATACATTGCAATTTTTTCGCCGTGCGTATAAGTTATATTTAATTAAATTATACTGTAAAATTTTCTGTATTTTTGTCTTGATGTTATGTTTCAATTGGCAGTTTATTTGTGATCACTCTGTATTTTAAGTGTTTGTATTATTCAAAGTGTAAATTAGGCGTAGTTGTAGTAATATCGTGCCCAAAGTCGTATGCGGGTTAAGCCTTTGTGCCCAGAAAACAAGCACAATTATTAAAAGGGATCTATTGGTGTAAACCATCAGCTGATATAGCCTCTTCCTTGTCGGCTATTTTTATTGCCCATTCACTTTCATCATTTATCGCTAAAGCTGCTTTTACAGAGACTTTTCGTAAGCAGCTTAAAGCTTTTTTTTCAAAATAAGCTGCACGTAGCGACGTAAAATACAGCCATAAGATAATTAAAAATATATTTTCTATAGAATAGGTATTATTGTTTGGAAAAAACATTTCCTGCATGTGATGGAAAACTGCATGCCATAGATAAGATACTAACTTTGAACGTTATGAAAATTACTTAATCTTAATCGTAAACATATTTTCATATTTTTAATTCATTCAAGGATTTCAATTGATTTACAAGATCTTGGATTTATAGCAAATGTATTATTTATTATGCTTTATCAATTATGTTTTAAGTACAGTGGAACCCGATCAACCGTTCTTGCATAATACGTTTTCCCGGACAGATAGTTCATTTTTAACAACTATAAGAACAATTTTAAATAATCCCACATTAACCTTTCACAGATTTATCGATTTCCTCGATCTATCGTCTAAATATGATTGTCTCGTCTCACATATTATCGCGATTAACAAACCTAGATAAATCTTTCTATTTTATACATTAAGCGAGTTTGAGCACATAAGACCTTATATATTAACTTAAGAAATAAATGATGAAATATCAAGTAAGCTCAAATGTTTTGAGATTTTTTTTAATAAAGAATTTCACAAGAATATGTTTAAGACACTATTCTGCTTTTTCAATAAATAAGATTTAATATGATTTTTAAATGAGGGAATTATGGGGGGAATTTTTTTGAAGATTTTTCTTTTTTTATTAGTATTTTAAGCTTTTCCGCATTTACTGTCTATAAATAATTATCATTATATACTATAATATAATCTCTTCGTCGAGTAACTTATAACATCGACTGAAGGTTAATAAAAGGACTGTTGGTATTTAAATTTTCATAAAATGTTAATTGTTCAAACTTTGTACGATTCTATATGTTTTGTTTCTAACGATTAAAGTTTCGCCTGTCGGCGTTTTCAAGTATTCTATTGTACAATAGATAGAATCGTTATGATTGTGCTGCAGTGTAAAATAAAGAACAAATTCTATTCACAAAAAGTTTTCCCTTAAAAAAACAAAAATATTTCATAATGTTTATAAAAAATTAAATAACTTAATTGTCTTGAAAGTGTTTCGTTTCGTAGAAATGTCATTATATTTAAATAATACGTATTCGTTTTTCTATTGTATAATCTCTCTTTTGTAGATTGAAAATTACATTATGAATATATCGATCTTTGGTTCACTGTACGCATAATAAAAATATTCATATTATTGATGGGATTGGGGGGTTAAAAATCGTTCAAACCGGCGGTAAAATCGCGAAAACGTGGAAAATTAAACAAGTTTTGCTGGGAGAGTGGGCAGAGAGTTGTCGAGAGACGTCAAAAACAGAAATTGGATATCAAATCGCATAAAGCCAGAGGGAAAATTTTTCAGTCCGTCTAAGTCGTGATTTTGTGTTTCGGGACTAACATGATATCTTGAAGAAAACTCGATGAAGCATCTTAATTATTTACACAAGCGATATTATTAACACACCTATAGCATGGAAAACAAGATCATATTCAAGCTGTTATTGTAAATTTTAGAAATTTTGTAATACTAAATATCGTTATAGTAGTCAAGAGTTTTAAACCACCGAATGTTAACGTCTCAACTATTAAGACAACAGATTGCAGAGTATTGATAGATGATTTTAAAAATATAAGATTGTAAGACAAAAATATAAATTTGAATTTTTACAACTTTGTACGATTCCACTATAAGTTGAAATTTTCATGTACAAACTAACAATTATCTTAAAATATGTCACAGTGAAAAAAAAACACTTTTTTTGTCCGAGTATCAGTTCTTAACTGCAAGTATAGTTCTGATGAAGGCTTAATCCGAAATAACTATCAATTATTGTACATACCTACATAAAATTACATACATCAAACTATTGTAACTAAAATGCATTATTATTTTCACCGTGCTATAATGTAATTCTACCAAGTAAAGCCAATTCAATCAATTGAAATATTTCTTTATTTGTCCTGCCAGGCTCTTTAAGTTTTTACCTACCAACACTTTTGATTTTTATATCCTTAATGTAGTACAGTATTCAATACAGTACGAACAATGTCAAAATGGATATTAGGAGCCTATAAATAGTGATAACTTTCACATATTGTACGATTCCACATGTTTTGTCATACAGTTTGCATCGGTTATAACCCTAAGACTAGAAGCTAAATATTTATATACAAATATTTTAATTGCTTAAATCTTGTACGTATTTTGTCATTAATGCATCAGAACTCACAGTTCTGTTGCACCCGTGTGATAGAACGCCTGAAACGCCCACAAACATGTGGAATCGTGCAAAATTTCAAATATTCAAATTTGATTTTTAAATTCCTTCAAGCACCTTCAGTCGACATCATAAATTATATTTAAAATAATACGAATACAGAAATGCGACTCTGTAGTGGGAGGTTTTCACAAGAATTAACTACCATTTAAATGTAATTGGGATATTTATAACCTAGAGATACATGCTGATCAGTCGACTAATGTCTGTTAGGCACATAAGTATTCGAACATTTAGATGCTTTTAGATTAAATAAAGATACATTGACATTTACCAACCGTTTTCTATCGGAGAATCATTTGTTGAACGCTATACTCTCTTGTGGAGAGTTTTATTTGGAGTTTAAAAGCGAGAACGGAAAACTATTATATATTCTTTATTAAGAAAACATTTCTATCGTTAAATATGCGTTATCATATGCGTTAAATGTTACATTAGTGTTTATTAACTTAAAACTCACCGTCGTTGTAATATTTTATCGTTTGAAAGATTTTATTCCAATAAAAAAAAAAATTTTGCATATGCGATATCTCATTTCTTCTAAAACCATCTGATTACAAAAACAAGTCATTACGTAACCGATTAATTAATACGCTTTTGTTTTCCCTGTTCGAATATTTTATTCTAAGCCTCCCTAAAGTGCTTGCAAAAATTATTGTATAATAATATGAAATTTAGTCGCCACTGAAAACCATGTCAAAGAAAATAACAATAGTCGGTTGAAGGATTAAAAATTTATTACAATTTTTTGCTGAAACTCACTTTTAAGGTGTTAACTGTCACTTCTTTATGGAAAGACGTAATATTTGAAATAACAAAAACATTTTTTATAGTACTATTTAAACAATATATTTTATGATTAGGACCGGTTAAGTTTATCGCGAGCATCTGTTGAGTAAAATCGGCCCTGATCATAAAATATATTGTGGAGATAAATGCTTAAAATTTTTTTTTATTATTTAAAGATTACTTAAAGTGACCGAATTTTTTATTAAAAATAGGCGCAGCTCAGTTCAGAAACTCCTTTGCTATTTGTAGAACAATGACGTATTGCGACAAAATAAAACTCCAAATCGTCGCAATTGTACATTTACACAAAACAAAAATATTTGATAACTGTTTGTGATTGTTATCGAACGATTCCAAACGTTGTATCCTTTGTAGTGAACGAGACTCGCGAACGAATCATGAGTATAAAAACCATTCAAACGAACATCGCACGAGCAAAGCAAATGGACGATTTTGCATATTTCCTGACAATATTAAAGAAATCTTCATTTTTTTATTAGTATATATATTCCAAGAGCCACCACGGTGTTAAGCGTTTTGTTTGCTTGTCAACCTTACCAATAAAGCTATTGTGTAGAATTATATAGCGAAAACTACGAACAAAATTGATTTTAAATTTGAAAGAACATATTGTATACATGTAAATATCTACGATCTGCTCCCCATGTGATGGAGAATGTGTTCCGGAGCAGCATTGAGAAAGCATTGTGTGATGATTGGCTGAAAACAATGACGGTATAAATATGAGAATATATGATGGTTAGTGGATGCGTATTTCAATTGAGAAATGCCTTTCAGAAACGGAAAACCAAAGCATCATTCAAGATTCAAACCCGATACCTTCACTTCGATGAGAGTGTGAGAGAAGGTTATTCCTTTAGTCAAATCAAGGAAAGTGAAACGACGGACAAAAATATTTTTCTTGCAAGATTAAAAATAATCTAATTCATTACAATTTTAAGACAGAGTAATCTCCAATTTTACCAATTACAAAAATAATGCAATGGAATGCAATTATATTATTCAACAATCATCTGTGAACAACTATTTCGTACTTTATTCTCCAATGACTATACGAAAAGAGAATTGCGACGTCACACTATTTTTTTAAATTAAATGATCGGGAAAATTGTTAATACACATTTTTTTTACAGAGCGCATTTAAATGGGCATTCATACAGGAATAAATACTAAAATCTTTTGTTATCTCTTTTAGCATATATTGACATCGTGATTACATTAATATATGCCTTGTTACATAAAATCTTTTATGTAAGATTAGAAACACTGTGTCTTTTTCATTGTTTTATTCGTGAAGCAAAATAATATCGCCAGCAATTTACCGCAATATTTTGATCACTAGCAATTTACCGCTCTATGAATTGATCGCAAAAACAATTCATAGTTTAAAAATGATTTTAAGCATATATTATTTTGCCGTCAAGAAGCAATAAGATATACACAGAAAATTTTAAGGAATTTGTTTGTTATTGAAGTTTTTTCTTAATGATTATTTGGTTTTCCATAAACTATTTAAAAAACAAAAGCCTAGTTTTTCACCACAATAAGAACACATACGGTTAGGTTAGGTTAAACAAAAAAAAATATTTTTTGACCAATAAGTTGGTATAAATTATATTCATATGTATGTATATATCAGAAATTTTTAATTTGTGAGTTTCAAATTATATAGTAATCAGTAGACGCGATGGTAAACAGATGACGGTGAATTGCTTGCGATAAATTTTACAAGACATATTTTTTCATCAAATGCTAAGTGAATATTTTGCGGTTGATATTATGAGTTGATAATATTTGCGCTGACCATAAAATATATTGCGGAAATAATACCATTTTTTTTAAATTTACAATATAACACTCTCCACGAAGAAGTGACAGTAAAGACTTTAATCGTCATTAATTATTTTGAAAAAAGTTTAAATGAAATTAATGTACACTACTGTATAGATAGAATGACATTCCGGCTTACCCTGAAAATTGTTTTTTTTTATATATAAATGGGTCTATCGCTTACGTTTTTCGAACTGAGCTACAGAAAACTTGAATTTCAAATCACGTCGGTAATAAGTTTCCAGCGGGCAGGTAGTAACGGTGGCGAGATATAGATAGACGTAGATGCGGTGAGCTCTGAAGGGAGACCCAGGAAGAATGTTTGGCAAGAAACTACACCTGTCAAACTTCGGTCCGTGAGAGATAAGAAATCCATAAATCCGAGCACTTTGTAGTTGGATAGCACAGCAGCGCTTAAAGCACTTTAAATTTAATTAGAAAATTACGTAATAGAATCTGTATCCACCGATTGTCTATGGAATAATGAAAATATAGCTAAGAAAACGATGTGGTAGTAGCAAAAAATTGGATTGTGATAGGACTATCAATTAAGTAGGTGTTTTAGGATTTTTTAATGAAATGGGAAACATTTTTATGTCGAATGACTATGTTTGTTTATTTTTTAATTTATGAGACAATATTTCACTTTAAAAAGATGTTCCTATAAAAAAAAATATCGATTCAAGCTAATCAATTATATGGTTATCATCTTAAAAATTGAATGCTATTATAATCACATCAGTAGTTTATAATATCGACTAAAGGTGCTTGATCAAATTTCAATCAAACGACTCAGGTTTTGTTTTTCGGTATCTCCGGGCATTCTATCACAAGGATGCAACAGAACTGTCAGATGTGTTGTATTAGTGAAAAAACATGTGGAATCGGACAAAGTGCAAATCAGTAGTTATTATTCAAATATATCTATATAAATATTTAGCTCCTGACCTAACTTCTATTGTATTGCTAACTGTTTGTTGTTTGTCAGCTTATATCACCCGTGTTACAGAATACTGGATCATACCGAAAGGCAAAAACCAGGTAGTGAGTGAGAAAATATGTGAAGATTTGGACAGTTTTAACGATTCACATTTAATATAGTCTATTTTGAAATATTATGTATGAAAAAGAAAATTCTGTAAACTATAAATTATCGAGACAAAAGGTTTTATACATGTTGATGATAAACTATGAAAATGCTGTTTTATTTGTTTTGTTAAGTAATAATTTTTTACTAATAAAAGATTACTGGCCACCCATTTAAATAGGAAAAGTACGTCTCAATTGCGATTTAATATTTTTTTGTGGGAGCAATAAGCATGTTTCTACTTCGTTTCTATTAGAAGACATGTGCTTATTTCAATCATCTTTAAATAAAAATATCAACTGAAACTTAAGTAAACCACTTCTACTGAAATTTACTTTCGAAGGAATGTTTAAAATATGATTATAGTTTGAAGCAGATATGATTGAAAATAATCAATAATTTTTTATTGTTTATGACATACGTAATCAAAGTGTTTTTAAAAGCTAAAACTACAAATAAATGACGTTTATGGATTCCAGAATTTATCAACAGTATTAATCTAGTCGTCGTCTAAATATTTTGTAAAAATATTATTATATTAAATAAATAGAATCGTCGCTATTCCTAAGTTGTATTCCACTGTATATTATAGGGTCACTATCTAATTATTTGAACGTTGATATACTAAGAGTGTGTAAAAATTTTAAATAAAAAAAATCTTAAAATAAATCCAATATAATATTGATTTAGTCTTAGGAATGATAAAAAACAAAACACGTCTAAAAATAAAATTACACGATCGAGGTATTGATTCAGTTGTTCGCCAGCTGTTTCAATTGAAGTTTGAGAAGCCAGTTAAGGAAATCTGAAAACGCGGATGTATGCATGCATGCATATTCATACCCCTGAAATCTTCCAATTTAAGGGCGGAGGCCAGTCACCCCCGAAAACCGCGAGCTTTCCATACCTCTAATATTCTGCAAATCGCGATCAACTATTTGAGTTATGTTCATCATTTATATTATTTCGATAAATTTACTTCGAACAACTTAGAATTTTAGTTTGTAGACTTCTATTATGTCTGTGCGATATTCCTTTTTTATAAATGCAATATATAAAGGTGGCAAAAATAGTTAAATAAAATGCTAGTCCAAAATAGTGTTTGCCAACCGGTGATCTTTGAATGATGTTATTTCGTTGAAAAAACATTTGTAATCCGATTTTTATAGTTTTAACTGGTTTGCATAGAAAAAACTGGTACATAAACACAAAGCGAATTGCAAAAAATATATTGCATTTCTAATACTCTAAGTGAAAATTTTTATTGTAGATCTTTGAAATAAATTTATTAGTGATTCAGAATTCACGCTTGAAAACTAGTCACATTTTATTTTTGATTTCCTCTCTGTCAAACACAAATATGCCGCGAGATGATTTTTTATGTCAAATTTCTTCATAGAAAAAAATCAAATAATTAGTCTCTGATTTCTTATAATCTCGCAACGTGTATAGTTCTTGAATAATGGAAAATTAAATTTAAAAAATGAATATTTATCTCAAAGTTCCTAAAATATTTTTATAGTAATGTCGTATTTGTGATGTGTTATGAAAAAAAGTGAATAATGCATATAAAAGGTTGCGAAGCACTGGTTAACCAAATCTGTGCTAAGTCACGTAGAAGATATTCTAAGTTTGAATATTTGAAAAAATAATACAGTAGTGTTTATGTTAATCAAATTATCAGGACAAATTTAGCTAAAAATCTATATGAAAATATTGTAATTATTTTTGAGTCTCACTTTTCAACATACATTAATCGGTTGATTGAACAATTCATTTTCAATTTCAACGTGAACAATCGGAAATTCAAAAACTTTAACAGAGATATCATAATAATATATGTTTTTGTAATTAAACTGTGATTGAATATCAATTTTCCAGTTTATTTATTTTGCGATTTGCTAACATGAATCCAAATAATGGATCGTTTCATGTTATTGGGTACGTTACATATCGTTTTAGATAATGTTTGGAATAATTAAATTTCATAATAAACTTTACCATGGATATTTAAAAAAATAAGAGCCAGGTTAAAATTACTTACTGCAACATGGCGTTCGAGATATAAAGAAAATAATATTGTTATTAATTTGCGAATAATATTTACTTAGGGCAAGGGCACAGCCGCGCCAGGATTTTCCATGAATTTATTATTCCGATGCTATTTTAGGAAATTTAAATATTTATTATCAAACGTTTGTTTGTTTATGTTTCATATGCTCACGACATCCTGTGTGACTTAAATAGAACAATACGGTGCAGATTAATTAATGTTCGTTAACCTGAAAATTTTAGCGGATAGTACTAAATATAGTTTATTCTTATAGCAACATATAAAATTACCCTCACTGTGTTTTAATTGTTATTCTGGTTAAATTTAATAAGTGAAACTGTATAGAGCAGCTTTATCTAAAACTGTGGCTAACCAACTATTTTTATATGCATTATTTTTAAAAATCATTATCATAATCAGTATCTCCAATTTACAATCAGTAAAAATTTAAAAAATAACTGTAGTTAATAATGTTATTATTAGATTGATAAAATGACAAATAAAAATATATATATATATAATTTAAGAAATCGACTGAAGGTGTTTCATGGAATTTCAATATCAAATTTTAATTGTTGAAACTTTGTACGGTTCCATATATTTTGTCACTAAAGACCCAGGTTTCGCTTTATTAGATCTTTTGCATTCTCACACGGATGCAACAGAACTGACGAGTCGAATGCACCGAACTGTCAGTTATAAGAGCAAAATGAATTACTCTTTTATGATAAGTATACACACTTATCCTTTTTAACATTATTTTGAATGTGTAAAATTATTTTGTTGAGAAACATTTTTTTTTATATTTTAAAATTCCAAATTAATGCGTTTCACAATTATCGAAGTTTATCGCGAATTAATTTCTATTTTCCAAGATAAAATTTTTTATAATATGCTGTTTTCATAAAATTACATAAAATCGGAATTGATTATAATTGTGGATACTATTTCCGAAAATATTCATAATCGGTGTATTCCAAATCAATTATAATATAAAATGGACAAATCACCTACAACCGCATTGTGGGTTTAAACAACAATAGGCAATGAATTATTGCATACAAATTCAAAATATTTTACGTAATTTTTCCGTCAATAATATTTTTAAAATCTGTATTGTCCTAATGAAATTTTACGGATATTTCCAAGTTAAATTTGTACATTTAGATTGGATAAATATAAGCCATACTTTTTTAAACTATCGGTTGTGAATTGACTAAACCGGTTTAAAAACTCCCTTCAAAAAAAGTGTTCAGTAAGTATAATATTTTTCCCAAAGTACGACAACTTCTATCGTGTGGTATGTAGGGATATAAATAAAATTATAATACACGCTATCCCCGCAAACCAAATTAATGTGGATTACTCAGCTCTGCAGCGGCTTACGACAGAAATATAATATAAAAAAATAAATCAATGCATGAGAGATGAAGGTTACTCGAACGGCTCTGATGCTAACGCGTCATTGATCTTAACCCTCCATTAGTTTGATATTTAAAAAAAACATCTCGTATTGTAAAATTGATTATACAGTGGGTGATCAGTTAACAAATATAATCAGTTCCAAGATTGCGTTCGCTATCCGAATTGTTTGTGGATTTTTAAGCATTGCATTACAGATAGAATAAGTGGATAAGAAAGGTTGTTTTAGTTCGTTATCCGAATATGTGTTCGTTGTTCGATTATTTAGTCTAAACTGATAGTTAACCGATCATCTACTGTGTATATTTTTTTCTAGTGTAATTTGAATTATTTACATAGATTTTATTTAATAGAAAAATTGTTTTATCAATAAATATAATAGTGGTTTATTTGGCATCAAGCTGTCAGAAAAACTAAATATAAAAAAATTTATTCATAACTTTTTTTATGTTTTTCAATATAAGTTATTAATAATACTTATGATCATTTCGTTTATTTGCTATTATATCAAGTTTATTAAATCTTAGGCTCAAATAATTATCATATATTGAAAAACTATTTCAATAAGCAAAACATTGAATTTGTGGGAAGAATAAATTTATTAACCTTTTTATAGTAGCTTAACTGTATAAATTAGTTAGTTAAAATATAGCGAATTTAATCATTGAAGCTTTTTCAATTGCTTTAAAAACAATCGAGGAATAGATTAAATAAAACTATCGGTAATTTATTTTCTATATTTATTATCTTTGCGTATTTACAATATACAATTTCGATTCAAATATATTCCATGGAGAAGTTATTTTATGTTTTATTCTTTAAAATTTATCAAAATAAATTGAGGATAAGTACATATTTTATTTATTTTGTATATATAACAGTAATGTATTATAAGCACACATAAAATATAAATTAAGATAATTTAGCGATCATATCATCCATACATTTTTTTAAATTGTAATACACATCTATCGCTTTTTATATGTGAAATATTTTCTCAAATCAATACTGTCGGGTGGAGAAAAATATCTTCCTAAGCTAACTCTTTGAGGATTCTTCCTACCTTCGTCTTGGAATGGTGTTGGTGTAACGGCATTACCACCATCACTAACGGCGCTATTCAACGACGGAGCTATACTTGTATAACGATGCTGACCAGAGTGAACCTGAGCTTCCGGCTTAGAGCGATACCTCGATACTTCCGGCGTATCCAAGTGGTCGTAGCCATCAATACCGGGCGCCGGGGTACTTGCGGTGGAATAATACCCTGAATTCGGATTAGCTGACGTCACATACCCACCTCCACCTGTTGATATTGAGTTATCATCAATTGTGGCGTATTTAGGTGTCGTGCTCACGAACTTAACCGACTCGGCGTTGTAGAAATGGAGATATTTCCTACTGATGTCTTGACCGGAACCAGTTGAGCTTAGAAAGCTGTTTTGAGGCTGTGCACTTAAAATATGTCCTGCGTTATTAGGTTGAAGGTAAACGACAGATGTCGGTGTTACAGCGTAGTTTATAACACCTTGATCATTTTCACCGTGATATACTAATTGTTTATACAATAGACCTGAAGGTGACGGCGAAGCGGTTTGTAAATATCCAGGTTTACTTGTAATTAACACTTCCTTCACGTCATTGGTAACCAAATGATGACTTGGAACCAAATGTCTATCATTTTTAGTATTATCATCATAAAAATAGTCGACGTCAGGATAATCTTTCTCTTCTGTGCTTGGTACTACAATTCTTCCTAATTTGTTCTGTTGTTGGTGTTGCAGAACAAAACTTGCAGCACTGCTTCCAGGGTTGAATCCTGCGGGAGAAGCACTGCTAATGTACGGATCGTAGTCAGGCCGTGTGCTGATGAATCCTTGAGTTGGGCGTGTAGGTCTAGGCGGAGGGCTTGTTAGTTCTGGTTCATTGTTGTCTGGATCGTTTTCGTAACGCACATTGGCATTATATCCTCCGTTGTCAGCAGTGTATGAGACTATCTGCACTCTACCATCGGGTAATTTAACTCTATATTCTCCGTTTGTTCCTGAGCCACTCTTTCGTTGAGAATGAGAGAAATCATCGCCAGTGTGATGGTCTTTGACTGAATAGGAAAATGCATAATGTTTTGCTTCCTGAAAAATAATAAAAATAAAACATTAAAAATCATTTTTATTGAACATTTGCAACATGGTCAAGCAAAGTTTCATATATCAATAATAAGTCCCATTAAAAAGTTATTAAATAAACATGTCGCAACTGTCCAATATTTAAAAGCTATATATTTTCTAGTTTTCTGGTTTTCTATTTACTGAAAAAACTCAAAAAAACTCGTTGACTATGTACCGAAAAAGATAAATATTCAAAAGTAAAATAAAAGAATTATTCAAAGCTTTTTTTCGGATACTGAAGCCGTGCTAAATATGGTGTTAATTTATAACACAGCACATACATGAATATTTGTATAGAGAAAAGATATTATGTAAATATTGAGCTATTTCACACTTTCATTTCTCTGCTCATCACTCTCATCAAGCGTATCAAGAAAATATCTAACTAGTAATTAAAAAATATATATCTTATTGCTCTTTTGCGACAAATCCATTTTGCATCCACGTGCATGTTTGATCAACGTCTTCATGCTTAAAACGTACATTTTACGTTAAAATATTATTGTATCAAAACTCTTCTAGCGTTGTCGAATTTCCCTTATACCATTATGTAAACATAACTCTAAGAAAAGTGTTGATTTTTTATTGAATTACTTACCCCAACTAAAATATAACTTTCTGTAATATAATACATATTGAAATATTGTTAAAAGCTTCAAATCAATCATTATTATTGCTTAATTATTAACGTTCCACGAAAATGAAATCTAAAGCTCGCGTTTGTGTAAATATATCGTAAACTTTTTATTTGTTTGGAAGTAGAGCTTTTATGCGTAGGTGTAGGTATATAAAAGCTGCTGGGCTTAAAAATAGTTTAGAATAAACCTTTTCAATGTAAAAATTCAATACCTTTTACAAAACCAAACAAGTTTGAATAATCGCTCTGGAACTTTCGTTTTGATAAGAAATAAAATGTAAGGCAGAAAAGACTTAAGTTTTCAGCAAAAGTACCAATATCGTGTTTTTTCGCGTACCTTCTTTATTATTAAAGTGAAAAACAACGTCTTAAACTTTTAGGCGCTATGGGACAGAAATTCGCAACATTTTTTTAGTATGCAGAGTTTCGAAATGTACAATAGCAATTTCGAAAACTAATACTTTAACCTCAGAAATATTAGGTCAGATGTTATGAACTTTAGAGGTGTCTGAAGGTCGCAGAAGTTACTCGAAAATGAAGTATAAATATTTAACTGATAACCATTATCTACATAATTTGAGACGTAATAATTAAACAAAATTTCCAATAAAATATCACATCATTAAAACATAAGTAGATTTGCTTATAATAAATAAACAATCTTTATTTAAATTGTTTAATTTTGATGAATTTATTGGTAGTAGTGTATAAAATATGCTTTAGTGAATGCTTATAACCATTATTAACAATTCTATACATTTTAACGAAAATTTGAATAAGGAGACCCAGTTTTAAGACAACATTTAAAGATATGGTCTTTATACTTTATTTTATTACATATACATACTATTTCTGAAGCCTGATTTCTGACCATTGAAAATAATGAGTAGTCAATAATTTATTCAAATATCTTTTTTTTTACTTCTGTTACACATATTCAAAATTGCAAGATATAATTAGTTGTATAAAATAAAAAAGTGCATAATTTCTAGCAAGTCATTGTAATTTTTTACACATGATAAGTTTGTTATCATACAGTTGCAGTGGATTTAACGAGTGCTGGCTAATGATTTGATGTGCGTCTAGCCATGCCCAGACATATACGATTAATGAAATTCATTTGCAAATCATTGTAATCACTTTTAATAACGTCATACTCATTATTTTAACTAATAAAACACAATGTTATGTTACTATTTTCAAGATTTGAATTATTGATTGAGCATTAATATAAAATTATGTAAATAGAACTAACGATTGAATTTTATTACTTAAATATAATGCATTTTAACTAAAAAGTGACCGTCAGATAAAAGATACAGGCTGAAAAAAAATATAGATTTTTTGTGAGTCAAATTTACAAAAATATTATGTAATCTCTTTATGACTTTGGCGGACACTTTTTTGTAAGCGTTTATCAGATATATTTTAAGGTCCTTTCCAATATTGTGGCACGTTTTTATTTATATTGATTTTCCAATGTGTGGTTGGTTGACATACGTGATATAATCGAATAAAATTGTTTCGCTAATTGTGATGTAAAAAGGTTTTAAACAACTCGATCGGGGCATTCCTATTGCTAGTCTTAGGGGAAATTTCACACCGGCAGACCATTTAAAAAGCAATCAAAGCTGTCACAATCCAAAAGTTTCGATAAATTTATTTAACTGTCATCTTTTCAAGTACTTGCCATTTTATTCAAATGACAAGATGATCTGTCTTTCGACAGACGTAGCAAACGTTTTTTCATTTAGCTGGAAATTGTCCACCGATTTCAATTTTTTATTCAATGACAAATCTATGCTCATTCAGCTTTCATAACTCATAATAATGAAGCATAATATCGTCGTTTTTTTTTATCTCGCTTTAAGTATGATTAAGTCAATATTATTTTTAAACTAAATCAGGGTCATCACACGAATAATAACAGATATATTTAATTAATAAGGACCCAGCTATTGCCTTTCGATTTCTTTGGAAATTTTCCTTCACGATCGCATTCGACATCAATGCATTTTAAACTTAAATTTCCTCAACGAGCTTTAGTCGTAATAATATCATAAATAAAAATAAAAGTTTATCAAATTTGGATTGTTGAAACTTTTTATAATCCTGAATTTTGTAATTAACAATCCGGGTTTCCACTTTAGACATCTTCAGGCATCTTAATCAGCTCCAGTAGAAGTCGAAAAGTAAAATCAGCATCGTTGGTGACAAAAACAAGTGGAATCTTATGAAATTTTGACAATTCAAATTTCATATTGAAATTCCATCTAACACCTTCAGTCGATATCATAAATTAAAACAGTTTATTGCAAAGGCGCTCATTTCATATTTATTTCTTATCGCATAATTTTAACATCCTTGCTGATAAACATAACAATTAAAATTACTACAAATACTATCAATAAAAAACTCATTTTATTTAAGCTTAATTTCCAATTCAATAATTACCCTATAGGATTTTCAGCGACCACAAATTGTTATGACATAAAATAAGAAAATGATATCCATAACGTTTTAGTTCTGTACTTAATATTCTAAATGAAGTATTGTATTTTGTAATGTATGGTGTGACGAAAAAGCCAACATAATAAAACCTACATTGTGGTAATAGAAACAAAAATATGTTTAGTATAGCGAAGTGAAAATGTGGTATCTATTCATAAAAGGCAAGACAAAAAATAAATTGATACAATTTTTGTCGCTCAGACTTGATCCTTCTGTTTGCTAAATTGAGCTCTATCTACGTTTAAAGCTAAGACTGAAATATGTGACTTGAAAACTTTGCCCGCTTACTGTATGGTGCACATAACCTCCCAATGGAGATGGATATCTGAACAGAAGTGTTTCTACGAAGAATTGTAGCTCAGATGTTCAATCTCTCTTTTTTTCAAAAATGGAAGAAATAGAAAAGAGTGAGATACAGGATTAGTAATAGCTGACCTCTCTATCTTAGCACCAATTTTAAGATTGTATAGATGGCATTGAGATTAAAATCAGTTTCTTCTAACTGTAATCTATTCATCGATATCTTAAAAGGTGTTTGTGCTAGGACAGTAGCCTGTGAGATCCGTGATGTAAACGTACAATGTTGAACACTGCACTACGGACACAATGACTTATAGCTATTTAAAAAGAAACTGACAGTTAGTTTTCGAAATGTATGATTTAAAAAAGAAAAAAAAGCAATGTAAATTGTTTTACTTACAAAATTTTCAGAATGATTATTATCGTTTTCGCTTATCATAAATTGACTAAATCGATTTTTTTTGTACTTATTTCCACTATTTATTACTAATTAATGATTATCAATTGATACTGCTCAGGATGAGCGAAACCAGTCAAAATCATAAAATATTTATATTGTGGAAATAATTACTAAAAATTTGTTAAAATTTAAAATATCGAGCTTTTCCATTAAGAAGAAAATATTTTTTTTTTAATTATTACTTTAGAACGAATTGTTTTTTGTACCAGGTTCCAACTTGAAATAATTGTCAAAAAGGAGATTAAAAAAAATGAAAGAAGAAGTGAAATTAAAATTGTGATAATTTTGAGCATCAAAATCGAAGACTGAAAAGCTGAAGCCGTTTTGAGATATTGCACAGTACTCCATCAATACGATTAATGTCCAAAATGAAAAAAGGTTCAGCACCGCGCCGTTTATAGGTCGCTTAGTCACTGAAGATTATTTATTTCTTCACGTCAATCAAAAGACCAGTGAAGGTGTCAGATTTATCAAAATTTATGAGGGGAAAAAATCAATTGTTACCCAAAATGAAGCATTATGGAAATGCCTCAAATGCCTTTTTACATCACTTTTAAATCGCGAGCATTATTGCCGACGTCGAATCATGATGGCCCATTGATTTTTATTATCAAATTTAATTTATATTTTTGCCTATTTTTTACACGTCGAAATGCATATCAATTCCAACAGCTTCTATATTTTGATTAATATAATAACAATAGAAGATTGCAATCCGTAACGCGTTACTGAGCCATTTAAAATGGGACAGGAATTAAATTTGAACTGATGAAAAAAATATTCATTTAACGCGGTGTTCAATTATTACACAATAATACGGGAAATCATAAATTATTTTGTCAGGAGATTTTGTTTTAATGATTAAATTCAACACGGTGAAAAAATAGCAATGTATTTTTTTTATAAACAAGATATAGATGATCGGATAGTTCTGACGATGGCGTGAGCCGAAATAGTTATCAACTAATTTATAAAAAAAATGTATAACTAAAATACATTGCTATTTTTTCACCGTGCTATAATGGAGTTCTACCAAGTAAATGCCAATTCAATCAATAGATTAAATTCAAGTTTAATTATTAGGTATTTCAAAGTCAAACATTTTCCAATTGTATTTTAATGATAGCTGACTATTAATTGTTGTAAAATCCTTTCATGAAAGGTTCATTAATAGTATTTAGCATTAATAAAACTTATCACAGGCAATTGAGTGTTATTATATTATCCGACTAAGGTTTTAATGTTTCACAAATTTATAACTCATTCATATATTTAGGAAATATTTTTTTCCGTATTCGATTCTAAAAATACTGTTATATTTTTTATTATTTAAAAATCTGTGATTTAAAAGTGTTCTTATATAATCAGTAGTAACTTCTGTGATATTTAAATTTGCAATGCAGTAAAAACAAACACTATAACCAATATACTACTATATAAAAGTTACTATATAAAAGACGTGGAAAAAATGTCTATCCTAGTTGAGATAATTGTGGGTTTCAATATCTAATGAAAAAAAAAAATCGCATTTTATTTATTATTGTTGAACTAATTATTCTGTTTTCATTTTCTATTTTTTATCTTTTCTTAAGTCTATTAATTTTTTATACTTTATATAGCAATTAAGATTCGTATAGAAGTATTTAATTTCAATTTATATATTTTATATTATGAAAGAATGTTGAATATGGCTTCGGTCGACTCTATATATTATATTCCCAAAACTGAATAATACGATAAACTGCCAAATTAAATATAAATAGCGGATAATAATTCTAAATAATTTTGACAGGTGGCATGTGTTAGTGTTACTCAATTCTTAGATAATTTACAAAACAATACCGTCGTTTGTAGTTCAAATTGAGACCTTCTAATATCCGATTACCATTTGGTCAATATCATAAGTGAATATCCCCAAATCGTTCAAGAGTAATCCATAAGAATATTTAGTTTTAAATACAGATGTAAAAACATTCCTTCTGATAAAATATATCATTCAGCTGTTCGTTTGTACTGCAATCGAGCGATAATAGGTAGCACGCGGGCAGAATGTCCTCGGAACCAATTTGGCAAAGTGGACAAGAATAATATTACTGTCATAACTTTGGTCGTTTTGCATACGGCCGTTCTACATCTGCTTAACTAAGCTGGAAGAGTTGGAGCCATTGAAAATATTCACGTTTCATTACGCCTCATTTCTACCTATTATTATGCATATTAATTGAAAAACTCTAAAATTATTGGTGCAGATTTTTAGGATATTTGCCAATTATTTCAATACTTAATTGTGTATTATTAGCATTGAATATAAATGAGTGTTTTAATACACGTATTTATTTTAAATAATAAAAACACACTTTTAGTACTTATTTCAACAGTATATTTTTCGACCAGGGCCGGTTTCACTCGTCGCGAGCATTTCCTAAATCGATATATTATAAAATCAAAAAAAAATCAAATATTGATTTAAGCGATGAATGTGGTATATTAACATTTAATATTGATCCATAAATTCAGATACACTTTGATTTATTAAGCTTTAATGCTATATATTTGTTAATAGGGAAGCAACTGATTTTAACAGTGCTCGTAAATTGACTGATTCAGATACTAGATACTCCGCATCGGGGTATTATGTTATTATTTTAGTTTGATTGTTCTACGCTATGCCATGAAATACATAAACAATATTCTTCATCTTTAGTAAAGCGATTTTCTTATGCGCATGAGATTGTAAATATTATAAAAGCACTTATTAAATAAAAAAGCCAGGAAAATAACTTTCAATACCACGTTAGTGCTTTTTGTGTTCTTAATTTTAAAAAAGCACATATTCTCTATTATTACGCCAGTGCAGTCTGGTTAAGCACAAAGCTAATTCACTATTAAAAAACGATTGCTTTTAAGGCCACGCCAGAAGCAGATAAAAGCATTTATTAATTAAAACTAAGATAATGCCTTAGAAAATCTTAAAAATAACTATATATATATCTTATATATAGTTATTTTTAACTATAATATGTCTTTATTTTTTAACTATAATATATCTTATAATGGTGCTTTCAACGTGCAGCGGTCAACGTAGTTTGCTAGATACCGTTTCATAAACATGATTTTCAATCGATTTTTACTAATTTACGATACCGAGTAAGGATGCTTGATAGAACTTAAAGATTAAATTTACCACAACCATTTTACACAACCAGGGTTTCGCTTAATGGCATCTTCGTATATTCTATCATATGGATTTTTTTATTCTTTCCTAACATAGAAAAAGACAAGGAAAAAGCAATAGAGAATGGAATAGCACTTTTTTGAATTATGCACCACGTTCCTTAACATTTTTAAGTGCACGTTATCTGATTGTAAATAATTTCCTACTCGTTATTCTTGCTAATGTGATTTCATGATTGTTTCGTAACATGCTTTTATATTGATTACAAATTATTATTAAGAAGTCCTTAACATTTTATTTGTAAACCATTTTAGGTATAAATATAAAATTATTAGTTACTTGTAAATTATTTTCTTTGTTTTTAAACCTTTGTTTTAGTATAAAATGCTTTGTTTGTGATTTGTATTGTATAAGTGCGGCTCTGAACATCAATATATTATATTTAATTGTAAAAATATTAATAAAAAAAAATGTTTTTCTAAGTATAGACTTTCTAATAAGAAGTGACAGTAAACACGTTAAAACTGACCAAAAGTACAAGAATTTCTTTTGACCTATTAAAAGTCCATGTGTTCTATATATGAAACGGATTATATAGACTAACATAAAAAACACAGTTGTAAAAAAAACATGTCCGTTGGAAACAAAACAAAAAATAAGCATTTCATTTCGACAAACATGTAATATTAAAAAATTTACATCTTACTTACATTAGCGGAATTGTCGGTGTAATATTCGTCATCGTCGCCATCTTTTGATTTGCGATTGTCGACCGTGTTCGTATCTTGACCTCTATACCTCGAATGCGAGTTTGGCTTGTGTTTCTGTTTGTTCTTGAGCACTTTTGTTTTGGCGTAATTTCCCAGTGCGTTGTAAATCGGAGGGGCTGCAGTTCGCTCCTAAAAAACATGAAAATAACGTTGCAGTACCATTAATGGCTACGAACTGCCATAAATACCTACGAATTGCATTACATTATTTTGAATTAGAAATTTTCCTTTATTGTGACTGCTTTATGTTACATATACATATATATATATATAGATTGTGTACCGATATCAAAAAATGATATCCTTTTGAAACATTTCTTGCATTACTAAATCTTTTTTTACATATATCATTTCATTTTTATTCAAAAAAATATAACATAATGTTGCCAGCATCTACTTTCTATCGACTACAATTTTTGACAGCTAATAAAAATTTTACATTTTTTTGGCTGTTAATTTTTACATCATCACACATTTTTTTTAATAATGCTCTTAATAAAATCAATTGCAATCCTCTGGTGTTTGGCGCGAAGAGTTTACTTCCAATATCAATACGAAAAATTGTATACTTATAAAATTTTCCGCGGTTAATTATGCTTCTTAGTAAATTGAAATGTTTCATAAAATGTTTACATTGATATAATATACCATGTTAGATTATAAAATGTTTTTGTCTACTTTTTTCTGGCCCTTAAAATATATGGACGTAACATTTTTACAGTAATACGTTACATTTTTGGTTTATTTTTAACACAATTAATTATATAAAGTGTAGAACCAGTCTGCCAATGGGGATGCCAATGGTAAGAGTATTCCATGTGTACGAAAGTGAGTTCAGGCGAATACTGTTTTTCAGTTACAGTAGATGTTTTATGAGCTTGCTTGGTTAACTTTCTTGCAATCCTGATTGTTTGTTTTGCTGTGTATTTGTTAAATTTCCAACACTATATGTTCAAATATTTTGACGTTGCAAAACCAATGAATTTATAATTTGTCATTTTTTCATATACTTTTGATAAATAAATAAAAAAATATCTAATAAGACTTGAAGAGAATAAAAATTGTATTTCCCCGCCCATCAATGTAGTAAAATGTTTCTTAAAAATTTAATGTTTTAAAATCTTTCTCGTGCAACAGGTCGTCGTTTAATGGCATAAGCACTAAACTCTCTCCAGCTTCGAGTATTAACAATAATTCACACGACGAGTTGCAACTGCAAGTGTACACTGCACTTTACAAGGCGGCAGAAACGTTATTTGCATATGAAATTGTGCGAAAATGCATTTCACAAATTCAATTTGCAGCCCGCAAAGTTGGACAGACATTTTGCGCCGGCGCTCCCACAAGAGCAAAGCTCTCTGGTTTTTTCTCTACGCCACTGTTAACCAAGTTGAAGCAGACTTGCAGAAATACAGAGCCAGTGCAGTAACGGTAGAGGCCCCGGGATAGAGAAAACGGTGTTATTATTTATTTTCCGCTGCTAATTTTATAATACAAGGAGAATTATGTAGTTACAATATACTGTTTTATATTGCTGTAACAAACCTATAAACACATAACTTTGTGCAAAAACAGTATTCAATGATGCAATAGTACTTTAATGACTTGTCTGATGCTGCTTCCTACATTATCAATATACCTCGATTCTCTCCTATTACAGACACGCCTTTGTTATGTTTTCTGACTCCTATTAAGACATCGCAAAGTATTTTAAAGTTGTATTGTTGTCAAAAATTATCAAAGTAACACGATGTAAAAAAATTTAATTGTAAAAATAGAGAAAAAATTATGAATCTTTTATACACCATTTTAGTTATGGTATATTTACTCGACTAAAAAATAACCGACACAAGTCATGTTAAATACATCATCAAATATCCCTTATTTTTTTTTTAATATGTTTATGATTATTACTTAAAAAATACAGACAAATAATATTAAAAATAAATTGTGTCGTACGGTTATAATTAAATAAATAATAAAACCGAGCAAAAGATTAAAAGATGATTTTTTAAATAAAATTTGCTCAAACTAGAACTTACAGTTTCACATAAAACTTAATATTTATTATTAAGACTATTTTTTTATAATCATTAAAAAACACTGCAATCATAATTAGAAACCCCCAACATTTCACAATTACTGTTTTTGGGCAACGATTTAGTACACTAAAACAGGGATTTCACTTTTTATGACTAATTTCAGTTTTTAGAAACACTACGAATATTGCATGGTAAATTTAGGAATAATTGAAACGATTAATTTATTTATGGCCAGAATACCATTTTTATTAAAAAAGTTATTGGGCTTTACCTCAAACGCACTTGATCCTTGCCTTCCACCATTTCCTTTGAGGAATTTAGACTTCTTGGCCACTGCAGCGTAAGGATGTCTATCCAATATAGTATCATTTGTATTTGCTCCTCCATTGACGTAGCTGTTAGAGTTGACTAATTGTTCACCAGTGGGATTCCCTTCCTGCATTATTTTAGATACATAAAAAAAAAAATTCTATCGACTCAAATGAATATATTATTATTCGCAGGGTTCCTGAATAATTTTACCAAAACCGAAAAGCAATGATTAAATTCTTCTATGCGTGTCACAATATAAAAAAATGTATTTTAAGGTTATTTTGATAAACTTGATAATAAAAAGCCAATTTTTAATTGTATAATAGTAACTCAATGGACAATTGCATTTTTTTGAATATGTAGCTCACTTCATATAAGGTCTAATCCGTCATGACCTTATAACGCTGTATTCAGTGAGAGTACTCTTTCATAGTTTCTCAACCGGTGGTCTGCGAAGATTTTTGGGTGAGCAGAAACAACACATTTTTTAATTATATTTTTTTGTAACTGTCTGTTTAAATATACTTAAATATTCTTATATCAGCATACGGTGTTGCACAATTTATTGTTTTGAATAAAATAACCATAATGTATTTTTTTAATTTTTTTAATCCAATGTTGATGGTCTTAAAAACATTTTTGGATTTTTTGGTGGTCTGCGGATTTAAAAAGCTTAAGGAATTAAGCTCTATTTTATGAAACTATCGACAGTTAATAACGACAATTTAAAATATTGAATGTTGTATTATTTTGATAATTGAATTCCACGTAAATTATAAAGTAATTTTTATTTAAGTACTTACCGCTCGGTAGACATTGGCCAGTCTCAAATTACTATTTTGAGCAAATTGTTGGTATCCGTTGTTCCCGCCGACGTCAGGATAATCATTAAAAACCAACCCTAACCTCGCACCATTAGAATCAACGATTCTTCCAAGAAAGCCGTTAGAATTAACAACGTATCCATTAGGGTTCCCCAACGCATCATTGTTTTGAATTTGGAATGCAGCATTCGGATTGGATAACCTTTGTCTATACCCATTCGAAATAATATAATCGTCCGAGTCTGGAGCGGCGACCGGATAACTATCTTGGTCAATATTCTGATTTTGGCCCCGGGGAGGCCCTGGCGTCAGATTAGCGTCACTCAGTTCGCTCCTGGCTATCTGTTCTGTAATTGGTCTTGACGTCACTATCAAGGGCGTTCGTGGGGGCGGCGGAGCGTCATTTGGAAACAATACAGGGCCGTTTCTGAAATTTAAATAGCCAGATGATATCGGCTGAGGATTGATTTTTGCAATTGATACGTCAAATTGATTTGAAGTTTTAATCAGTTCAGTGGTATTTCTATTCTTAGAAAATGTTTTAAAATTAATACAGGCAAGAGAAAAGAGTCTTTTGTTTTATTTCAGTTTTTGATGTGGTCGATGGGTATATATATATTTTTTTTTTTTCAGTGGTTGTCAATTGGTGGTTTATGGACCTTTGATATTTAGAAATAGAAAAAATTTTCTGCGCGGAGCTGTTGCAAAGAACCAAAATATATGAAATAAATAAATTAATATATGATAAAATTTGAATTGTTACAACTTTGTACGACTCCACATGCTTTGTCACTAACGACCCAGGTTTCGCCTTTCGGCATCTTCAGGCATTCTCTCACACGGATGCAACAAAACTGAAGGTCAGTTAGTCAGTGATGTAGCATCCGTGTGATAGAATGCCTGAAGATGCCGAAAGGCGAAACCCGGGTCGTTAGTGACAAAACATGTGGAATCTTACAAAGTTGTAACAATCCAAATTTGATATTAATTAATTCTATTAAGCCCCTTCACTCGATTTCATAAATTATTATATATGATAATATAAAATGAATTTACAAGCAATGTAACAATTCCACGATGCTGATAAAATTATTCCAATGGTAACAGATTAATCTTCTCATTCAAGGCTAGTAGCTTTGTGTGATTTGAAAGATGAAAAAAATCTGGTGACTTGACTTTAAACTATTATATTATATAATGCCAGATATTTAAAAGACGATTTTTTTGTAAATAAAATGTCATGCTAGTCGTATGTGGCATTCAAAATGTTGAGTTGGCGACCGCTATCTTATGTCGTGCTTTTTCAGATAACACATTTTTTTCAGAAATCTTACTTAATTATTTGTATTTTCTGTCATAACGCTTAGAAAACTCGATACTTGGAAAAGATAAAAAGTGTTCTGAGATAAAAAAAAATCTCTAAAATATTCAATGAATTTTACAAAAAGAACTTTGAAAGCTTTTCTACGCAAGCTAAATTTGATAACATTTATATAACAGTTATATAACAAACAATTAAAAACTTTAGCGTTATTCAGACAAATCTCGATGACGATTAACGAAAACAGCATGCGTATAATTTGTATGGAATTCCACTTTTTGAATATGACATAAATTCGTGTAATCATGAGAAAAATACTTACAACCAAATTACTTTATATTATATTATGTCATTGAGATCTGTCATTCTCAAACTGAGGGCTGCAAATTTTTTTTTGGGAAGCACTGATTTGTTTAATAAAAAGTGTTGACAAGTTTGAAAGTGTATTCCATCGTTACCTAGTTGCTCCTGGTGCAGGTGGCTGTTCTACCCTTCCCCTGGTTCTCACTTTGCTCTCCTTCTGGTTTCTGCCATATGGGTGAGGGTTAAAGTCTCGAGGGCGGAGATATTTCTCAGGGGATGTCGATTCCATAGATACCACCCCATCGTAAAACAACACTTGTATCACTGTTATGATCACGGCACTTAAAGGTAATATTTCCATTTTTTTTATATAAATTCTTCTCTGCGATTAAAGTCGTGTAATTCGTGTAAATATTTTTGTTCTTGACCTACTCTGAGCTATCTGCACTATTTTACGTTCTTAATTACAGCTTTTTGATTGAATCTAAAGTTATCATTTCAATATCTTAAAGAATTAACAAAATATTTTGTTTGAATATGAGCTTACTTACAAAAACATACAAATAAATGTGATATTCCATCATCAACGAACATGTCAAAATTTACAGTAATGCGATGACATATATCTTCTTAATTCAATATAGTAAAATATGTTATTTATTTTTTATTGGCAAGAGGCACAATCTGTTCCTTGTCTTTTATTCTAATTTTATTATTTATATTATTTATAAACAATAAATTGCATTAGTTCAGATAAAAATAGAATCTGCGTAAATTCATCGAACATCCAATTAAACACTAATCCCAAAAATTCATACAATTTATTCAAGCACAAAATATTTAAGTAGTTATAGATTTTTTAAATATATGAGTTGATAATTTTCTCCACATTGTATTGGTGACCAGGTTGACAATAAACGATTATCATCAAATAAATATGTATTAATTTGTATTCAATTGCGTTTAGAAATTTATATAATTTATAAAATAAAAATATTCAGTTGTTATTTTAAATCATACGTATGATTTTTATTTAAAACATTCATATTAGAGAAATGTACCAAGCCTCATATTTCTTTTATATTATATGATGCCAAAATGAGAATTCTGCCGTCATTAATTATATCAAATTGTATGTTCCAAATAATTGATAAGGATTCGTAGTGTAAGTGTAGAACCAGCCTGCTAGTGGATATGCCAATGGTAATGGCATTAACAATAGTCCATAGTATAGATTGGATATCGACATATTCTATATGGACAAGAGTGAATTCAAACGAATACTATTTTTAATGTATTAAAGTATATATTTTACATGAGCGTGTATGGTTAGTTTTTTTTTATCTTACTATGTATTCCTTTAATTTTAAACAGTATTTTTAAAAATATATTTGCCTTTAAAAAAACAATATATACTTATAATTTATAATTTTTGTAACGTGTTTGTATCCAATAAAATAAATTAATGAATTATTAAATTGGGTATAAAATTCGTTTAATCTTTTTTAAAATGTATTGAGAACAACTTTTAAGCCATCATGTAAAGTAGGGCATTGCTTAAAGATTTATCATTTCAAATTTTTGATGCAATGAATGCGTATAAATAATTAAATTTTGTTGTTTGTATATTATGAAGTTATGAGAGGGTATTTTGCCCAAAATACATGCTTTGATGGAAGTGGTTAAAGCACATACATTAATTAATTCTTAACTTGCTCGTCCTAATTTTGGCTTTTGTGTACGTCTATCCAGAAAATATTTTCAATGTATGTACATGTTACTGATTTCAAACAACGCATGAAAAAAGATGAATTTCTTTTCGACCTCCCTAATATAAAATATTTCTATTTGGTAATTTTTATTTTTTAAAACAATTGAATATTCGAATGCAAATTTATAGTTTACATTTGAGTCGCAGAAATGTATTGACTGTAAATGTAATTGAAAATATGACACGACAATAATGATTATGTGAGACATTTTTTTCTATTATTATTCATACTTTTGCGAGACAAAATCGAATCATTTTTACATTGAATTGAGTGAGTTATCATTTAAAAAAAGGTTCGAACTTCTCACAAAAATAATTTTAATACGCAAATCATATTCAAACTCAAACTGTTAAAACTTTGTACGAATCCACATGTTTTGACTCTCACGACCCGAGTTTCGCCTTTAGGCATCTTCAGGCATTCTATCACACGGATGCAACATAACTGACGACCTTAATTTTGATGGAATTTCAATATATTTTGTTAAATTTGAATTGTTGAAACTTTGTACGATTCTAAGCGTTTTATAATAATGGCTGTTGATTCAGGCAAATAAAATAGGACCATCATCGAAATTCCATCAAGCACCTTCGGTCGATATCATAAATTAAATCATATTCATTCGTGTGAGTTAATCTTTTGAAAGAAAATTTCATATGCAAGCTTTCCACACTTCCGGAAGAAAAGTTTATATTCCATCCTCGTTTACAATTGAATGAAACTTCATGATGTAAAATCCCGGAACATAAAATTAATCCGATAATTTAAAAATATGCCACGGTCTTATGACACAATTAAAGTCATAATTGAATACGCAATATTTACATTCAAACATATCACACGTAAAAAGTAAAATCATTGTTAGTTCATAGGAAAATTTTGCTTGGGAGATATTTTATTCTCAACTCTGATTGCATTCAATGCAAACGAGCATTGGCGCACTCGTCGTGATGCACTGTGTGAATTCATTAATTAAAATAAAATGAGTTTCGTAATTCTCAAAATCTTTTATTTGCAGGCTGGGTAATTAATTTTCGCAATTCTAAGTGAAACAGAAATTTATTCAATCTTGGCAATTAAAAATAATTGAGTGACTTTTTTTTATTATACTTTGTTTGAATTTTCAATAGAACTGGTATTTTAAGCTCGTCATTCAACTCTACTCTTTAGACTCATAGATGATGTACTCAAGGACGACGTATAGTTTTTTTTAACCCACTGACATATTACACTGTTGAATTGTGTCATTAAAAAAATCATAAATGTTGCAGATAATGTTTTGTAAAGCATTTCAATACACAAAATACATACGAAACTTTCTTTATTATCGTGTATTTTTATACGTCGTTCTACAATTGCCAATAAAGGCTTAGCTTGTGGACAGTTGACGGTATTTTTAGATTTACTAGATACTTGATTAATATATTACTACATTAGTTATAAGTGTATCTTCAATCACTACGCATTCTTTAAAACGGGTCGTAGAGAAAACGGTAAACTAATCACTTCTTTTATCTTTCTATATCTATCCAATTCACTGTATATTTATGATTCAAATTATGTGTCATAAAAATACAAACCATTTTTAAAACCGCATTTTTTATTCGTTTAAATTCCTAGCGGTAAAGGATATGCCGTTTATTTTGCTTTATCGAAAAATTTATATAAAATTTTTGAACTATCATATTTAATCACTTTTAAGGTGTTAACTGTCACTTCTTGATGGAAAGGCATTATATTTTAAATAATAAAAACACATTTTTTTAGTACTTATTTCCACAATATATTTTTTGATCAGGACCGGTTTCGCTCATCGCGAGCATTATCAACTGATCATATTTAAGATTTTTTTTATCTAATTATGATTTATTAAATTTGAATTGTTACAACTTTGTACGATTCCACATGTTTTGTCATTAACGACCCGGGTTTCACCTGTCGGCATCTTCAGGCATTCTAACACACGAAGGCAACAGAACTGAAATATTTTATTATGTATGTATATTAGTATGTTTTATTCCCGTTTAATGTATGCTTATTTTATCTTGAAATAATGCTTTATAATAGTAAAACATAGTGGATACAAAACAAATTAGATCATCTTCAACAGCTTAATAAGTTGATAATGCTTGCGATGAGAAAAACCGGAGTTGAACTGTTTATTATAAAATTAAGATAATATTATATTTCTTTTTTCAATTATTGAAATACTTTTAATATATTATATATTCAAAAAGAAATTACAGCTAACATCTTAAAAATATAAATAACAGTTTCAAAGAGACGATAAAATTTACCTCTTATATTTTTTATGTGTTTTTTATAAATTTGAATTAGATATTTCCTTTTTTAAATTGTTCTATATTTACAAATTTGATAAACACTTAAAAAACTATATATAGTATCGCTAGGACTGAAATAAATTAAGTAAGGTGGTTTTATATATGATGAGTATTTGTGTAAAGTGGTATTTGGAAATTATCGTTCAAAAAAACTAAGGTCACAGTGCAAAACAATAACAAATTTAATTGAAAAGTAAATTGTCTAATAAAACAACCATAATTAAACCGTAATTGAATATTGCTCACTTTATATTGTTCGGTACTCCACTGCACAAACTAAAAGTTTTCCTACCAGTTCCATTGTTTTTTTTTCTTCCCACGTTTTCAATTTCATTGCACTGTCTATGCCATGTTATGCACCGTTCACACGAAGCACTAGGCTTGATTCTATCAAACAAAAATTACTTTACGAAAAACACTTTTGTATGATACTTAGATAATGTTTCCATGTTCAACATTTTTGCAAACGAACCTGTCAAGTGTTGCTATATGAGAATTTTCAATTGAAAATAATAATGATTATTATCTTAAGTTATCTTAATACGATTGCATATGTTTTTCTGTATTAAATTTTGTTTGCATTACAATTAAATTTGAAATAAAAAATTTCAACACACAATTCGTATCATTCTAGTATAAATAATATTCTTCAATAAAATGAAATATTTTTAATCATTCGATGAACTTCGAGTGATCCGAGTCCCAAATTCATTTATATTAAGTTCGGTAAAGAAATGCCTTTTACGATGTAAGACTTGCATACGGAATATAAAATTATGTAAAGCAACAATGTCGTAATCAAAAATTCAGTAGCAAACCTTTAAAGAAACTCGTTGAAAAAAATTAAATAGTGCTGTGGTGAAATGATATGTATTAATTTTAAATAAATATAGGATCATTATTTGTGACACAATGAAAATTTACATACGGTAACAAAAGAATTTCTAAGCTATATATATAATATTTTCGAAATATATTGTCAATTTGTTGAAATAATATAATTGAATTCATATATCGATGTCACTTAGACAAAAAAATACCGCCCTCGCGTATGGAGCAAAAAATAAAAAATATATATTATAGCACGTTTGTTGAATGTTCACTAACAAAAATTGGTGCATCATAACTTTTGTAGATGTGTGTTGTCAGTAACGACTCAATTGTTGAATTTCAACGTCTATGGGAATTACCAAACCCGGCTGCACCCAATCTGATTAATTAAATTTAAAAAAAAAGTTTATTTATTTTATAAATTTCAATATCAAATTTGAATTGATTAAGCTTCATACGGTTATACATGCTTCGATTTAACAATTTAACAATTTAACTTGCGTTCGTGTGATAAAATACCTGAAGATGCCAAAAGGTGGTACCCAGGTCGTTAGTGACAAAAGATGTGGAAACGTACAATACTTAACAATTCAAAGTTGACAATTAGTTGATCGTTTATATTGTTGATGATTACATGAAACGATATATCAATGATATTAACTATTTGCTTAATTTTAGTTTAAGCGTGTTTGTATTTTTGAATGCCTGAAGATGCCAAAAGATGAGAGCTGATTTATGAATGAAAAATTAATTGTAAATGAAAAAATATTGAAATTCCACATAAAGCATTCAGTCGATTAAAATTACTGAAAATAATGGTTTATTTACTATTCATGCATTAGTTATTCAATGCAATTTTCCCGGAATGAAAAGCGCCATTCACGAAATGTCGTGTTCACATCATGGCGGACATTACACGTGGCGACACGCGCGGGAAAACATCGCATCACGCGAAAACAACATTAACATCGAATGGAACGGGGTGTTTTCCCTTCTGGTGTATTCGCTATTGAAAAAGATTCGCAGACGTGATTGAAAAATGCCCTTCAGACAGAGCTGAGACATTTTCCATTTGGAAGTTTTCCGCTATCGGTGCATTTATAAGCACAGCTGTCATTTACGTGTTTATTTGAAAACATTTTTTCCCGGCTTCGCAAAGTTAATTCGCTATAAATTGTAATATTATACTTGATACAAGAATTTATTTGCTACTTAAAAATATAAAAGATATATATCTTCACAAAAAGACACATATTATTATGCTCTTTTTTAACAGTGAAATAAATTAAGTTTTAAAGTTTCAATACTATAGTAGAACCCTTTTTTGAGATACAAATAATTTTCTTAATTTGTGATATGGACTGATGGTGTTTGATAGAATATCAATATATGTTGTCAAATTTAAATTGTTGAAACTTTGTACGATTCCACATGTTTTGACACTAACAAACTGGGTTTCGACTTTTGGCATCATCAGGCATTATATCACAAAGATGAAACAGAACTGACACACGATAAGCAGTTAGCATTGTGATCATATTTCAAAGAAGTTAATAACAATTACAAATCACATTTAAGGTGTTAACTGTCACTTTTGGTGGAAACGCATGATATTTTAAATTACGAAAACAATTTCATTAGTATTTATTTCAACAATGTATTTTATGATCAGTTGATAATGCTCGCGATGAGCAAAACTGGTCATGATGATAAAATATGACGTGGAAATAAACACCAAAAAGGAGTTTTTCTTATTTAAAATAATAAATAAGTATTAATATCGCGTTTATAATAATTTATTTTCTAATCTACGAATAATACAACAAGATTGTCAGTAATATTAATGTTATATTATTGTATAATAGTACAATATATAAATCGTCTTATGAAAACTATATTTTATTTTATACTAAATTGTAAAATTAAGGAAGTAAAAATAGTACATAAAACTCAAATAAATTTGAATTGTTTGAATGTCATGAAAAAATTAAATTTATGCAAAACAATATATCATTGAATGAATAAATACAGAAGAATTTCTCTAAAATAGTATTATTCTCATTTTGGATTCGTAAAATCCGAAAATATAATATGTCCAATTAAGTACTAGCTATTCAAAAAAAGTCTGCAAAAATACACTGATAAAAAACCGTAGATAGCAAATATTATAATTCTTTTCCAATTATTTTAAATTTTCTCCTTTATAACGACGAATATTTAATATTAATTGCAATGCTTTGACAGTAAAGAAAAAATGTTTCTGCATTTTTAACATTGCACTACATCGGTATTTTACGTTACCACACAGCTTTGCATACTTAGAATGCTTAGAGAATACTCGTTCGCAAAATACAAGCTCGTTTTGTATGAAAAAAAGATTGAAATTACAACCAGCAAAGGGGTAAAAAAAACTATGAAATTAACGATTACGCAGATGTTAATTACTCTCGGAAAACCTTTGCAATACTTTTAACATTTAAAATTAAATTGAAGAAGTTTACAAGTAGAAAAAATAATTAAAATATCTTATGAACTTAATTCTATCAAATTTGAATTGTTGTAATTTTGTACAATTCCACATGTTTTGTCACTAACGACCCGGGTTTCGCCTTTCGGCATCTTCGGGCATACTATCACACGGATGTGTTGCATTCTGCCTAAAGATACCGAAAGACGAAGCCCGGGTCGTGACAAAACACGTGGAACCGTACAAAGTACAATTCAAATTTCATCAAGCACCTTCAATCGATATCATCTCTCGTTGCATATATAGAACGTAGTATGAAACATATATTAACTTTATCGTATCAAGTGCCAGCTGCGACCTAATGTTGTCAACAATGACACAACAATTATAACAAAATTAAATCTATATATGAGAGATGGAGGAGACCTGAAAAGCTCTGATGCTGACGCGTCATAGATCTTAACGCTCCATGAATTTGATATCCCAAAAAAAACAAAAAATCGTATCAAGTAATTTTACGTTGATACTTTTGCCAGATGGTTTCAACCTCAATTTGCCAAATTCAAGCCTCACCAATACGGAAATAGTCCCACTTTTCTTTAATTTTAACTTAAGAATTATTAAATTTGAATTGTTGTAATTTTGTACGATTCCACATGTTTTGTCACAAACGACCCGGGTTTCGCCCTTCGGCATCTTCAGGTATTCCATCACACGGATGCAACATAACTTCTTCTATCCCAACAGTTCTTGGTGGAATTGTACAAAATTACAACAATTCAAATTTGATATTGAAATTCCATCAAGCACCTTCAGTCGATATCATAAATTAATTCTATTAATTAAAATCAAAGCTTATTCTTGAGTGAACTTTTTTATACCCATCAACAAGACTCAAAGGTATATATTATTGAGTTGAATTTCATAACTAGCTAACGATTTAATTTTATATATTATTTTTAACGATGTCCACTTCATCACTCGATAGTTTAGAACTAGTATTAGAGCAAGACACTTTGTAATGCTATTTTTTCAACATAATATTTTTATATAAACAGTGTTTTTAAGACGAACTAATCTTTAGTGCAACGTAATACAAACATATATATATATTTCTAATTTGAATTGTTGAAATTTGTACGACCCCACATGTTGTGTCATTTAATACTCGGGTTTCACTGACTGTTATGTTACATCCGTGTGATAAAATACTGAAACCCAGGTCGTTAGTCCTAAAATATGTGAAAGTTTCAACAATTTAAATTTTATATTGAAATTCCATCAGTCGATATCATAAACAAATATTTGTATTGAAAACTATTATCTTTACGGAAAAATTAATTTTAAATGTTTCGCAAATATGTTATTCAGTAAAAAAAAGGAATATATATAAATATATAGATGTTTTTATTTAGTTTTATAAACAACATATAAAGACTGAAAAATCTATTTAATTGAAGCTAATATAGGGTGTAAAAGAGGGCATGTATTATATAATCTTAACAAATTGCCAAAATTATATTGTGAAAAAATACTCATGTTTCACAACCCTTAGCAGAATAATTTTGTATAGAATTAATAACAAACTGTTCTTAAACACAAATAGAAAAACTGAATTTAATTTTGCCTGTCACATCTAACTAGATGAATAACTTTAAATTAATGAAAAGCTTCCTACATGAACTAACTGTGTTTGTTGTAACGGTATGTTCAAAGTTACATGCTCTGTGTATTTACATTCACAGTGGAAACGATGCACTTAGTCAAGTGGCGCTCTCGACTTTTCTATGCGTTGTTTGTATCGCGGCGGTTAAAAACACAATGAAGTTAGTTTGAAGCCGGAAAACGACATTAATTTGGAGGCAGTGTGCGAGAGATTGATGTCTCTAATACTTCGTTAACTGTTGCTCGGGGGAAAAATATCCTTTCTAAACATTAAACAGACGGTCCTCGATTTTCGTACTTAATTGGCAACCGATAGCTTATGATATAAAAATGTACGGAAAATAAGTTATGTAATATGTATCTCATTGTAAAGTTATTCACTTTATACGTATAACATAAAGGATCATTGGCATATATCAACAGAACTGTTTGTTATTCAAGTAATAATCTTCGTTATTGAAAACAGTAAGAACAGAACAAGTGGCTAGCTAATCGCTCTCACTACGCCTTTGTTAGAAATGCATACTTGAGAGATAATCAAACGTCTTATTACATATGCATGTATATCTATATATTGGAACATGAATTTATAAATCGATTGAAATATGTTTATCTAAAATGTCTCTAGGTTCTGGAATTCAAACCTGTCAATGATTCTACCCTAGAAAATAACGTTAGCCACTTGGTTATATTTTTAAAGTATCTATACTGATATTCTATTCGTAATTAGTTTCTTTTAATTATTGCTTTCTTTGTATCCCATTTGTGATAAATTGACAATTTTCATCAATAAGCAATTAATTTCCTACATGCCCTAACATTTTTTTTATTTTAAATTCCATCAAGCACCTTCAGTCGTATCATAAATTATCTTAATCAAGTGATAATGCTTGCGATAATTGAAAACGGTCGTGATCGTAAAATAAATTATCGGAATAGCATATAATATAAATATATATATATATTTTTATTATTTGAAATGAATATCATGTGTCTCGTAAGAATGCCAAGAATAGCCTTCTTTGACAGTGCTTCGCAACCTTTTGTCACTCACGGCATACTTACGAAGTCGTCAGAATTTCCCGGCACACCTCTCATAAAAAAATGTGAATTACTTAAATAACTTCAATGTATGATCGCTTACAAATTAGCCATTTAATTTTAATTTGATGTGTATATTTAAAAAAGTAACCTTTTTATCATTACCAATTTAACCGAATTACAGCATAAATATTCAAATCATAATATATGTATATTAAATTATCAGAAAATATTTGAAAATAAAATTATATCAAGATGGAGTATATAAATACACAAAGAAAGGAAATAACTACTGTATGAGTTGTTAATTCGACCACTTTTACTACTGTGTCGCAAATAGGACTCAAAATAATTACAAAATATATTATAAGACATTAGCAAGTAAATTGTTTAGTAAAATCATTGTAATGCATTGTGCACACCTAACGTTGACGCGCGGCACACCGGTTGTGGAACACTGCGTTATGTCACGAGTCATATAAATATGCATTTAAACATTTTGGTTAAGAGCTCGCTTTATGGATTAATAACAAGCTATATTGAAAAGCAGATTAATTACGAGTTCTATGTGATGTAGCTAATAAAACTATTACGTCATTACAAAACAAAACCGACAAAAACCTTAGCCGCCCGAAGAAAACTGAAGTGTCAAATGTTATAGTCTGCGGTTTTTGCGGTGCGATGTACACCCGATGGAGTTTTCTCAGCAGGGCTTGGTAAGTCGAACACCGCGGGCAGAATCCCGTAAGACCTTGAGAACAAATTAAACACTATTTTGCAATAGTAGTTTGATATATATCGTAGTTCTTCGTGCGTGATGAATTGATTTAAATCGTTTTCTCGCATGTAAACGCCCTAAAGCTGATTGAATATGCCACGTTTGAATACAATGCACTGAAATATTTTCGAAAATTATTTTATCTTGTAATAATAAAACTTCAAGCTATTTCTAATCGGATTTTTTTTATTTTATCTTTTTCAATGACGTCATTAAATTACTATTACGAGAGCTGTACGAAGGGAAGACAGTTTTATTTTTATAAATATCGATTTTTTTTTAATGCTGAATTATTAATGTCTATGACTAACATATTAAGTGGTCGTAGATTAAGTAATGATAATACTTCCGTTGAGTGGAACCATTCCTGGACTTTATGATATAAAATTGTAGAAACAATATTAATTATTTTGTTTCATGTATTTAAATACCATACATTTCCACCGATAAATGACAGTTAACACATTAACACACAAAGCTTAAAAAGAATTTAAAAGAAGGTTTTATTTATAATATCATCTGAAGATGCTTGATGCGATTTTAATTTCAACAATTCAAATAGACCAAATTGAATGTTTATAATTTATTAGTCGCACTTTTTGTTTATATATTAATAATGATATATATAAAATGCGTCTTTTGTAATTGATAATTAAATTTTAGGTTGTCAACTGAAGTTACTTGATGAAATTTCAACATCAAATTTAAAATGTTGAAACTATGTTACAACTGAGATATATGTTAATGCTGAAAGGCGACAACCGTGTTGTTAGTGACAACACATGTGGAATCGTACAATGTTTCAACAATCCAAATTTGATATTGAAATTCGGACAAACACCTTCAGTCGATATCATAAATTAGCTTTTTGTAATTTATTGAGTATTTCGAATAACTTTGATCAAATCTGTTTGAAAATTAAGTAAGCTAATACTGGGAAAATTAATTTGCACCAAAAGCTCGAACGTTACGGATATTGAGAATCTTTCTTACCATAGGTATATGAGTCAGGAACAAATTATTTTTTAAAATGCTTACTGTTCTGTGTATCTCATAACGACGTTTATTTAGAGCACGTCATTTTTTTTTACGCATTAGTTGAAACTATGTATTCTCTTAAAGCATAAATAAATTAAATTTATTTTAAGTAAACGATCTTTTTGTATTTATCTAAATATAACGAGAAACGGTTGCATATTACCGAATATCCATAAATATTTTAAGTGAAGCAAATTGAATTAAATGTATGTAAAGTGAGTAAGCTTAAATTTACTGAAACTTTACAACTTAGGCTAAAAACAGTAATCAGTCATTTTCAACCAGTGTTACGCAATAAACTCATGGCAACGATATTATACTATAATATAATGTGTTAACTGTCACTTCTTGGTAGATAGGAATGTTATTTAAAATAATAAAACTGAATATATGTTAGTTCCACAAAATTTATTAGATATACAAATGATAGCTATTATCGGCTCACGTCGTCATAAATTTTGTAGAACTGAAATGCATTGCTGTTATTGCATCGTGTTGCAATGGATTTCTACCAAGTAAATGCCAATTCAATAAATAAATAAAACTCATTTTTATAAATAGGCTTGCTTGCAATTTGTTTCCTACCAGTTGATAATCCTCGCGATGAGTGAAACCAATATTGATTTTATTATACGTTGTGGGAATAAGTATAAAAAATATTATACTATACCTAGAAAAAAATGGATGCGTTTTTAATCGAGGCATTGAAGAAGACCATAGAGCCATACCACCAATCAAAACATGGTTTCTGTATTTGTGGTTTAATTGTATATTAATAATATTGGCAAAATCTGTTGATGTGTGCAGTGATTGCGCCAAACAATATCATCAACTTTCACTCTTACGTGCTAGTATTTTACACTTAGTTATTTCTTATTAATAATAAAATGATAAAAAAAAAAATAACTATTACAATAAGCCTTGTTTATAAATAGTTATGTATATATTAAAATTTTCCCCCTCAACCAAGACAAACCACGTTTTTAACAGCCCGAAATATTCAACATAAAATGTTATGGTAATCGGCATTAATTTATGATTTTTTGCTTTGAGACACTGTTGTTTTTCGTTTGGAAGCTGTACAAAATAATACAGAACTGCTTCGAAAAGAAAAATAATTGCAAAACCTTGTAATAAAAGACGGAAAAATATTTTTTTGTAAAAATTTAACATCGCAGTAACTGTAACAATCTATTAAAGGGAAAATTTCCATAAAATTAGCTACGTTTTTACATTTTTATCCGCTGCTTTATAAATTTGTTTGTGAAATTTGTGAAACAAACTTTTAATAAATAATAAAAATAAGCCTAAGGCCTAAGGCCTAAAATAGATCCCGCGTAAAAATAGCCCATTGTTTTATCCATTATTCAATGCTTTTGCCATAGAATAATTGATGTACCAGCGGACAATTGAATTTTAGGCTGAAAAGCTTTTTTGACAGCCAGAGTTGTATTGACATGCACAGTTTCATTAGCGTTTCCACATGTTAATTAATCGTAAATAACAGATATTCCTATTATATTAATTGATACAACAATTTAATTCACACCTGAAAAATAAAAAGATTTCAAATAAATTGATTAATATTCATATATAAAAGTGTCGATAGCATAAATATTTATTTTATCGCTTTAACGTGTCGAAATTCGTATGCATATTATTAGCTTTTTGGAATAAATCTTCCGTGATAAGCATTATTTAAATACTATATTTGCAATTTATTTAGACAAAAATTAAAATTATATTGAAAAAATTAACACATATTTTCGATACTTAAAAAAACAGCACAAAACTACAATTTAAAGCCTAGATTATAATGAAATCCTTAATATTTCTTTGCCAACGAAAATATACATATTTTTTTTTATAAAAAATGAAATTAAATATGGTCTAAATTTTTGATTCAAACCAGCTTTATTCAACTGCAGCATTCAATTCAAAAAAGTCAAAAAGGCATATATTAAAATAATAATTTGTATATAAACTTATATATTCTAAAAAAATGATAAAAAATAATTACAGCTATTGAAAAAAACATACACACTGTAGTACTATGCATTCAAAAATAAGCATCAAATGTCATTTTAAAACCACAATCTTTTAAGCTTCCTGAGAATTGAAAATACTATCATTAAAGATCAATTCCATCGTTTGCAGGATATCTGATTGGTGTATAACTGTATCGGATCTAATAGAAGAAGGAAGAAGACGACTTTATGACTCCGAAGAGAAAATTTCAAGATAATTTGAAGCTTTCATCGTTTGACTTCCTGTCGAGAGTAAAAAATAAATAAAAAGATTGGCAAACATAAAAATAATTATTAACAATACAACCTGGCATCAGATGAAGCGTACTATCAGGTCACCGCCTTGGTACCGAATAAAAATGGAGAAGACACCAAGCGAAAACATTATTGAACCCATATATATTATAGTTCAGTTTTTAAATATACGGCACCTATGAGACTTTTATTGTGTGTGTGGTTTAACATTCTTAACTTTATGTTTGTATGATTTCTTAACGCAAAGAAACAACGTGCCCTTCGAGACTTAATAAATTCACTTTTCCCTCAAATTCCGATATGTTTTGTTTTTACAAAAACTTTTACTATCCAGGGTCAAAAATGTTGAATAAAAAAATCACGGTTTGGATCTGCTTGATTCCATGACACATGCACTAAATCAACCTTACTCAACCTTTTTCTTACATGCGACATGTTGGCTACGTTTTACGTGGTAAAAATGATAAACTATACGATAATTTAAATTTAAAATTTTGAGATAAAATTTTATAAATAAATTAAGTGTATCTGTTTCAGATTTGCATGGTATGTCATACGTGGCTCCCGGGCCGCAGGTTGGGTACGACTGAAGTATAGGGTTATGATTTTGAGAATTATTGACATGTTAAATGTATCGAGTTTTCAAATGGGGTTAAAAAATAGAATAGGCAATTATTTATGAATATTTCAAATATTAAAGAAAAAAATATGTTAGTTGGTAGCGAGTTAAGCAAGGTCGAAACGAAAACTTTTTTTTATCTTTGGATCAAATTCATTTAAACCTTGCAAAATTTATAAAATATGCGTCTGAAAATATAAAGCTGGGAATAACGTTTGACAGCTTTGCCAATTGTTTTCAGAAGGTGACATAATAATTCTTAGACTTACAACTGTTGAGAAGACTTAACTGTGAAATTGTATCGCGTCTTAGTTTTTGAAAAGTGACTATATATAATATTCATTATTCCAACAATAATCCTAGGTATTTATTAAAATAACGGAAAATTTTGCTAAAGTTTGTATAGGAAAAATATAACAGTACACACTTTTCGATTTTAATGAGTTGACTTTGAATTTCGAACATGTTTTAAAACAAATATTCGAATATCGAATATTGACAAGTTCTTTACTGAGAAACTGAAAGCATATTTCAACCATGAATATATAAATAAATAAAATAATGTTGGTTTTGAGTATAATATATATCTGGCAGTTAACGGGTTAAATCAGGATATATTTTAAAACAATAATAAGTTAGCGAACAAAATTTTTAATGGAGCTAACAATATCATATTTTTTTATTATAGACTTATATTATCTAACATTCCAACAATTGACATTTTATCAATTACTGGGTAAAAATCATAAAACATATGTTTATAATCTTTGTTGTTATATATTTCTGTAGAGACGTATGATTTTAACAACTACGCGTTCTCAACAAATGCGTTAAGGATTATTATACAGTGGGTGATCGTTTAACGAACATAATCTGTTCCAAGACTATGCTCGCTAACCGAATTTTTCATTAACCAATTACGAATGTCGATTAGTTTTACTGATGGAATAAGCGGATAAGAAAGATCGCTTTTGTTCGTTATACGAACATGTGTGCGTTATCCGATTTGTTCGCAGTCCGAACTGCTCGTTAACCGATCACCAACTGATTGAACCACGTTTTTATCGTATTTAACGTTAACATAAAAAAAAATAACCACCCATTATGAATATTAGAATATCAAATAAGAATTAAAAATATTTGTATAATAGAATAGTCACTGGAATCTCTAAGGATGACTGCTTTTAGCAATACTAAAATGAAAATGAATATCAAAACATTTGTCGCACTTTAAATTGGCAAGATTTTTATAAATAACATTATTTCGTCTCTCAATCAAGCACTTTCACGCGCGGTTGGGAGATGTGTATGCTTTACAAGAAGAACTCGAATGAGTTTGAGAACGTGACACATATTCTTTCACGTTTCAAAGCACACGAACCTTCCAAGTGCGCATGATAGCATTTGAGTCTTATGTGAGGTATTACAGTTTCAGTTAACAAAAAGGGGCTAAGAAGCAAATTATTTTCATTTAACACATTTATCAGAAGAAAGATGTGAAAAAAATAGATAATAGTTAGTAAAATCAATTTCATTAAAATTTAATTAATATTCGCTCTTTATATTGTATATCTCTGTTTTGATTTTAACATTTTTAGGAACATGAATTAAGTATTAATAATAAATAGATAGAATATATAATATAACAAAAGCCTCTACCCAATTCTCTTCAATTCACAAGTTTTATTTCATATCATATAATACATTATTTATAATTATTATCATCTTGTAAGTGAGTATTTTTAATGCATTCATCATTTGTTTTTATGTATAGTTTTAAAACTAAGTAGTTGGTATTTTTAATTTTCACAAAACCAATTATGCTTTGTTTATTTCAATTATGATAAAGATTAGGGTAAAACCCGTATAATAAGGAAGTATTATCGAACATTATATTGTTAATCACTATTATTAGATTTAACATTTGAAAATCGGCATTGTTTCTACGTGATGCATTTTTTTCTTCATTTGACCAGTTTCCGAGCGCGTCTCCCTAAAACCTTCCATCTTTCTCGTCACACCCAAGGTCTTGTGAATTTTTAGATGCAGGCTTTTTGATAAGACCTCCTGCTGAGACGCCAGAATAATTAATTGTTCAATTTGTGACTCTTTCCCACATAAATAATCCTATAAGAATGGCTTTTATTGTGAAACCGTTTACTTTGCTGTTATGAAACAAAAATTGGGATAACTACAGGCTGATTCAAAAATTGTTCGGTTGTTTTTTACAGCGAAAATATATTTAAATAAAGTGAAAATATTTCCTTTTTGGCGTTTTAGTGAAATCATGTGCAAGTAGATTTTTACCAATAGAAATATTTTGAAACAACATTTACTGAAATTATATTCGTTCACGAATTACCATTGAAACATAACTAGACAGTGTTCAAATGACTAATTAAATGACATTATCATTTCAAATGTAAATTTCAACTGAACCTAAGTTAATATTATCTAAGATTGATCAGAACTTTTTTAAATATTTACAAATAGTAAATTGTTTGTGGTTAATTTTAGTAAATCATCATTGGACCAACGCAATCACCGCAAATTTACCGCTGGTGTGAACAGACACCAACACGTCACAAACACATTCGTGGCTAAGTTTATGTGCGTGTCACATATAGATTCACAGAAACCAATCAATGACATTGAAAATAAATTGTATCTGAATTGGTGTATACTAATGAAAAAATATTTGTACTTAAAATACGCTATTGCTTTGATGTGAGTGAGATCTTTAAAATACTATTTAACGAGAAGTCAGCTATAACTGAAAAACTAGCTAATCAAAAGATTGAGGCTATTTTCCAACACATTAGTAAAAATTTTACCTTAGCAACTTCAAAATACGTAGTATGGTAATATATAATAACTTTGATCATTAAGGTATATTTATGGTTTTTCAACAATCCATTCGCAGGTTAGTAAAAAATGAGAAAATAAACTACAAAGCTTAAAAAATATATTTTCAATAACAGTATAACATAATTAAGATTGATTTCGTTCGATTTAAATTTTATATTTTGAGAGCATAAATAATAAATTGTTTTAAAGTATTTATTGTTGGCAACATTAACTGGTACTATGCCAAAAGCGCGTAAAAGCGTTCTACCTCGTGCACGACCGGCTGATGATGCGTGAAAATGAGCGCGTTTACGCGTTGTGATCACTTAATATGTAGCCAAATATGACTGTTTTGAATGCACAGTGATATCTCATGGAAACGGTGTGAAATATCAAGACGTGACATTTTGCAAAAAATTATCGATCAAAAAAGATTTATTTGTTACGTTTTAATTTTTCGAAGAAATTGTCAGCCTTTCGGATTCCGATATTAAGAAAAAAAATTAATTGTTTCCTGTTTTAGTGCAGGCAATAGTAATTAGTAGGGCGTGCATAAATATTTAAAAAAAAACGGTGATTTAATACGTTAATTCGAGTTTTTTGAAACAACCTGTAAATAAAAATTTCGAAGCAAAAATACAATATAGTCATTTGTTTGATTGATTTTATATCTTATCAAAATTGAAATAATTTGAATGCTACCAAAAGTAACTACATAAACAGACGTGTAAAAACCCATGTTATGTTCAATTCAAAATTTAACACCGATTCTATGGATATTTTTTTTTAAATATTCTCACAGTTATGAAATATTCTTGCGTTTGCAGAATACCATTTTAATTTGACATTATCAATATTAACATATTCTCGGAAATTTAAATAAGTTCGTTCAAAAAACTTGCCCTTTTGTCTTATCTAATAAATAGTAAAATCGTTTGCTAGTTCTTCTGACTAACAACCTGACTTTATGTAACTTTTTTATTCATGATTGAATTGGCGTTTACTTGGTAGAAATCCATTATAACGCGGTGTAAAAATAGCAATGTATATTATAGTTATCAATATATTATAGTTGATCAACTGTTCTGATCAAAGCGTAAGCTGAAATAGTTGTTAACTATATATATTTTAAATTTTGTAGAACTAAGCTAATATTGCTATTTTTCACCGTGTTTGTTGTTTTCATTTTTAAGGAGTTAACTGTCATTCTTGGTGGAAAGCATGTTATTTTAAATTATAAAAACTCATTTCTTTCAGTTTTGTCACACTATATGTTATGAGCATTATTATCAAACGGATGCATGCGATGTGCGAAACAGGTCCTGATCATAAAACATATTATGGAAATAGTAATAACAGTGTGTTTTTACTATTTAAAATTTTGTTTGTTTTTCTGTTTTGCAGTATTATCTTAAACGATGACCATTGAATGTGATTAAGTTGCAAAATGTCTAATAATAAGTCTAATTAATATCTTAATTTCGGCATTTTATTTGTAGAGGACCATTCAAATAGAGTTAAACATGTAAGGTATTTATATCTCCAAATTTATATACAATGAATCACCTATTCTAAGATTTTCAAGGTAATCAATAATCGATAAGCAATGTTTCAAAACCTCTTACTATTCTAACAAAAAAAAATCATTAGCATATATTATAGGAATATAAATGTGATTGAATGTCAATAAGGATCGCCAAATAAACAGAAAAAGAAATTTCAATTGTTGAAACTTTGTACGATGCAAATTGGTTGTTTTGTTGCACTGATGAGAATGACTGATGATGGCGAAAGGCAAAACCTGGGCTGTTATTGACAAGCCACGTGGAATCGCACAAGTTTCAACAATTCAAATTTGATATTAAAATTTCATCAAGTACCTTCAGTCGATATCATAAATTAGAAAATTAAATATTCAAAAAAAATACTATGAACAATAATATTAATTTCGTGACCAAAATAATTAAACTCTATGGGTGCATGACTGGGATTATAAAAAAATAAACAAGATATATCGGGGTTCCTCTGTATATGGTTTTTGATAACTATTTGACTTGCGACATCGTTTAAAATATAGTTATGACAGTAACGTAAACCATAATATCTAGCTATCGATGACGATACAAAAATGAACTGAATAGCTAGATATTTTTTCACTATCATTAAGTTTGGTACGTACCTCAAGTTTTTTTGTTCCAGGAACATTGCCAGAAGCAACATTCTTAAACGCTAAGCGAAATAAAAATTCCAGGGCTCGTCTGAGGCCATACTGGCGTATCTAAGAAAAAATATTAACGCTTCAATGAGTGTTATTTATTTTTCAATATAAATTCATGAGCAGATCAAATTTGCAGAATTATCTTGTTAGTTGAGAGTCGTGCCCAGTTACGAAATTCGTTGAGATAATAGATTGTTATCATCATCGTCAAAAACGAAAGTCTCAATCGGATATTTGCTTTCGACTGGCAATTACTACCATCGTTGTTATTAAGAATTTGATCTGTCGTTCTTTTTTAAAATGTCCACATTTCACGTTCGTAATAATACAATAATTGATAGCTTTCATTACGACAAAAGACGAAAATCGTGACGTGACATTTCGTTTTATAATATTTTAATAAATACCTTTATATAGATCTCATATTTTGGGAGCGGGATTGATTGAGTAACACTGTGGCCAAGAATATGCTTTTTTTTTATTTTGTTTAATAATCAAACAACGTTTCGCACTATTTCGACAATTTCATATCATCAAGATCACGATCGGTTTCGTTAAACACCCACAAAAGTGTGAAAATAATACTAAAAAAATATATTTTATTATTTAAATATGATTCATTTCTTCCAAAAATCTAAAGTTAGCACGGTGCACTTTTTAAAGTATATAGAAATAAGTACTAAAAGTGTGTTTTTATTATTTAAAATATCATGCCTTTCCGCCAAGAAGTGACAGTTGACACATTAAATTGATAACACGTATAACTATTATAATCAAAAGAACGTTTCTTTTGATTATGTACGAGTGTGGTTTTTGGATAACGCGCAACTTATTTACTACGTTATCGGAGAGTCTAATATATTTGAATGATTTCGAATATAGACTTAAGTGATATATATTATATTATATAAGGTACTTACATATACTACTATATACATATATTACCACAATTAACATAAATGTATGCGCTAGACGCTAGACCATCGATATTTGATATTAATTCACATGGAATTTAAACGAGACCCTTACAGAAACTCAAACAAATTAATGATAATGCTTCCTTGATAACATCATATAATACTATTTTAATACTGTAAATGTTTCATACATTGTTTTATCAACTTGCGTTGTTTTTTTTTATAATTTAAGCTATTTTGAATCCAATAATCTTCCTTTGAAATTTTGACTTGTTATTATTTTATTTATTGATTGAATTGGAATTTGGTTTTAACACAATAAAAAAATTGTGATATATTTTAGTTCTAACCTAATCTAAGTTAAAAAGTTTATGTATAACCGTAATACGTAAGCTGAAATAGCTATGATTTATAGACCTTATAAATTTTGCAGAGCTAAAGTATATTGTTTTTTTTTCATCGTGTTGTTATTCTATTATACCCAATTGTATATGGACATATCCGTATTAGCTGATTGTGTTACATATTATTCGGTGACACTGTACTTATGACTCAAATAAAAAACATTGCTCGATATAAAGATATATTTTAAAAGATTACGAAAACTGGATTTGTTTGAGCAATCTATTAAATGGACTTTATTATGGACAGCGTGGGTTCTAGCAATTTTTATCTTTTTAACACTCTCGCTGTCAAAAAACTGGTTATTTTATACAATTCATGTCATATCTACGGCCATTCATGGGCAACTTGTATGCCAAATATGAAGTTACTCACTAAAATAAATTAAGCATAATGGGTGTACAAAAACAGGAGTCGTCAAACCTTAAGTCCGAAAGGGACACATATCGCACGTTGAGTTTAAAACCAGCAAGTATCCATAACTGGACACTCTAAATTTTCATAAAAAAGACAGATAATCCGGATTTACAACAAAAAGGTTTATATGCATAGTTAACATAAAAACAAGAGAATCTGCCCATAATTCTGTTTTATAATTTTATCAAGGTATTATTTGAAAATCTTTTTTTCCTGACAAAATGAAAACTTTAAATCTTAATATTTTCTAAAAAAGTTATTTGTAGATACGCTGGCTTAACATTCGATATAACAAGGACGACAAGTAACTTTCTTAAGAGTATAATTAAAAATTTACAACTGATTTCAATTAAATATGATAACTTTTTACACTAGCGTCAAGTGAGCTTTTTTTAAATGATATCAAATATTTATTCTTTAAAATTTTAACTTGGTCAAAGAATTTTATTAGTTTTAAAAACTTGAGGCTACTGAATTCGATAATTATTTGGCTTCCTAATATACTCTATTTGTTATTTATCATTGAGAGTTATTAGTTCTGTTTTTTATGTGTTCAATATCGGTAATATTTCTAGCATAAATTATGATCACCGAAAATATGATTATTAAATTTATGATAGTTTATTTTTTTAATATATCATAATCTAATATATAATAATCACATACACACACACACTGGTTTATCCAGAGAAAGCAGCCAAGGAGAACCCGGAACCCCGTAAGCCTTAATCTACTGAATATTTCTAATATATTTAATTTTGATAAAAAAATATTTACGTATGTGAGTATAACACTTAAATGAAATTATTTGCCATAAAAAACATTGTAGAACGTAAAACACATCAGCGGACCCCGATTTGATTTCCCTGTGATATGCAATCGTGACATATGCGTGACGCACTGATACGTACATCACGATAAATTTTGATTAGACATGATACTTATACAAATGATTAAAAAAGAAATTATATTTTTGACATGAATCTATACATCTGTCGAGTTGTTAAAGAGAGAAATAAAAGGTAAATTATTACTGATTAGGACGTTATTGGCATATAACATATATAACATGATAACAGACACGCTTTTATACTGTAATGGAAGAAGGCAATAATTATTTTTTATTGTAATACGAAAAACTAAAGCAATATTTGATATGCTCTGGTAAATTTCCCCATTGTTTCACATGCTATTTTTATGGCAATAGTCTTTTAAAGGTTAATTTCAACTGAAATAAGCTCAACTAAAAAAATATGAATAGTTTTCATTGTGGAAAACTAAAACTTAAAAAAGTTTTTTTATTATTTAAAATATCATGCCTTTCCACCAAGAAGTGACAGTTTACACATTACAAGTGAAACTAAGATGTGCTAAAAATCTTATTTTTAGTTGAGAGGTTCTTAAAATAGTCTAAAATATTTTTATACTTCATAAATTTTAACATTTTTTAAATTAAGTCATCGTAACAAAAGAATATTATATTTTGAATATAAATATGTGAAGGCTATTTTTTTATGTTTTGTCTAGTATTAAGCCTCGATCTTCGAGCATTATTGTAAACTTCGTAAATCCTGTACGTATTATTTCATGAAATAATTTCTAGAGATAACTTTTAATCATCAATTATATGACGAGTATTATTGAAGTTTATCTAATAAACATTGAAGGCTAGTAATATAGATACATGATTTTTTTTAAATTTATGGTATCAATTAAAGGTACTTAAAGGCATCCAAAATCAAATTTAAATTCTATGTGAAATGTGTACGTCAAAAAATGTATCACAGTGACATGATAGTCGTAATTGGTTAAAGCAAATATTATATACAAACAGTTACAGCGACCTTTTGACTTGTCTTAAAAAATGTTTTATTGAAATTTATAAAAAAAACCATTTGATAATTTTATAACAAGATTTATTTTTGGTCGATGTTCCGAATTGCCTTTTTAATATATTATATTAACTTTTTTTGATGTATTAATTTTTAAATTTCTCGATGAAAAGGCGTTTAGAATATTTAAATAATTTAAACATGTCAATTGTTGAAATATTTGTACGATTCCATATGTTTTGACAATAACAACACGGGTTTCGGATTTCGGTATTTTTAGGAATTCTATCACACGAATGCAACAAAACTGACACACAATAAACACTTAACATCGGCTATATACACTAGGAGTAAATTAAATTATTTCTAAGATGCAAATATGTTTATATCTGAAATAACTTTAATAATTATTGATTTGATTATAATGACACTCAAATTAAATATGTCTTTTTTTAAGAAAGCTTACAGTTAATGAGATTTGATGAAAAGATTTAACAACCAATAATAATCAAAAAATGTCATTGAAATGTGATTTGGTGATTTTTAATTTACGAATAACTGTTTATTTTAAAGTGGATGACAAAACATGTGGATTGTATACAGTTTCAACATTTCAAATTATCCATTTGGTTAGTTATGAAGTAAATATGAGTTAATTAAGACTTATTGTTATGTTGGTGATGTTCATTTTATAGCAAAATCGGTTATGAATTTCTTAGGCAACTAATTTCTGCCGAAATCTCATTTTTTTCATTCATTTAATATAGTACAAGAACGCAATGCCTAGTGGGCATATTTTACATAAAATGAACGGCTGTCAGTCATTGAAGAATAAAACTTTTACCATTCTGCGATTTACTGTGTTAACATCCAACACCGATTCATTGAATTATTATAATGAATTTGGAATAAAATTTTTGTTGATATTTTAATTATTCCATTGAATTTTTTTTGTGATAAAGTACATTTAAATTTTATCAACTAAAAAAATTCGGAAAATCTGATTGTTTGTTTACTTTTAATGTGATATTAACAGATAAAAATCTCCATTATCTTAATTTATACTCACATTATGGACAACAACAATAGCTACATTAATAATCAGTGGCGTAACTACACTCGGCGCCACCTACAGATTTATAATTGGCTATTTAAAAATATGGTAGCTGCATGTTGTTGATTAGCCAGAAAAAAGTACTTTGATAAATGAATGAGTAGATAAAAAAATATCCCTTTGACATATAAGAGACTATAATTCGAAAGGCGAAGTGACAAAACATTTAAGATTTTACAAAGTTTCAACAATTCATGTTTTATATTGAAATTCTATCCAACTCGCAGCACCACTCGACACATAAATATTGTCTTATTATGATTTGCATTGAAGAGAGAAAATTGACATGATATATTGTATACCTTTCCTAAAAAAAGTACAGAACTATCCTAATTAAATTTACGCTTATAGTAATAAAAAAATGCCCAAGTATTGTGTTTTCCTTTTTCTAATACAATAATTCACCAACCAGTTAAAAATATCACTTTTTTTCGTTTGTGTGGAAATGCCGTAGTGGTTTTTGTATGAGTAAAAACTGAATTGTGGTTTTTCCTCCTAAAAGAAAAACTCGTTTTGGTCGACTCGACGATATTCCTCAATTTATTTTTAAGTTCAGTCGGTATTGCTCAGTGAGAAAACATCTTTTTTTTTATTTTGAAACAGTCTACTTTCAGTTATATTTGAAAAACATAAACGAAACTGTGAGATTTTCTGTGTTTTATCAAAACACCAACTAACGCTGAAAGAAACTTTAGAGCGATGTTTTCTTTGGCGGCAAAAAATGAAACCAAAATACCTAACATGTGTCAGTATCCGCAACACCTTTGTATCCGTATGACGATGATTGGTGGATATGTATTACTATGTAATATTGAATAAATTGACCAAGATGGCCGCCTTTCATCGATCATAATCGCATTATTGTGTTCCTTAGTAGGTGTTTTGTACGACGGCTGATTAAAATTAATATTTTGTGGCCGCTTCAGCGAGGTGGCAAAATTCCGAGTGATTTATTGTTTTAATTAAAAAGACGTATCACGTGTGCTCTCAGAGGTATGCCAAACACGCGCACCGCACACGATCTATACTATTTTTAATAAAAGTCAGAGCGATATTTTATTTATACGATGTATCGTTGCAGTTTCCAATAACTGGGGAAATAAAAATTAAATGATCTATCGGCTGTTCTTATTGAAATGGCAAATCATGTCGCTTGTAAAATTATTTGCATTTATTTTTATAATGCAAATTTCTCTGGCTTATTTTCCTCGTATGCATTTAGATTTTATAGAACATAGGTAGAGGAATGTAATTGTAGATATTTGATGGAAAAAAATTTAAGCCAATCATAAAATTTTCCCATTTAAAGATGGTTTGAAAGTATAGATGAATAAATGCCACTTCTACATGTCATTTTCCAGTGGTTATCTAAAGATCGAAGGGGTGAAAACATCACAGATATTCATGCCATTCAATTAAAATTTATATATCAGTGCAAATATTGTAAGTTAAGTTCAGTAACAGTACAAATTTAATAAATTTGAAAGCTTGAAGCTGCTTACAATTCCAAAAGCTTTGACAGTCACGAATAGAATATCACCTTTCGGAATCTTCAGACATTATATTACACGAGTACAGTAGAACTGACATTTAATAAACAGTTTATATTGGTTATTTATTGGAAAATTTGACGTTTTTAATATGAGATATATTAGTTTATTGGGGTGGGGTATGATGAATCCCTCCATTGTCTCACAGGCATTTTTTAAGATACTTTTATTTGATAAAAATTTACTTTTATATTTTTAAATACTTTTTTTGATTGTTTTTTGTTAATCTATATAGGTGATTATGAATAAGAGTATATTCAATCATTTTCTTAAAACGTCAGCATCTTAGAGTATAAGTATTTGTATATATATATATTGTAAGTATTATATATAAATAATGCATTAAAGCTAATTATTAATTCAAAAGTATTTTTATAACTCAAAACATAATAACTTATAACATAGAATATTCAAAACATTCAGATTGATTTATTAATTTATTTGTATCTTATACGAAAATATTTTATTTCATATATGTGCCCAGAGTTGAATATCCCTTTTTTACAACGTAACGTGTTGCTGTATCAGAATTATTGTTGTGTGAGATTCATCTGCGGAGGTGTATGTATGTGTTTATTTACACGTGTGTGGAAACAAAGTTTTCCGACATATTGTTCGGCAAAATGTATTGTGGACGATATAACAAATGACGGTTAAACACGATCGGGACATGTTTGTTAACCCTTTACGACGTCAAATAATTCATTACAACACCAAATAAATCCAGAATCAACTGTTAGTCATTCGACCTCATCCAAAGGTAATGGGCATAGTTTTTCTTTCCTTCTTTCTTTCGAGAATTTACATCCTTAAACAAATTTACGCGATCCTTGTATCAGTGCAATGTCTAACGCCGTAAGATTGTATTGTCTTATGTGCTTAAATGCGATCGATCTAAACGAGTCAATTTGTCAATGTTTTTTTGTACGAATGACTCCACAGACACTTTTTATCATATTTTATTTGGAATAATAAGAAAGTTCTATAATTAATTAGATATTTTTCAACACAAAATGTATAAATAATTTTCATTTCTTCATAATTTTATTCATTATATATTAATGTGATAGAATGAAACATATTAATTTTCAAACACTAATTTTTGGCTTTTCTCCATTAAAAAATTACCTACATAAACTATGTATGTATATATAACCTGCAATGTGAGCTTTTGATTTCCTAAATATTTTTTTATTTTTAGGGGAGATACAGACAATGTATTATTCACCGTTTTCAACATGTATTTTAGATTTCTAGATCATCAATACTTTTGTCATATTTTAAAATTTAAAAAACCCCTTACGAATACTGATGGCGAGCTTTCAGTAAACACAATTGTAAAATTATTTTCAAGAATTTTCCTAATATAATATTATAGCAAACTAGAAGTTTAATTTTGAAGATCATTTGTAGTTCCTTTCATTAAATTCGTTATTTCATTAAATAAGTTATGATTAAAGTAAAATTAAAAATGAAGCTTTATTTCGAATTGAATAAATATGCCTAATTCCAACAAAATATAATTAAAAAGATATTTTACCACAATAGTACCACAATATTTTGATGTAATTATACCTTAGATACAGGTGAATTTTACGTCAAACGGTGCTCATAAACGAAACTAAACACGTGTCAGACGGTTTGAATATTATAACAAAAAATAAAACAATTTTCCGAAAACATATTCTTCATGTTAGAAATAATCTCGGTATTAGTTGGGTTAAGTGTTACAGGCTGGACCTCTCGGGTTTCGCGGACACTTCCAGTATTTCAGTGTCCCAAGGTCCCCAAAAAGGTCATTTCAATGTGCTGTATATTTTAAATCTCTTTTTTGGCCGCATAAGCTAAAAATTCAGGTTTTAGATAGTCCTATATTCAGTGGATAGGTCATTAAACTTGTACAAACCAACCGAAAACACCTACCCATTTAAAATATATTTTATAAAACATATTGGTACCTTTGAACCCTGGTTCGTTTTTCACGGAAAGAATCACTGATGTGTTATTCTGGCTTGCGGAGCAAAACTATGATATCTGATAAACAATGTGTTTTAGTTTATTTGAAATGCATATATAATATTTATAAGGAATGTTTCGTGCGACAGGACAATACCCTGTATTAGCTAATACCACTATATATATATATACACAAATATAATATTCACCACGCAGCGCCTAAGCGTTTGCATCTTTGTAGTAAGGGTCGCAGAATGACGGCTTTGGAACAGCTGGAAATCAATAGACATCAATTATCACAAAGGATTCTTAACGAACAAACTAATAAATTATCGTCCCCATTAGTTCAACCTATTCCCGGAGGGTGGTCTGATTTGCTTCCATAATGACCACTTCTGTGCCACATATAAATTTATTGTCATAGCCGCCTTTCGTTAAATTTTTGAAAATTTAGTTTTACTGTGAGAAAGTTAGGCCGTTAAAACACGAGCGAAGATGTACTGTGTATCTTTTCTACACAGCTATATATAGATAAGCAAATGTTAGTTTAAGCATAGTTCTGACGATGGCGTGAGCCGAAATAGCTATTAACTACATTTTTTTAAATAATTTTGTAGAACTAAAATACATTGCTATTTTTTTCACCGTGTTATAATGGAGTTCTACCAAGTGAATGCCAATTCAATCAATATAATATTCAAATTTATATGCTATATAATTTTCTATAGAAGCTGAATGCCGTTAAGAAATCGCGATATCGAATCGGCTTCTTTTTCATACTAATATCAGGTTCGATTGTTTATAAAATTTTTTGATTGAATTGCGATTTCTTTGATAGAAGTTTTTAGTTTTTAGTTCTACAAAATTTATAATATATTTATAGTTGATAGCTATTTCGGTTATAACTAGAACTTAAAACTGTAGTTCTGATGAAGGCGTACGGATCAAATAAACTTTTTTTTATTAGTGTACAGGTATGCTTTAACTAAAAAATCGTATGTATATCATACGGAATTTGAGTCCTAAAACATACATTTACTTCATTACTCTAGTAATGTTAACCATACACTTTATTTCTCAAGCCTATTAAATAATAGTATATTCTCTTTGTGAAGAGAGGTTAAATGACTTACTTATAATAGGTTATCGTTAAACACTTTTGATATAAATATTCTATAAAAATTTAACAGACATTACCCCATTCTCATTCATCAACCATTTCCCTTACAGTGAGAGCGAAATGGTTGATTTTGAATGAATAATGAGTTTAACCCTCTGACTGCTAACGTCTTAACTGTTGAGGCGGCTGATTTTCCTGTGTTGATACCCAACAATATATGAATTAACAGTGGTTTAAACCTTCTTGTACTCGCTAAATTTTGAGTTTATTCATTTCTCGATTTGTCCTGACAAACTCAATAAGATTGTTTCAAACCAATATTACTCAATAAAGTTTTGAAGTCTAGGTGTTGAAATATCCTTTAAGCGGCTCAGCAGAGAATGATTTAAATACACAATTCTTTTAAATAATATTGTGTAGGATATATTGATACGAATTTAATAATAAAGTGATATTCAAAAAAAGTGTTGCAATATTATGAAAATATAATAGAACATTTGTAAAATTATTTTCATGCATAGGTCTACTTCTCAAGACCTAGTTTTCTTCTTGTACCAATTTATCACATTGTACTTCGTATCGAATTATAGATACCAAGGACGCTATATTACATGTTTATAGTTTATTACGACATTTCTTGTATGCCTAAAAAACAAGTTATATGTTGGCTATGATTTTATGAGAACTTAAATTCGTTTTATAAAGAAATTTATTTTCTTTAATATCTGTTTTCAATACATCACATACATCAACAATTTTTCGACAACACGGTCTTAACTTAGTGGTAGTACTTGTCTTGTTGCAAAAGTAATAATGTTTAATAGATACAAAACAGACAATGCATAGTTCTGTCTGTCCGTCATAGGAAATTACTTGCAAAACGATGGACAGTAGCGACGTGATATTTGCACTTGTGATTTATAGACATGGCTGTGGAGTCGGTGTTCCGGCAGGAGTCGGAGTCGTGAAGAACGAACGATTCCGATTCCTTTTTGCATTAAACGATTTTAAAACACATCACAATGAAAAATTTACCGGATTGGTTGGCTGATAACACTTTAACACACATAAATATGAAAGGTAGGAAAAACCTGTCAAAATAAACTTTTTTCTCTTGGAGTCGTGTTGTTGATCGATGTCAGAGACGGAATTGTGTTTTTGGTCAATTTCGGACTCGAATTCGGAGTCAGAGTCGTGTTTTTTAACGACATCACACCCCTGTTTCTAGGTACATTGTGTTTTTTTCAATTTTTAATATTACCTTCAATAGATGGAATCTATACACAAGGTCAGCATTTCGTGATAGGTTATATGCTTGCCACAAATAACTGCAATATCGGCATTGATTATTTTATTGAAAGACAGGCTTTGATAATTCTATTTCACTTAAATGTCTTCGCTCTTCACATTTATTTATTGGCGAAATATTCCTAAATGATTTAAGTCAATGCGTTTATTACTAGCTTAAAATAATTATTGAAATCATATAAATGTTTAAAGCTTTAAGTTACATTAAACCACTACATGAATATGTCCCAGTAATTAAAAAAGTGAATTTCAATCTATCATAGATGAAGTCGAGCAAATATATCCAGATTTATGTAATGTGTTTTTGCGGAAAAATTGAGTGAAACGTATTGCTTTTATAACACATTTAGCATTAAAGATTTTGGAGACTATTTCTAAAAACAACATTAATTTGAATTCGATTAACCATGCTGCGTAAATGGATTTACCCAGTAAAGGTAATAAATCCATAGCAACGTATTAGCCTACTAAATTATTTATTTTCTTTTCGTATCGACATTGGAGCCTTCAGTATAATTTACATTAGACCCCATGTATATTGTTTTTCTAATTAGATTACTAATGTTATCAAGTTACTCTAGTTTATGAGTAATTGACGTTAAAGCAATATAATATATAAGCTTTTAACACTTTCATTTCAAATTAATATTTGTGTAAAAAAGTAGTAACGGAGCATCAAAACTTGATGCTCTATTTATAATGACATGCTCCTTTATTACTGTCTTGATGAAATATAAAAAGATTGTTGCCATACACAAAAAATATATATTATCTCTGTATGGATTTGTAAAGCAATACGTAATCTATTATAGAATAAAAAAATAATTTTCTCAATCATCACGAACATGTTATATAACAACCGAGGAAATCCCACGATTAAAATTTTTAATCGCGGTAAATAAAATTACATCGCTTCAATTATTATTATTATAAAATTAGTATGAATGGTAAAAATTGATAATAATTGTTTTTACTCTCTGTGAAAAGAGAGTATGACGAAATTTTCACTGAAATTAAATATTATTTATAGGCTATTGAATAAAAAAGAATGTCGTATTATTAAAAGAAACGTTAAGAAAGCGAACTAAATACAAACATGGAAATTTCATCGTTTATTTTTTGAGTAAATGTGATCGATGAATGTTTTGACATTGTTTAGTTAATCAGTTTTACTTATATTTTTTTTGTGTAGAAAGACACTCAAAGTGATACTGTAAAGAACTCAAAAGTAGAATATCGCATCGAGGGAAATCAAATACGCGTTAAATGGTAGTAAAAAATCCATTTTCATGAATGTAAAAGACAAAAAAAACTTTATTTTAAGCTCTACACGTACTAGAATAAGTGATAGAGTATTTGACAATACAACATAAATTGAAGGATTTTTGGTGTATCTTGTATTTATTTCAGGGTTGTGGAGTTGTGAAAAACGAGCGACGCCTAATCAACAAAAGTAGTGTTGATTAAACGACTTTGAAAAATATCTCAATAAATAATATGCCGGATTGGTTAAGTTGGTTAATCTATAATTTAATATACATAAATAGGAAATGTAGGGAAAAAGATCACATTCGTGTTTTTGGTCAGTGTCGGAGTTGGAGTCATATTTAAGGTCAATATCGGAGTCATGTTTTTTAACGACTCTACGGCCGTGCTTTATTTCATTAAAAAAATACTACAATATATAGTTTGTTCAACAAGTAAAAATCGGAAATTTATTTTATGCAAGATCGCTATGAAAACCTATTCAAATTCAAAAAATTCAAAAAGCCGTTTAAAATAAGTACACTGCATAAATTGGCGACCCCTTGAAAAACCCGTCGCGACTCACAGGTTGGGAGCCCGAGCTCTAAAGCATAGGCTTCCAGCATTTTTCCAGAAATCAGATTCCAGAAAAAACACGCAAACTTCATTTGTTGAAATCATTAGTGTTACCCACAGTTTCCCAGCATTATTATGATATTTATTATACTATTCATGACGGATCAATCTTGTTCTCTTTAATTTTAATGTTACATATATGTAAGAGTTCTTAATATATTATATAAGTCTAAGACGAAGATTTTTTAGATAAACGCCATCTATGCTGATTTCACATAATATCATAGCTTAGCAAATTTCTGCATTATCAATTAATTACACTGCCGTTCATTCAAGAACCGACAGGACAATATAATTTCAAATGACACCCTTATATTTCAGGGTGTATGACAAATGTTTTATTCCGAAGCTTTTGAGCTTCCGTTAGTTTATGGAAACTAAACTTTCACTGGCGAAGCATATCCCAATATTTGGAATGCAAGTTTCGTAACCCAATAAGTCTATAATATGCAGTTCCCCTGAAAATTGGGTCGATAAAGTTAGGGGAGTAAACTTCGCTATAGAACTTCAAAGAAGTAAACAAATATTTATCTCAAAGTTTAGGTTCATTTAAGATAAATTAAAGTTTTTGAAATCCATGTCAGCTTCATATGTGCTAAAAATGAATTACCAATGAAGTATTTGAGCTTAGAAAGTACTTTACGACAAATCGCTGTAAGCCAGTGTTACCCAAATATTTTTAGTTTGTACAACAGGAGCTATTTTTATGTGCTACCCTGTGACTAGTATCGTTTAATGAATATTTAGTTGGTTGACCACAGCCCGTTATTGTTTCACGGACCGGTATTTGATCAACACTGCAAAGTAATTCACAAATCTTCCTCTTTCATAAGCAGTAATTATTATAGATGAGGTTAGAAAAATTGTTCGATTAGTTACTCGTGAGTTGATTGTATCCTCTACGACCCGTTTTTATCAGGATATCAAACAAATACATAATTCTATATACACCGCAGTGCCTTGTATTTTAAGTAAATTGCGGTTATGAATGAATAGATAATAATCAACATTATTATTTCGTTATCTTCATACTTTTACATCACTGGTTGGCAAGCTTTAATCAAGACGGGTACCTCAAATAGCTTGATTATGAATTAGGACAGTATAACTTATTTTTTCCGTATGAAACTCGGCAGATTAATATTTAATTGGAACACATATTTTATTAGATAACTTTCAAATCAAACGAGAGTTTATTCATATATTTCCATGAAGCATGAATGACCAATGCAATAATTTGTCCTTTTCTCACAGACTAATGAGAAAGACGTTTAAAACATTGCTGGTTAACTTACTACATATTGGGGTTTGCTATATTTAAATGATGCACGTTTAAATTATTAATTTTACATTTAAGTAGATATAATCAAAAAAATATAAATTCACTTAAATTAATAATATTTGTAAATAATGGTCATCTTATAAAAATAAGTTTTTCGGTGTTGCATAATAGTTTGACAGCCACTGGTATAAATGTACGTACTAAGGAAAGATCATATAAATCTATTTATCTCCGGTATATGTATTCACAATTTGTCAAAATATGAGTTCGCTGACCTCACAGCGAAAATATAATAATATATTGTAGTCGTAACACGAACATCCTGTGCGTTTATTTCGATGGGTAGGAAAACTTTTACATTGTCCGAATTAAACAGGGCCGCTCCAGTGAAACGTCCTGTCAAAACTTGTAGCGGGGTGTTTATAAGTTGGCATATCAAAGTGGGGCTCGTTGCCATACATCATGCGCGCTTCGCTGGCTTTTAATTCCGAATATTGTCCCACTTCCAAAAACAAGCTGGCTCCCGCGGAGATGGGTGGCATTTTCAAACTGTGTCATACAGCCATGTAAACTTTCAAAACTAGTAAACTCCAATTCAAAAAGTCATCAGTTAAATCACATTCTCAACAGATAACAATTAATTATCCCATCGTGCAACACTGTTTCGTGTACGTGAATAAATCAATACACATTATTTTTGATTTTAGAACATTTTCTTTTATTTGAGAGTGACATATAAATTTCAAATTCAGGAAGACAAAAATGATAATATATTATCGTTGATGAAAACAAAGTAGAAAAATGTTTTTAGAATCCATTATATTTTTTATTTACGATGTTCTTTACTATTTGCCTCGACTATAAATAATATAGTATAATCACAAAAGAAAATCACAAACCGTAAGGCTAGGACCCAAAAATGTATGTGAAATAACTTTCAATACTATTAATTTGATCATAATGACATGCAATTGACTATGAAAAGTAATTATTAACACTAAATACTGTTAATAACTCTTTGATTAAAGGATTCTACTAAAAATAATATTCAACTATCATAAAATGCAATTGGATATTTTAAACATAGATATACCTACTCATTTCAATTTGTTGGGTAACGGTGGGACAAAACATCAGTGGACGTAATATAGGAATTCAATTTATGATAATGTTGGCTCATTGAACTAATCTTATGTAAGGAATATAACAAGACAGAATTGGGGAGATTAACTAATTAACTTAAATATAGCTTGAGTTTAATTGACATATGTTTATTTTTAAAATTTATGATCTCATGTGTTTTGATGCCATAATATAACACCTCTATCCACGTCAAGTGAATGGTTTTCTGATTACAGATGGTTGGCAAATGTCGATGTTTGTTTAGTTTAAAAAGTCTTTTATTCAGTCTAGCCATCATAAAATATTTAATCACTATTGATTTATATACGCATATATAATACTAAATAAAGCATCGATGCTATGAAATCATATTATTTAAGAGTAAGTACAATATGGTCTGTAATTAGAATGGCTCTATATTGCCTTAGAATTTCTCTTCAAATAATGATAGTCTTTCAAAATTTGCGAAAATAATATTGCAAAAAATTTTAACTTCCAAAATAAATCGTGACAATAATACGTCTAATCTATGGATTACTCAACGCTGAAAACCTTTCACAAAAGCAATACAGGAAATCACAATACTATCCAGTTCAAAAATATTTATAGTGGTTGATAAGTTAACTAACAGTTCGGACTGCGTACAAATCGGACAACGAACACAATTAAGAAATATTTTTGTGTTCGGATAACGAACTAAAATGATTTTTCTAACCGATATATTATCTGTAAAATTAATCGACGTTCGTATGATAGAATAACGAACGATAACGGATAGAGAACACGGTCTTGGAACAGAATATTTTCGTTAACCGATTACCCACTGCATCATAATAACTCAATCAAGCGAAGAGAAATAAAGTTAGTAAATTAAACTAATCACTTTATAATACACGATTATATTATTTATTTCCTTTAATATATAAACATTTTATTTCGTTTCAATAAATATGATCACCTTTTTAATATAGAATTCATATAAAACTGTAGGCAAGTAAAAAAACATTGAATTTTTTTTATTGTAACCATAATACGTCATTACATTTCAATTTTCGAACAAGTATGTTTTTTCAGGGAAATTTATTCAAATGGCGTTTGTGTAATATTTTTGTTGGTCGTTTATTTATTATACAAGTAACAATCACATCGCTTTAGTTTTTAATTTATCACAAGCTAAATGTTTACATTATTTACGCATGTATAAATACAGCATGATGTTTCTCAGCGGTCTTATTCTCGTGTTTATTAGTAGGGACAAAATGTTAAGCCCTAGGCGCTCTAGGTAGATTTTTGTATTTCTTCTGTAAATTTTTGTAATATTGGTAACATAACCAACATCTACATAAAAAAGTTCAGTACTAAAAACATGATGTATCATATAAATCTAGTACAAATAACAAGGACGAGCTTAGATTGTTTCTCGGAACCCATTCTTGCGCTTCAAAACACTCCGCACTTGTCAAATTAATCGAATCGTCAATAAAACGATGTATTGTCAGAACTGTAGTTTTCTTGTCAAAGGAACAAAAATTAAAGGAGTGAACCAATATTTGCAAATGTGTAGCAAGAATTAAAAGTGGACCAAAAATATATATATTGTATCATTCAATAATTCCTTCTGATAATGTCAATAAAAAATAGTGTTTTGATGTTCCCACAAACCAGTTTCTATAATTTTCATTTGTCAATCCACTCAAATTAATGGACGGTAAATGTATTATTCATTTTTCTGAAGGGCTTAAGTTTGAGAAATGCCAATAGGCATGTTCCGGTTTTTAAATGGACAGATTGATACTAAATATTCTAAGAATATTATAATGTGTTGATACTGTTTAGACCATTGATTTTCAATCAGTGGATCATGTAATAAAGACGGCCTGCAAATATATATAAGCGTGATTTTTTAAATCTCAAGCTATAATAATGATAATTCCAAACACAAGCTGCAGGCATTTTTATTGTATTTTTGATCTCCAAATGAATGATAGATTTCGTAAGACAAAACCACATATGCATATTGATATATTTATATTAATTTCAGAGCGTAGCGTTACTTCATTCTAAAAAACCTAACATATTTTCTAGATAGGAGAGAGGTCAGATAAAAATACAAATGAAATGCACCTTTTCAGTTCCTGTGACAAGACCTTTGGTTTAATAATAATTTTTATTACACATTCTTTGATTGATTAGTTATTAATCATATCGACAGTGTACTTCATAGATAAACCTACATATAATAACTGTAAACACGTATGTATAGGGAAAACCACTTTTATAGTAAAAACAATAAATAAAATTATTTAAGAAATCAAGTAAGCTCTTTTGCTTGGAATAATTCAAATATCACTTTTAAAATTAGATTCAAATATATTTTTCGTTGATTTATTGCTTAAAAATATTTTTATCTAAATAATCTAGATTAGAGTGATTTAGAAATAATGACTGTATTTATCTTTGTCGATTGTATTCCTTATAATAGTATATATTTTTTGGCGTTGTCAGTCTGATCAATATTAGACTGGCAACACAAACGCATTGGAAATTTTGGCATCGTTCAAGGTAATAAACATTTCTGTCGAAAATTTACCATATCTGCATTAAATTTAATAAAGGACACGTTATATCAGTTTACCCAAAAGATTTTAAACGTGTCGATCTAATATACTAAGATTTACAGCGCACTTCATTGTCGTTAATATTGCTGTCATTACAGGTTATGTGTCATTTCTCACTTGAGCGCCAAAATTATGGATAAAAAAATATTGAAGACGAAGATGTCAAGAATGCACAAGGGAAAACCAATGATAGGTACGACATTTAATGAATGTTTTCTACCACAAACGTTATCAATTGCCCTGCTAACTTAACTAATCAAAAGTATTTCCAATTTGATTTCCACCCACCCTGCGTAGGTGGAAAATGTTGCTATTCTGTTTGATGACAAGTACTTTCCTTCAACCTTATTTACTTTTTTTCGAAAATATTGCGGATAAAGTGGTCATTGTATTTTGGTTTCGTCAATGTATATGATACAGTTGGAATGGAGTGTCATTATTCTTACTATGCTGAATTTCGATTTCATTGAATTTTATTTATGATTTTTTGCATTTTTATGGTAAAGGTTTTTACTTTATAAACCATGTACGTAACGGATTGCTGAGCTGATTTTCATGACATTATTCACTGCAATTTGCTTAAATGATTGCTGTTTTTAAATATTGATAAACTTGCTTAACAACATGGCTCTGCTTTTGTGCCCAGAAGTTACTAATGCAGCTCTGTAGGAAATTTAATTATGAATTGGAGAATATCTATCACATTTCATCAGGAAAATCAACTATCTTTTTATTGCTTTAAATTTACATATTACATGACATTAATTAAACACAATGACATTAGATATGTATTGCTAATAAATATCTAATGTCTTGACAAAATCTTGAATCATATTTATTATATGGCAAAGATTATTCTCTATATATCATTGTTTTTAGTTTCTTTGATGCAAATGATGTTTTTTTGACAAATATACTAGAAAATGGCAGTATTTTTACCAGCATTAGTTAATTTGTCAGACCAAAGTACCAGCATGTTGTGAAACAATTTTGAATCTTCAACACATGTCTTAATTTAAACTCTTGTTTTAAAGTAATGTTGGTTTTCTTTATTCAAAAAATATGAGACAATTGAATGTTGACACTGTGAAATTTTTTTATAATTTGTATTTTCTTAGACAACTGTGTCTTTGAACAGTGATTTTTTTAAACAGTTAATATTTCCTTTTATACGTTATAATTGTTTCTGTAATGGCCACCTGCAGTATTCATTTTTTTTATTTCATTTCATGGTAGGAAAAAGGGAGTATTTAAAGTAATGCGTTAATATTGTTTCAGATACGGCGCTTATAGGAAAGAAAGCTCGCTCCAAGATATTGAAAAAACGTCCATTAGGCATTAAGAAATCTATTGGTCGACCTAAAAAGATGGTAGAAGCTTTGGAGGAAAATGATATAAAACCGGATATTGATCTTGGGATTATTATATCATCTGATGATTCAAGGGTAACGCGAGAAACCGTCAGACAGAAAAGGCAGAAAATGTAAGAGATACATTTTTAAATTGTATTATTTTAAATAGTATCAATTGTCAAAAACCTTATTTTTGACTATCAAAAATTAAGTAATAAAAAAATCATAGTAAACTAGCTTACCAGGTGTTTATCTTGTATAGCGAACTTGAAAATAATAGAAAGGGCTTCGGACTGTTTACATGTGAAAAAAAATTATGATAAATATTGATAATCCATTCCCTGCTGAGTTTTTTTAAGGATATGTCGACCCTGAATAATTCTTATCAAGATTATCAAGACGAAACAGTTTATATTTTAACTCTTTAAAAGCTAGAAATGAGTTAAATAGTTGAAAAGCAACACACTAGTGGGTCGTTAGCCTTAGACGGGTTAATACAATAATGAGCTTTTACACAAATGTTTGAATAATGTTTATATACAAAGTTTAGAGTATCAACTATTAACACAATACAGCATTCATATCAGATGTTTCAACCGAGGCTGTGGATTCATTAGAAAAAATAGGATCCTGACATTGGCCAAAAATATGAATGGCTAAAAATAGTTTTTTTTTGTCAGGTATTTTTTCCTATCTTTTTTATTTATGTGCATTTAATCAAAGATTAACCAACTAATTTAGCAAATTGTTCATTGAGATATTTTTCAAAATCGTCTAATCAATAAAAGTAGTCAGAATCACTCGTTTTCACAACTGCGAATCCGACATTGACCAAAAACACGACTGAAATAGTTGAGACTGAAACAGTCAGTGGGCTAAAAAGGGTAATAGAAAGTTATTAAAGAATTGATATGAGAATAATTCCTTTTTTTTTTATTTCTAGTAAAGACAAAAAAGAAGAGCAGTCTAATTGCAAAGTCTGCAAAAAGACATACAAATTTCAATCGCACTTGCGTAGACACATGTTGACGCACAATAATCACAGACCGCATAAATGTACATTATGCAATGCAGGTTGGTTGTTTTATGACTTAATTTCAACAGAGTTTTGGCGTGGACCTGATAACTCAGATTTTATTCTTCTCAGAGATTTCATTATTCATCCTAATTATTAACACTCAAGCAACCGCATATTTCGCGCAGAAAAAACGCCTCTTACCGCACATTTTTCGATACTTTGCTATTTCTCGCGACTTCAATTATTATGCTTTTAACTTTTTACTCAGTTGAGTGAATTTAATAAAATAAGGAGTATTTTATAGAGTATTGTATAATATATGTAATTTAAAAACAATTGGCTTGAAAATAAAATTATCAAGCTACAAATGCATGATAAAAAATTTTTTTTTCATAAAAATCAAAAAAAATATCTTTTAACACTCATATAAACCCACAAAGGAATGTCAAATTCTTTAGAAATCCTACACCATGTTACACATTATTGTGTGTTTATTATATGTGGAGTTTCTCAAACCCTGGATATGTTTATTTGTTTCTGTTATATTCTCATATCACTCGGTTGTCGGGAGTCTCGAAAAATAGACTAGCCGAAAGCGGGCGTTTTTCGACACAACTTGAGAGCCAAACAATATAATTTTTGTTATTTTCAAAGAAATTATGTGTGATCATCGACTAAATAAAAAAAAAACGATTTGATTATGTCATAATTTCAGCATATTTCTAAGCCGAATATAAACATCTGTTTTTTAATTTTGTCAATTAGGTAAATGGCACTAAACATATTTTCAATTTGAAATATTTAAGATATTGCGGGTTCATGATATTGTTTAGTTTTAATTATATAATAAATAACAATATATTCGATATTCCTACAATTTCACAATCACTGGATCTCAAGTTGTAAATATTCGAGAAACATGTTTCACATCTTTTTTTAGGTAATGAATGAAACCATTCTGTCTAATAACTCAAGAGTTTTATTGCTTTTGGTTAAAAATGGTCTTGTCGGGTTGCCTCAACTAAACCATTCAAAATAAGTCACTCAAAACGGAATGGTTATTGGCTATGGATATGTTGATAATCAATCATATACTATAGGTCCCTGTACCTTTACTATCATGATTTTGTGAAGATATTTTTAGGGATTAAGTCTTATGCAATGATAATATATTCAAATAATAAAATACGAAACAGTCATCGACAAATAATATTTATGGAGAGTTGTTACACTTCCGAGAATTAGGGTCAGGATAGGCGCTTACTATTCATCCATCAGTGATTTACGACAGGAACAGGAGGCACAATGAGATACAAAATATTTCTTTTACTAGCCAATTGTTGAAACATTTATTCTTATTAATTTTTATAAACATTTAAATATTATTTAAATGTTCTGACTGCCTAATAATAAAAAGTAAGTAGTAATATAATATTATTCCTAATGCCTAATCATTAGTAATAATATTCTATTTCTAATTATAATCACTTAAATTTTATCAATATGCTTTTTTATATGATTAGTAAACAATGAAAGTTTATTGCTGAGCTGTGATAAACAAAGAAACTTAATTTGTTACAGTCCAAGAGTAATTATAGGAAACTTTTGGAACTGGCAAATATTGTTTACTTCAAGGACGATTTGCAGCTATAAATTTCGGAGAAATAGAATGAAAGACACGTAGAACAATAAACAAAACAGTTCTAAGCCGTAAATTAATAAAAAATATCCACTTGTATCATGCATTCGAGCAGCAAACGTATAGATGCAGCGCAAGACGAAATCCGCGCGAACGGGGGACCGGTCGTTAACCGAATGCGACAATTTCCGCACGAACGCGGGACTGGTTGCTTGAGTGTTAACTAAGAGCATCGAAGACAATCACATGTATTTATTGTTACTAAAAGCGTCATATCTACATTGGTGGCTTTCGATTATATAGTGCCATTCTCATATGTTTCATTGAATGATTTTTCATATCTTTGTTATACAGTAGAATGTGAAATGGACACAAACTATTCACTGCTTTAGTTGCCTGGAAAAAAAATTCAAATCGAAATACATTTTAAAATTAAATCAATACCAAAATTTAACATTTTTGAGGGATTTTTTTATTGATTACACTTAATATAACAATTCTCCGAAATATTTTACTATTTACTTTTTTTAAATATAAATTTACTTTTTGTTACTTTTGCAAAGTTTTTAAATTTACTGGCACTGACTACCACACATTGAAAAAGTGTCTATATATATTTTAAAAATTCCTGTTTTTCTTATATTCAATTAATTAAGTATTATTAAAATAAAACATATTTTTCTAGTTAATTTTTTTATGCTAGGATCATAAAAGACCTTGGGTAGTTGGGTTCATATTGAGTTTCCAAAGTTTACTCACTATTTTTTTGTTACTTGTTTACCTCTCAGATTGACCTACAATAAAAAATTGTTTTTATAACCAAAAGTATTTTTTTTACCGCACATGTCGAGTCTCTAAAAAAAACTATTTTAATCTTGTTATCAGCTCTCTTATTTACGTGTTTCTTATGTATTATGTTGGACATCCTCATCAATAACATTTGAGATGACAGGTCTTTATTGATTGTTTAAATTTTGTAGCATTCTTTGACTCTCACCTACTAAAACGACATATCCTGAGTCATACAAAAAAACTGCCCTTTCAATGTCATCTTTGCGAAAAACAATTCTACACCAAATCGGAGCATGAAAGACATCTGAGGGTGCATGAAGGTGAAAAGCCTTACCAGTGCAAGGTTAGTCTACCAATGTTACCTTTCACAAAACATTAACCTCCATCATTGTATTATTTTGTACCATAGAACAAATCCGATCAATTTTGTACACTTTGTTTTAAATATTAGAGGGCTTTAAAGTCTGATATGGACAATTTAGAATTTTTAATTTGAAGTTGTGAAGTTGTGAAATAGTGAAGTGTTTTTGTTGGAATGGCTGTGACGGTAAGGAAATAAATTCTATTTAAAATCACATTTACAAGTATGCATTAAGAACATATTGTCATACCATTGCCGAACGTTTGTAACTAAAATACAACAAAGTTTTCATATTTTTAACTTTCATATTGTATACATCAAAATGTTGATACAAATAAGTAATGCCCTGAAAGTGTTACTTACCATTTAAACATTAAACAAAACCAACTACAATGGAAGTTTTACTAGTCAAACATAATTACATGTTTCATTGTTAAATTACATTCTAAAAATTGCAGCTACAGTCTTTTTGCAGTAACCTGACAATATATTCTTCTACAGTAAAGATAGACATCAATGATGACATATTTAGACTTTAGAGGTTATCAGGGTAATTTTAACCTTTTCCCTGCCCAGCCACAAAACACATTTTACATTTCACTCACAAGTTTTACCTTATTCTCATAGTCGTGTAAGTTTTCAAGCAAGATGTATTTTTAATATCACTGTATCATTTTCATTGCAGAATTTCGTGTCTATTCAAGCATAATTATTATTTTTGTTACTGTTTTTTTTTTTTAACTATTTGTGTACATGTTTGATGGGCAGGGAAAAAAATTATATTTTAGTGAGTTTAGTCAGAATCAGATATAAATAAAATTAAGCTATCCATAATGTATAAATATATTGTAACAATGCATGTTAGTAGTCTGTAATTAATACATATAGATGTTAATCTATTGTACAATTTTGTTTTAGGTGGAAGGGAAAACCCGCAACCCACGTGAAATTGTAATTGACGACCTAGAAACTACTCTTTATTCGCTGAATACAGATTTCGATACGTCGACACAATGTGTAGAACCTCCCGTTAAAGTCAACCAAATTATGAACAGACATTTGAGATCCAATTTGTCTGACACTCCGCTCCTTTCTTTTGTTGATCATGTACCGAAAAGTTCCCCCAAACAACCAAAGCTCAAGAAACCTGAGAATCCTGTTATAGAGGACATAAAAAAGTTTGATCCATTGGTCATAAAAACAGATGTTGACAGCTTGCGTAGAGTGGATTCGTTAATTATCGATTGTGTATTAGATGATGATTCACCAAAGCATGTTGTAAATGGAAGTGCAGAAATCATAGATTGTGATAGCGATGATAATATTTTACCAAAGCGGCGTATGAGACCACTTAAATCTAAGAAAAACACAATGAGACCTAATAAACTTTGTCCGACTGGAAATATTGACACCAGCGTGAACGGTCCAAGTATTTCTAATGATTCCTCTGATCATAGAATTCGGAAAAGTCAAGTTGGTGCATCTAATGCAACTCCCAATAGAATAAGTATCATGTCCAAGAAACCTTTTCAAATCGGTGAAAATAATGTCGCTGCCGAGACTTCTAACCTTTTGAAGGTAGATCATAATGTATCTTTTAATTCTATCACAGGCAATTGTGAATCTAGAACAAACCGCAATGCATATGTTAGTTCTAATTCAGAGATTTACAACTGTGGTGAAGATAATAGTTATTTGTCTAAAAATCCCAACACGTCCGCTTACGATTTCAATACGAATCGTAATATCAGAAACAGTAAACAGTTGGAAACAAATTTTACTTGTAACAAAAATGCCAGGTCTGTTATTGAATCCAACTCCAGTACCAACTATGAAAGTAACATTGACAGCACAAGTAGACTAAATGGCATCCAAACTAATCCAAACTGTAACAGGTTGAGCGCTGAAAGAAATAATAATCGCAGTAGAGACCCAAACAACAGGCAAAGTTTTTACGATTGTAATAATTCGGAAAACAGTAGAGTTGCTGTTGCCGAAGATAATGATTCACGTTTAAGTCACTCAAACTTCCAAGACAATTCCACGAATGAGCATTCAGCAAAAAGGAAAATCAGCGAGCCTCAGGATGAGTGCTATATGATAGGCCAATATATTGGATCTAAATTGAGGAAGTTGTCGGACATTATGCGGGTACACGCCGAGAAGTTAATCAATGACGTTCTGTACCAAGCACAATTAAACGCTCTGAGCAAAAAATCTGTTGTGGCTGAAAATGGTATTGATACGAGGAAAAGAAGTTTTCAATTAGATAATCTGGTAGAAGTGCCCCGAACATATTTCAATCGCGATTGATATACTTTCTTGTCTTTTCTTGTGCCTTGTACTTTTGATTTATTATATAGTGACCTTGAATCAATAGGTTATCAGTGGATACTTGAGAATTTAAAGTGTTTACAATAGATAGTATTTACACTGTGTATGATCGAATCTTTGATGTTTGGTTGCGTATAATGCTTTCATTATTTAATGCGTTTATTATTACATAGGTGCTAGTTTGAGAAAGAATTGTTAATAATGATAAGTTGGTACATTACAGGTTTGTTAAATTAGATTGGTATAAATTGGAATGGAATTTATGGAAAACCCTTCATTTTTTGTTTGATCTAAAACATTCTTTCGTTTGAATGAAATTTTTTTCTCTCATTTATTTATATGTGCTCTGTACAAGTAAAACAACTTAAGTATATTTTCTCTATAACATCATAATAGATGTCCACGGAGCAAGTCAAAGATTTTACAAAAAATATTTACGCACAAAAAAAGCATTCAAAAACCATCAAAGATTGTCTTTATCAATTGATGTAAGTCATCAACCGCCCTGTTTATGAGAATTTTGTTAATTACACATACTTAAAATTAGTCAATTGCAAATTTTGTGAATAATATTATTTTGTTAGTGGTTTGATACTGTTGAACAAAAAATGAAAATATAACATTGCAAACTGTTTGTGTTTTAAATTATGAACACGCATTTATTAGTACCATTTCCATATTATGTTTTGGACTATATCATGCTTTTCCATCGCAAAGTGACAGTCAACACCTCAAAAGTATTTGTGGTCAATGTTTCATCATTCTTTTTATAAATGTCTACCATGTACACATGTATTTTGGAAACACATTTACATGTGAATCACATTTTATTATGTTATGCTACATACATATAAGATGGCTTGAAGCAATCACTAGGCATTTGATCAGCGTTTCTTTAATATATTAGATTACGCGTTAGCTGCGTATTGAGCATTCATCATGCTAAATATCAATTTTTTGTACTTACTCCCGTCACATCTACGGTGATATGAAGAAAAAGGTTATATGAGTCGTTTGTGTTTTTTGTGACTGATATCTTGATACAATAATGTTGGTTTTCAGCTGATAAAAAAAGTTAAGCTTGTCGAAAACTATTGTGAATATATGTACATTGTTGATGCTGATCATTATTTCAATAATAGATATTAAAAGATTGATTCCTCTCGGAGTAGAAAACAAAATAATCTGTTGATTGAAAAGTTTGTAATAATGGATGCATCTGGTTTCTTATTTTAAAAACAAAAGATTTACTGAAAACATGTTTCTTAAAAATAAATTTTCTTAGCTGGGAAAGGCACATGCTCAAAGGTATACAGTGAAACCTCGATTTTACGTTTTCCAACCTGAAAAAATAACGGTAATCGCGGGAAACGGTTAATGCGGGGAAAGCTTCAAATAATAATAAACAAGTAAAATCGTAAAAAATATTTATTTATTAGTTACTTGTACATACTGTATATAAAATTTAATTTTTAAAAAAGTCCTTTATGTTCGTTTGCTTCTTTGTTATTTGGCACTTTAATCGGAACAAAGACTTGTTACTAAACTTGTGACTAAAAGTTTGTATGTACAGGAATTATTATTACTATGAATTTTAAACAACTGCAAATGTATTTGCATCATAAACAATAATACGCGTGTGGTGGATTTCAACCCAAAAAATAGCACATGTGTCCAATGCCTTATGTCTAACATGTACAGCGGATTCCAGCGTGTCTAAACATAACACCTGCACTCGGCTGTGTCAAACTTGCTTGCCGAGATACGGAGAAATATGCAATAAAAACGGTCAATCGGGATAATATTTGTGACGGGACCAAAATATTTAGACGGTTTATCGAGGAAATCGGGGAATCGGGAAACGGTCAATGCGGGATTATTTAACATTGTTCTTATGGTAGTTTGACGGGACTATAAAAAATAAGTGTTCCATCCGGGAAAGCGTATTATGTGACAACGGTTGATCGAGGTTCCACTGTATTTGTATTTCATTCACATAATAGATGAAGTTAACATTTTGATTAATTTTTTATGTCTTTGATAGTCTCATGTAAATTTATTGTGGATTTTTTTACACATTTACACTCCCGCAACAATTTGAAATTGTACATGGTTTGTATTAATTACCGAAAGTACCTGAAAACACAATAATGCCTGTAAGCTATTTTATTAAAATGATCACCGTTATCCTTTTCTGAAAATCTTTCTTAATCAATCATACAAAAAAATGCTTTAGAAATGTGGAAATTTTGTACCTGCAGATATTAAGGTTTAAGAGATATCGTTGAAATTTTATAAAAGTTGATCTTTTTGTGTTTTTCATTGAAATTAATAATAGCATTTGTTGAAAATAAAATCTTTACTTTGTATTTACAATGTTGAAAAATTATAGAACCTTTTCCTGATATTTCATTTCAGTAGTTTGACGTAACCTGTTAAGTATCAGAAAAATTAATATTTGTCATTGCAAATCAAATGTGGATATCTCCATTACATATAAACCCTAGATAAGGTCCTCAAACAAAGAGAAGATAGTGATAAGACCGAAGTTGATTACTGTCAGTTGAAAAAATGTCATTTCGCATGATGTGAAATAATATTTAGAATATTATTTTATTGAAAGGTTGTTCCTGTAATAAATAAAATGGATTTCATATATTGCTTTGTTTACTTAAAGCAATTAAAATATATTTTTTTTCTTTAGAGTTATCCATGTTTGATCAGCATATATCTATTTTTAACTAATTATAAGTAATCATGTTTAATAAGTCAATTAAATGTTCATAATCACTATTGCCTTTAAACGGCTTTGAGCACAATGTTATTAAACGGAGTGTAACTTCTATCATGATTCTCAAACACTTGAATGATTTTATTGAAAATATTGTAAAAGTATTGAATTGAAAAGCAAAAAATCTTTCATAAGGTTAAGTAAAGGGCTCTATGTTGATTAGTTTAGTGGAATATAAAATGGCTTATGCCTTAGATAGAAAAATATAATATATAACGTTACCAATGGTCCTAATAAGGAAAAAGGTGTGGGGACCAATCATTTTCTGTTTATTGAGAAAAACTTGTCATTTTTACCATACAATAAATCTGCGTGTGCAAGTTAAAGGGCGCTAAGTTTGAATTAATGAAAAAGTGCCAAAATAACCACAGTTCAAATTAAAGATTCTCAGCTAGTGAATATTGTATTAAAACATATTTTTACATCCATATTCTTATAAATGACGATATTATTTTGGCTCTAATGAAATGTACAGATTTTTAACTTAACACCTTTTTACTTTCAAACCCAGAAATTATTTCTAAACATAGTTTTAAAGAAATCGTTTTGGAAGATATATTTGCTGTCTAACAAATTCAATAGTTTTTATTAAATTTGACTTGATTATTAAATAAATAAAACATAATTTATAATATATATTTCACAACGTTTTCAACTGAACCAGTCGCTGTGGTGAACTGTGTGTGAGGAATAACGAATGAATATTGTTTGAATATTTCGCTGTTCGAATATTCGCTGTTCATTCATACTGTATAATTGTGTTTATGTATAAAATTACTTTAATCTTTCAATTATGTTGTGAAATAGTTTTACCAGAAAAGCAATTACACTGTATACATCAGTATGGTGATTTATATATTAATTAATTTTTACCAAACATGCATACGTTTTAGCGCACTAGCAACTTGCATGCTCAAATATTTCTATAGTCAATAAGTTTTTATTCATTTTGCTCAAAATTTTCAGTATTTTTGTATCTTTATAAAAATATTGTTCAATACAAGTGGCATATTTATTTCCTGCACAACTTGACAATCTTCAAATGATATCATGTAAGGATATGTATAGAAAAAACAACAGTTTAATTATAAGATGTTTAAATTTATCAACATATTGCACCCTTGATAAAATAAAGCTGTAAGTCAGAAAACCTTTTTTTTTTCACATGTGTGTACATAAGTTTTCATTTATAATCTATAGAAAGCACTGTAATTATGCAAATGATTTGAATGGAATAATTTTTGATCAGAGATAATCGAAATTTGACTAAAAACCTTTTTGCAATGGATCTAAATTTTATATCTGTTGGACACTCATATTGCTCTTTAACAGGAGCTTACAACCTTATTGGCTGTGGACACATTCAACATTACTAAATTGTTAAATTTTAAATTTATAGGCCTCAAACTGTATTTATATATGTTTTTTTTTGTTAATTGCTTTATAAAGGTGCATGTAGGTAGGGCACAAGATTGAAAAACTCCGCTCTATAATTTAAAAAATATCAAAGAAAAAAATGTTATTTTACCGTTGTCATAGTTGGTTTTGTGGTTCTGCTTAAGGAATTACTTTTTCGAGTTATGATTGTTTTATGGAAGACGGGATATTAAATCAGATGTTAGGGACACAGGGTGTGACTGGAAAAAAATTTAACTGAGAAAAATAACAAAAATCATTTTCGTTGATATATGTTTATTTAATATTTTAACACATCGAATGCATGGTATACATGAAGAAACATTTTTTTATCAACAGTTAACTTATACTATTTTTTTTTTCAATTAATTTAGTTGGAAAAATACTAAAACTACTACATAAAACTAAAAAGATATTTGTCGTTTTCCATTGGATATAATCATGATATCAATTAAAATACTGTAAGAGTTCTTTTTTTGATTAATAAACCTTCATTTTCTGATCAAAGTGTATATATTTAACTGAAAACAGCCATTTTATAGTTTTGCCTTTGTGTCCCTAAACACTACACTCTAAATATCTTTGTTTTGTAAATATTTTCTTATAATTAGTTAGTTAAAAATACTGTTCTTAATTTTAAAACAAATGTATGGTTGTAATCTTACTAATTTAATGGTACACAGCTATTGCCAAGTGCAATAATTTTTTTAGAAGTAAAATCTTTTGTATAATATTCTTTTACTAAATAATTTATTTCAGTTATTTAGTATTTCATTTATAAACATCTGTATCCATCAGTCTATCGCCTTTTAGATGTCTAATTATTGGGGATTTTAGACACCATTTTTTACTATTTTGTTTTTGTGTGTGGATTCTTATCGTTAGGGATAGGATTTTTGACAAGAACTATACCTATTGTTGATAGTAATGGTGCTTAAATGTAAATAGAATATGTGTGTAGATTGATTAATTTGTTAAATTTACAAACTTTTTTTAAATGCAATAAAATTCTTATTGTTGCATATTTTATTATTTATATGTTTTAGTTACCACGTATGTTCTTTTAATTTGTATTTTTTTATATTGCATATACTCTCTTAAATCCTGTCCATTTTTTAACACGTGAAAGATGAAACATACTAGTATATATTAATTTGTTTGACAATTAATTTGTCACATTAAAAAGAGGATTCACTCCTTTGACATGTAATCCAAAAAAGGCATGCTGACAGAATTTTTGGCTGAATCCCTTTTTGTTTTTAGTAATACTTGCTTTTTTTTGCTTTATCGTTGGAAGAAAAATTTAAATTTTTGACAGTGTCATAACAATCACAACCAAATATCATTTGTACTCATACATGTAATAGTTCAGTAGCTTTCGAACTGTGTTTCAATAACAAGACTACAATAATACTTTCCTTTGTATAACTATGACTTCACATGCTTTGTCACTAAGAAACTGTCAATTCTATTGCATCTGTGTGATAGAATGTTTGAAGACACTGAAAGACAAAATCCAGGCCGCACGTGGAATTGTACAATGTTTCAACTATTCAAATTTGGTTCAAACACTTTCTTTCGATATCATATATTGATTGACCCATAATAATGACAAGTGTTAGCTCCTCAAAAAGTTAAAGAAATTAATTGCATTATTTTTGTTTGTACGAATGGCAATTTGTTAATGTGTTGGACTACATGTATTTTGCCAAATGGTTATTATGTATGGGTGTGTTTAAAAAATCTAATATAGTGAGATATTATGTTTACTCTTAATTAATATTTTATGGAATACATAAATAAAATTTGTTGAAAATCAAAATGCCTTTTCATTTTACCCATTTAATTATCATTATATTTTATTTCATCTTTATTGGCATTTCAGTGTTTCCATCCTACAGTACTATTTTTTTTTCATTACATACTGCTAGGGTTGTTATGAATTTTGAACTGGTAAATGTCATGCTGGATTGCAATCTAAGAAGCATATTCGAATGTAAATTCACTTAAATATACCGTTGCAATAATTATTACATCACAATAGAGTAACCATTAGTTCTGTATGTATTGAAGTGTACATACAGTTTTCAGGCATAATTTAAAGGATTAAATCACTCTGTCCCTAACAATCACAAATAAGAATTACCCATTCATTATTTATATTCAAAGATAAAATATAGATGCAATCCTATGCACACATAACCATAACCCCAGGATCTATTTATTTTTTAAGGATTGTTCGGAAGGATTTATCCACAACAAGTCGCTTTCTCGGCATAGGAAAATAGCTCACAGTGGACTGAAACCATATTCCTGTGAAGTATGTGATGAAACATTTGCCACATTCACTATTATGATGGAACATCGGAAATCAAGTCATGAAGGTTTGTTACAACTGTCATTTATAGTGTTTATCATTTTAATGTTTTTTTTTCAATAAAACCTTTTGTAATCCTATGTCGAATTTGTTGCAGTGGGTCTTGTGTTGAGTAAGATTAGACATTGGACCCTCTGCAACTATTGGAATAAAATAGTATTTATATATAATTTTACATGAAATTTTAATATGAAAAAGAGACTGAAAATTAAAGTTATGTTGACCAGTCCTATGCCTTATACGCATTGGTACGTAAATGGAGTGCTCGACACTTGTAATGTTTTTTTCACAAACGTTCAGTCCCATCTTGTCTCTACTTCAATAAATTCAAAAAATCATTTTTTTTTAATAATATATTAAGTTGTATTTGACTAGCTTTGATAAAAGTGGTAGACTTTAATTACTTTCAACAATTCTATTGAACATTGGATACCTTTTGGTATAGATTTCTTTCATCCATATTATAATAATCAATCTTCTGAATTATTTTTTGCAGAATACAAGCCGTACCTATGTGAGATATGTGACAAAAGGTTTTCAAAGGCCATCAATCTCCGAGAACATTACGGCCATCACACTGGCTTGAAGTTGTACAGTTGTCGGGTTTGCGGCAAAGGTTTTGGTTACCCAGCTTCACTGAGGAAGCATTTGCTCATCACTGATGCCTGTAATAATAGAATGAAAAGAGATGAATCTAAGAAAACAAGGAACAAAAGAAATAATTCTGAGGATATAGTGCAGGTACATGATGAAAGATTTCTATGTTTGTTATGGATGATTATTTTTTAAGGTACCTTTTCTAAGATCTGACATAATTTATATCAGATTATAAAGATACTTATCAATTCTAAATGCCAGTGCTCCGTTACCAGTGTGCCGCGTGTTGATGCTAGGTGTGCAGTGACACAATGCATTACAATGATTTAATCAAACAATTTAAATGACAATGTTTTTAATATTTTTAGTAATTCTTCCTGATAGAGTAGCAAAATTGATTATACTTCAAACGTGATTGAAATAACTGCACAGAAATCATCCAGGCAGTAGTTATTTCTCTTAAATGTGTATTTATTTACTCCACCTTACTGTAATTTTATTTTCGAAAGTTTTACATAATAATTTAATATATGAAATATGAATCGAATATTTACACTGTAAAAGAGTTAAATTGGTGATGATGATGAAGTCACTTTTTAAAATATACATACCAAATAAAAATTAAATGGTTAATTTTTAAGTTATCGTAAATTTAAATTAATTTATTATATTAATTCACACACTTTTGTGTGAGATGTGACCTTTGAGATTATTGTGGCAACTTTCAAGTTAAATAATATTGAATTTAAATTATTTCATTTGATTCCAGCTACCAATAGTAACTGTCTCTACTGCTATTAATTCTACTTCACAATTTGAAGAGTGGCAACATTTGGAAGTCAATAATTTGGATAATCAGGAAAACTTACAATACAAAGAACTTTAGGTGAACAGACAACATATCTATTTGTTATTTGGTATCCAGACATTTAGAAGAAGACATTTTAATCAAAACAATAAATTATCTTCTATGTACACATGACATGGCGTGAATTGATATATCTATTCTCTTTGATAATAAAAAATAAAAAGACATTCATTATAAAATAATTTAGTTTTATTTTTGTACATGTACCTACTACATTTTGTCGCTTTTGTATTCACAAACATATGAAGTGGACAGGATTGTCATAATGTTTAGTTCATTGAACCAAGTTGATTTGATCGTTCCCGAAATAACTTAATTTAAATTAACTGTAATTATTATAAATTACATATAAATTATGAAATAATACACTTATTGGCAGTATTTGTTTTCAGGGCAGTGATAATATTTAACATAAAATATAAGCCATAAGATAACTAATAATGAAATGTATCCGCCATTTTGTGATCATTTAAAGCACAAGATTGAAGATTCATTGTAATTATTATTTATATTATATTGGTAATGTATACATAAAGCTAATTGCCGCAAAGTAAAGAATATATTCTTTATGATGCAAACTTGAGTATTATAATTTTAAAAAATAATGAGTTTTTCTATATCTTTTAGTAATAGTGGTGGTTGACAGTTTGAAAAGAACTGCTGTCCGTGTTGCTATTTTTTAAATTATAAATAGGCAGTGTATGTCCTAAGATTAAATGAAAGGCTAGATATTGTATTGGACTGATGGGGATATTTGATTTTGATTAATGATTACTTTTTTCAAAATTATCACTTTTTAAAACAAATAAAAGTAAATAGTTTAATGGCAGAGGGTCCAATGGCTCAGTGAGTAGATAATAAATTAAATTATAGTAGATTCCAATGCAATTTAGCGTCGCGGACAAAAAATTGTGACAATGAGAACTGTCCCATTAATTCTTGTCACTTTTACTATCTATTTTCAAGTATGATTCTTAGAGGAAAAGGACAGAATTTCTGTAGTTTTTTTGGGAAAAAGAAATAAAGGATATCTGGGGAAAGGAGGAAATTATTCTGAGGGTTTTTTAATGGTTTTAGAGAAGGGAGATCATTTAATCTTGAATTTTAAGTTGATACGATGATTGACTCTTTTCAATAAACAATATATTGAAGCCATTGCTTGAAACTATTCTCAATGTCACATGAAATTTTCTGTCCGCAAAGTCATGTCCCCTTGATGTTCACATTGAGCAAGTGTTGTCGATGTTTAAAATTTAGTATTTGTATCCTCCACTAGGCGGTGCTCCGTATCCTGAGTTTGGTGTAGATGCTTGTCCTTGAGGCTGGTCGGGGAATTTCGCTTCTCCTTCATATGAAACCTGAGGAATAGAAATTTGAATTAGTTACATTGCTAATTGTCTAAAAAAATGTTCAACTGAGTAATAATTGCTGGGAGAACAGATCCCAAAAATTTTGATCATTACCTCTGCGTTGAAACCATTCTTCCAGTCTGCGGTATATCTGACGATTTGGAGGCGACCGTCGGGAAGTTGAACTCTGTATTCTCCTCGGGTGATATCTCCATCAGATACGGCATTGTGGCTGTATTCATTTCCGAATTCAGGCTCTTTTACAGCATAGGTGAAGTCGAAAGGCATACCAGGCTCATGGTGATGGTGGTCATGATGATCATGATGATCATGGTGGTCTTCGTGGCTATGCTGAAATTTTTAAGTAAGGAAAGACATATTGAAAAATTATTCATAATATCACTCTGTATCTGTTGAAATATTATTATTGAAAATGGACGCTTAGTGGCACTAATAGCATGATGAGTCCTATTGTTTTGGAAATCAATTTACTTTGTTGTTTTTTTTATAATTAGAATAATAAAGCTACTTACATCTCCCTGAGGTGTTCCATATGTAGGTCCAGGAGATGGCACTTTGGGACGTTGGGTTGGATATGGCACCTAGAATAAAAAATGCATTTTTGAAAATTTATGGATTTATTTACTTGGCAATTGATATAGTAAAACATTCTTTGGTAAATATTTTAACTTTTTACACTGAATGAAACTGATGAAAACACAAAAAAATAAAAAATATATTTTTCGCCAATATGTCTATCTGTGAAGAATATTACATTTATAAGTGAAAATTTTTTTAGGATAATAAAACCAATATTCAAACATGTAAATGAAATATTTCAATACTTTCAAATGATGATCTTAAAGTATTGACTTCCAATATGGTTCTAGATTTTTATTGCGTTTGTCTGCCTACATATGGTTCTCTATTGACAGGGATTCCAAGTAGAGGTTGAATCAAAGTGATATTTTTATTTGAACTTATTTTTTTTTATTTGAAATAAATTTTAAAAATATTTACTACTTTCAACAGTATGATATCTTAAAGAAAAGAGAATGTTTTTACAAAAGCTTATTTTTAAACATAAGTTTTCAATAATAAATCAAAATATACTGCTAATTACTTCATCCTTTTTTCAATAACATCATCAACTACCACAATATTGATCAAGAACACGAATTTTTAATGTGAATATAATGTAAGGTTATTGTGTAATTATGTTGACCATAATTAATCAGATTTAACCCTTTCCTTGCCAAGCTCACAAAATACATTTAAATACAGAATATTCCAAAAAATAATTAATAGTGTTAGTCTTGAACAAGCTTACATATTGAAGTTTATCAGAATGAATTGGTATAGTATTATGTAACAATTTGATTGTGCATGAAAGTTATATCACTTTGAACATGTTGATATTTTTAGTATCAAGTAATAATCAACTCACTAAAAACTTTTTCAACGTGTCAACTGTCACTGTTTGGTGGATAGGCATAACACAAAAATGATTGAATAATATTCACGTTATCACTATTGTTATACCCGCATGATTAATCTATGCATTCATATAAATATGTTAACATGTTCTTAATTTTGATATAAGATTTTTTCCATTCCTTATTCTTGTTCATGAGTATTTAATATGAATTCAAAAATAAATTTGATTATTTCACGAATTTATTACTAATTGTGACACGTATTTGGCGACTTTCAGATGTATCTTCAGACTTATCATCACAAAGGTTGCTTAAATAATAAAACATAAATGATTCAAATATTCTAAAATAATAAAATACAAAATGGAGGTTGGGATTTTTCTTTATTACGGGAAACAGTACTTAGAAGAACGTAAATCATTCATGATAAACTTTTTTAACATTATATTTGTATTTTTTTTTTTCGTTAAGATAATTTTTTTATGAAAACCAGTAAGTTATTTTATTAGTTATTAAATGAATTGTTTTGTATATCTGGTAATTGCTAACTCAACAAGTTACGTAAATAGCTTTGTTTTAATTTGAACTGAATCAGTTGGTGATGCTTTGCAATGGGTGAAAGCAGTCTCGATCTCGATAACATAAAATAAACAGTATGTTTTTTATTATTGAAATGCATTGTAATCTGTCGGCTCAACAGTTAGGATTTTGGCAGATAGAGGGTTAAAGATTTTTAGGTATATGATTAATTATTGCACTGTTATTATAAAAGCATTTTAATTAGTATTTTTATTACCGAAATTAGTAAAAACAGGGTCAAAGTCAAAACTAATTAACAATTTATTATTAGCTGTATAGCGCGATTAACGTTTCCACTGTTAATCTAAAAGTCCCATGGATCAGTGTCATGTTCAATATATTTGAAAACATACAATTGTATTGAAAATTATCAATAATATGCATTATTTCAAAGAAAATACATGCGAGTGTTGCAAGTACAAATAACTTGAAGTCGGTATTATTGCGTCTCACATTACATCTCGATAAATCTGCTTCAAGTTCGTAATATAATGGTCAATATACACGTGTATTTATTTTGATTTTTCAAGTTTTATTCTATTCTTTTCTAACTACATTTTTTAAGTTATTCTACGTGTTTTGCCACTAACGACTCGCGTTTCGCTTTTCGGCATCTTCAGGCATTCTATCACACGGATGCAACAGAACTGACAAGACTGAGAAGACGTTTTACGAGTTCTTCACTATAATTTAGAAACAAATCACGTAAACATTGGATTGATTGTACTTAATAGAATAGTGTTTTTTATATTATCATTTTCATGAAATAAATTAAAATTAATATAAAATAATTTAAATTATTTAAGTAACTATATTGGGACAACATATAAATAGGATTTAAAATAGATCGATAAAATAAAGCAAATGGCGTGTAATTATTTATATATTTAAAACATTCATTTATTTTTAAATGCGTTCCACTGATCGCACCACGAAAAGTATTATCGCCTAAGGTATTAGGGTAACATAAATGTTAAGAGGTCGTGAGAAATGGTGCCGATTTTAATTTATTAATTCCACGATAGAGTATGTACTGACTCAACGACCCAAGTCCAAGGGTGTAAGTTTTCATCGATACGAACAATGGAAAAAATACCAGGATCACATAATGACGAGGAGGTAAATTTTTCGATGTGAGAAATCGTTATTGAAACAATTTTTTTTAAGTATATCCGATCGCTTCTGACATTCGTTTATTCGCGGGAACATAGGTTAGTTGCAATCTAAGTCTTAGGGAGGTGGTGCAATAATTTTGATTTTGATCGTTAGTATTCGGTGCAGAAAGAGGTATTCACACTATTATTATTGAATACATAGTCCAAAGTATTTACTATTTTAAACACGTTTATTTATTGTATGGATATTACCTTTTGTGTCATCTGTGGAAATTATTTATGCTTAGCATTTGGATTTTTTCAACACTTTGGCTTGCCACAACTCTTTATTTTTTTACTATGACTTTTCGGTGTGATTAGAATGACATTTGTCGTTTTACGCGTGGTATAAAACTTTATGTATCTATCGACATAAATTGTGAAAATGGTGGCAAATTGAAAAGAAAATCCATTTTTTCATGATAAGTATCGGTATTTTTGGAGAAAAATCAAAACGAAATTTTTATGATTGTAAATATAATATATATACTATACACACAAATTTATAGACTACATTATTCAAAAAGCATATTTTTGCTCACAATTCACTAAATAGCTCAAACTCGAAAATTAGCAAAGCAAAAATATACATAAAGCAATTTTTCTGCGATGAAATTTTCACAAAATTACGTTATAGAAATAGTCAAGCTATTTTTATATTCTTATTGCTAAAATCAGCAGCGAAATAAAACAGTGAAAAAAATTTGAAAGAAAATCACAAAAAAATATTCACAGCGGCACGTCTAGACTCAGCTTTACTATGCAAAAAAGTGTTACGCGCGGTAACATCAAAAGGCGATGAAATCCAAAATGAATATTGTCGACTAATAAAAAATACAAACAGTATCAACAGTCAGTCGTAAAATTATTTTTTTACATTTCGGACATGAACACGCTAGGCGGGTCCTGAGCACATCGTGGGTATAATTATGGACACGATAGGCGTGTCGTTAGCACGGAATGAGTTTAATAAACATAACATATGAAAAATAATATTTGAAATTTACAATCGAATAAATAATCATATTAATCCCTTCAAATCTTTCTAGAGGGTACGGATTTTACATGTCTACAGTAAATTAGTAAGTAGAAAATAATTTACATAAATAAAATTTGAACAATAATTTTAAATTTACATGAAGCATTTTTGGTCGACATCTAAAAAATATCTCTTTTTTAGTGTTCATTCTGTATTTAAATGATTTTTTTACTTTTATATTTCATTACCAAAAAATGTTTGCACATAATTAAAAACAAAATTTGAACAAATGGTTCGAATTTTATATTTTTTGTTTTGCGATACGTTAGGGGTAGGTCAGTTATTAAATAATAATTAAAAATTAAATGTTGTGATATTATATTTCTATAAAAAATAAAACAAAGAATATTTGTAACACAGCTTGTTGAAACACACCCTTTCATTAAGCGAGACGGATAAAAATTAAAATTTCAATAATACTACTTATGATGGGAATGATAAACATTACAATCGAAACTTAATATAATTTTTTTTGAAACGGTTTGAAAATATTTTTTGATGAATTCAATTTAAGCCTGCCAATAATAAAATATTATTATTTAAGTGTGTCTAGAAAAAATGACTGCACAACTGAGAATAAAAGCTGACTTACCAAAAGGTCACTGGCTATCTAACAATAATTTTATAAACGTATTGAGACCCTTTGCCAAATAAGTAGTTTTCTATTGAACTATCAAATGAAATGATTTACAGTTACGCCAATATTTCTTGAACGAAATATATCGAATGTTGAATTTAATTATGATTTTCTGACTACTGCACTTGAAAAAATATGTAAGCTTCTTAATGTTATAGAGATCTTTTTTATTCCATATAAATAGCTATCACTATCTTTTTTTACAATAGCCTTTTCAATTTACAAACTTATCATTAAAAACAAGCCAGATAATATTTCGATCTTTTGAATAAAATAATCCACCAGATTTGATAGATTTTTTTTGTTTAGATTAATGGTTGTTATATATTATTAATTAAATATACTTACCGTTTTTTAGTGTTATGGAAATATTTAATTTGTTGAGCAGTATCTTTAATATGGTATTTTTTAAGAAAATGGCCAATATTTTAAATGGAAAAATTCTTGTTTTAAACTAACGAGGTGTTAGATGCGCTCGCAATTTTATAAGTGAATTTATTTTGTCCTAAAAGTAATAATTTTCCATGAAGAATTAATAGTATTAAAAAAGAATTCACTTATTGATGGAAAGGCATGATATTTTAAATAATAAAATTTCATTTATTAAGGCATTATGTTCCATAAAATATTTAACTGCCGGTTATTTGATTATGAAACATGTGTCTTCCACGATTTTTCTGAACTCTTTGTAGATTATTGACTTGTCTTTATTATTATTAAATGATTGTTATTATTTTATTTTTTAATTAATTCAATTAAATTGTATGTATCTTGTATGACTCCTGTAAATTATTTTCTTAGTTCATGAACCTTCGGTTTTGTATATATGGTAAGTATTAACTCATTTTTTAAAAATAATTTTGGTCGTCATTATCAGTTGATAATGCTCGCAATGAGCGAAACCAGTACTGATTATAAAATATATTATGGAAATAGTACTGAAAATGAGTTTAATTATTAATATACACGAATAAATCAGGTTATGAATGTGTTTTAGCTGCGTGGCAATAAACATTAAGTGGTATTTGATGATCGGAAATTTCGTGTAATGCCAAATCGCCATTATTTGTTATTGACTGTAAATACTTTTATTTTATCGACATTAATCTACGAGTCTGACACAAAACATGATTGGATATTTTAACAAAAAAATAATGTGGCAAAAAGCATAGTTTAACCGAATTGTTATTAAATGAAATTCATACGACCATAATTATAGATTTATTTTCTGAGGAGATATATCTTGTACACGTAAATTTTAAGTGTATTATTATGAAACTTATCCACTATTATTACACTTATAATAATTGATGGTTAATTTTAATATTCTAATATGTTATGTGTTCAATAGATGGATACGATGTTAGTATTTTGCTCTATTTGGATTTATATAAACTAATACATAAATCAAACTTTACTACAACACTTTTCCACAAAAATATTCTCAAACAATTCATTGTTTGTTTTGTATTTAATATCAAATAAGCAAAAAATAAACGTTTACCTATATATTTTATGCATTTTTTTTACTTTTAAAGAACGAATAAAAATTACGGATTACCGAAATATATAATAAAGACGTATTTTGAAAGCTCGGAGGATAACTTGCTCACATTTGAAATTAATATAATATAAGTCTATTTAATCCCATAAATATACTATTAACACAGTGTCATAAACGCACTTTTAAAAGTGTTTATCCTTTTGATGGATAGGCGTCGATTTTGTGACTAACCTGTTTCCCGCGATAAATGTGAGAAAAAGGTTGATTTTTTGATCCACGTCATCACATTTCTCCCCAATGGAGTACGCATTTTAACGTGCGTAACTGTTAGAAGGTAGAGTAAAGTTATGTAAATTGTGTTATATTGAATGGCTAATATGCTTTGTCCAAAAACCGAAAGAGGCTCTGTAAAGGGTTAAACATACACATATTAAAAACATTAACCTTTCAGGCGAAGAAACGGTTTTCTTATTACGTCATTTTATCTGATGTAATTTGTAGCTTCTTAAAAAACTTACTAAAGCTTAGTAATATAAAAGCAATCAAATTGTTTTGTTTAATATATTGAATAACATATAAAATAACAGGAGGATATGTTCAACATAAATAGTAAATGTTTAAACTTTAAGAAATGATTAACATTATGGCATAAAAGCTCGCTGTCAAATATATATAATTGGTTCATAATAATTAATTTATTGAAACAGCCACCGTGCTTTTATAACCCCATTTTTTACGTTTCAAATGAATGTATTATAAATTCAATTCAATGAAGCTCGTTGAGTATCTTTGACGTTTTTCTGCTATGAGAACGGTGCATGATCCATAAGGTCACGGCCGACAGTACAATGTCGTATAAAAAATATTATGCACTGTTAAATTATCCGTGTCTCGATTTGTGTCTGATTATTAGACAAGTACCGTATGCGTCAAAACGTTTTATATCATCATTTTCATTTTGGATACTTTTTTTTATGGCATTTTTTAAATGACGATGATACTGCATAACGTTTTAATTTAATGAAATGATTACAGAATATAATAACTACAATGAATAATACTGACTATTTTGTATTTTGGTTTAATGACGATACGATTCAAAGTATACATTATGAAAATATGATAATTATACACAAATCAAATTTGAAGAAGCACCGGAATTCGTTTCGGTCTTATACAAACTAGAAAACATTTTCTTCAGGTAAAAAAATATGAAATATTTATATGCAATTTTGAAAGCGCACAAAACTATTTTTAGTTATAATTTGGTAACATGTATTAAGTGTATAAAGCTTTTTCGTTTTAAAATACATTATCAAGATACAATACCTTTCATTTTACATCTGGGTACGTGATATAAGCCGCATAGGTATGCTGTGTTAGATTTTTTTAAAAAAACACTGTCTTTGTAAAAAAAGAAGATTTTTTTATTTTGAATTGTATGATGTAAATATTTTCTTGATTGAATTGGCATTCACTTGGTAGAACTCCATTATAACACGGTGAAAAAATAGCAATGTATTTTAGTTCTACAAAATTATTTTTAACAAATATAGTTGATAGCTATTTCGGCTCACGCCATCGTCAGAGAGTTCTGACGATGGCGTGAGCCGAAATATCTATCAACTATATTTGTTAAAAATAATTTTGTAGAACTAAAATACATTGCTATTTTTTCACCGTGTGGTAAATATTTTCGTTTTTATTAATGGTAAAAAGAAAACAAAATATTCAATTGTTCAATCTTTGTACAATTTCACAAGTTGTGCCCCTATTTGGGTTTCACCTTTCGGCATCTTCAAGCATCACACGGATGCAATAGAAATGACACAATAAACAGTTAAAGTTAGTTATATACAATAGGAACTAATTTAGGTAAGTGGTATCGGAGTAGTCTTGGGGTCAAGGTATTTTGGCCGAAATCAGAGTCGTGAAAACGAGTGACATTGGTTACTTTTTCGAATACATTTTGAAAAATATATCAACGAACAATTTGCCTGATTGATTTTTAATTAGCATAAAAAATAGGAAAGGTAGGAAAAAAACTTGACGTTTTTTATATCGGAGTTGTGTTGTAGGTTAATGTCGGAGTTGTGTTTTTTTGACGACTCTGCTTTTTAGCCCTTAATTATTTACAAAAGAAACTCAACAAAAAAGATCACTCATTCATTTTCAATATATTTTTCTGGCGTACGAGTGAATCGAAATTAGTTGAAGAAAGAAGAAAATGACTATATGATTCCGAAGAGAGAACTTCAAAACGAACTGGGGCATTGATCGTTTGACTTCGTCTCGAGGGTAAAAAATATAAAAAAAGTTGGCAAAAAAAAATATTAATGATGCAACATGACAACCAAACCGTTTATAAAAAAAACTCACTTTTTGAAGTTAATATGCACTAAGGACCCCACGAGAAAAACCATCAAATCTCAAAATCCTTAAGACGAAATGAACAATCAGGCTATATCATAAAATTGAATAATAAATCAATCATTTATATACAATGGAAAAAGACAGACCATAAGTTTTACATCTATGCATACATCTGAAATAACTTCCATAACTATTGATTTGATTATAATGCTAAACAATTTGTATAAAACAAGGTTTATAAACAAAATGTGGAATTGTAGGAAATTTCAACAATTCAAACTGTATATTTTATTTCCATCAAGTTAATATATTATACGAAATGAATTAAGATTTATCTGTAGTTTTAAAATAATAATATTACATCGTTGTATAAAATTGTAGATTTAATATCAAAACGATTCTTCAAATAATGATTTTCTTTGTATTTTGCACATCAATGATAACGGAAATTGCCCTTGACCGCTTGACTCCAGGTATCATAATAATACTTCGTCATAACGACTGTCGAGAGTAATGCCTGCTAATGACAGATGAGAGATAGTGACGGTTGATGTCCAACAGACGAGAACTTAAACTATACGTGAATACGTTACACACTAAAGAGTCTAAATAACAGTTAATTAATTATTGCTTGAAGTAAAAGATGAAAGAAAATCTGTGTCATAGATATTAGTGATTGAAAAATGGCATTTAAAAGTGGTCATCTTTTTTAATATAATAGATGACGGGTAGCGATTTATTAATGCATTTTAAGGTCTAATTTTTATTAAATTAGTTACATATAAAAATAAACAAAAACTCACGTCAGTATGTACTGAAATGAATTAAATTAAATTTACTATCTGCTCTTTCTTCTGTGTGTAAATTATTCTAATATTACATGGTGAAAAAAAAGCAATGTATTTTGGTACTACAACATTTATAATATATATATACATAAAGTTGATAGCTATTTCGTCCTACAACCTCGTCAGATCTAAGTTAATTCTAATAAAAAAAATACCTATATGCTGACAACAACTAAAATGTCTCTAGGAAATACTCTAAGGAAAGGTTTATTTTATGTACAAAAATACTATTCAAAGTTATAGAAAAATATTTTAGGAGGTTATTTAGAGTAATCTGATTCATTCTTTTTATGACACAGTCGAAAAATAGCAATGTATTTTATTTCGACAAAATTTATAAGATATATAGTTGATAACTATTTCAGCTCACACCTTCATCAGAAGTATGTTTAAACATATATCTACTTATCTATATATAGCTGTATAGAAAATGTACATAATACATCTTCTATTCTGTTTTAACACCATAGCTTTATATTGTGCTAATAAATTCCGAAGTGCGGCACATTGATTTTATGCGTTTCTCGAAGTGCTAGTTAATCTGTTTTTTTTTTGAGGAGGAAGCTTAAATACTCTACGGAGATGCTTTATTACAAAAATGTATCAACCTTTCGTAATGGTCTGAGAAGCGGCGAAAGATTTGTATTTGTCTGCTTGTTTAAAATTTCGTGTGATTTCTTGATATCTGTTTGAGTGCCGTCAGCTTAGGACCTTTGTTACGAAAATGTAAACACGTGGACATTGAGTTTAAATGTCTTTATCAAAAGAAAACGTTTTATATTCTCTATTTGGATGACCTGTATGTAATTAGCGAATTATTTTCATTAACCCTCTGAATGTTAACGTCTCAACTGTTGAGATTGTAGTTTTTAAATAAAACAGTATTATGTCTTCTATATAAAGACTAATTATCAAGTTAATATTATAGCCTAATTTATTTTGATAATATTCGCATGTGTTGCAATATCTTTTACACAGCTTGTCAAAGAATGAAGTAAATTTTGAATTGTTTCGTTACATTTAAATCGATTAATTTAAAATGACTTTATATATACGACAAAGATGCTTTACAGAAGTTGTCGATCATTGGGATTCTTAGTTCCAATTTTTGGTAATTTGATTTTTTTACTATATTATCTGGAACTGTAAGTATTATTTAATATTCTTACCTTGGATTCCTGGTTAGTGTTAGGGAATGGAATTCGAGGTGGCTCGTAGCTGTATCCCTTTTGAGGTGGAAGGTAGCCAGCTTGCTGGGCGCAGACCACGGACAACAGTCCGCAAAGGAGTATAAACACTGGAGTCATCTATAAAAAACAAATTTGAAAATATTTAGTCATTTTACTTCGGTGGTTACTTCGGAGAAAAGAAAGCGTAACATATGAATCTCGTTTGATATATTTATTTGTATAAAGGATCTTTCAATAGGAATGAAATGATTTCGCTTGAAATTTGTGAAAATATAAGTGTAAATTTAAAGTATATTTTATGGCATTAAGTGTCTAATATAACGTTGTTCATATATCCGCCACGGCTTTGCTCGGAGGTAAATATTCGTGTAGTGAAATTTTCAATGAATTTATCGTATAAATTTGTTTGAGATTTTTGGATGGCGTTTTTTATGTTGACTTTGAAGGCGTCAATTATTTGCGGTTTATTTGAAAAGACTTGCTATGTAAAATAGCTCCAAGGGAAGAAATTTAAAGCCATTAAGCAGCACAATCTCGGTGGCCAGTTCACATCACCGCTCCGCTAGATATACTTTAGAATATTATAATACAATTTGATAATTTTAAAAAATTGTTATTTTTATAACCTACTGCTGTAATTTTACGTAATTTACTTATAAAATAAAAATAAATTTATCAGATGTCACTTTTATAACATGGTTGTTATAATATAACAAATTTTTAGCGTCCCTATTGATAGACCCTTTATTATAGCCATAAGAAATCTGTGAATAACCCATCGTATAGTCAAACAATTGTGTATAAATAATAAAGAAAACGCAACACTTTTTTTGGTGATGTAAATATTTATATTTGATAATGCAATACTTTTGTCGGTTAAACGCAATCGACACACCATGGCGGTCGACGTGTGATATATGATAAATATTATTGCGTGAATACAATCGAAAACATCTAGTTTTTAATGCAAAACAATTTAGCAGGCGGGCCGTCGTTCAACTTCGAACCGTGTTCGTTGCTAATTAAAATAATTACTTTACAACGGAGTTAGGTTGCAACACATTATTTAACACAGCTGCGATCAACCATTTCGTGAAGATTTTATAGTAATTATCAGGATATGGGTATTTTACCAATTCAAAGAAGCTATTTTCAAAAAAAAAAAAAAGAATCATTTTTTTAAATCAATTATTGTTAACATCACGGTGAAAAAATAGCAATGTATTTTAGTTGTACAAAATTTATAAGGTATATAGTTGAAAGCTATATTAGTTCTAATGAGGGCGTATGCTGAAACAGCTATCAACTATATATCTTATAAATTTTGTGGAACTAATGTGCATTTCAATTTTTCACCGTGTTATAATGGAGTTCTACCAAGTAAATGCCAATTCAATCAATACTACTTACATGCATATCACTCATATAAGCGGCAGAATATCTTTAGGTATATATGTATAATTTTTAAAGTGTCAACTACTACTTCTTGGTGGAAAGACATTATTTTAAAAACACAATTTTAGTACTATTCCACAATTCTACATTTTTTCAATCAGGACCGGTTCTTCTCATTAGTTAGTGATGGCCGTGATGAGCGTATACCGTCCTGATAATAAAATTATAAAATTGCGAAAAAAATAGTTAAGATTGTGTTTTTATTTCTTAAAAAAACTATTATTTGTTTTTTATGTATGCATATGTCCCGCAATTCAAAAAACTACGACGAATCAATTATAAACATTATTTTTAAAGACTAGCTTTAAGCTTCTAATTTTTCAGAAAAAAATGTCCTTAACTGATTTTGTTGTTTGAATACTTTCTGTATGAATAAGGTGACCACGAAAAAAGCAACTTCATACAAGCGTTTTCCTTAATTACGCTACGTGGGTGTGTTATTTTAAAATCTTATATAGATCCTTCTTGATGAAGCGAAGTCACATTGCTTGAATGAATTTTTCGATATCACTATAACGAAGCCTTTCCGATTTCCGTTTACTAACGACTTGTTTTCGGAAATTATTTATGTTTAAATGTTTTTAAGGTTTAACTATTTTCAACAAAATTTTAAATTATATGGTCACTTTTAAAATCTTGATCTGATATTCAATGCAAGCCATATTTACTCTAATGAACTGGTTGAGAACGACTTAATCAGCTACCTACATTGAAAGTGAATAATTCTCATGAATTATATTTTTTTAAAATTATTATTATCAATTTGGTGTTTTTCGTGTGTATATGTATAAATTTTATCTTTTGTTTATGACGACACGAACGTTGCAAAAAGGCAGCGAGTTAATTGTGGGAATATGTTACAGCTGATGTACTATTTCAGAGTGTCTAGAAAAAATATGCTGACAGAATGTATGCCAATGTATTTAAACAATAATTGGATTCAGAAAGGTCATAATATAAATAATTAATTAAATACAATAATAATCACAGCTATAATCTTCATCATTATTTTAAATAGTAAGTAAGCATTTATTTTACTTTTGTGCCAAATAAATAACTGTACACGATTCAGAATATAAATAATACAAAAAAGAATATTAGGGTACAGTTCATTTTACAAAAAATAAAGAAAAAAAATGATGTAATTTGTGAAGAAAAATGAACTATAAAATTTGTAAATATACAGTAAACAATTATATAAAGTTGTTAAGCTTTAAGCTCTGCTTTACTCGATAGAAAGTATTTACATTGAAAATATCCGAAAATATGTTGTGAGAATAAAAAGAAATACGTAATGACAGAAAATTTGTTGAGTATGTCAAATCCATGCAAAAAATGTAATTCAATTTTTCTGTTATTAATTTCAATAAGCAGTCGACTGGCTACTAAAAATAAGGATACTAATTTCAACAACGTTAAATTTTGAGTAAACATCTAATCTAAGAAGTTGGAAATATATGTAATCCGTGCTATTGCGTTTAATTTGACAGAAATGCCATTTTTCACTACTGTTGTCGAAAAAAGCCTAAACAAGTTATCTTCAATTGATATTCTTCAGTCTACTAGCTAAAACAACGTTTACTTATTTTATCAAATTTGTTTTTGTGATCAGTAAACATAAATCTGAAATCGCCGGTATCATATATCTGTATATTTGACGCGAAGCAAAAACAGGTAGTAACATGTGTTTTTTTATTGTGAATAGAAAAGATGGGATTGTAAACCACGAAGCAATTAAGATGACGCATTCATCTTAAAATTATAAATAAACAACTCAAACATTTCCTGTATCACTAAGTAAAAAAATCGTGCACTCGCAAAATACGAAGGCGCGCGATGGTAAACTAGTAATAATGAATTTAAAGCTATAATCGCGTGACTTACCATTCTTGGCAAAACCAAGAAACGTAATACTAATAACGGGTGTAATTTATTTAACTAACTTGTAATTGATGTAAGAATAGTTCAATAGGCCATACGTGTATAAAAAAAATAATTGCAATACCGAAAGAATCGGACGAAAAAAAATAATATATCGAATATTATTGCCGAATAGGATATGGATCTTTTAGCAATTTCAATTATAATAATCTTTATAACTTCATAATATTGTAAAATATATTATTCAAATTTAAATATGACTTGTAGTGTTTTTAAGAAAACATGAAAGTGATTTCTTGTTTTATTATGTTAAAATTGTTTTGGCATTGATTAAATCTCTTTTTCAGGGCTCAAATAGGACATCAACGCTGTTTGATTGCATACTAATTAAGTTATCAAAAACACATAACGGTCATTTCTGAAAAAGTTTCGGGCAATACTAATGAAAATAAAACTTAAAGACTAACTCGTCAATGAGTCAAAGTCAATTCAAAGATAATTCTTAGGTTATAATTCTTACTTAATTATTAGATATATTTTTATGTCATAAGCTTTCAATAGACAAAATTTTAAATTGTGAAGTATTAAATTAAAACACTGAAAGGTGATATAAGTAAGTGTACACATTGTTTGAATTGTTTTTTGATAATTTTTAACAAATATTATATATAGTGAAACATCGATTCTACGTTTTTCAATGGACCCTAAATATAAAACGAAAAATGCAGGAAACGAGGAATGCGGGAAAGCTTTAATTAATATTAAAAAAAATATCATAAAAAAGACAGAAAGTTCCCATTTATTTTCCAATAATTGAGTTTTCCAAAAATTGGTAAATATGAGACGAATTTGAAAAAGTTAAAATAGTTTTTTAAGCTTCTTCGTGTGAAATTCTTTATTATAGGAAAACTCAAGATATATGAGCGAAATAAACATTCTATCATTAATTGTTTCGGTTAATATATAAAATTTTATATGCTCGAACATACAAATTGTATTGGCTAGAAAGATTAATTTTCTAAAACCGGTTAATTGGGATAATATTTGAGACGGGACCGTTATATTTAGACGATTTTTCGAACCGATTTTTCGTTTTTGACGGGACTATAAAGAATGAACGATCCATCCGGGAAAACATATTATGCGAGAACTGTTGATCGGGGTTCCACTGTAATATAAAATTGATGATCTACAGAATGTTTTTGATAACATTGAATAAAATAACACACGGTAAAAAAATAGCAATGTATTTTAGTTCTACAAAATTATTTTTAACAAATATAGTTGATAGCTATTTCGGCTCACGCCATCGTCAGAACTATGCTTAAACTAACATTTGCTTATCTATATATAGCTGTGCAGAAAAGGTACACAACATCTCCTCACTCATTTACCAATGGCCTAGCTTGTTATTTAAACACAATGACACAAAATTTTCAAAATTCTAAATGAAACAATAGGTGTCTATGACAATAAGATTATCTGTGGGACGGAAGTGGTCCTTCAGGCAGCAAATTAGACCACCCCTTTGTGCAACGGCTTGACAAGTGGCGATATTATTATGTTAGTTTGATCGTTAAGAATCCTTTGTGATAATTGGTGTCTAATGATCTCCAGCTGTTCCAAAGCCGTCATTCTTCGACCCTTACTACAAAGATGCAAACATTTAGGAGCTGAGTTTGAATTTATATTATGTGATTCATTAATAACGTGATTAGCGAATTGTGAATCTGTTTTTTAATTATTGAATGATCTTACATGTTCCTTAGCTCGAGTAGATATACTTCTACCTGTCTGTCCGATATAAACGGATAAACATGAGCCACAGGACATTTTATAAATACCGCTTCTGTCCAGTTTATTGATTTTATCTTTGCTATTTTTAAGATGTCTGCCTAAGTTTGAGTTGCCTAAGAGTTGAATAAAATACGTTTAAATTGTGCATTATATGATTTTTTGTAGTATTTTTGATAACAAGTTTTACGTTTAAAAAAAACGTGACAGAACTTTATAATACCGATAATCACACAATATACATTGTAAATTTTCTAAAGTTACGATAATTCTATATCTATTAGTGTATTTAAGTATAACGTTTGATTTAGTACTGTTTATCTCTACTTAGTTTAATAAGTTATATTATAAGGTAAGGCAAGTTAAAATTAATGAAATTAAAGACATAATAGATGTTAGACACCTGTGTAGGTAGAGTCATTATATTATGGTGTCACGTAAAAAACGGCGTTCCTCTATAATATATAATAATTATTAAATTATAGGTGTATATTAACAATGATTGTATGTATTTTACTATTATTAACCCATATTTTATTCTTTGCATGTATCAAAAACGCATTAAAGATTTCTTAATGATACACCAGTTCGTTTGTGAATTTAACGAAATGATTTACTTTGTTATGCAAAATGAACAAAATTATTATTTAATGACCAGTGTGTGGTAATGCATAAAGCTTAATTTCAACTTTTGTAATTAATATTTCAATGATAAACTGAAATTGCCAATATTTAGTATTGAATTTGAAAAACTTTAATGATAATAATATGTATATTCAAGCAATTTTAGTAAACAAATTTTAGTAAATTAAAATGGATAATGATTACACTTGGTAGATATAAAAAAAAATGTAACATTTATTCCTTAAATATTTTATAATATTAATTGGAACCCACGGTTCAATCTATTTATGATTAATGTTGTCGTTAAAATAATGTAACAAAATAGTTGAAGCGGTTTAAGGCATACATATTTTTTACAGTTTTTTTGCTTCTATAGTTATGGAATGTAGCAAGGTGTTAGAGATCATGACAATTCAATTCATTAAATATTATCTTCATGATGGTGACGCTAAACTCATAAATAAGTCCATGTCGACACTTCTATTGTAAAAGATAGTTTACAGCAGGATTTGTTAATAAGTCTTCACTTGTGTGGTAGAAAACCCTTTTTTACTATGTATTGTGTTGCTGAGCAAATTGACATGAACCGGCGAAAAGTGTAGTGACCTAACTGATATTTTTGACATGAAATTAGTTTATTAACATAATTGAAAAATAAACATGCACTGTGCTAAAATTAATAAAATTAAAATTTGCACAAGTAATCATTTCACCGTTTTGTCATATGGATCACTTCTTTTCTAGAGGGCTAAATTTTAATTAATAATATTTCATATTAAAACTTTTTTATTTTCACGAGACTAATCAATTGATCGATAAGAATATCGCCAGCGTCTTGTGGTTAAACCTTTCTGATGTTAACTCTTTCATCTGATGGGCATGGTCCTTATTTTCAGCAACTTATTTTTATATAATTCCAATTTCAATTTGCAATATAGAACATGGACATTTGTATAGTCTCTTCTAACTGCGTTGATTTCGGACGCACAAAAAAAATGTTCATTTGAAAATGTGAATGTGATGCTTTGTTTAAAAGATCTTATAGGTTTTATCATTGTTTCCCAACCTGGGGCCATATGGCCCCCCTGGTGTCCACAGAATCTTCAAGGGGGCCACAGACAAAACATATTTTGAAATAAAGCTTGATTTTTAATATGTACTTTTTTCGAAAAAATAGTGGAGAGTGCCACAGAACAAAAAAAGTTGAGAAACGCTAGCTTAGATAATCAGTTAAAATTGAAAAGGCTTGTCATCAATGGTATACAAAAAAAAAATTTTGGAATATTTTGAAAATTTATTGATAAATATCCAAGAGAACTAAAATATCATATAAAGTATTATATTTAAAGAGGAAAATGTTGAAAGTTTATTTAATAGAAGAACGTAATAAATTTATTTTACAAAGAAGTTTTCGAAAAACCAGTTGTCAATCACTGCCTCACAAGAGTTTTCTAAGTTAATAATGCATAATGATCTATTGTGAATAAGTTATTTTGTGCAAATGCAATCGTTGTTTTATTAGTGGGTAGTTTGCAACACGAGGAAATGGTGCAATTTGAAAAGATGCAGCAAGTGTTGAATGCACCTTTGGATTATCATCGTATAGTGTTGCAAATAAAAGCTCTTTACTTACTTTTGCTGATAGCTACTCCCAAGAACGCAATATTCCATTACGCGCTTACAAGAATTGCTAAATAACCATTTTTGTTGCATTAAAAGTGAATTATAAAAAATGAAAACGAAATTAACTCTCACAATGACGCGTAACAAAATCAACTACTGTATTATTTACGAAAATGATTTCGTCTTCAAGATACAATATAAAATTAATATAATTGGTTTCATCAATTTTTAATGAAAGTGAAATAATCGTTTTATTTGGATGAATAAGAATTAAGATTTATAAAAGATCATTATTTTATTGATGTGAAACTCTACTTAGATATAAATGATTTTTTTTATTAATTGGTTGCAAGTATTACAGGCAAAAATTATTGATAAACGAAGAGAAAATTTGCCCTCAAATGAAATCTAAAAACATGAATTATCTATTAAATATATTTTACCAATTTATGATTAAGCGAAATTTAATTATTGAAACTAATCACGATTCCAAATGATTTGTCGCTCACGATACGGGTTTCGTCTTCCAGCATCTATACACATCTAATTATATGGATGGAATATAACTAACTATAAAACAATTGTGTTTTATTATTTCAAATAAAGTTTAAGCGAAGTGTAATCAAAAGTTATATCGGGGAAAATATATATGTAAACTTATAAAATTAATACAATTTAAAATATTATTTTTCTTTAACTATCTTTCTTTTATAAGGTAATTTTGTCTTCTATGCGGCCCAATTGAAGATTATAGACGGTCCTATTAAATTATGTAGCTTTTGATACATTAACCATTTTGTTATTCAAAAAAAAAGTGTACGCGAATCTTTAAATCTTTAATTTAAAAATCTGTTAAATCTACAATTTTAGTAATTGACATAACCGGAAATTGAAAATAGTAAAAATTCAGTGTCGCAACAGGTTAGCTGTTGTCATAAAAATGTATCAAATAATATTTAAAAAAAAAACAAAGGTTACGTTTACTGTCGTGTAATGAAATATTTTAATTCCGTTGTTTGATTGTATTTTTATGTGTATCGCTAAAAGGATACATATAATATTTTATTTGGCCACCCAAACGGTTTCAAATGGACATTGCTGCATTTGTAGTATACTCAAATAATATCATGAATTAAATTGAGACCAATGAATCAGACAGTCATTTTAACGCGTATCAAGATTCTATTCAATGCTCCTATAAAATAATTGAAACCATCATACTGAAGTATTATTATCAAATCAATTGAACGGCTACATTGTTATGTCTAAGCAATGACAGTAGATATTGTATATACACTCGAATTGAATAAAATGCGATGACAGCACTCGAACCCACTCTTAACGTAATCGCAGTGTGATTGTTTCCCACGATCACCCTCTTTAAAGGTACCGAATAGATATAACGTATGTATCGCCCACTGTGCTAAATTCCTAATTTGACATTCACATACATGACTAAATGGCATTCCCTTTTGGCGAGACACTAAATTAACAACTGCAATAATATTGTTAACCGCATGCAAAATTATTCAATGACGAAAAATATTCTACTCGGGAAGCTTAATACTATTCGATTAAAATATTGAACAAAGTTCTACTTGAGTATTTTTTTTTTTGCATTACATAGTTCTTAGTAAAAAAATCGTCATCAAAATATTTTAATTCAATTCACTACATCCAAATAATGAAAAAAAAACAGTGATTTTTTTTAAAAATAGGTCAATTAAATTGTCTTTAACAAGTTATTGATTCGGTTGACATTTACTTTAAAATAGCAATGTATTTTAGTTCTACAAAATTTAAAAGGTATATGGTTGATAGCTATTTCGGCTTGTATAATCAGAGCTATATGTATAGCTATATGAAATTCTGACGAGGGAGTAAAAAGAAATAGATATTAACTATATACGTTATAAATTTTCTAGAACTAAAATACATTGCTATTTTTTCACCGTGCCATTAAAAAGCTAAACATAGTAGAAGTTAGTTACGACTTTTATAGCACTGGTGTACTATTTTAGTATATATTTTCTAGCACAACCGCATACTTCTAACAATAGTGTCATTTTAAAATAAGTAGCAAGTTTTTCAATATTTTTCTTCAAATATATCTGTTTCTTGTAAGTAAATTGTTTTATTGGATGTAAGAATTTAGGAAACATTTTAAGCTTATATGTGTTTGTGCGAAAACAGAATTTTTTTACAACATTTTTGCGAAAACCCTGATTTCGCCTTTCGGCGTCTTCAGGCATACTCACACGCTTGCAACAGAGCTGATTCGACAGAACTGACTAGGCTCGTTAGTGAAAAAAAATGTGGATTCGTATAAAATTTCAACAGTCGAATTTGATGTTGAAATTCCATCAAGCACCTTTAGTTAACATCATAAATTATTTAGTGCGGTCTCTTTTAAGTCCTGAATCATCCATACAAACTTTCCTACTTAATATCATTCAAAAATCATTTATTATTTAAACCAAAAATCAAAGAAAAATTGTACAGAAGAACTGTGTAGATAATCTTTTGCTTGAAATTTTCACTCAATTACTTTAAAAATAGCTCTTAAACTACTGTATTATTGTCAATAAATACATCTGGAACTTCTAGTAGATCATAATTCAATTGAATCTCCACCAAAGGTGAAAGGATAAAGTTACTAAAATACACTAAAACAGTCGCTCGACTGCCAATCTGAACTAAAAATCTATCCATTTACATATACAAAGTTGCGAAAGTTCACTCAACAGCTTTGGTGCAGTAGCTCAATGCACTTTATAGTGTAACCAATGCCCTTTCGTGATGTGAAAAATTGCATCAAACATATTTGTATACGAGTACGACACTGTACCTAAAATATTTCTGTGATGAACTCGACTGCATGTCACTTAGTTTTGAATTAAATCTATAAAATAATACCAAAGATTAGGCTATTATTTAAACGTTTATGCGCCGTTAAATTTTTTTTCAACATATTTTTTTTTACTTAAATTGCAGCGTAAAGATTTTACCTATCGTAGTTTAAAATAATTAAATTCAATGGTATAGTTATCAACTGTAACTGCAAAAGAATTAACCGCTTACAAATAATACGTAAGTATTTTTTCTGAAATATTTTGAGTTTGATATTCGATTGAGCAATTGCGCAATGACAGTACCAAACCACTGTTCCTCAATTAGTGACATCATAATGGTTTCTGCTGGAAGATAATTTGATAAAACAATAATAATTCAAGTATTATGACAGGTGGTCGATATATATAAAATAACATTAGAAAGTAACTCTTACGAATTGAAATCTACAAAAAACATAACGACATAATAAGGAAAAGTATTGAAGTAGATATTTAAATATGCGAGTAATTAATTTCAAATCTGCTCTCGTTTTTTTGAAAGTAAATATTATGCTTGGCTTATTATTAATATATGATTTTTGTGATATCATATGATATTTGATTTTTTAAAAAAGGTTAGAGAGTCTTTTTTAAGTAAAATTTACAAATATGCTCGTCAAAGGTTTGATTCAAAATGCTTTGTTAAGATCTGTAATTAATAAATAAAAAACTGATATTTAATTTCATCAACAAAGCCAGACTTTAGGCGTGATTTAAGAAGTATACGTGGAGTAGTAAAAAAACGCGAAATTTTTGTTTTTTTGACGTCATCGTGAACTACTTAATAACTTTTAATTTTGTTAACAAGAACGCTTTAGTGACACTAAAAATTTTACTACATATTTTCATCACAGCTTATTAAGACTTGTTACACGTTAGTCTTTGGTTAAATTGGATCTAAAAACTTTAATAATCTCTTTAGCTACACGATTGTTGAGCCTTAGAGGATGTCATTGGGTACAATTTTGAGTATAAGTTAAAAGCAATGATTTGTTAGTAAAATTATCATGTTATATAAGCTTTTAAACTATTTAAAAACGAAATCAATCTGATATTTAATTCTGAATTTAATTATACTAATATATAAACGTATTTCTGTTTAAAATAAATAGTGAAATCCTCTACAGACGCCAAAGAGTTTATTAATGTAATTATTATTTCTTAAGCCAATTTGATACGTTTATTATAACGTAAAAGTTGTTATCGAAGACATATCGTGCGGTGTAATTGTTCGTTGAATGATTTACAAAAAGCGTAATGAAAGTATAAAGCAAAAAGCATTTAATAACAAAGCCATATAATTTTGTTTCTTTCAAAGTGATATGATCGCGTGAGATGTCAAACGTTTTGGTTTAATAATTATTCAAAATAAATAATTTCACTTATGTTATAACTAAAAAAGATTTCATTCAAGTTTTGATTGTATCACGTGTGTTATTCTTACAGTAAATAATTCCATTCCACGTGTAATTTTAATGAAATTTTATGATTGTTTTGTTAATTTTAATAATGCCATAAACGTGACTTAAAAAGTACAACTAGCTATATCTATTATCCAAAATTATGCGCTACACATAAGATTTTTCAATCATGAGATCTCGATTAAAAGGTTATTACTTTCTCATTATTTTAAATACTTTTTTTTAACACGTATTGACTCAAGAAAAGATATAGAATATAACCAACACATGTAACAGGAGGCACTAAAACTAATTTTAAAAATATTCTAAATATTAAATATATACAACCCTGAAATTTAAGGAAATCCAATAATTTGGTGAAAGTCTTTTTGTTTTAGTTCTTTTTTTAAATAATTTTCATAAAACGCGTATTAAATTTTATGCATTGTAATTATCAAAAGAAAGCTATATTTAAAAAAAAGTGGTTTACGACCTTTTGCCTCTCTGCAGACAATATGAACTAAATATAATTGCCTAAGCGATAAGCGCCGTCAGGTTTTTGTTAGGAGTGTCTCAGGAGCAATTATCTAATACCTACTGATTTTCAATGTTTTAGAATAGTTAGTACTTAGCAATTTGAGTAAAAAAATATAAATCAAACATTTTCAATAAAATTTCTTTATAAAATCGTGATAACATTGAATTTTATCTATCAAATATATTGTCATTTTAATTATATTATTAAGGAAAAAGCAATTAGGTTTTACTAAATTTCTTACCTTACAATACGCCATCTTGAAAATAGTTTTTTTTCTGGTTGAATACTGGCCACAAAATTCTGAAATGTTGAAATTTATTTGTTTTATTAATCAACACTTATTACTTCATTTTTTTTTAAAAAAAAACGTGATAAAAAGCGTGTAGTGATGATTTAAGAACATTAACAACGATATATCAAATTATTATTAAATATAGAAAGAATATTTTTTATATACGTAAAAAAATCAAGCGAAAAAAATCGTTTTAACCTTGTTATTTACACACCAGCAGAAATATCAATTACTCTTTCAAAATAAAATTACTTATGGATTGGTTTTAGAATGTCTGGTATTTTTATTGAGTCATAAAGCTAAATCTTATTCCCATCTCGATACGTAAGCCGATTCAAATTTTGTTTATGTATTTTAAGCATAATGGTTTCATTAATGTTTTTACTAACCATAACTGAAATAAGTAGTGGCATTTTAATTACAATTTTTACTATTAAGATTTGCTTAAAAAATATCATTTGTTTATTGAAACGTGAAAATAATTCTCAAATGAATGAATTATTATGAAACAATGTATGTATTCGATCGGTACTGGTTTCTGTTCGAAAATAACGATTACAAGTTACTGTATATTAAATAAACACAGAAAATGTTATGTATGACAGAATTTTAGGAAATATATAATTTTTAATACAATTAGTTTTACTTCATTAATTGAGAGTGCGGCACATGCTTTATTTACAAAAAAAAAGCTTAAATTAAAATATGTGCAGGTAAAAATTTGCAAAAATTTTCACCCTAAAAATATATTGTTATAGCAACTGTCAAATTTATTGAATAACAATTTTAATAATTAAAGGCGTAATATCAATTTTTATATACATAAATTTATTGATTTAATTGGCATTTAATTGGTAGAACTTCATTATAAAACAGTGAAAAATGGTACTGTTTTGCAAAATTTTTATTAAATATTCAATTCCATCACATTCTACAATTTGAAAATAATTATAGTACAATGAGGCCAGTAAATTTACGCTGACGATAGTGGAATCGGTATTAAGACTGTGATGTATAATTTACTTTTCAAAAAACAAAACCGACAAATTGTTATAACGAATAAACTTCTGAGTTAAATCGAAAATTGGCTAACGGAAGCAAAATTAGTTTTGTGCAATTTAATAATTAATTGTACTCCATTAATTTGAATTTATATTTTTAAATGATAGACAGAATTTGCAATATAAATTATTGCAAAAGTAGAAATCATTAGTTCATAAAACAATGTGATATTCAATTTCTTTTGTTGGAAGATTTCCTTTTCATAATATGTCATTAGACAAAAATTTCTCAACAAATACAATATGCAATTAAAATATAACTCTCTGTGTACGTTGAAAATGTTTGAATTTAATGTTATATGATAATATAATTTGAATTGATTTTTGCCTTTAAATTCGTGTTTTTTTATTATAATAAGTTTGAAAAATAGCAAAGTTATTGAAGACAAATTGGTTTTAAAACAATATTGATTATACAAAATATTCAAGAAACAGACCGTAATTATTATTGTGATAATATTACCAATTAAAAAAATAGGCAGAATGTTATAGTTTGATTTTTTTTTTACATATTTTGAAATGTTAGAATCGTTCTCGTATATCGATTGTATAAGCTCGCGATTAGCGAATCAATTTCTGATGAACAACTAAAAAAATTTCCATAGCGTAACAGCAGTATAGTAAATTTTATACATAGTATTGGATATATAAGTCAATATGAGTTCTAACAATGTTTGACATATTATTATACTTGATGGACTATTTAATAAGTATGATTATTTTTTATCAACTAAGAATAAACTTTTGCTTTAAGAAAATTGATGTATTAATTCCAAGCTCAATAAAATTGCACGTAAGTTGCATTTAATGTCAAATTTTAAATTAGAATAATATTATTGCAACTTTAAATAGATGTGAATTAAAAAATATTTTCCGCAAAGAGTGTTTTTTCACGTTAATTCAGCTCAAAAGTATGCGGTAGCGCTAAGCTTTGATGGCGGTTACTAAGATAAAATTATTTAAAGAAGTTTAGTTCACTTAGGCATTGAATAAAACTAATTTATAACTCAGATAAATAATAAGTTTTTTAGGTACATATAAAATGCTAAGATTGCTTTGGCATTGTGAAAAATTTATGGGGTTTGTCATATTTAAAGACGAAATGTTAATAAATCGATTATTAAAGAAAAAAAAATATGTGATTTTAAACTAAAAGTGTTGGCAAATATGAAATCAATCTTAAAAAAGTTTTAATTAATTGAAATTCGAAATAAATTTACTAAGCTTTTAATACTCATCAAAAAACCGATTTCTTTAATTAAAACACTTTTCTATTCTAGTATATCAATTATGAAACAAGCTATTAGATCATCATCATCATCATCATCAGCCGGGGTCGATCCACTGCTGGATGAAGGCCTCCCCCTGATTTCTCTTTCAGGGGGGTTGTTTGGACATAGCACACCACGCTGCCCAGGCGGGTTGGTGTGCGAAGCTATTAGATACTAAAGCAAAAATATGAACTATTATATTAAATTATTAACCATTTAGTATGTAAAATAATTATTACATATATATATAACAAGACACCGTAGATAGGTTAAAATCATAGATTAAGTTAAAATTGTCTTGGTGTATTATTTAGATGAATTATGATTATTCTGTAATAAAACGGATAAGAATTGCATAATAAGATTTTATATATTGTATAATGCAGTGATATTTTATACTAAATGCGGTATAGATAAATCAAAACAACAATAGAATATGTGGTAAATATATTGGTTTTCTAGTTTCATATTGAGCCTTACTACAATTAAATCTTGCAAATATCATTTCAAAATAGCGCTATATCCATAATTAATAATTTGTGCATAGAGATTGTATTGTGCATTCAGAACAATTTTGAATTCAACTGATTGGAAAATAAGTTTGTGGAAATTTTCTTTTTCGCTTAACTCCAGCTTTTTTTCACCGTTCATTAAAAAAAAATGGTTTTTCGTTGGAGTCTTTAAATGTTTTTTTACATATATTTAATGAACAGGTTTCTTTAAATTGTATATTAATAAAATGTTAATTGATTAATCGTGGTTTGTCATATACATATTTGCATACTTTTTTGGTAGTACAAAATGATGATATCATTTTGTACTTCCAAAAAAGACATTTATTTTTACTAAGCAAGATTTTGAAAAAAAATATTCATTATAGTCAAAATTCTCTCTTATTTATTCTAAATATAACGTTTATCTGACTAATTATTGAATGAATTATGATAAATTTTCCAAATTTTGTGCAAATAAAAAAATAGTTATATTCACAAGTGTCATATTTTGTGCTACCCATGTGAAAAAATCTTATCATACGTGATTAACAACATAATGCTTGAATTATTTTTAACGCGACTTCTTTCTTATTTTAAAATTGAATTAACTATCTGTTCATTTTAAAAGCCGAAACATGTTTATCTGGGAAGCACTATGCACTGTTTTATAAGTCTTTAATATGTAGAAACATCCATCGTATTTGCAATTTAATATAGTTAAAAAACTATGTTTAATTTCGTACTGAAAAAAATAACGTAAGTAAACGATAACAATATCCCACGCATCCGAATACGAAGTTGAAGATTTAAATCACTGTTCGACAATAACTAAAATATCTTTCGGGGAACCGCTAACAAACGAAACACGACTTGTGATTAATCTGTTGTTATTTATTTATAACTATGTTATTACCGATAGAGTTCTTATTATCACGGCGTACAAACGTCGACTGATTCTGTAAAATAAAGATGATCCCTTTTATAGCGGCACCGAGTTAAATTCGCTAAGCGCATTCTTTACAGCGTCCCCCGGAGATGCAACATCTTGCTTGTCAATGAAAAACTCTCGGTTTTCTTTGAACATCGCGGTGTCAAAAAACCGCAAGGTTTTTGTATGCGTAGATTGCTTATTGCGATGTTTCATTATGAAACGTTCACTCCAATTAATAATGAAATATTTTATTTATATATATATACAATCAACGGTTTTAATTAATTTCTTATTTCATTGAATTTTATGCATTTTTCAGAAATACACTGGACCTCCGATGAACCGTTCTTCTGTAATACATTTTCCCGGATGGATCCCGTCAAAAACCCATAAGAACAATGTTAAGTAATGCCGCATTAACAGTTCTTCCATTTATCTATTTCCCCTATCTATCGTCTAAATATTATGGTCCCGTTTTGTGAGTTTTAGCACAGTAAATCTTATATATTAACCAAAGAAATCAAAGAATAAATATGATAAGTCTGGAGACTTTTTTTAATTAAGAATTTTACAAAAAGAAGTAAAAAGCCATTTCGGAATATTTTTATGACTACCTGAAAATTATTTTCGTTGTTCTTGGGCTATTTATTTTGTCAACCTATAATTTATAAAATTTTAATAAATGTGAATTAACGTGTTAAACTGGCTGTGCTGGGTGAGACCGGTACTGATTAATATGTTTTAAAATTGTAAAAAAAAAAATAATGTTCTATTTAATTTATAATATCGAATAAAGATGCTTGATAAAATTGCTTTATCGAATTTAATTTCTTGGAATTACATGATTCCACGTGTTTCGTCAGTAACGACTCGGGTTTCGTCTTTCAGTATCATTAGACATTCTGTACAATCAATAGTTTCGAAAGGGTTTTCAGATGAATTTTTAGATCGTGGCTGTTCTGAGAATCTGTAGTTTTCCTTTGTAATTAATTCCCCTTGAATATAGCCGATTCAAAGTGTTTATTGTGAGTCAGTTCTGTTATATATAGAATGCCTAAAATGCCGAAAATCGAAACCCATGTCATTAGTTTTAGCAATTCATGTTTTTTTTTATTTAAATATTCGAAACGTTTTTCTAACAAGAAGTGACCGTTAAAACCTTTAAAAAAGTAAATTTATTAAAAAATCATATCAAAACTTCGCTTAAAAATAGAGCTGGTTGTAAAATCTATTAAAGTCTTTTTTTATACATAATTTATATCATCATATATATCATTTCTTAATCAACGTCACAGGGTTGCTTTAACTTATTGTATATAATTGCTTTGACCAATTACTACAAAAATAACATTGAGATTTATATTTTGACATACATATTTCAATGAGTATCAGTCATTTATATGTAGCGGTGGTCTAGTTGCTGTCAAAATAGCCGGATTTCATTAACAGCGAGATCACAGGTTCAAATATTGTAATCAAACATTTTTCTTAATAAAATTGGCTCCCATGAAAATTGTGCAACATATGGCATTTATTTTTAGACAGAAATATTGACTGAAATTATATTTATGAAAGGAAATGGGATTGACTTCGGGGTTATATTGCTGTCATAATATAGAGAGAAGACATTTGATCGGATGAAACGTTACCTGGAAAAAAAAAAGTTTTATTTATAATATAAAAAATACTAAATATATAGGAGGCTACAAAAATAAGAAAGGTTTATTTTATTGAACTACAAAAAGCTTAATAATATTATCCTAACTAGTTAAGTAAAACATAGTTTTCTAATTAAAATGAAACCTCGTTTCGATTGTTTTCAAGGGATCCTATAAAAAAAACCAAAAATGCGCGAAACGAGGAATGCGGGAAAGCTTAAAATATTAAAACAAGAAAAAAAAAACACCATAAAGTCCCCTCCTTTAATTTCCAAAAATAGGGTTTTACAAAAATTGGTAAATATGATTTGTCATTGTGAAATTTTTTCTTTAGTTTTTAAATTACTTTTACTTATGCAAATTAACTAATGTACAATAAATAGTTATCATCGGTAATATGTAAGATAATTGCATATTAAAATATACATCCTAAACACGTTTCATCTATTTCGGCTTACACCTTCATCAAAACTAGATGATGGCGTAGGCCGAAACAACTGTCAACTATATATCTCATAAATTTTGTGGAACTAAAATAAATTGCTTTTTTTTACCGTGTTATAATTTGGTTCTACCAAGTGAATGCCAATTCAATCAATAAATTGATCGTAAAGTTTTTCCCAGTGTAATCAATTCTAATTTGAATTCTTAAAACTTTTTACGATTCTAGATGTTTTTTTACTAACGAACCGGGCTTCGCCTTCTCTTCTCATCTTCAGGCATTCTATCACACGGATGCAACAAAATTGAGACACAAAAAGCAGTTAGCATCGTTATATATCTAAGGGTTAAAATTCGATCAAACACCTTCAGTTAATCATAAATTGAAAAAAGCTATGAGTTCTATTTCACCCGTTTCGTAAAATGTCTGCGTTTAAATGGAAGCCCAGGTCGCAAATTGAGTCATATAATTAACTGATAAATTTTCTGTCATTCTGAAGTGTAGAAACAGTCTGCTTATAAGAATATTGGTGAGAAAATTTATAATTTTCGACAATGTTGCTTCGTCAAAATATTTCATGTGGACGAGAGTGTATTCATACGAATACTATTTAGAATGTATCAAGGTAATTTTTGCATTGACTCTTTCGGTTGATTTCCTTGTCAATTTCCAATGTTACCATTTACGAAAAATTTCTAAGTTGCAAAAGTAATAAGCTAATAATTTGTATATTTCATAATGTATATATTTAAAACAAATACACCGTTTATCATTTTTTTGTAGCGTTAAATAATAAGCAGTATTTGGAAACAGCACCACATGAACACAGACATTGTGTGCTCATTCTACAAATATAAACATTAATTATTCTTAACAAGGCACTGATGACAAATAAGCTCAAAGTTAATTAACTCTTCTATTTTTCACAAAAAAAAGAATCATAATTTAATACAGAAATCCCAGTGCGTCTTTTAACGTAGAATAAATAATTTATTTCAAACCCTCATATAAAACAATAAGTTTTTCTGCGTAGATGTACATAGAGGCTCATGGACGGTTGCGTTTCGTTCAATTTTATTTTTGCTGGTGAAATTGGGTGCAAAATTATTTGTTAAGAGTTGAACCAAAATATATTTATTTACTTAATTTGGTAATTTTCAAAAGAAAATAAAAACCACGAATTATAAGCTTATTTCTTTACCAACGTCAACAATATTCGAAAAAATAACAAAACAGGATAGCAAATATAGTTAACCATGCAAGCTCATGTGAAATCTACTTTAATACATTGAAAAATAGTATTCGTCTGAACTCAATCTTGTCCACATGGAATATTTCAAAATACTGTTGAAATTGTTTAATGCTTTTACTATTGACATCCCCATTGGCAGGCTGGTTTTACACTTTGGTATTTTACAGTATGTTGTCATCTAAATTAAGGATAGCGAGAGATATAAATGTTGGTATTTTATTGTCATTCCATCAAATTACCATTGTGATATATGTACGTCAATATATAATATTTATATTTGAAAGGTAAAAGCTTTAATGATCTCTGATATTCTAAATATTATATGATATTCTAAAAAAAGAATTATCTTTTGAGCTTGTAAAAGCATATGCCGATTTGGTTCTTGTAAGGAAATGACTTTTCATTATTTGGTACAGTTGGTAATAGTAACATTAAAAAGATCCATCTGATTTTTCTTTGATTAATTTTATTACATTATTTTTTAATAGTAAGTAATCAAAGACAATGGCGATATGTTGTAATGAAACATATCGAATTGTAAATTTGCAGAAACAAACATATTCATACGATCTAGTTTCAATTATATTTAGAGTCCAAGAACAAGTCAGAACTATACATTATATATAATAAAATCAATAATTGTTTACTTTGCAATAATCGATGAAAAAAACTTTTAACCTATTTCCTGTTGAGCTATTAAAAGGAGAATCAAGCAATAAGCACTTTGAAGATTCATGCATTTTGATGTTATATAAAACTGAGATTGACACGACAAATAAAGCTTTATTATAAAAAGAAAATAAGCTTGCATGCGACAGTCTTAACTCATTGAATCGATTTTTGAATATTATTTATCTGCAAACTGCAATCAGTTGTGTAAAAATGTAAAAGTATTTATTACTGTCTGAAGGCTTCATGTATTATTTATTTGTAAAAATTGGAGATAATAACAGTCAACAAATGTCGTTGCCGCGAAAATTTTAACAACAGCATCTGTGAAGTTGCATAGACGTGCTTGGGCCTAATTACCACTAAATGATAACTTTCAATAATTAATATAACCCGCTAAAAAATATTCCAACATTGGTTATCAAAAAAAATACATTTTGGGTTATCTGTAGTTTATTTTCTCAGCTCTTGAACCAATAGCTTTGTTTACCTGGTAATTAGAAACTCATTGTTTTTGTATGAATGGACTTTTTAATCTTTATTGTAATATTTGGTAAAATTCCCGTTGAGTGAAACCAGCCCTAATCTGAAAAATATAAAACTGTGAAACATTTCACCAATACGTGTCAGATAATGCCTTAAAAGCGATTGTATTAATATAATAAATTATCGTAAATATTGAATGCTAAATAATTTGATGAATGAATTATTTATTTTTTCCTCTCATTAGCATTTTATTCGACGCAACAGTTTCAAGTTTTATTTTCTAATTGGCAATTGTATTTTATTGAATCGAATTGGAGAATATGTTTTTGTATGTGAACACATCACGATTGGATGCAGCGTTACGCAATGGAATCCCTTTCACTCTACTTTTCTAAATCACTTACACGACTGACCGTCTTTACCTACATACAAATAATTACCATTAACAAATGATCTAAAATGTACCAGATAACTGTGCATCGGTTACTTAAACAATAGACGTTACGTCACTAAAATAGACACAATTAAAAATGAATGTTCTTTATTTAAAAACACAGGTCTCAACTACAGATTCCAAATATTTGTGAAATCAATTATTCAAATATCGAATTCAAAAACAATGAAATATTCGAATATATTTGCATACTTTTAATATTTTCAATAGTGATTGATATTTGATAAATCAAGAACATGAGAATCGAAAGATTTTTTATTGTTCCTAAGAATGTGAACTGTTTTATTTAAGTATCTCATACCTATTATTGCTTTAAATCGTTACGAAGTTCACTGCATTTTCTTCTTCAATTTTTATAATAGTTTATGCAATGTTTGTTACACTTTTTGACACTGGATGGAACACATCAGTTCGTCCAAAAACAATAATAATAATAACAGAATAAAATAAAAAAGACGAATATATTCATCAAAAGATCGGAATCCCTTGTACCAACATAGCCAATTTTTTTTTTCTACGTATAATATTAAAATATTAGAATGTGAGGGAAAAGAAATTATTAAGCAATTTTAAGCATTGGTCATTTTTTATTTATAGTTATTGTTCTTGGCGTGGTATATATTATAAAAACGAGACGTTTAGTGGTATCGTTGAAATATAATTTTTGCAACTTTTTAGCATTAGAATTTTTTGATTTATAAGGTCACAGCGGGCGATAATTGGCTTTCATGATTGTTAAATTTATCACTTTGATTCAACTCGTGTGACATGAACTATAAAGAAATAATTTTTAAAAATGTTTAAGACAATATTCTTTCATTATTTGTATAACAAATAAGAAATTTAACGAAACCTAACAGAAAATTATTTTATTGAATTCAAAGATAAAAAATGAGCAAAGCAGGATATAATTATCAATATTTAATTAGACTGCTTGATGGATTATTAATATTAAATTAGATTTGTTGAAAGTTTTAAAATTTACGCACTGATTATAAAATATATTGTGAAAATAAGTATTAAAAATCTATTTTTATTATTTAAAATATCATGCATTCCAACAAAAAGTGACAGTTAGCACCTTAAAATAGATTTACACATGTTTCGAAACTCACATCCCGTGTTTTCCTTTCAGTATCCTTCAGTATCTTCAGGTATTCTATCTCACAGATGCAAAAGAACTGACACAAAATTAAAAGGTTGCATCGATTGGATACAAAAGTAATGATACGGGAAAAACCTTAGGGCCCATGTTTTTTCCATAAAATTAATATTGCATATAACTGATGAAAACTATTTAATGTGTATCAGCTATGTAAAATCCGTGTGAAAATGAAATGCCTGAAATTGCCGAACGACGAATCGCGAATCGTGAGTGAAGAAGCATGTGGCAATGTACATAGCAGAATGTGATCGGAAATTAGGAAGAGGTTATAACTAAATTATGAGTCAAACATTGATATTGGATTAAATATTAAACACAGATTTCGAAAGTGCTTTTGAATCAAAATGAAGCTGCTTGATTGACTTTGTTTGTCACGTCAATTTTGTTCTTTAGTATAGAAAAAAACACATACATTTTTTTAACTTAAAAAGTATTTTTCTATAGACATAGCTCACACATCGTGAAGCAGTGTTGAACAGCTACTAGCGTGGGAATTCAACAATAATACAGACGTTTAGTGTTTCATAAAGCAATTGAGAATCATTATTGATATGTCGAATAAAACTGCTTCAAACGAATAAATAAAAATATGATATTAAACTAAATTCAAAATAATTGGTAGGAAATATCACCATGTGATAAAGAAAAAGCATTCTCCTTTTAGATTTATTTTTAATTAAGTAAATCAAATTGTATGCAATGTAAACTTTTTGATTATTGAAAATCTAAGGGTATTCTAGTGTTCTAGCATGCCCCAAGATGTTGAAAAGCTATGCTCGAGTAAATGAAAAATAAAAACTAGTATAAAATTAAAAATATTTTGTAGATACCCTTGCCATTGCCGTGCTCTAATATATTAAATCTAATATAAATATACACATTTTTTAGTACTTTTTTACCCAATGTATTTTATTTATTCTCGAACCCATGGTTTTGTATACCTGCTACCTTTAACTCAAATATTTTATATAAATAGACTCGCTTGTAAATTGTATTCTATTAATTGATAATGCTCGTGATGTGCGAAACCGGTCCTGATCAAAAATAAATTGTGGAAATAGGTAGTAAACATGTGTTTTTATCACTTATAATATCATGCCTTTCCATCTAAAAGTGACAGTTAACACATGAAAAGCTAAAATATATATTAATAAAAATCACATAACTACACACCTTATAATGATAAAAATACTCTTATTGAAGAAGATTAAAGAAATATATTATACGAAAGCTTCACAAAGTAGCTTCTGCAAGGGGCAAAGGGGCAAAAAATCACGCATATATTTTTTATTTAAAAAATATGTATTGACTCGGTAAAGATTTAATTCATACTCTAAAGTGCGTTGGAGATTTGATGCTAGTTAATCGTATTGAGATTCCTCTAAATTTGCTCAAATTACTGAAAGTGAAATCTTAATTCAGACTTTTATTATATATTAACATTATTTTATAATTGAATGATAATTAATTTGGTGGAGTATAAGTAACGTGACCATTTATTTTTCCACCAAACCAGAGCACCTAACGAAAGTAAGTATTTATTCGTTTTAGACGCCTCACACTTATTAAAGATTTCCTGTTTTCATTAATTATTTGATGATTATCGATATGTTTTGTTTTAAATAATAAAAACACATTTTTTAGTACTTATTTCCACAATATATTTTTTGATCAGGACCGGTTTCGCTCATCGCGAGCATTATCAACTGATAGAATACAATTTACAAACAAGTCTATTTATACAAAACAAAAAAGACAAAAAACATTTTAATGTAATTTTTTATAACAATCATAATCTAAGTCGAATGTTAGTTAGCACGAAAGACAAAAACAAAATTAATATTTTAAGCCAAAGTGGTATTTATCTTCTAAAATGTGATTCCTGTGAGGCTAGGTATATTGGTCAAACAGGAAGATCCTTTCATACTAGATTTAAGGAACATTTAGCTTGTGCCAAAAAAGGCGATGAGATTTCTACTTTTGGAAACCATTTGTTTCAAAATAAACATTCATGTGATTTTACTATAAACTACAAAATCCTACATTTCAATAACAAATCACTGAAATTAGATAAACAAGAAATCCTTGAAATTAATCGATATAAATTTTGCCTAATTCTAACCTTATAAATGAACAAACTACTTTTGCGTCGTCACCATTGTTATACTCATTAAATTAGATTAATAAATATATATTTCATATAAATATTTTTTTTTTTTTTTGAAAAATGATATTGCCTCCCTTTACTTAATTTTTTACAGAAAATATTGAACGCCCCTGACTGACCATATCTTCCCATCTCATCGATTCATCTTTAATCGACTTCTCATGTATTAATTTATTTTGTTCCATTAAGTAGTGAGTGTGGGTTATTTTCGTCATTAAAAATTTCCCACTCCTTACTTCCTTATTGATTGTTTAGAGCTCCTAATGGATTATTGATTTACCATAATTGTAATTGTAATTCTTAATAAGTGATTGTGAACATTTAATTTTTATACTAATTTACTTTATTTGTATCAATATTGTATGATTTTATGTAAATTGTTTCCTAGTTCTTGAACCCATGGTTTTGTACACCTGCTACCTTTAACTCAAATTATTTTTTGTTTTGTATAAATAGACTTGTTTGTAAATTGTATTCTATCAGTTGATAATGCTCGCGATGAGCGAAACCGGTCCTGATCAAAAAATATATTGTGGAAATAAGTACTAAAAAATGTGTTTTTATTATTTAAAATATAATGCCTTTCCATCAAGAAGTGACAGTTAACACCTTAAAAGTGATATGTTTTGTAATATAAGTGCATAGAACACATAAGTTCTCAGACTTTTTTTGTAGTACAAGTTTTATTCACGCTTTTGCCTTTATCAACTTATTTGCTAGGTATATCCATTTTTATACGGTATTTAGGCGGTGGACTAATTGTTTGCTTCATCATGAAGGTTTTATAAGTGTGAATGGTTTCTCATGGGGTCCTTGATGCGCAAAGCTCTTAACAGTAATGACACTGAATGTTGATACATTAATCTTGAGCTTTGAGTTTTTTGTTATTTATGATGTGGCTATCATGTTATATTGTTAATAATTATTTTTTTATTAACTAGTACTAGATTTTACCACCGGTGTTTTGATTTAGTGTCCTTTGTTTTACTCTTCAATCTTATAGTGCCTCTTTTGAAAAACGGACATTTTGACGGTCAAATTTGTGTTCGGGGACACTGAAGCACGCCGTCTGAAAACAAAACGTCTTGTAACATACATTAAGTACAAAGAACAATACCGTATAGCTTTTATCTCCATATGTGGATAATATGTCATGTTTTTGATGATATTAACTTTATAAGTGAGCTTGTATTAATGCTTAACTATCTTTTAACTTAAATCTATAAATATTGTATGAGTAGTGTATGACCTCGGAAATAATAAGGTTAAGTGATTATAAATGAAAACTTACTACAGATAATATAAAATGTGTTGCATCCGAGTCTCCGTGTATTAATAATTTATGACTTCGTGCACGTGCATAAGCATTTAAAATTATTTTTGTATAGCTTTAAGAAAACATCAATTTGGATCTGCAACGCATTACTATTTTTATATCAAACTCATCAAAATACATTGATAAAAAAAAAACATTTGATTCTCCCTTTTTATTGTTTACTATTATCTACAGTTCAAATGAAGTTAGCGAGAAAAAATCATATTCAAAAATGAATTTTAATGATACCGTATTGATTGATAAAGACGTGCTTCATCTGTTACAAGTGTGACAAGTTAGTTTAAAGGCCGTATTGCACTAGTGGACATTACCATCAGGGCACTTATCACAAACTTTTGGATTGCTCCAAAATGGATACCGAACAAACAGATCTGTTTGCTGTGTCCGTCCTCATATGGGCCCAATAGGCCACGCTGACCTAGTATTAACCAAGACCATCATTGAGGTATACAATAAATTTGCAAAATCATACGAGGAATGAGATATTTTCGATTCGTTTTTAGAATCAGCGCGTAGCAGATTAAATGTCCATGCAGCTCTGTATCGGGTCAAGAAAATGAAAATTAGAATCGATTGTTTTTTATCAGTATTGCGTTATAGAAGGGCGTCGTGTAACAGGGGCTGCATACACATAACGGGTACAACAAACTTGTGTTAAAAAAACATCTATATACAAAAGTTCTTCATGAATTGCCATTAATAATTATTGACACTTTACCCCATAAATTCGTATAGCATTTATATTGTCATGTTATGCGTTAGATCAAAAGATTGTATGTAAAGATATATAAATAAGAAACAGATTTTATATATATTTGGAAACACGTTGCCATTTGGATTTTATTTATTAAGATTGGTTTTGCCGACAGCCTAACCTTTACGAATGGTGGCATTAGCTAATTGATAAGATGTTACTTTAATTATATTTGTTAAGATTTATTTAATCTGTAAATCTTTAACTTGAATACACACGCTAAAGGTTTCAATAACCAAGTAAGGATTAAGTAAAGAATGAGCACACTTCTAACTAGCGTAAATGTGTTTAACGATGTTTATGGAACTTAACAGACTGAATGCTCCGAAATTTGTTGAATTTTGTTATTATAAAAAGAAATATATTTCAATTGGTTTAACACTTTTTCAATAAACACAGAAGAAACTTTTGTTCACTTTTAAAATGTTAACTGCCACTTTTTAATGGAAAGGCATGATATTTTAAATCATAAAAACACATTTTTTTGATAAGGCTCGCGATATGTTGTAGAAAGTGTACTAAAAATGTGTTTTTATCATTTAAAAAACAACTTTTGTTGTTAATATTTATTATTGACGCCAACTTTTTGATTGCCTAAGCAAAGATTAATATATGCGTTTTTAAATCGATTTTTAAAATTTTAATTGTTAAAATTGTACAATCTTTATTGTTGTGTCCTTTATCTTCAGGCATTATATGACACGGGTACAATAGATCTGACGAATTTCAAAACTTTCGGCATAAAAAGCGTTCATTTAGTTTAATGTTATTATACTTTTCCATTCACCGATTGTTGTTCTGAAAACGGATTATGAAAGAAATGATCAGATTTCTAGTTTTAATTTTATTGACCGTAGTTATCACGTATTTTGTTGAAGGGATACAGATTTTTCAATGAATACATCCACAATTTGCGACCAAGGTGTACGTATGTATTTTATCATTGGTTTTGATATTTATAATTCAAAATATCATGTCGACGCATATTCTTTCAATACATAATTCAATAAATGAGAAAAAAATGTGAAATCGTTCATTATTGAGAGTAAATAACTAACAATTGGCATATGTAAATACTCGCTATAAGTCATTGTTTTTTTTTTTATTATCTTAACTTAAAAAATTCTACAATATTTTTTTTTGTCACTGTATTAGTTATATATAATTTAAATATGTGTTTATTCCAATGAAATATGTGTCACATGTATTTTAATAAGATAATGATAATCAAATGTGTACAAGAATGATTGTCTCAAATACGTTTGTACAAATCGTCACTCTGCAAAGTTCGTTTGGAGGGTAAACGTGTTGAAGTGAACAATTCCTCGACGATGTTTCGAAGTTGCAAAACAGTTCACGCCCAAGTTTGGTTTCTGCAGCGCATGGATAGGTCAAATTCCTGAGGATGTACCCCACACTAGAGCCGAAAGGCGCGGGCGAAGGTCGATCATAGTAAACACACTGTCTGCCACTAAAACGAAGCCTTTTTCTGTGCTAATGAGATGTGTTTTAATCTAGAAAAGCACAGCAAGTGTAGCGAAAAATAAAGCAAACATCTTTATCTGTCACTATTAACATTGTTTAAATAGCATTATTAATTGTTAAGATATATTTCGTTGAATAAGATCGACATTTTGTCGTTCAAAAATGTATACATTATTCTCCTAGAATAAGTTTTATCTGGTGCGGTTTCAAAAAGTGTCGGCCCGATGTTGTTTTAATTTTGTAATTAAAGTTGACTGTTTGTCTTGCACCTTCCTTATAATTATAGAAATACGAATTACACACTAATGATTCATGTTTATTCAAAGTATAAAAGATATCTCCCTAAAGATTAATTCGTCTCCCTCAAAGTGATGGCTGTCAAAGATAACGTCGAAATTTTTTTTTTGAATTTTCCACATCAATCTTGCTCTAGTTGCAAAACATTTTGGTACAATATTTCACGTATTCAAGCAGAGCTGTGGAGTTTGAGTCGTGAAAAACAAATGACTGTTTTTTCATCTTTGTTGGTTAATCTTTATTTAAATGCACACACATAGGAAAGGTATGAAAAAATCTGACAAAAACACACTTTTTAAGTCGAAGTTGTGTTTTTTTAACGACTCTACAGCCCTGTATTAAGGAAATATGTATATTTCTTACAACTTATGTTTTTGATCAACAAAATATCTTACTAATGTTACCTGTAGTTTTTCAATTTATTCTGTACTTGCACATAAAATTTCAAAAAGCACTCGATCCCGGAAGAATGTTTTCAATGGTAGTTCAAAATAGTAAAAATGTATTTTTGTCAACATTACTTGTACCCTTTGAGATATACAAATATGCCATTTATCAAATATGTTGCTAATCAAATACTATTATCGAAAGAAAAGACTTGTGACAGTAATCTACACTAAAACATTTCGTGTTAATTGTGAAATATGTCATACCTAAGAAGATGTCAAGTGATGTTGTTATATTGTCAGGGACAACGAAGTGTCACATGAAAAATGTCAGGCATATGTCTCACGTATTGATTTGAAAATTTTCTATTAATATAACTGGTCGTAGTAAACATTCAATATTGAAGTTTGGTCACGTTCTGTTATGAATTGCTCGCCCATTTTCTAAACAAAATAATAGAGTGTACAATAATGTAATACAACTGTGCAGATGCTTCGTTTTCAGTTGATTTTAACCATAGGGTACAAACAAATTTTCAATTATTCATTTCTTTTCGCACCATGTTTAAATTAAACTCCTGATGTATCATTGCATATCTCATAATTTTCCTGTCTTTCAATAGTATGGATCTAAGATTAAATATATAATGAATTAACTAATTTTTCTATGTTTCGTCGTAAAAATAAAAATCAATTATAGTAGAACGAATGCAAATATCACAGGCACTCTTTAAACACAAAAATATCTATCGATTGACAGACGAATATGCGAAAGTGTTCTTATTAGCGTCTGAGTCTAAAGATATCTCGATTGATAAAAGTGATATTGAGCACTTGATTCCAGGCTATTTTTAGTTTTTATTTCTAAAATATTCAGTTTATTGGCTATTAATTATAAAAATGTTTATGGAATATCGTAAAAATGGCATCCCTTTCAATTCTGTTGATTAAACAACTTTCCGTACATATATTTATTTTAACGAATCTTTAAGTCCCGGTAGCATTTTTAAAAGAAAACGTTGTTCATATTTAGTCATATCATTTTTCAAATCTTATAATGGAACAAAGAAGAAGATCTTAAGAAAATTTTTGTTACGAATCATGGATATGTTTTTAAATATTAAATATCGCGACCATAATACCTGTCATCTTTTAGTTGTATGTGATAATGAAAGGGAAAATAAAAAGACAAATTGTTTCTTTTGTATGCGTACAATAGTCATCAAGTATACAAGATAATCAATTATCACTTATTTTCAGAGTTTAGATAATCCACTAAAGTAACGTAAAGATTCATGTAATTTCATAATAAAAGTTATTTTAAATAAAAGTATATATTTGACTATATAAAAAATTAAATAAACATTTTGCAACATTGAACTGTTTGTTTGTTTGTTTGTTTGTTTGTTTATGCCCATAAGTCATAACATATTTGTGTATAACATAATTTTTAAGCATTGCAAGTTTTAAATTTAATCTGAGACAATAACGTATGGAATAGTTGTGAACAACTGCATTGATTTTCCGTGAATGGGGAATGTAGCAAAATCACGCATTGAAAGAAACATAATCTTTGACAAAAGATGTTACGAGGACAACTCTAAACTTGCTTTTATATATAACGCGAGAATCCCACTGAAATACTTACACTATACTTATTAAATTTCTACAAAGAAGTCGAAGATATTTTATATAAATTACTGAAATTTAGAAAATTAATTGTAAATTATATCGGCTTCTACAAAACAGTTAAATAAACAATATTTACAGAATAATTATATGTACATATGTGACATTTATATTTTCTTTCAAATAAAAATATGTATATACATAATTAGCTAAATGTAAAATATTGTATAATGATAAAGATCTCATCATGTTTTCATTTGTTTAAATATACATAACAAAGTATTTCAATAGATAATTTCAACATCGGTACAGCAGCGACCTAAGATTGTCAACAACGACATAACAATTATAACAATATTAAATCTATATATGAGAGATGAAGGAGACCTGAAGAGCTCTGATGGTAACGCGTCATAGATGTTAACGCTCCATGAATTTGATGTCCCACAAAAAAAACAAAATTTAAAACAAAACGGAACAGAAACTAAAGACAGCATAATGGTTCTATCATTGACAGGTTTAGTACATTTACGTTACTACAACCGATACACCAAATTTTTACAATGTTTATATGACGGTAATCTGAAATGAATATTTTTTTCAAACATATTCATAAATAAAAAAATATAAGATTACTTTTTACGTTGCATTTAAATATTGTCTCGAAAAACAAATATATTGCTATATATCGATGATTTATAATCTGGCAACATTTAACAACGTAAATATGCGCTCGTTTATGTTATAGTACTTTTAATGATTGACGGATTCAATTTCACCAATCAAGGATTGATGTTAGAGTTTTTTTCAACAATTAAAGAAACATATCAATATTTTAAAATGTATAATATAAATTAAAAGATAATGTTGTATGTATATATGCATATATTTTTGTATCGTAATATTATTACTGAATAAAGACAAATTTATTGGGATCTGGTAACTCTTCTCATCGTCTGAAAAGCTTATTTTTGGACTGTAGTCCTTTAAAGGTTTAACAAAAAGCTATATTTCAATACTGATCAATTTGTACGATTATTAAAAACATATTAACTATATCAGCATCAGTAACAGTATTTGATTGTCAACACCTTAAGTTTATGGAAAATTTTGAGGAATTTAATTTAGAACAAAAGATATTAAAACAATTTTCAATTACTAATCTTACAATAATTTACGGTATAACTTGTGAATATTGAAGTGATAATCGTACATATGAATAGTTATCATGTCATACGGGCCCTGAATTTGCCTGAGGCTTGTTTACTTTAATGCCAGCATAAATCTGCAACGCGTCCATAGTGAATTCGAGTGGCGAAAGGCGATTCGTATTGTCTTTTTGTCCTGGGCTTGAATGCTATGCGTGCATAATAATATCATAACTTAGCTGATGTAACAATACTCAAGAATTTACTTGACACTGTTTAAGGAGTAAAAATTTGAATGTTTCAACAAGTTTCTCGACGAGAGCTAGAAATATCATTTAATACATTTTTTTAAAAGTTTGCATGTTTTTTATTAAATATGATAATAAAGTAGATTCACTCACACTTTTGCAACTATTTTATGTATCTTCTAACGATTACGAAGTAAATTTGTTTTTGTATGTGGCTATTTACGAGGAAAAAGTTTCACAATACAATTGTTCTCAATGATCGGTCAAGACAGAAACCTTTTGAGGACGGCACTATTTTGATCTTTATGCTGTTTTGTAAATATTTAGTGCAACAATAATAACAATGAAGGAGCAAAATTTTAATTTATACAATTTGATACCAATGAATATTTATCGTGCTGGGTATTTATATAACAAATGGATTAAAACAATTGATTCGTTTGAAAAGTTTCTTTATAAAACATGTATGCTATATATATACATTGGAAGTGAACATTGCAAGGTGATATAAAAATTGACGAGTGGATGGTAAAAATGCAAAAACTTCTGTGTTTATAAAATCAATATTCAGAACAATAAAAACAATTGTTAATTAAAAATATGAAGCTAGGGTGGAAGATGTATTGTGTACCTTTTCTACACAGCTATAAATAGATAAGTAAATGTACGTTTAAATAAAGCTTTGATGAAGGCTCAAGCCAAAATAGCTATCAACTATATATCTTATAAATTTTGAACTAAAATACATTGCTATTTTTCTACTGCGTCATAAAAACAATTAAAAAAAAGAATGAATCAGATTACTTTAAATAACTTTCTACAGTAATTTTCTATAAATTTGAATAATGTTTTTGTTTATAAAATATACCTTTGCTGAGAATGAAATTGTATTGTCATTTTTTTAGTTACGAATTTGTGTCCTTAAGGCGTCAATACGTTCACCGATACATACTTATTCTTCATAATATTGATTATTGTTCAGAAGGCAAAAAGTACTGAGAAAAATCTCTCACTATGCGATGCGGATGTGTCTCTTTTGAAGTATAATTGCAGGTTAGCTTCACACTCTAATCACGATTTGTCGTTATGCAACGAACTAGACTCGAGATGCAAATATTTCTGGCTTTGAATACGGCATGCAGTATTACAATATAGGGAAATAACGATTTTTAGTGAACGGGACATGTCGATATTACTTGGTTTACATTTCCGTAGTAGATCTTCCTACTTTAATATATGAGTCATGGTTATTTTTATTTTTTAAAGAAAATACATATCCGTAGTGCCAGCTTGTACTTTTTTTGCTTATTAATACATATATATATATATATATAATATGACAAGAGATGCTGACATCTAAATAAAACGTTATAAGGTCGTGCTGATTTTGTATAAATATGAAGTTTGTAACGAATAAGAAAAGTGAAATAAACATATGTTATTTGGCAGAAGAATAATTCTCAAAGTAAGTAAAAAAGAAAAAGTGACAATTCTACTATTTTTACAAGAATATTTTTTAAAAATTATTGACTCATCAATCATCTGTGTTGAAAGCTTTATTTTAATTTCAAATTGAATTTGTTTATAATGCTCGCAGTGGGTGAAACCAGTCCTGATTGTTATAAAATAAAACTGTGGAAATGATCAAAAAAAATTGTTTGATTCATTTAAATATTATATAATGCCTTTAAATCAAGAATTTGACAGTCGATACTTTAATAGTGACATAACAATTTGAGTAATTTCAGACAGTATTTTATGAAAAAATAAGTAATGCCGTGCAAAGTCAAAATGCTTTAAAACAACAATTAAATGCCGTTATGTCTAATTTGATTTCGCCGTTTATTGCAATGAACGGTTGACTGGCTATAATATATATGAATAACTTTTTAATTGAAAATATAGCACGATAGAAAAAAGAAGTACCGTTAATGTCATAAATTGGTCACTTAATCATAATATGGGTAAGTGGACATAGCGTTTATTACTTTAAGCTTTAAGCGTCGGATATTTTTTTATCATAAGAAAAATCTAGAGTGGGGAGAATTTCGTAAATTTTAAGAAATTTGGAAAATTATGTAAATCTTACATAATTATTTAAATTTAGAAATTATTGCCAAATAGAGAGACAGTTTATGTTAACACGATAGATCGAGAAACTTAATACCTTTTTTAAAATTACTTAAGACGTTGCTGAGAAACCTTCCGTCTTCTATGGCACCCAAACGTTTTATTTCCAAAACTTCGCGGTAAAACACGAAAGATTCATAGTTGACCCATTTGTAAAAAATATTTTTTCCTGTACTTTTTTACATGCAATGCTTTTCTTGTAAATTTGAATTATATAGTGCGGATTGTGTGAACAATATAAACATATTTATAGTTAAAAAATACGTCGCGGCACTGATTTAAGGTAATCGGCAATAAGAGGAAGCGCGATTAACTTTTTATTATTTTATTATTTAAAAATATTTTAATATAAAAATAAATGAATACTCATAGAGATAAAATTTCACGGGCTCATATGGTATCGAAATCCGTTTTGATTATTTTCTATAAATATAAATGAATAAATAAAAATAATGGGCGTCTACCAAATCGAACAAAGAGTCATTAATTCGAAAGAAAAAATATGGACCTCCATTGACTTATAGGTAATTAGTACGCGGATATCAAATTACTTTATTAAGATTTTCCACATTGATGATGATGTAATAATAAACTCTTCAAATACGAATACAGATTGGAAAGATTATGTAATAGTTATTTTAAAACAATTTTATGTGGGAAAATGTGTGATATAAACTCGATTATTTATTTTAAGCAATAAAATACGTGCAACGTATTATTTTCCATACGTAATAATCGATTGTTACACCTAATAACTATTGTTGTAAAAAAGGGCGTTATTAATTAACCAACAAAACACCTTGTAATACATTCAATGCGGTATCGTTTTGGCAGTTCAATTTTAGCGTTTAATTCTGGTATTTAAGTACATATATTATACATTTTCAAATAAAGCACATTTTGAATAGAAAGCTCGAACAATTTTTTAACACAGTGACTTTCATTTTTATGCATAATGATTTATATAATTTATAATGTCAATTGAAGATTTTAAGCTAAAATGGCTTAAATCTTTTTGACAAAACCTGCAAATTTTTTATTTTGAGACATTTTATGTTAACATTATTATAAACACGGATCTAGTATGACATTTTTAACATTATATAAAACAACAAGGCTGACTTAGATCTACGAATAGACTTTCACAGTTTGCAACTTTCAATCATTGGACATGGTAATAAATAAATTTCCAATCTAGATGAGCTTTCACAAACACGAATATTTCTAAAAGCAATCCATTGGTTTTCACTTTCGAAACTAGTAAAAATATACAAATTTGTTTTGTTGAAACTGTGTATATTTTCACATGATTTTTAACTCACGACCCGAATTTTACTTTTCGCTATCTTCAAGCATTCTATCACGCAAACGCGTGAAGTGGTTGAACAGTTTCCATCGCTATACAAGATGAATTACACAAAAAATATACACCACAAGGCTAAGAGCCAACTATTTCAACTGTCTGATGATTTAATTGTAATTACATTCAGTTTTCAACACCCATTAAAATACAATTGGGTAATTTGATTATAAGAGACAACTAATACGGTATAAATTAAGTTTATTTGTACGTTTAAGCTTTAAGAGTGTTTAACATTCAGATCCGCAACTTTTGCTTTCGATTCCCGATATTTTTCCCGAGCGTTCGTTACACTAATCTATTCAAATTCTTGGACAATTTTATTGTTGAAAATGCTAATGGATTGTATACTTTGTAAGTATAACACGATGCGGGCTCTAAGGTAATATTTGCATGATTTAATTATATAAAACAATCATAGATAACTAATGAAATATAATGTCTATATATTGTGAGTGCTATAAACGAAATAGTCCAAAAATTTCCAATATAATTTAGCGCTAAATTATTGCTAACGTATTTAAATTCTGACACTCTTTCTCTTTGGCGAATCTAAGTAATAGATAAGTTTCATTGAGAATTCTCGGGAAAAATTGAAACCTGGATAAAATTGTTGGGATAAGTGTATAGACCCTGTAAGAAAAGCGGTGAGTATTTGATTTACTTAAAATTGAGCATCACAGGTAGAAAAATATTAACGCTGCTTAAAACATTCAATTAAACTATTTTTTTATTCAGACTACAATAAAACTGTCCCTTTTTTAGTCGAAAGACAGTATATGATATTTTACCAATATAAACACAATGTTAACTACAATTTTTTTGATTATTTTTTTTAGATGTGGATTGATTTTTACTATTGCGAGCAATACCAACTGATAATAGTGTTCATTCATTACATATTTTTTGAAGTTACAATATTCGATCAGTTTAATATAAAAGGTTTTGAAATAAAAACAATCTAAGCTGTTACATAAATATACGCTCCTAATAGCAAAAACTGTGTTATTAATCGAGAGTGTAATGAAAACGCGTATGGAAATAAAACATGCAAAAAACATTCCCGACGTCCATCTGTTTGAATATGATTGATCGTTCAGTTTTGCACAAAACAGTTCTGTCTTAATCAATTATGAAATATGGGCTTTTGTTATTTATGCTTATGAGGCAATCACGTGCGTGTGCTTTTGCGGGTCAATTAATATCATTCAGTAGTAATGTTCGCAAACATAAAACAAACATCCTTCGTATAATGCATGTCTGCTTGTTATGGCCATCAATTTTCTGTTCCGAATAGGTTATGATAATGTATCTGTTCGATCAATAATAAACAAAATTCAACTATAGAAATCGGATAATCATTTAGCGCTTATAGTGCTGAGTGCTCCTAACAAACAAAACTTCCTGGATAATTCAGCATACTATTTGTCATCTTGAGATAAAACGAGAATATTAGTGATCGGCATTTTGACGTGGTAACCATCTTCTAGACATGCACATCCAACTTGTTTGTGTTCTTCTCGCTGCAGCTACGAATTCATCTTATTTTTTTGTAGCCAATCTGATAAATTTAATACTTGACAAATATTACAATATCGACAAGTAAAAAATTATTAAATGACATTGAAACCAATTCAGATCGCAACAATGATAAATCTTATAAAAGGTTTTTTCTGTAAACACTTGGCCAAATCCGTTAATATTCAAAGTAATTTGTTTGATTATTTACTTTATGATTAAATTTAATTTAAATTTCGATATTTCAATTTTTACATTCCTTAGTTCCTATAAAATCAAAATTGTAATTTAAATTTTGTGTTGCATTTATTGTAATAATTTAGGTTATCAGCTAAGAGTACTTGATGGAATTTTACATTTATTATTTTGACTGTTGATGATTCCATATGTTTTGACACTTAAGACATGTGTTTTCCCTTTCGGCATCTTCACGCATTCGTATTGAGAAGCTAAATATCTTATTACTAAGTCATAAGATGTAATAAACATGCGATTATCTTTTCAGAAATTTAATTTCTTTATAACCAAATAAGTAGTTATTAAAACTTTTTTAAATATTTTTTTGGCTTATAGCTTTAGGGTCTTTATTTCATTGTATTAATTATAACATATATGTGATTTTAATTGTAATTTAATGTTAATCAATTCTATTGCGTCTATGTGATAGAATGCCTAAAAATGTTAAAAGGTAAACCCTTAGCCGTGAGCGACATAGCGTGTACAATTGTTTACTTCTTCATCAATTTAAATTTATTTTTATATTTCATTTCATTATAACTATTACTGAAAAAACACACTTAGGTAGTTTTATATTTGGATATTAGTTTCTGATATTAATAGCCTATTAAAAGCTATTTTTATATTTATCTACGGTACATATTTTCCTGTAAATTACTGAACATTATGTACAGTTTATCTCGCGGAATCAATCTTTTTGAAGGTTTCAAAAGCGTTTTGTGAATCTGATGTTTCCTGGCACGTGAACTATTTTCGTTTCTTTAATTCTGCAGCTCATAAGCATTCTGTACGAGAAATAATGCTACTGCAACCTGGTTTAAAAATATACTCAAGGGCTTTATACTCAAAAGAGTGGAAAAGCGAATATTTTGTTTAAATTGATTGCCTTGTATAATCCAGGAAGATTATTTTGTATGCGAGTCGACTCTCAGATGTAGTAACCTGTCGAGATCAAGTGATGTACGATTTTTTATTTTTGAACAAGGTTTTGTCAAACTTCGTGTGACATTGGAGATTGTGAAGTCTACTAACGTACAGTAAATGTGAAGGTAAAGGGTTTGAGATAAGGAGAATAATCCAAGACAAAGTTTCTCACATTTTACAAACACTTTTTAATTCTTTCGTGTTGATTATTTGCAGCTTAAATTTTATAATATAAACAAGTGTAATTTTCATATAAAATAAATGAACAAATATACCAAACGTAGTTTACTTTTAAAAAGTTTTCGAATCAGTTTATGCAATACGTAGAGCAATTAAATTCTAATTTGGCCACCTCAACTACTCTATTATTGAGTTCTACTCGTGTCCAAGTCTCTCAATATAACTGTTTAAAATCATCGACTACTGAAGGGACGTTATAAAAAAAATATTTGTATATTGGTCTATTTGCAACTAAAAATAACATTAAGAAACATACGATATTTTAAGAGGATGTCTATTAAATATTTATTGATTGAATTGGCATTCATTTGGTAAAGCTCCATTATAACACGGTGAAAAAATAGCAATGTATTTTAGTTCTACAAAATTATTTTTTAAAAAATATAGTTTATAGCTATTTCGACTCGAATTCTGAATCTGTTTTTTTACTGTTGAATGATCTAACATGGTTGGTGGTTTTTAGTTTCATTTACAATTGTTAGTTTTATTGCGAGCAGGAAACAAGCTAGGTCGTTAAAACAGGATAGAAGATGTATTGTGTACCTTTTCTACACAGCTATATATAGATAAGCAAATGTTAGTTTAAGCATAGTTCTGACGATGATGTGAGCCGAAATAGCTATCAACTATATTTAAAAAAAAATTGTAGAACTGAAATACATCGCTATTTTTTTCACCGTGCTATTAAGTAATCTTAAATCATTAAGGATATTTCATAGTAAATGGAACGTCATGCAGGTTTTTTGTTATTTTCTCCGCTAGGACCGCTTAAATCTTTTAGGTTTAATGATTGCTTAATTTAAGCTCAATCGCTATAGCAAACTTAAATATTGTAATTGGGTTAATGCGTAAGAAGCTTTTCAATTTTATTAGTTTTTTTGGGTTGCTATGACAACGAACATTAATAAATAATACGATTAAACAATAGGTCAAGTTATTGAATGTATTAATTTAAATAAACGGTTCTATTGAAAGTAATGCTTTTGGTACACTTAAATAAATTAGGTATATGTCAAGTTGGACTCGTGCCGGGTAATTTTATCCAATTTCGACCCGTGCAAGTCTCTGCGTTTTGTCTCATGCATTTTTATATATCCTTTCCATAAGAAGAAAGATTGAGTGACAAAATCATATTATCAATAATTTTTAAAAGACAACATCTTTTCCTGAAAAATATGTTTTATATTGAAAGTAGCATTATTATAAAAAATAAAAATCCGAATACATAGTAATATTTACACCTCTTCGCGAGAAAACAAATTGAAACTGTGTTTTATATGAGAATTCAGAAGCTGTCAGTTTATTGTATATGTAAGTAACGCATGTGGACCGATAGATAAGTAGCCTTTGCCTCATTGCTTGGCCGCAGTCTCTCACGCGATGGGTCAGGAGTTCAAACCCCGATCAGTTGTTAATATTGCAGCGTGTAAACCAGCGCGCAACAAAGCAGAATGGTATCAGCTCCAATGGTAAACAGATACAATATTCTTAGCTGGTCGGTACGTGATTATCAAGTGCCATTAAGAAACTAGGTTTATTGCCTGTCAAATACTTGTGATGTGCAATCATAAATTATTATTGAACACTATTAAGGTATGGTGTGAATGCGTAATTAATTCATAGATTTGAATAAGCCTCAGATAGATTGTTACCTTACGCAGAAAACGTTCTAAGGATTTGCTTCTCCTACACAAAAATTTCTATACGAAAGAAATTTTTAAATGACACTATAAATGCAACATGTTTCTGGACTGAACTAAAAACAAAAAATAGTTAAGAAAGTTCTTTTGGTTAATTTTATCAGACAATCATAAATAAGAACATTTTTTTTTATTTTGATGATATTGGTATATTTAACAATAGTAATATTAGTTAGATATTAGAGATAATGTGTTAATCTAAAATTAATACCAATATGCAGTAGAATATGATTCATGCAACCTTTTCCAACCAAAGATCAAATTAAGCTAAAATATTAGTTAGAACCATTTAAATCAGCCAATTTATCACGTTGTTATGACTAAGTTGAAATAAATAACACGATAATTTGAACAAAGATCAATTAATTATATTAAAAAACGATAGAAGATTTTCCTAATATATTTGTTAAAATCATCGGTAATGTATAATATTATACAAAATGATGTTAAGTATAACGGAACGCGCAAAATGTAATGCCATATTAATCTTAAACAATCGACGTTTATATGTCAATAATTACTGCTTAAGTTCTATTAGTGTCTAGTCATTTAGAAATTTGATAAAAATGACTGCAAATATTGAATCTGGCTTACTATATTCAGTGACTTATTTTAAAGATTATTCAATAATTTGATTTGTTTTTGCATGCTTCACTTTCGTAAAGAATTTTCTCTTGTTTGTGGGAAAAATTAACACAAAGATTTACACAATTATTGGTGTCTCTAAAATTAACCCTTGAATATATGCATAAAGATTACAGTAATATAAAGGTATTCGTATAGTTTGTATTCCATATGATTAAATTAAAACAGTTATATAGTGTCGATGTTATTATGATTATATTATAATTTTCGCAAAGCTACAATTTAGATTGAAATGATACAAGATTTTATAGTTTTTAAGTTTAGTTCACATGTAGAATATGCCTGAAGTAATTATCATTCACCCATCCCATTAGCAATTTGTTTGATGAAAATGTCCGCCCAACCTTCATTTAAATTGATTTATTATTGAAACGTCACGATTATCAATAAATAAATGTGATATTATGTATTTTTTTTAGTATTAAATAATAACGGCCTCCTTTATGATGTACAAAAAATATTACCACTATCACACGTGTGCCACTAAGAAATTGATCGTATATTTCAATTAAAATTGTTGCACAAATCGTTATTTTGTAAAACGCAACATAATAATATGATATATGTTTGCTTAAGCCTATTGCTAATGCTGCTAGCGTTTTACTATCATAGTTGGCTTATAGCAATGCGATTTTTTTCCCATTTAAAACTCATTTGAATGAAAAATTTCTTAGTAACACGATTATGTTTTTTGTTCTTAGAAATGAGAACAACCAATGGTAAATGATAACGCTAAAAACTTAATTTCTGTGCGTATATTTATATTGTTTGACAAAAAATAGCTTTTGAAACAATTTGTTTACAAGGTTTATAGTAAGAGGGGCTCTATTTAAAAGTGCTTTCTTTGTAAAGAATTGTTTAATGATTAATATTGGTTCTAACCATTTCAATTCAGGGGGTCAATTCCTCCTGATGAAAGAAGATGTTGTGCTCCAAACTGTTGTGGAAACAAAGGAACTAAATGATGGATTGTATTTGTCTGAATATATACTTCACTTGTTGTGGCTTAGATTGAATGCTTATTAGCGCAGGACGGGCCAATCAAAATACTATATTTTAACTACAGGTTTGAATTTAATGAGAATAAGCTTATCAATTGTTTTGTAATAAGGATGCATAGAGGCTTCGTGCGGTGACTACATGCTTTAGATAGGGAGCGAATTTTGTAAAAAAGAAGAGAAATTATTGCAAGCTAAAAGTCACTGAGCGTTGATAGGAGGCAAGAATTCACCATTTGCACAAATTTAACGATGTTTAAATGGGATTTTGTAATGAGTAATAAGTTTATGTGACTTATTTTAAGCTTTCCAGCACCATCTGTAAAAATAGTGTATTTTACGTTATATTTTAATGGGAATGATAATTTTATTGAAAATTGAAAGACTTGGAATAACTGTTCTATTGTTCACGCATATCATAAAATTGTGATCTTACTAAATGCAATAAATCTAACTACACATTTTGAGAACTCAGTATGTAATCGATGTTTATGACTTCTCATTGTAAAAAACTCTGTTTTTCAAATGCTACGTACCGACATAGTTTAAAATACTCCATACAATCTACAATGATTAATTAGAGGTATGTGTTAGTTCGATTTGGAATTTATTGGTGTAAATATCAAATGTGCACCAATTTTGATGGGCAATCGAACTGACCTATGCCTTGCGAAATTATTTTATACAATAAAAGTTATGCAATACATTTCTGTGTATTTGAGAGAATATGACCCAGTTTTAAGCAGTGCATGATCAAACAATGAATAAATCGTAAATAATTAAATGTATCAATTATGCAATTATGTCTATAAGTAACATGCACATCCAGCTCTAATTTCAAGATAAATTATCGGGTATTACTTTTTTTTATCTATTCACAAAACTTTCTTAGTGATATAATATTTGATGTACAAGTTTCAATTTTAAGGTATTGACAGTTATTGTATGACGGGAAGGCATAATACTTTAAATAATAAAAATACATTTTTCAGTACTATATCGATGATGTATTTTAAGATAATCACTGGTTTCGCTCATCGCAAACATTATTAAATGATTGATGAAAACGCTTGAATTTTTATTTCTTATTAAAAGAAGTGTGTATATTTTTAGTATTTCAACAAGAAAGCCAATCATATACTATTAAAGATGAGAAGAAGATTATCAATTGAAGTACTATCAACCGGATAATTGATCGCTTGACAATGATCACAATGAACAAAACCGATCTTGATCATAAAATAAATTGAAGAAGTAATACCAAAACAAATCATTTTGTTATTCAAATTATTTTTCTGATAGCATATTTCCAACGATAGTTAATTTTGCAAAGATGTTTTTTATTTCTCTTTTATATTATTTCTGTATTTTAATTACTTAAAAATTTCAAACTTATGATTACAGTTTGAGTTGTTCAATTTCTCTTGGTCAAAATCTCATCTTTAAAATTTGATATAGAAATAATTACTGGCAAGTGTGAGTCAGTTATTCTAAGTAATCTATTATATATATTAACGATGTTAAATCAACCCGTTAAGTGATGCAACGATCCTACAAACATCGAATTTAATTGACATGGTCAAAAAACACATTTATCAATTATTTTAATTTTTAACAAGCTGATTATTATTACGATTTACTGTTTCAATTAGCATTTCAAAAACAAAATTAGTATTAATTAACTTCGTAATTTGAATAAATTGAATGATTTATTTAAATCGATTTATTTTAATTATGGTTTAAAAATGTATGAATATATTGTTTTTAAAAGCTCAAACTAATATATTTTACACTGATTATTGTTCCGATACACATAAAATATATTTATAAAACGTTTCCACTCATTTTTTAGATGGCGAGAGTGTCATAAATTGCCTACGGCAAAGAAAAACATTCGATTTTTTAACAAGAACTCAAAGATGTGTTTATATGAAATATACTATTTGATAATCTGTGAGAAAAAATCATTGAATAATGAATTTTAAAATATATTATTTGAAGCTAATATTACAACAACAATTCAATTATAAAATATAATTGGAATTGTTTAAAAGCTTGGTGCTATTCCACATGTTCTGTCACTAACGATCCTGTTCTTGCCTTTCTGAATCTTCAGGCACTTTACGGCACCAATTTCAACAATTCCACTTTGATATCGATGTTTTATCAAGCATCCTTTTCATCATTCGATTTTATAAATTAATAAAACATCAAGCATCCTCATTCGATTTTATAAATGAATAAAACATTGTTTCCAAAATAGTACGTTTGGGCGACTGATTAACTTATGTTTCAGTTACATTACTACACGTCTATATGCAGCACTTGATATATACAAATAGTAAATTTCATAATTTATGATATCGACTGAAGGTACTTGATAGAATTTCAATATCAAATTTGAACTATTACAACTTTGTACGATTCCAAACGGTTAGTTCAGTTGCAATCGTGTGACGGAATGCCTGAAGATGTCAGCAGGCGAAACCCAGGTCGTTAGTGACAAAACATGTGGAATCGTACAAAGCTGTAACAATTCAAATTGGTAAATTTCAGTTATTAACAATGGGTATCGATGATCTCAGAGTAAAGTGTATTTGCAGGTATAAAGACATAGGTACACACATTTTAATATCAAACAACTTCATTCATATAACAGAACCCCGCGGTGAATTTCATCCTTGATTCATGAATTTTCGATGAGCCAACATGACTTTGTAAATCAATACTTGCCAACGTGTAATTACCATTTGCATATGAATGTTTCAATTCAAGAATCAATAAATGGTAAAATATGGATTTTACCATCGGCCTGCAATCACCATGCACTTTTGTAATTAAAGAAAATTGCTATCGAATCAAACATTATTTGTCTGAAGTTTTGATACATTGCCTTGGCGTCGCTGTAATTATTGTCCTGTATTTTTAAACTATTCATGAACATTGACAGTCGGTAAGGTCAAAATTCTGGCGTATGATAGTAGATATAATCTTAGAATGTACATTCTTGATTAATTGTTTAGACGTAATTTTTTGACTGTGATGCACAAGGAAATGGTGTTTGATTACTTGGCGTCTTTTCCGTTTTCATGCGGTATCCAGAGGGTAGCATGATTGTGCACTCTAAGGCTTTTGATATGTGGATGGTTTTTCATGGGGTCCTTGGTGCACAGAGTTCTCTTGATGGTGGTGACATTGATCCTTGATACATTAACCTTGATCTATGAGTTTTTTTTTATTGAAAATGGTGTAGTTACCATGTTGTGTCGTTTAAAGTTATTTTTTGTTTGCCAATCTTTTTTTTTTAATTTTTTACCTTTGAGAGGAGGTCAAACAATCAAAGCTCCAGAAATTTTTTCTTCTCTTCTTTTTAACAGAAGTTCTCTCTTCGGAGTTGTGTATTCGTTTTATTCTTTCTTCTGCTGGTTTTGATTCATTCATACACCGGTAAATGATCATCTATATGAAAGGAGTGGTTTGGAAAGAACCAAGAGTTTTGGGTTTACCTAAAGAGATATAATTTAGTGTTAACGCTTCGCAATAAAGGATCGGTTTTAGAATAGACGTTTTTGAACTTTTTAAGATTGAATTTTCTTATTTATTCTACGCACCAGGTTAAAATAAATAATAAGAAATGACTCTACAGTATATTTAAGCTCAGTTTCGTTCATAGCGAGCTTTATCAATATATATATATTGACTTTTAAAAATTTTGCACGATTCCACATATATTGTTACTAACCACCCGGGCCTCGACTTTCGACATCTTCGTGCATTCTATCACACGGATGAAACATAACTAACAAACTGACTGGAATCGTACAAAGTTGTAATAATTCAAATTTGATATTGAAATTCCATCCAAGCACCTTCAGTCGACATCATTGAATATATATATATATATGTATATGTATTGTTTCCAGTAAGAAAACGGCAAAAAGCTTCTATTTGAGCTTGTAATAAATTATATATATTTATACAATAATGAAGCATTATCTTATTATGTTGCATCAATAAATGATAGTTAACACCTTAAAAGTAACTATAATTTGTGGTACAATTAATGGTAACCTTTTGCTGTTTTGAATCTTTAATCTTCTAGGTCATACTAGTTACTGAAAAAAAACATTAGGGCATTATCATCTTTAAAAATTTTCCTTGAAATTAAAGATCTAAGACCGAGATCACCTCGTTTGAAATTACTTTGTATTTAAACTAAAAAAATAAATAATCTATACACGATGTTAATTTTTATATATTTTTGAAAATAATTTAAATTTGAATAAATAATACATTATTGTACCCTGCAGGCAAATAAAATCCATAATGAGATGGTTGGACAAATGAATATCGCTTGACCGAGGTCATAAAATTAGAAAAAAATTAACTTCGATAAAACAGTAGGTCATATATTTTATATCGACTAATACATTATAGTAATTACATTCAAGACTTTTGTTTGTTGATTAATTGTAACATTGATTGACAGTCAATCGGCTTACATGATAAAAGAATAGTTAAACTATTCAATAATTATTGGAACATAATAGTAGATGTTACGTCTTAATTAAAAAAGTTACCATTATCTTCCCCGTGAATGAATTTTGTTTTTTTTTTATTGTATAAAGTGTATTAAATATAATACTTAGTTTTATTTATTTATTTTATTCGATACATAGACGTTACATATATATCTAATCTAATCTTACATATAAATTTATTGCTTTTGCAACGTCAAAGATATCAAAAAAAAAAAATGTTTAAATTTAAAGGAATAAAGAAAATTCTTAGATTTTCGTTTATGAAATTTATATTTATTATTTTTATTCTAAAAGAATTAATGCCTTTTAAGGTGTTAACTGTCACTTCTTGATGGAAAGGCATGATATTTTAAATAATGAAAACTCATTTTTAATACTTATTTTCACAATATATTTTTTTATCAGGACCGGTTCTGCTCAGTTGATATTGCTGACGATGTAATAAATGTGTTTTTATTATTTCAATATGCCTTTTGATTTAATTGGCATTTATTTGGTAGAACTTCTTTATAACATGGTGGAAAAATTAAAAATGTATTTCAGGTTTACAAAAATTACAAGGTATATAGTTGACAGCTATTTAAGCAACTCACGCCCACGTCAGAGCTACAGTTCACCGTATAAGAATTAATGTTCACAAAAAAACTTCTTATAAAAATCAACTTATGACGGAAATAACTTACTTATTTTATTCAGATAAAAATTATCTTTGATCCATCAATTATTTGTATGTTTATTTCGCTTGTGCTGAAATCTTAGAGATATATTCATCTTAACAAACATTTTCGATACACTTTTGTTTTATAATTACAGAGCTCACATCGAGTTTTTGTATCCTTTTAGATCAGTTATTCAACGGAAAATGATCCTGAAACATTTGCTTTTAATATCATAGGGGTGTTTATGATATAAGAATGAAGACCCAAGCCTTTAATGATAATTCAAATAATCCGAAAAACTAAAATAAGATGTTTCAATTTTAAAATGTACCAAAAAGCTTCTATAGCACTGTTTCTAATATAAGGAAACAGTTTGTCATTGATTTTGTGAAAAGTTTTTTGAATCGAAATTAAAGATATGTCAAAAACTGGAAAAAAAACAACTTTGATTATTTTATTTTAAGCAAGTGCGTCTTAAAATATCGTCGTTATTATAAGTCATCGTATTTGATCGAGCATATTATCAAATTACAGGAATATCTTTTTCTTGCAATAAATATTCTACTAAAACAAGCCGTTTGTAAAATATCATTGATATTATTATTTAATTATGAATGTATGGCTGTGAAAATCATGACAAATATTTAGAAGCAATATTGAGATGTAGCCTACATTTGAAAGGTTAGAACAGAGGTTACCAACGCTGTGTCTGCGGGTGTCATGGAGATTATATTTTAATAATGGAATATAAAATATAATCATATTTTGATTCCACATACCTTTGTAATTCATTACTTTCAACCATAAATTTAAAAAAATAAAATATGGTTTTCGAATCATAGATGAAAATCTTTATGATAACAGATCTATATGATTAACAGGAACAATATCATACTCTATTAATTATGATGTACTAGCCAATAAAACGCAATACCAAAAATCGCACTGACTGAAAATATTTTGAATAGAAATTTATTATTTATTACCGATTTCCAACGATAAATTTGTTTTGAAAAATATGTGGTGCTCGCCGCCCTATCGATATTTACAAAATTTACTCTAAGGTTTTATATATACGAAAAGGTTGGTAACCTCCGGGTTAGAATATATATTATTTCAAAAGTTAAGCCTAAAAGCCGTTTATCATTTGTAAACACAGTCTATAATTTTAGATCATGTATGACATTTTCACTAGATCTAAAAACGGTTTGATATACTGCGTAATCAAGGATTCATACAATAAATGCCCACGATAGTAATTATCGGACGACATGAATTTTGTTTTTTGTTCTCACTTACACTCGAATATGATCTATGCAAGACAGAAATATGTTACAAGGTTTTTCATTATTTCATATATTTGTCGCAGGGCAATCAAACTTCAGTTTTTGGGTCCATGCTTAAATATTGTTAGAACATTATTAATATAATTTTTGTTATAGATTAAAGGAGTTTAATGGAATTGCAATATAAATTTAAATTGTTGAACGCTACAAAGTTTCAACAATGCAAATTTGATATTGAAATTCCATCAAGCACCTTCATCCGATATCATATATTCAACTTTTATCTGTCTAGCGTTAATCTTATTGTTCTAATATCGTTGAGCAACTGAGTAAACATCAGTTTTCAGTATAAAACTTTTGTTGAAATATGGCTCCATTAGGTGGTAGAAAAACCGCGTTGTGATGAATTTAATGTGATTTTTTTGTAAGTTTTGAAAGAAGACAGTTTGTTAAAGCTTGTATTGATTCGAGAAAAAATGTTTTGAGGAGATGACAAGTTATGATTGGCTTGACATTTAACAAATTTACAAAACCATAGACAGTTTTTACCTCACCGACTGTTATGAAGCAGTGAGCGATAAATATATAATACTATAAATTTGTTCTGATTATACTAACCAGTTTAATTCGTTTCAGGTCGTACTGATATTTTATAGCTTTATTATTGATTATATTATATATGTAAAATAACTGTTTTACTTAAGGATTGATATTTTATTTACCATCACTTACATATAAGTGCTATTTTTGTGTTTTCATTCCTTGCAAAATATTACAAAACTATAAATATTATAACCTGTTTATGTAATAATGCAAAAGTTGATAAACGTAAGCCAAATTTACAAGTCTTCTTTTACCTTTTATGGATAGGTATTTGAGCATATATTTATAATAAAACCTTTGATCAATATATTAGAACATTTGTTCATACTTAAATTGAATTAATTATTTTTTGACTTTCGAATTTATTTAATCATGTGTATTTTAATATAATAGTTGTAAATGTTTTGGTGCAGTTATCTCAACTTTAATGATAATTTTTTTTTTCGAAATGTACATGTCCATTTTTGCCTTTTTATTTAATTCAAATATTGTTTTCGTTGATTGAATTGGCATTTACTTGGTAGAACTCCATTTTTAAACGGTGAAAAAAAAATACCAATGTATTTGAGTTACAATTTTTTTTATAATATATTGTTGATGGCTATTTCGGCTCACATCTCTGACGATGGCGTGAGTCGAAATAGCTATCAAATATATCTTATAAAAAAAAATGTAGAACTAAAATACATTGCTATTTTTTTCGCCATGTCAAATATTGCTTTTTGTTCCGAGCCATTCTTTTAACAGATCTGAAAAAAAGACGCGCAAATTCAAACTGCCGACTAATTGTCCACATGAAAGAGCAATTTTCACGTCCGATGGCCAGTAGACAATATTTTAACAAAATTTCGTAACACAAAGCATTTATACTATATATATTTTTTTTGTTCGAGTGTAGAGGTTATTCACTAATATATTATCGTGATTCGTTATTCTAATATTAGTATTTTCGTGGCGTATTCTTAATAAATTAAATTTATTAAGCCATTGGCGCAATACTCAGTGACCTAATCGGCTATGCAGATTATTTTTACTAATTGTATGCACCATTGGAATAAATAATAAGAGGTTAATAATATATTTTACCTCTCAAATTAAAACTATTTTCAAAAGCTTACTCACAAATAAGTGCATAAATAAAAATATTCTTTACCTCAAAAATGTTTTAATAATTATATTATCTATAAATCATAAAACTTTCTTGGTGGATTTGCGAGAAAAATTGGCACAGTAAGAACTTGTTAATAGAAGAAAAATCTCAAGATGTATTATAGATAGACACGTTGTAAAATCTAAAAGAATGATATAACATCTCATAATTATATCATGAGAAAGTTAGTGCAAAAAACGTAATTGGTTTACATATGTAACTAAGTGTCGCTTCGACTTTTTGCGCAGTAGTAAGAGCCATATACAAAATAATGATACTTTCAAAGTATTTACAACTTCCATTTAACACTTTACAGATATGTAATAGAAAAAAACCGTCTTCTTAATGATTTTACTTCAAGAAATAAGCCTAGCATAACTTAAGCCATTAGGATGGATACCATAATGCGTTGTGCATTTATATAGATATCAAAAATAGCCTAATAAGTATTTCATTTAAAGGAATATAAATGAGTAATTAATTGATAGGTTTAAAGATAAAAATTAATACAATTGTGAAATACGAAAAGTGGAAAATTAAGAAAGACAAATAGATGAATTGATTAACTTGTAACAAAACCCAATCTAAAAAAACTGTATTTTTAACACACGTTGGAAAAAAAGCAATGTATTTTAGTTCTATAATATTTATTAAATTTACCTATCTATATACAGCTGCGTAGAAAAGTTATATAATCAATCTTTTCTTTCATATATAGTCTTCTATAACACCCCTGCTTAATATTGTGATAATAATGTTTTAAATGCGGCACATTGATTTTATGCATTTTTTTGAAGTGCAAGTTAATCTGGGTTTAATGGTTTTTTTTAAGAAAGGTGTAAGCTGGCATAGCTATTAACTATAGATCGTTTGAATAAATTTTGTAGAACTAAAATACATTGATATTATTTCACCGCGGTATAATGGATTTCTACAAAGCAAATCAAATATATTTTTGAAATTTTATTGAATATTTTTGGTTATTTAGTTGTTTTTAAAATTGTTTTTAATGTCGAAAAAAGTACGATGTATTACAAATATACCGTTTATAGAAACACACAACGGATCATCATCTATTTTTAAATGAACATTCATCATAAGTTCATAACATTCTTCTTAATCGAGGAATCACCTGTCACCTTCAGTACAAAACAAATTTTGTAATTAAGTGGTAATTGCTAGTTGTGGTATTTTTGGTGAGTTCATTGCGTCTATTACTTTTTATTAAAAATAAAAATCATAAAGAACGACTATAGCGTATCAAATACTGCAATTATACATGAATTAAGAAATTTTCATATGCACCACAATCATATCCGTTTTCATTATAACTTCCGTTAAATTTCAGTTCTTCGATATACCCAACATATGTTACAGTTGAAGATTGTGAACATCGTGAAGGGCAATATTGGATAGATTAATTGAAGTTTGAAATCTTTATCGCTTTTCTAGTTACCTTAACACATTAACACCGAATGACGTAGAATCCGCATTGTTGGTAAAGACCAAAATTGTATAGTGGCGGGGAATCATTCGACGGAGTTGACATTAATTGTTCATTAAGACACTTGAAATATTTTAAATTTTTATTTACAGACTCGTATTGTTCAAAATCCGTGCAATAATGGAATACTCATTTATTTATGTGTGGCAATACCGGATATTATGAAATAAAGCCGTTTAATTAATGAGAAATTGTATGACTTATCTAAAACATATTATAGTGATATGAAAGCAAATCAATCAATCAATCCGTTTCCTCCCAATTTTATCAATTTATTTCCGCGTCTATGCGTAGTTTGGCCGTTATTATTCCGTCACGAATGTGTTAAGGTAAAATGATTTTTATAATGAGTATACTGATATAATTAATATAGCAATTTATCTAGTAATATTAAGCTTTACATTTGATACGATAAAAAATTAATAAGATACTAAAGTAATTAATAAAATATTTCATAGCACTCTAAGGGTGGTTTTATCTTGGTCAAAGTTTTTTTCTATGAAAACTGTTTACAACAGTTGCTCAGCCATTATTTTATGAGGAAAGGGAGAGCTGACGCAGGGTTGGTGATTAGTTAAAACTATCGAAACCATATTTTTGATTTGATTTGAATGATTGGGAGGGAATTTCTACTCATCACCAAAACGATTGAAAAAAAGCAAAAGTTTAATCAGGTCTGTGAGATTCGTCAAGGAAGGCTATCGACATTGACTTCTGCACATCGCAATCGAAAAAAGTAGCATATGACAAGATTTCATACACAAGTAGGTGTTAAAAAATCTCTTTAATTAGTTTTGGTAAATAAAATATCAACTTTACTTGTTTTCAAATTTTTTTATGAAAAGTGACTAAGCAATTTATAATTAAATAATTATAATTAAATAATTACAAAATTGCATTCCGTTTGTGCTGCAGTAGGAACATAGCAAATATTCATAAAATGGAGATTGTATCTTTTGTCCACAAAGACCACATATCATAAATATTTATCTTGTTATCTCACCATAAACAGGCTCATAATGTAATTGACTTATAAATTTAAATGACTCATCACCATAACTCATGTCCCATAGATTTATGACTATAGGTCATTCTCAATTAAATAATTTATCAAAGAAAAATTTTAGCTTAAAAAAAGGGGCTGACCCCTTGCCTTGAATTAAAAGGTTTATTTTTGTTCACTCGGACAACGTTTCTGACATATTACTATTAATTAATTACCAATAAATGCTATACGTATCATTATGCTTACCATATTCTTTTCGTCGCGACTGAAGGCCTTGTGTGATCAATTATTTGATTCCCTTCTTTTTTTATTTGTTTCGTTTCAATAAAGCCCTGTAAAAATTTCTTCGAATTAATTAACAAAATTGATAACGCCTTAGAATTAATTTTTCAAAATATGAAAATACAAGGCAAAAATTAGGCACCAGATAGGCAGCGTTTTGTCACATAAAACAATCTTTACAAATGAAATTTTGCTAGAAAAATATTCACATGTTTATATTCGTAAAATATTTCATAAAAAGCAGTAAAAATATTTAATCATTTGTCGGTGAGTTTTTCTCCACAGAGAGGTTTACATGTATATTGAGATGCAAAAATTGTATGAAGTTGTAATTGATAGAAAAAATGTTTATTGTCTAAGATAGTAAACAAAGTATATATGTAATTATAAAATGTTATTAAAACACATTTTTAATTATTATAATCAAAATATATTTATAATCAGGTCCAGTTATATGCTCGTGATTAGCAAAACCGGTCCAAATATTAATAATATCGAATTGTGAAAAAAATACTGAAAATTGTGTTTTATTATTTAAATATAACGGTTTCTCACTAAGAAGTGCCAGTTAACACCTTAAAAGGCTTAGTGCATTTTAAGTACTATTTCCAGAATTTAGATTGAAATAGAAATTTAGAAGTGGATTCGATATGATTATGGAATATATCGTGAAGACATTATGGACTAAAAATATGTTTTTATTATTTAATATACATGACTTTCCACCAAGAAGTGACAGTTAATACTAACAGACATTGTCAAACCGATTACCTTTTAATTATGAAAAATTACATTAAAATACGAAGGTATTTTCATCAGTTGTGTATCATTATTCAAAGAACAAAGTCTAATATAATGCAAGCGATTGCTTAATAGACTCGGGTATGCAATTGATGTCGACACAACGTAAATGGGTATGTCTAAGCAGGCGAGCCACGCCCTTGTTCCCGCCCTGATAAGCTGTAATGCAGATCAGAATTAGTGTTTATCAGTGATTGTGATAAACTCTTGCGACGACGAACTTTTTTTTATTACAAGATTTTTGACGAAAATTTTTGTACTAAGAAGTTTTGTATAGAATCGAAAGTTTTTTATGAATGCTAAAATTCATACCGCTAATTATTGATTTATAAAAACGTAGAAACTAAAAGGGCTGCAAAATACTGTTGTATTCATATAAACCAAAATTTTATAGCTTTTTTATTCCTTGTCTTGTGTTTTAAAATGTGACATTTTAAAATTTATCAGATATTAAGATATTTTGTTTGCTAAAAATGAATGTTTGAGGGGTACTTCTTTCCTTTTTCTAGAAGTGGGAATGGGATTGAGAATTGGCAATAATTATCACAATACTATTATAATAAGGTTTTTTCTGTCAATTCTTGGTGGAAAGGCATGATTTTATTATAATAAAAAAATACATTTTTTAGTACCACTTCAACAGAGTAATATATATTTATTAGGGATGGTTTCGCTCATTGCGAGTATTATCAACTGATGCCCATCCTGATCATTAAATATACTGTTGAAATAGTGTGTAATTATTAATAAAATATTTATTTCAAGTCTTTACTATCCTCTAACATCTTTCTAAGTTCATTCTTTTCTGAGCTATATAAAGAATATTTCGACACCCAAAACTGTAAAAATTAATTCAGTACCTTTGGTACCAAAAAGCAACTTATTATTATTTAAACAATAGTAACTACTGCTTGAGACAAAATTCCAAAGAGCTTTAAAGTAGTAAGAAACCTTTTATATTTTACATTTTATACACTTATTTTACTTGTACTGTTTGTTGATTAAATTGGAATTAACTTCAATATTACACGGTGATAAAATAGCAATGTCTTTTAATTCTACCAAATTGATATATTTTTTAAATATCTTTTCCAGCTTAAGCTCTCATCGAAACGATAAATATCTACAGATAGACTAACAATATATAGCATCAGAAATACGGATAGTTCTGATAAACGCACAAGACAAAATAGCTATCAAATATTTTTTTTTTATAAATTTTGTATAACTAATATACACTGCTGTATTCTCACCGGGTTTTATAAGTGTTTCAAGTGCTTTCATTGCATGAAATATAATTTTTTCTACATCCAACACAGAAGAGTTAATAATCTTAAATCATAGTGTATGTCATTATGGCCGTAGTCAGTTTACAGCTTGAATTCAATTGTTCTATGTCGGTTAAAAGGTCTTTCGCGGCACGACATTTTACCAGTTAAAACAGGTCATGTCTGTAGAGATAGCAATGTCACCACAATCGTAAATGTGTAATTGTGGTACTGGATCTGAAAAGCGGTCTTATAAATTTTAGTAGTAGTCGTAGGTGGCGCTTGTTCAAATATACGATCGCTGTTTTGACTTGCACACAAAAATGCATTTAACCCATTAACTGCCGAGCCATGCGAAGACTATTACCAACAAATAATTTTAACTATACGAACAATAAATATTACAAAAAATGTTGTATTGTTGACGATAAGGACACTTTTTCACGTCATCAGAAGATTTTAAATAATAAAAACATATTTTCTTTTAGTACTTATTTCCACAATATATTATATGACCGGTTTCGCTCATCGCGATGATTATCAACCGATGCTGTGCGAATTAAAACGAAACAAAAAAAGCGAAGCTGAAAAATGTGTAAATGTTTTTTAAAATATCATGTCTTCACACCGAGAAGTGACAGTTAACACCTCGAAAGTGATATGTATATTTTCAAATATAATAATAAAAACAATTTTTTTTTCAAACTTATTTTCCTAATATATTTTAAGATTAGGACCGGTTTCGCTCATCACGAGCATTATTAACTGATTATCAACGTTCGTGATGAGCGGTATTGTCAGTCAGAGCTATCAAACGTTATCTGTTCAAATTGATCAAAATATACGTTCCTTTGTAATAGGCTATTTCACACAATGTTATTACAAATAGCTTGCAAAACCGTTATGTCATAAAATGTTCAAGTCTTTAACAACCAAAAATTTTCCTTTTTATTTTCTTCAGTTTTTTTTATTAAAATCAACAAAAAATTATACAGTACTACGCGCTTTCATCAGTGCGCTGGCGTCGTTTTGCGAAAGTCAACGTACAAATGTCTCGTGGGCCATCGTCGCTGCATTACTTACGTCACTGTATTAATATTTTTAGAGCTCCAGAAAACTGTAACATGTAAACATAACGTGAATGAACTTAAGCCTTAAGACAATATAATTGCTATATTAAACTTTTTTAATACAATTTAAACACTAAAATAAATAATACTTAACGCAATAACTTTTCAAAAAATAAATGCTATTATTGATTGAATTCACATTTACTTGGTAAAACTCTACTATAACACGGTGAATGCACTTTAGTTCTACAAAATTTATTAATGTATAATTGATAATCGTTTCATCATAGTTACCATAACTATCTACTTTACAAATTTTGTAGAATTAAAACCGTTTTTATTAACGTTGCAACTATTGTCCTCCCAAAATTATTACGTTTTCAATGAATTAAAAATGTCTTTTTATTTAAAGAAATTTAATGTACAATTCAAACAAAATGTTAATTGAACTATTAAAGTGGCTTATTAAATCGTTTTATGTATTATTGCAAAACAATTTTTAGTCAAGATGCCGTCGCAATTTAAAGTGCAATAATTTCAAGCCATCAACTTGATAGATGCTTTGAGATGGCGACCGTCTTATTGAGAGAATTTATCGACACACCTATTTTGATATATGGTGACACTTGTTTGAAAATAATCAACCCATAATTGACTACCTTTTACTGTCTGATAATTTATCACCATAACACAATCATCGAGCTTTTTTGAAGTATATTTTTTCGTTTTGAGTATATAATGATTACATAACATTTTGAGTTAAATAGCTGACCCATTGACATATACCACGGTCATAATATATTTATGATCATCGCATATAAAAGTGATAGTGTTACACGGTAGCTGTGATATTATTTACCAATATCGTGTTAACATGACAGTTTATTGACAGCTCATTCAAAACCACAGCAAAAAAACTTTTTCTATATTATTTTCTTTTTTTTTTTATTTTAAATCAATGTGTGTGTGTTTGTCTTTTATGCATTACTAAACCATTCATCCGATCGATATAAAAATTTAAAAGTTCTTAAGTAAACTTCTGCAAAAGCTTTTAGCATATCAATTGTCTAAAAAAATCAATGGATATGTGTGTAATTTATGATATCGACAGAAGGTGCTTGATGGAATTTCGATATCAAATTTGAATTGTTACAACTTTATACGATTCCACATATTTTGTCACTAATGACTCGGGTTTCGCCACTGTCAGTTCTGTTACATTCGTGTGATAGAATGCCTGAAGATGCCGAAAGGCGAACCCCGGGTCGTTAGTGACAAAACACGTGGCATCTTACAAAGTTGTAACAATTCTAATTTGAATGTGTGTGTGTTTGTCCGTTATGCATTCATGCGATCGGTATGATATAATACTTTCCATTTTTTTAAATACACTCCTGCAAATGTTTCTAGCCTTTTTTATTTCTCCCCAGCCCCCCCCCCCGCTAATAGTTATAAAATAAATACAATCAAAACGACATTATTAATAATTAAATTATTTGTTATCATAACGAGTATCTTTGAATTTCCTTACACTGAGATTGCAGTAACGCACGACAGATCAGCTAGTGAAAGATTGATCTAATGAAATTTATCGTCAAAGTATGAGAAATGTTTTAAGTAAAAGTATGAAATTTAATAATATATTACAACCCACAACAGTAGTGTTACAATTAAGACTGTGAAGTTGTTAAAAAACACGACTTTGGTTAAAAAAAGATTATTTTTGTCAGGTTATTTCTACCTTTCTGATTTATATATTTATTTTTATTTATTTCTTTATAAGTACACGGTACAAAACTTACAAATTATCAATTCATTGCTTTTGCACTGTGACATATTAACATATTTAAATATAAAAATTCAACAAAAACGCGGTAAAACAATCAATAAGGATTGCAAAAAAGAAGTCAACCAAGTAAGCTCATGAAATGTCTACTTTAACTGAAAAAATAGCGTTCATCTGAACTCACTTTCGTCAACATCCGAAGCAATACTGTTAAGCATTGTTAATGCTCTTACCATTGGCATCCCCATTAGCAGACAAATTATATACAAGATTTCTTAAAAAACTATCCGAAACATACAAATTGATATTATTAAGGATGGCAGAATTTTCATTTTAGCCTCAAATAAGTCGAAAAAAATACGTGGCTAGATACATTTCTCTTCAATTTTTAAAACTATTAAAAGTGAGCGTACCTAAAAGAAATTCAGTTGGTCAGATTATGTGTATTAACTTAAAGATCAACCAACCAATCTGGCAAATTGTTCATTGAGATATTCTTTAAAATATTGAATGGACTGAGTCCGATATTAAACAGAAACACGTCTCCGAGTCCGGCCAAAACACCGTGACTCCACAAATTTGATTTCGAATCGACAGCTTTGGTTACAATCGAAAAAATAGCTTTTATTCATTATAGTTAAAACACATTTGTTACAAGCATATTGTTACAAATAAATTGAAGTGATAATTGTGTAATTAATTTCTTAAAACAATACTTAACGTTAATACCCACATATCGTTAAATGATTTACAACGCAAATAGATTATTCATAGAGATATGTATAATACTATAGGCTTTTTGTAGGACAATATGACAGTCATGCTTAAATCTATGTGGGATATCAAAAGTACTACAAGACCTTGGTTTGCATGATTCACTTCATATTGAAATAAATTTAATTAAAAAAAATATTGAAGTATTAGCGAGACGAACAATCAAGGCACCAGTTGTGCAACCCTCCTTTGTTTGAGTATCGTCATCTATCATGTCAGTCACTGCATCGTCTTTTTGTACGACTTGTAACAGGAGCATACGGGAAGTTATAAGATTAATAATAAATTAACATTACAATTTTAATGACTTACGAATATTTTTATTTGAAATCAATTTTATCATACGATCTATGATATTATTGCTTTATATTAAATATTTTTCTTTATAAATAAGAAGTTTACAAACAGCTAAGAAAAAGCTATTAATATAAGATCGCTTTTAATTGTAGTGTTAATTGTCACTTCTTGATGGTAAAGCACGATATTTTAAATAATAAAAAAACATTTTTTAATACTTATTTGCCCGACATATTTTTTGATGAGGACCAATTTCGCTCATCGCGAGCATTATAAACTGAGGTGGGTGAAACTGGTCCTGATAAAAAATTACATTGTGGAAATAAGTATTTTTAATGCTGAATAAAAATATTAATAAAATTCCCGAGTAAAAAAATATTGTTGTTAAAACAACTTATTAGTAAGTAAATTAATCATGCACTGTTGTTATGAGTAATGTAGATCATTCAATGTAGGTGAAAACCTTGACGATGGCGAAGGATTTTAATATTTAATCATTCATCATCAAATATATGTACGATGATTAACTACAAAAAAAAAATCGCTTTTCAATATTGCGTGGATGTACAGTTAAGACAATCCGACAGTCAAGGGGTAGTTTTTTTTAGTACAGAAAATTCGATGAATTTCATTTACTAAATTTATGAAGGGTCTAATTATAAACTGTTTACAGACTGTCAGAATGGATACAGTTGCCAAATAGTAAAACCTATGCCACGAGAGAAAAAATGTGGAAGTGTACAGAATTTGAACGATTCAAATTTGATATTGAAATTACACTTAGAAAAGGTACTCAGTATATGTAAGGTTTTGCGATCCGAAATCTTTCAAAACGTTTGATGCTACTGTATATTTAGTTGAAAAATTAAAAAAAATGTTATACAATCAGTATGTAAATTTGATTTAGTATTAAATAAGAAAGAAGAATATGCAGCCATTAGCTTGATGCGTAAAAAATAAGAAAATATCTCCTAAAATGCTGCGGTGAGAAATTTTGTAAAACTGTCATGGAAATTATTTTTCTGAAGCTGAATATAATATTTTTTTTTGCTTTACAATATTTAAATTTCCGCAGATTAAACACATCAACAAGCAAATAATTAGCGTATGGAATTATTCGTTTATTATAAATAATTTTTGAACCAAATTAGAATAATCTCTTAGCAAGATCCTCTCATTTTGTAATTACAAAAAACAGCATCCTGTATTTTCGCCTACTGCAGTTGTGTAGTAATTGAAACTGAAAGTGGATTCTTGAAGCCCACTAACAAACTGTTTTAACAAAAAAACTATTAAAAAAAAACAAATTAAGCTTCAAAACCCTCTCCTCTCATGGCGTTAAATATCTTACGCCTTATAAATAAAATGACTGTGAATTTTAAGTCACGACTTCCATTTAAAAATGTTTGATTCAAATAAGGAGATGTGTAACAAATGCTTGTGAAATCGTGAACTATTTTATGATGGTGATAATAATTACAGATGAGCAAACTCGAGCCCTTTTCTATACTTCCGAACCTTGCGAATGTATTATCTAATATGACTTCAAATGATACATTTATCAGCTTAAAAACGTAAAATATTTTATCTTCATTTAAACGAAGGATTACAAGCTATTTTAAGAAACAATGCGGATATTATGTCAAAAATTTATTACGTGGGTGTACAATGTGTAAATATTTTTTTAAAAGTCAGATTTATTTCTAACTTACATACAATTTCATCACTTCATATATTATATTATACAATATATGTAACTTTAATATTCACGTCATATATTTCGTTACAATTGTCAGTAACGTATTATATATTGTAAAAAATATAATTGATTATTTACATAATGAATGTAGAACTCAAAAAACACAGCTTTATTAGTTAATAGATTTTTTCAGGCCCTTAAGTCAATTCAGATCTTGACGTTAAAATATTGGCTTAAGTTTTTTATAGTTCATGATATCGATTGAAGGTGCTTGATGGAATTTCAATACCAAATTTGAATGGTTAAAATTTTGTATGATTCCGCATGTTTTGTCACTAATGACTCGAGTTTCGTCAATTCTGTTGCATACATGTAATATAATGCCTGACGATGCCGAAAGGCGAAACCCCTGACTTTATTGACTAAAGATTTTTAGAAGTTTACTGATTGAGTTTATTATTTACTTGATAGGACTCCATTGTAATGCGGTGAAAAAAAGCAATGTACTTAAGTTCTACAAAAATTATAACATATATAGTTGATAGATATTTCAGCTTACGCTTTCATTAGACTGTTTTTTATTTTCAAAACCATCATAAAGGATGTTTAAATAAAATTTTATTTCGTGCATTTCTTATTAGTAATTAAAAAACATTGATGCCGTTAAATTCTATTTTATTCATGAAATAACATGTAAATTAAATCAATACCTGATATATACAAACGCTTAACAAAGTTTATTAAAAATCGTTTATTGTTCAATTTAAAATGCATTATGTAAAGTAGGTGTAAAAGTCGAAATGAATTTGATGGCCAATTTGGTAATAGATTAATTCTCAATGCAGCCGTCAAAAAACTGCCCAGGGCTTTCCGTAATTGTGTATTTATTTATTATGGGACTTAAAATAGAATACTTAAATAGGCTTACTTAACCACGATCCATCGATATTTAGCCAATATTTTAAACGAATAAAAATATTGATTTTCTCAAAATGCTAAATAATTTAAAAAGATCTGAAACGATAATGGTAGCCGCCACGTTGACAGTAGTGAGCGTGACATTAGCGCACAATATAAGACAGATAAAAAAACTTGTAAGCCAAAATAACATAATTTAAATTAAATTTTACTGTTACAGACATCTTTAAGAAAACTCGATTTGAAAAAAAAAATATTCTAACCTAACCTACATATTTATTTTACAGTGTTTGTATATAAGTTTTTTTGTCTTAGTATTTTACGATGTTATTTGAAATTGCTATATTATTTTTTCAATGATATTTTGAAGTTACTGTGTCATTACTATTTATTTTTGAAGCTTAAAATGTTAAAAATATTAATACTCCGCGCTCGCATCGGTACGTTAATGTCCCGCGTTCTAATGTCGCCACAATTCAGTAAAAATTGAAAATAATACACGTTCAAAACATGAAGATTATTTTAATATCCGGATCATATAAAAAAAATTGTGATTGAATACTTTATTTTTTAATAATATAATCTAATATTATACGATCTTGTATTCAAGTTAATATCACTATTGTTTGCGGAAATCAACAATTTAAAATTATTTTTAACATCAAATGCCGATCGAAAAATCTTTAGCAATTAATATACAATAAACTTTGAAGAAGTAGATACCATAATGATGCAATCAAGTGTAAATGGTCAAAGCTGATCATTATTTTGCTGAGCGAAATTGGATCTTTTTATGGGCAATTCCCTTTACGACGTTGACATTTACAGAAGATTCTAACTCGGCTCGATATGCTGATTTGTTTTGATTCGATAATAAACCAATAAATCTGGTATATTAAGTATGAAGTGTTACAAGTCAACACCTCGTTGAAATATGTACCCGCTTGTAATAAACAGAGATATTATTGCATACTTTATAAGGCAAAACCTAAGTACACCTGGGCCTTGTATAACACGGTTCGAATATTTGGTTCCACAAAAAATTCTTGTAATACAAATCCGTGTTATACAAGGTTTGAAGTTCATACAAAATTAAAGTTTGCGTTCCAAAAAAAATCGAAGATAGTTTATATAAATATGTACTTAATTTTTTTAAATTAATAAATATACATACTAATTGAAAGAAATTTTAATAACATAATAAACCATTCATTCATCATCGCTATCACTTAGAATTCTATATTTATTTATTCTTTTTCGGCAGTGTTCATCATCGGAAGATTTTTCTGTGGTTTTTGCCTTGAAAAATTCGTTAATAAGCGATTGTTTGTTTTTAACGAACGAATCTTTACGTATTTATTGATAGGTTCCATAATATTTTGTAATTCCCTGTTACATTTTAAGCTCCTTTCCTTTACAGGATTATTATCAAAAAAATTCTCATTCAATTTTTAATTTTTTCCCTTTAAACTGTGTTATATAAAACGTGTTGTATAAAACCGTGTTATATGAGTCCTAGGTGTATTTGCAATATTTATTCATCTACTGAACAAAGTGTAGATTTATTGACAATCAATCATTATATATAAAGATTGTACCTGTTGTAATTATTCAAAAATGAGCACATCGATAATTCCTTTTGAAATGCATTGCCACACACGACCCTAGATTTCCCTTTCAGCATTTTTAGGCATTCTATCACACAGATGCAATAGAACTGACAAATATATAAGAAAAATTTCTTTCTTGGAGCTAAATATATATCAGAAATTAATTAAATAACTGTTTGATTATAATGGTATTCAATTATTGAAATAATAATTGTACAATACAGCTTATGATTTTATGATGAAATGTTTGTCAAGTAACCAACTACCATTAAAATATCATTGGGAAATTTATTATCATTGATACCTACTTATTTATAAATATTTATGACTATTTATAATGTGTCAGTTCTATTGTATATAACATGATTGAAGATATTGATTGAATTGCAATTTACTTGGTAGAACTCATTATAACATGAAAAAATAGCAATGTATTTTAGTTAATTTTGTAGAAAATCTGAAGTTATTGAAAAGCGAAACTCGGTCGCGTGTGACATAACATGTGGCAATGTGCAAGGTTTACAAATTTTGTATTGAAATTCCATTAAGAACCATTAATCGAAATTGTAAATTAGTTTCTTTTAATGTGTTAACGGTAATTTTATGGAAAGATTTTGCTTTAAATAATAAAACACAATGTTCAATACTGTTTTCACAATGTTGTTTGGTGGAAATATCAATTCTCTTCTCATTCGGATATAAATTCCTTTTTAAATATGAGAAGATTTTTTTAAATTATTGAAAATGAGTTATGCAGGATTATGATATCATTTTAAAAATATGCAGGAAACATTATTTATTTGAATACAAACCATCAAATAAAATTTTGAAAGACATAAACATTGACACAAGCTAATTAGAATTTACAAGCTAATCGAAATTTTGCTTAATACTGATGAATGGAATTTTGAAATAGGGGTCATGAACCGAAAATTTTGTTAAACGTGGTATGGTAAACAAAAATATTTTATACAAAAATTTTATATATTTGTTTAATTTGTCGCCTTTTAGTGACTTCTTTGAATTATTATAAATGAGCACAATAGGAATTTACTTTTTTTTTTATATTCTTCGATTTTATTTAAGCATTGTAATATATTTTGTTATTTTTATTCTACGTCTTATCAATTGAACAAAAACGGTCATGATCGTTATAAAAATTTTGAAGTAGTACAAAACAAACTATTGTATAATATATCGATCACAATTAAATGCGTTGGATGATAGTGTGTATTGGCATAAAGATTGTCAGCCGTTGGTGGCAATGTAGAAAGGTTCACTTTATATTTAGTTTTCATTGAAGCCAATGCCAAAAAACGCTTTTCACAGAAATATTAATAAAATTAAAAGGTTTGCATTGGAATATAAAAATAATTCATTCAATTTAACGTTACAAAATTTTATTCACTTAGAAATATAATAATATGCTTTTTGAATTTTGAAAATTATTTTTTGTGAAACAAGTTTTGACACCTCTCCGGTTGGAAATCCGTTACTAATCATTCATAAAACATATTCACTTATGAATTTGTATCTAAGAGTAAATTTTAAAGCCGTTTTTATATTATTTCGTGAAATATTAAAAGGATTGTTTTGAATATAAGTTTGTGTGATCAATTCGATATTTGATATAATATACGCGTTTACTGTCAATGAACTTTGATCGACCGAAGAACATGTTATTTAAAATACGATATCAATCAATTGGTACAAAATGTAATTCATTAAATGAAGCACAATGAGTCTTCATCCACGACAAGGTTTTGTAAGGAATATAAACCATTTCAATAAAAAAATGTAATAATTAATTACGAAGCGTCTTTCACCATGTCATGGGAAATGTCTACGGGGATAATACCAAGGTCTGTGCTTCTACTTCACCTTGAAACGTTCCTAGAAGTGAGTTACCTGACGTTGCAGATTCTTCGCAAGGATACAGTGAATAATATAGACCTGTCAAAGTTTTAAAAAGTAATTCATAATGTTTCCTCGTTTGATAGAATTGACTGTTTGAAAATGCTGTGAGAAAAATAAAATTGCAAGTTGCATTTCTCAAATTCCAAAAAGATGTCTTATCCTTTGTTAAGAAAAGGTCAAGTTTGAATGACGTGTGTGTAATAAAATGGTTTATCGTATTTTGCGGAAATTTCTTTAGATCATCCACTTTTATAAAGTTGAGAGTATGCATATTTTTATTAACCGTTATCTAATTATTATCTCAGATGGTTTTTTTAATGCGCGAAACGATCTTTCGCTTATGATGTAATAAAGTTATGCGGAACTATTGTGCAGCATGTCATCACTGATTAGGGATATAAAAACCCTGTTTATACAAAACCGAGATTTATATATTTTGATGAATTCATAAACATCAATAAACTGGTTTTGAAAATGTAAAGTACCGACATAAACTATTTTTAACAATGGAGCTTTGATCAAAAAAAGCTCTGACATCATATATCGTATAAATATGTAAGAAAATTTTTTTCTGGTTCAAAGTATATATTTTTGCCAAAGCTTAAAATAATCACTTATATTGAAACACATGATATAGTATTTTAAGTTATAAAAAAACGATATATTTTATGATTAGTAAAACGTTAAAAAGTAAAGTTCAGTTAAAAGGGATCAATGAATTGATAATACTAATTTTAATAGCCTTTAGAGCTTTTAAAAATATATTAGAAAGCTTCTCACATCCAAAAAAATCTCTTTATTATTGCTAAATACTTTTAAAATATGCCATTTTCACAATAATAATGATATTTTATTTTAATAAATCATTGTAATGCATTGTGTCACGGTTCACCTAGCGTTGCCGCGTGGCACACCAGTATACCGTGGCATACCAATTGTAGAGTAGTGGTATAGGTGTATCAATTTTGAAATCACCGTTTTCTCACTTCCTTTGAGTACCAGATGAACAATTCAAACCTAAAATGATATATTAATGAAAGAATACGTTTCAATTTATAAGCCTTGTTTCTGATGAACAGTATCATACGAAGGCCGGAAATTCTAAATCATCATGAGTTCTTTATGATAAATTGTTGAGTGAAATAATGAGTAGTCTATTGTGCTAATCAAAAATACTATGACGCAATATTACAAATTTCTTTAATTAATCGAGTCGATTCGGATATAATGAAATCTTTGTTAGTAAAAATATACATATTTAAATAATATGATTGTCTATTAATATGACATCATTTTTTTATGGCAGGCATATTTGTGAATGTCTGCTAAGTTATTACCGTGTAAAATTGAAAATTAAATGTTTTTTATCGTCACAAACACACCACGGTCACTAGTTTTTTTTTTAATACAACAATTATTTATAACAGTTAAAAATTAACTCATATATCAAAAATGCAAGGTGAATCTCAAACAGTCATCTGGAACTCTCTTAATTGTTAGTCGGGACAAGATAATTGTTTGTGATAAAAAAAACTGTTGGAAAATAAATGATAGTATTGAATAAAATACTTATATAATTATTAAATAAAGATAACAGTTTAACTTTGGGTACGCATTTCTTTTTTGACTTCACTTCTTGTTTGAAGAATTTCGGTTTCTATCTATCCTCCAAATTAATTTAAAGGTTTGGACTGTCACTTCTTGATAGGAAGGCATGATATTTTAAATAATAAAAATAAATTATTAGTAATTATTTCCACAATGTATTTTATGAACAGTACCGGTTTCGATCATTGCGTGCTTTATGCTATTTAGCATAAAATTTGTGTATCATGATTTAAAAAAGGCACATTTTTCGATTTCGTTAAAATTCGGGTTTTTAGTTTTAGTGGGGCTTTTGATATTATCAATTTATATAAAAAACCTCGACTCCACGTTATTCGAGACACTCTGAAGATGCGACAGTGCGGTAAACATTCAAATATTTCTTTTATCATTATTACTTCGTAACATGTTTTTTTTAACACGGTTTTTCACCGTGTTATAATGGAGTTCTACCAAGTGAATGCCAATTCAATCAATAAATATATTTTTTTTAGTTCTTTTTATTTAATTGTTTATCTTTCAATGATTTAACTGTCGATTCTTTGTTAAATGGTATTAAATATAAACAAATAATGCGGGACAAGTTATTTCTTTACAGTTTGGCACTTTAGATTCAATAAAGAGTTTTTAAGCTCGTTTAGTATTTAAACAACAGATTTGATTATGTCTTGAATAATAATAATGTGAACGAAATAAAAAATACGATTTTTTATTATTTTACAACCATTCTGTAAATAACAAAAAAATATTCAACAAAAGTGTCAAAAAGCGATAATGTTTATGGGATGACCAAAATATTTAGCTTTTTGATTGAAGAAATAGATAAATCGGGGAACATTAAATGGGGTATTATGTATTATTGATTATGTAGGTGCTGGGTTGCGAATCTATTCGATAAAATCGGGTTTACACTGTATTGGGTAATGTCAACCATCAGAAAAACATCCTTGTATAAAATGATGAAGTAAAAACCAAAATAATTTTATTTCAACACAAAGATTTATTACTGACCTGATTTCGATAAAATATCGAATAAATTGTTTCGATATTTTACAGCAAGAAAAATATTATTTACTCAAATTTTGGATAGTGTAGCTCATTGCTAATTAATATAAATGAATACAGGATTGAATAATTAATAAGCATTTAAATTGTGTGAACGTAACAATTAATTTAATACATTTAACTCGCAGTATCGTTTCGCATAATTTCTGTAACAAAACGTGTTATTTTATTTAAATATTCATGCCAAAGGCAATAGACGATTTTTCTTCTCAGAATAGAGCGCAAGCATCTTTAGCATCTGTGAACAAAGCATGTATTTCATTTATATCGATTAAAGGCATAACTTCTCAAAATGTTACGTTACTTTTCAACGCTAAATAGTAACTCATTCCAGAAAAAATTATATAAACACAATTTATTTTCTACATAAATTTGAAATTTTCGTTCACGTCTACTCTCAATTATATATAATACAATAATAAAGTATCTATAAAGCAATATTTTTACTTTTGTTTTAGTATCTTTCATATTAATTTGCAATAGATCCGGCAAATTTTTCATTGAAATATTTTTCGAAATTGTGTAATCGAAAAAGTAATCGGAGACAATCGTTTTTGACGACTCCCACTCCGACTTTACAGCCCTGTTTATCGGTAGTTATCGTAGAATTAAAGGACTTTCCAAATAAATATATACATATATATATATATTTGCAGTGAAACCCCAATTCTACATTTTTCAAAGGACAGTAAAAAACGAAAAATGCGAGAAAGTATCATTCCATTTTTTTTTTGAAAGGAATTATATTTAAATAATTAACAATACAAATGTAAATATCAAAATACCACAGATGACTAATTGTTTGTATTAAAATTTGAAAGCAATTTCCATATTGCATGTAAAAAATGCAACCATCTATTGAATTTAAATGCAAGTTAAATGATTTAAAAATGTATAATTTTAAATATTAACGAAGCTGGGTATCTACCATATGATATGAAATATAGTATCTATAAAATGAACAGCTGTTTGTAGTTAATGGTGCATCAATCAATTAATAAAATTGCATACAATAATTTTCACTCAGCCGATATTAAAATAGGATAGTAAAATTTATTTACACGCCGTCGTAAATGATTTAGAATCGCCACTATCGATCGAATGATACGTCTTGAGAATATCAAGGTCTCCAATCGCATTCTCCACGTTTGTATAGCATAACAACGTAACCTGTAAGACGATTCGTAATTTTTACACAGTTGCGTTGTTGTGTGGATTATCTCAGCACAGATTATCGAGATCAAAGCAATTATTTTCAATATAATAATATTACAGATGTCTATTCTTCCTTCACCTTTTAGCGTTGGTAGACAGGATACAGTAAAGCTAGAATCATACACTATACTTAAAAAAAATATTCATGTTTTACCTACTCTCAGTGTAAATAGGGATTTTTTAATTCTTCTATGATGTCGACTGACGGTGCTTGATGGAATTTCAATATCAAATTTGAATCGTTGAAACTTTGTACGATTCCACATGTATGAAGTCTCTAGTGACCCGGAATTGCCTTTCGATATCTTCAGGCATTCTATCACACGGATTCAACAGAAATAACGCACAATTAACAAAGAGCAATTTATTAATATTATATGCTCATTTAAACTGTTGAAAATGAGTATATTTCGTCATATTATGTCACTAACGACCTAGGTTTCTTCTTTCGGAATCTTCAGACATTCTATCACACTGATGCAATAGAACTAAAGACTAGTCAGAAAAATCATGTGGAATTGTACATTAATAATTCAAACTAGGCTTAGAGGCTTCAAGTGTTCACATGTTAGCTCGCAATGTAGCTACAATTAAACACATAGAAAAGCTCATCTCGGTAGAAGTTTTAATTGTAGAAAACTCGTGTTTTTAGACAGTTAAAATAAAAGAATAGGGTCTGAGCTACACTTTTTTTTGACCAATCGAAACACCAGTGACGCTGACCATTGACTAAGCAAATAAAAAAAATCTCTAACAATAAGATCAGTAACGAAAAGATGTATCTTTTTTGGACGTTACTACAATTTTTCTACTTGAACCGATGAAGTCATAGGCTTTATTTACCAATTAAAATCTTACATTTATTTATTTTTCAATTAGTTCATTGATATATCACAACAGCATTTAGAGCCCTTATCTAAAATGCGACTTAGTTGTTGAAGAAAAAATTGTCACTCTTAATGTATATAAACAAAAAATACTATAACAAAAACCTTATGTTTGAATTGTCAAATTTCTTTTACCGGGCCATATTATAAATAGTTCAAATAACTTTCAGAATATATCAACTTTAGACCATCGATATACGATAATGAAAATGATAATTTACAAAATGTTTTCCTCCATTTCAAAACTGGCTTAAAAGGTTTCGTATAATCCTGTCTTAGAAGAAAAAAATATGAAGTGATTGCCTTACATTATTTAGACGTTGAAGAGCGGTGTCGAAATATTATAGTGATTCAATTATTTGCTCTAAGCTGTGATTACCATTGTTTTATTGCCGTTAATCTTTATTATAAATCTTTAGCAATGTAATGAGGTACCAATTACTTTAAATGTTTACGCTATTTGAGAATTGTTCGTGTATATTGGCATCTGTTCAAGAATTAAAAACCATTTTAAATATTTAAAACAAATATACAATGCATAACTAATTTCTTTAATTTATAGCACTTAAATGAAATCAGAAATGTCTTGTCAAAAATAAATAGACTAATAAATATTTGAGTAGTGCATTACCTTTCGCTAGCATTGAAAGTCAATGTAGCAGATAACATATGAATGGTGCAATTGACACTTGAAATAGTCAAATTATTTTACAAAAGAATACAAAAATACTCGTACACAAGATTTTATAGTCTAATAAACAAAGTTTTTGGTTTTTTACCACGCTGAGAACACAAGTCAATGGGTTAAATTCCTGGACAATAACTATTGTTAATACAGATTCGTTTCGTATGTATTTATTAATTTGATGTTTTTAATTCTCCCCGAGTCATACAATTGGGAAAGTGGAGTAGTTAACAAAAAACCATATATTCTTTCCTCTAAATTTAATCATCTTTTTCGAATAAAAACATGTATATTCTTATGGCTTGTAGTCACAAATAAGAATATATATACAATAAATACTCTTTTCTAATATTAAACTTGGTGTTATCTTAAATAAAAATAATATCATATATATGCATCGTTAAACAGGTTGTTATAGAAAAGCTTATCGACCAAAACTATACATGACTTAATGTTAAAATAAATAAATCTTTTCTATTAATTAAGAAATTTGCCTCCCAATTTAAAAACGATTCACATCTATCGATTATTGTTCTTTATGAGCAAATTTAATTATAATTTCACCTCAGGCAACATTTAGCATTTTATAATAATAAAAACAAAAAAGTCATTATTCGTTTAGTTAGAATTATAGTTTTTTTTACAACTATACTTAATCTGTAATCTGTATGACTATTTTATAAATATTTGGTATGTAAACGCGTGACTCGATCGTGTCCAATTATCTAACGCAAATATACAAATGTAGGTCCGGTAGAGATATGAACTTTTTTCTACCCTTGACATTACGATTAATATATTGTTAATAATTTGTAACATTCCACACTTTTCCTGTCGTTACGATTATGACTTATTGATAAAATCTGTAGCTAAATATGTTTTAATACAAAATAAGTTTCATAACGATTTAGTACAGCCTTCTAAAAAAAACCTCGAGAATAAAAAATATTGAATACGTTGACATCTTTATGTAATATATTTTTTTATTTATGACACGAAAATATGAAGTAGCATAATATGACTGATGAATCCGGTATATATTGAAATATACTTACGTAAAGGAAAAATAAGTAGACTACTGTAACTGAAAAAAATCTATTTTTGTGAATAGGGTTTACTTATGCAGAAAAAAGAGTAAGTCTTGTCTTTTAAAAGAAACGTTTTAATATTGATAATACAATGTTTCATTCGCTTAAAAGCAAAATCCATGATGTATCTTTTTTGATATTAATAGTTAGCGATAATTTTACTTTTTATTCAGAAAATTATGCATATTTTGAATATATCAATAATAAAAACCTCAATTTTTTGTACTATTACCACGATTCTATATTTTAAAATCAGAACCAGCTACATTCTTCGCTAGAATTAGCGACTGAAACATAGTAGTATCTTTGAAATGATCGTATTTTTGTTATTTTAAATGCAGTGCTTTTCCGCAAGACGCCACGGTTAGTACATTGAAAGCAATATTTTAAGTTGCCAGTAAACTGCTCTTTTTAATGCGTAATGGAAATAATATTGAATTCTTCGCCATTTGATTGTTTCAATTAAGCTTTTTGGGCTCTCCATGTCATCAAAAATTCAAAAATTTCATTTCATGTGCTTTCGTAAAGTTTTTCAAGTTATTCTATCATGTGAAATGACATCTGGATTAATTTTGATGAAGTGTGTAGCTTTAAGTTCACACTCTTCGTCTCATATTTGTGATTTGAACTCGTTTTGCTTTTGCACTGTAGAGGAAAAAATATTTTGCATTCATTAAGAAAAATCAACGAACTCTATTTTGCGGTAAGCACTTCAATACTCGATATTCATGACTGAATCAGCTTATTGTATGACCAAACCGCAAACAAACATCGTGCCTTGTTTGGCCAATGGTCCATATTTTCCAAATACTGCTCTAACGCCATTTAAGGTAGAGAATCTGAAATTTTAAATATGTTAGAACACATTTATTTTAACAAAGCTTTTTGGATATCGTTGATAACGTTTTTAGATAATATTTGATCAGGTAAGCTCATATGTAAACTCAATTTGCTTTCATTTAATTGATGATCGTTTAATTGCAAACTAATACTTTGAAAACAAAACCATGTGTTTTTTAAAGTATTTGGTGACTATGATTGTTTTGGGCTACTCATTAAAAGTGATATGACTTTAAATGTATATTTAATTGAAGGTTTGTTATAAATTTTATTTTTTTTAAATGAAGCCGGCATGTCATATACAATATGTTATTTTGTAACAATTATGAATGATTTGATCTCAAATTATGTTTTGTTGTTAAGACCTCGCATTCGAGGTTTTTGGTAATCCACCGATTCTAATGCGACCTTTCTTTATTCATATTAATAATTATTTCCACGTTCAAAATAATTTTAAATCATAATAAATAAAACAAAATTGCGTAGGCAAGTTTAAGAAGAGCAGCCTCGAATGATTTGAATGTCTCACGATTGCAGTGATGCAAAACGGATGACAAAGGTAGTATTAAAATAAATAAGTGTGGTTGTCAATAAATGTTTTATTTATTGTATCATTTTATCAATAAAAGTTGGCTTGCCAATGCAACAAGAGGTTTGCCGACAAAATTCTTGCTTAGTGCTTCGATACTAAAAATCACTATTAAAAATACAAATATTTTCAATACAAAAGCTTAACATTCAATAATTTGATGTTGGTTGACATTGAAAATAGAATAAAAAAAAAAAAATACTCAAAAATACCCTTAAACTGTTAAATTATATTTTGGACAAAAGTACTATACAGATAATGTTAAGAGTGTATTAACCGTACAAACAATATAAAACTTGAATATTATTTTTACATTTGTTGCAATAAGTAAATGTTTCAATGAATTTTAAATATGCGATTATTAAGTATAATAGATAATTAATGTCACTTTTTGCTACTAAAATAAAATAAAAACACGCCTTTATTTTTAAAAATAATTATTACATTTAAAATATTGCCATTTAATAATACATTGCTATAAAAAATAGACGTGTATACATTGAAACGATCATTGAATTGCCGATTGAAATTATTATATTTGTTTATTTAATTTCGTTTTGTTTTGTACGAAAAGGTTTTCAATAACTATAGTGCACAATGTTACCACGCTTAACAAGAATTGAATACCCGAAGATCATTTATCCGATACATTCTATTTACTATTTATTAGATACGTTGTGCAAGACCACTCTCAAACGCAAAATTTATCAATCGTGCTAGTTATTTTTTGTATCAAATCTATACTAACAAGCCAAAAGAGCGTAATGTGATATTTTGTGAACCTGAGTAATGCAAGAATTAATGTTATGTTTTTTGTATGTTGCCATAGTGATATTAAAAAAAATACACGGTAAAATATGCAAGAACAGAATAAAACAGTTTTATGTTTTTTATACTGTATTTATTTCAAATTTTCTATAGGTCTAAAGTTGATATATTAACTGCATATGAAACGCCTAGGCACAATATGTTTTAAATATAACACACTTTTATAATTTAATCTTTTCTTTGAATTGTTAAATTTCTTTTTACGAGTCATTCTAGAAATAAGTCAAATGCTCTTTATCGGGTGAAATTTTAGACCATCTATATTTTTCACTTTTAAGATGTTAATTGTCGCTTTTTGATGGAAAGGCGTGATAGTTTTAATAATTACACATTTTTAGTGTGTTTCCACAAAATATTTTATGATCGGGACCGGTTTCCATTACTGTATCAATTAACAGACATAAAATCCTCAGTAATCTTTATATTTTTTATTTGTTTGTATTTTATGTAATGCTATATTAAGGATTATAGGACCATAAGATATGACTGAAAATTTCAAAATATACCTTTACTACTCTTGCAAAGGTTTCTGAATTACTACAAATACGTGACAACTCATTTAATTATTTTTTATCATTACAAAAACTCTTACGAATATTTCAACCATGTCACACTTTGAGAATAACACTTTGCATACTGTCAATTATTCATAAACAAATTTTGATTTTGGAATAAACATTCTACTGAATGGTTTTTTTCTTAAAAATTTTCACCCAATTCGATTACTTAAAATCTTATCAAGAACTATTCGTATTTCGAACAATTGCTTTTGTGAAACTGGAATGCTTTGAGGTAATAAATTTTTAATAACATTTTGCAAGCCATCGATTGTAACGAGCAGTGCAGTTTGTTTGAATGGCAATACAAAGCATTCCAGGTACCCACTAGTTTTAAATACAATAATTCAATGAAAATGAAAATTAATAAAAAAAAAATAATAAAAAGTGTTGTAATAGACATCAATACTTTTATTATTTATTCGTTTGATAATTATACCCGTTTGATGGTTAACACTCAATTTCCGATGGTTCAATAAATTCAGTATGATCATTGTATGTATACTGATATATTATACATATAATATTACTATTGTGTTCTGTAGTTTTTTTTGTTATTCGAGCAATGTATGAGAAAATTGTGTGATCGATTAATAATCTATTTTTTTATATATCCTGTTCAATAAATAGGCGCAGAAAATATTTGAATATTTATACGTTTTTATAGAGGGCAAGGATAACTTTTAAATCCATGGATATTTTAACAGTCTTTTTAAGATTCGGTTATTAAATTATATTCAATCAATAACTTAGATCTAGCTTAGTTGATATTTGTGGGACAAGTAAATTTTGGGGAAAATTAATCATGTTAATATAATAAAAATATGATTTGGTTTAATATGCATTTATATACACTCTTTCTTATGATTAAGTTGGAAATTTTTCGATCTTTACAGTAAAATAAAATATGAACATATCATTTTATATTTCAAACGGTTTGACGACCAAATATAAACAAATGCACTGTTATTGGTTTTAAAACGACATATTAACTTTCATTTACCAAGCAATTTCGGTTGAACGTCTAATGAACCATGATATTTTTTTTTGTAGATAAACATTATAAAGTTTAATTCATTTAAATGTACGAGCATAGTTATGTTAATGTGTATTGAAGAAGCTAACTGAATATAGACAAAATAGACCTAGGTGGGAACGAAATCCACGACATTTTACATCCAAAGTGATTGATTCTGCCGCACGTATTAACGACTTGCACAGGTAAATACATCGTGACCCATCAATGTAATAACTACAGATTAAAAAGTAAAAGTGATTTTCCAATCTAGAGATGGAAGTAATTCGATCGGAAATTTAACATTCTTGGTACTTCCGCATAGCCATTTATCGCTTAAACTCTTCTATTTGTTAATACCCCAGCATTGCTTGCTAATTATACTGTAACATATTCATCTTGAATAGTACTTTACAACCTAAAGCTGCACTGTTTCCCATAGGGGCGAGTGCTTCTTTCTAATTACTAATATATATATATTTATAGTTTTTCAATATGTCCAGTTATAGTAACATCGAATCAGTTGTATTATTTAGTAGCACAGCGATTGGAATTAAAAAGCTATCAATTTTCACCTTATATTATAATGCAAGTTAATATTTTTAATTATAAAACTTTTGAACCGAGTATTTGACGAAAACAATAATCTTAATATTACTATTAAAGAACCAGGATAGTGATACAACAATTGAAATAATAAAAATAAAATTCATTGAGGTTTATATCGTAGAATGTCACCTACCATTAAATCCCTAGAAAATCGTTTATTTTTTAAGGAATATTAAGCACGTTTTACCGCGGGTTTTAAAATGGCCATGCGTTAAAGTCTTTATTTACGCAAACGAATTCGTGATTTAAATATATTGAAATAAAGTTGATATCTCTGGTCTGCGGGTAAAAATTTAACCCTACTGATAATATTAAGTGTTTCTGGGCTCAAAACCTTGTAAAGTAAATTTCAAAGTTGGTTTTTCCCCAAATATATCGCACAGAGAAAACAAGGATATGGGCGATAATGATATTTTTTGTCTTGATGTGATTTATCTGGTACGTCAGGCAAAAAAAATACCAAGAAAATTATTGATCCGTAATAGTTCAAAATGCAGATCATCTGCCTTTCTTAAAGAATTATCCTAAATGAGATTTTTTCAACGAAAGCTGCGGGTCACTAAGTTGGACAATTTATCTTTTTTGAAAGATTAAAACAGAACCTATGTAACATGTCACTTACATGCATAATATTGTGTAATTTTCTTGATGCAAAATGACATGAATAACAAAGTTAAATTAATTATGTTTTACGTTTGAATACGGACAATAAAATATGTCGATAAGAACAACACATCATATTTATTGTGAGTAAGTAACAGCGAGTTACAGCTCATTAATCAATATATGGATGGACTTAACATCTTCCGTGTGATGATCGATCACAATAAAATAATAACAACGTCGATATCAAATCAATCCTTGAGACTGAGTTGGCGATCTATCACTATTATGCTCAGATCTCAAAACATAATAATTATTTTAGTTAAGTGAAGATAATTTTTTTTAACAAAAACAATATTTTTTCTGTGGTCATTTTTACAATGCTCCCTCGCTTCCTAGTGTATAAACTTTATTATTTAGAAGCAATTTGTTTTCAATCAAGTAAATCAGTCAAACGAAATGATTTTTATCGAATATGTTACAATACGATTTCTTGAATGAATCATAACGAAAATAATTTATTTTTCGGTATAGATTAAGTGTTTATTATCTATATCTTTAATATATAAATCAGTGTATGAGTGTCTTTTGTTATATGTCATATAAAATACTATACGTTAACGTTCAATATCTAGGCATATTTAAATATTTTAAATAAAATAATATTGTTAACACTCAGTGAAATCTTTTGAAATAAAGATACGACACATTATCAAGAATTATTGATATTTTATTGGTTGTAATTATTTGGTTTTTCTGGCTTTCCGGGCTCCGCCATATTAATGCTTCCCTGCAATTAAAGAGTTGAACCAGACTCGTTTAGAAAGCATTAAATGATATCTTCAAAACTGTATCTTAATCTTTTTTCAGTGTCTTCGACGTAAGTTAATAACATCGCCATCATATACGAGAAATACTCGTTTTTTTTGAGAAAATTTTATCTTCTTATTTTAAGAATGATTGACTCATATATAAAAAAAAGATGTAAATATTTCAAACAATAGTATTACAAAACGGTTTCAAGTTTTTTGTTCATTAGTTATACAAATATTTTAAAACAATAATCATAATATTAACTAATATTTCCAGAAATTTTTATTGTTTAGATCTATACCGGTTTTGCTCATCGCGAGCACTATCAACAGATACAAAAAAAGCAAGGCTAATCATAAAAAAAATTAGATAGTAATTACCGGGAAAAATTAAGTATATATTAAAATCACTCCATGTTAAAGATTGTCAAATATATGATTAGAATTGTACACAAAACAATGGGTCAAAATTATTTTTATTCCTATTCATTTGGTGTCCTAAAATTAATTTTATTTTATGCACACAATTATTTAATCAAAATTTAATTACATCATTTCAATTCGATGATTACATAGGATGTAAAAAGCTCTACTGTTTATTTACTCGACACGTTTCTATATACTTCAATAGATGTTATCTATTATGAACATATTAATTGCTATATTATTAATGATAAAGGTTTAAAAGTATTGTATTGAAATACTATAGAAATAGTAAATGACGTAGATATTTTACAGGAAACTCGCTGTCAAAAGTACCAAACATGTATTATATAAAGATGTATACATTATGATTATCAAAAAGTTCGTATCTATTGTATGTGCATCTGTGCAGATATGAATGAGAATGAATGCATTTTTATGTTTCCCATACACTAAACTAACACGCACATACAAATACATTCATCCTCACTTATATATTGTATGTGCATGTGTGCACATGCAACACTTAAGAATTTTTTGATGATCACAATGTATACATTTTATACATGTTCGGCTTATTTCACATTCAACAAACATTTTCAAAAAATCAAAAATTTACATATATATAAATATAAATGCATACAGTCTTAAGATGAACAAGCCTCACTGTAGATTGTTCAGCTCTGCAGCGAATTACTTATGCCTGCAACAATGGAAAAAATCAACAAAGAAAACAATACATACGGAATGAAGGAGACTTGAAAAACTCTGATATTAAAAAAAAATGGAATATCCTTTTGAATTTCCTCAATTGGTGTGTTTTAAAAATATACAATTTATTCATATTACGGATAACAAGTAAATTTCAATCTTTCATTTTATATTTATGTCGTATGTAAGTACAAATCATTTTATATTTTGAAATCGTAAAGCTTAAATTGAAATTTAATTTGCTTGTGAATGGTTCTATAGAAAGATCTATGAATTTATTCGGTATTAAATATCCTTTGATGTCTAAAGCACTATTTTCTGAAGAGATTTATATGTTTTTTTTATAGTAGTCTTGTATCATAGAATGGGACACCCATTCATATTTTAATTTATCGCTATTCACAATTGATTACTTATAAATGCACAATCCGATACAAAACGTATTACGTCCACACAGCCGCCACACTATCACGCACACACTCATTCTTCCGGATCGACCTTGACGTCATGTAACAATACTGAAGATGCGCGCGCAGTTATTTGGTGCGCCAGTTGATGACCTTGGAAGAATTATTAATGACGGATGGTTACAATGTGCGGCTTGCGTGTCATTAGTGATTTCCAAAAGGTGCAGTCAATATTTCAAATCAGATTATTTTAATTATTAATGAAATTATTATTAAAAAATGTTTTCTTTAAGCCTAGTGGTATTTTTTATTATTCATTTAAGTGGTCGCTAGTTGAAATATCTGATTCAATACACAATCTTTTCAATATATATTATCCTTAAGTACGATCGTCTACAATGATTTCATTTATTCACAGCTACCGCATTGTTATTTTGATAAAAAAAACTAACTTTTTATAAAATACATATTTTTTGTGAATTGTTACAACTTTGTATGATTTTACATGTTTTGTCAGTTAAGACCCGGGTTTCGCCTTTTGGCATCTTCAGGCATTCCATCACATGGATGCAACAGAACTGACGTTCTGAAACATGTGGAATCGTATAACGTTGTAACAATTCCAATTTGATATTGAAATTCCATCAAGCACCTTCAGTCGAAATCTTAATCGGGTCTTTGGTGCAACTACGTTTTTTTTTTAAATTGGTTTATCGATTCTGTTTGAAAGCATGGTTATTTGTGCAACTCTCTCCAACACATACATTTCTAAAATGGGCGTAGAGATATTATTTAGCTAACCAATAGTCCTGCCCAAGTCATATTCCCTATACTATTGAAAATTAGATAACTTAAACCAGTTTTGTTGATTTACCTCAAATGATGAATGTATTTATTCGCCATAAAAATCAGAAGCGAGCTTTTTTTAAAATAAGTCAGTGACCTACTCAAGCTTTCGTTTCACATTGAAAAATATAATAGAATAGGGCTTTTTTTGAAGGCTCTCAGTGACAACTTTTACTAACTTCTACATGTGGATAAGCTTTAAACACTTTAAGTATCGACGTCTTTTGGTAAAAACCAATAAATTGGTTTATAAATTAAGTGTTTATTAAAAATCTTATTTTTACAGCTTTTGACCAATTAGACTGTTAAAGTGAATGTTGGAAGACCGTAAATCAATATTTATTTAATTTCGGTACCAAAATGGTTATTTTTGATAGAACCGAAACAGTTTTACGTAACACGCACTAAAATCAAAGCATACGCAATTTTTGTTTGAAAAACACAAAAATGATGAATAAGCGATGGCTATATTGAATATTATTACATATATGAATTATATTACATATAATTTTAAAAATAAAAATGCATTGATGGTAAGAAAAAAGCTTAGTTAAAAACACACAAATAAACCATTTCATATGATTAATAATGATTTTGTTATCGTACACGTAGGTGCATACGTAAGAGTTTTAATGGTTATATTAGATAAATAAATTTATAAGAATATATTAAAATTAAATTGAATTTTAAAACTTAAAAAACCCAAATCGTGCTGACGGAAAGATATGATTAATTGCAACATATAATTATTATTCATGTAATGATCTGAAATAGTATTTTTACTGTTTATTATATATTTTTTTTTGGCATAAAATTGACAAATGAGAATATTAACGATTCATTATGTTATCTGTCTTGAAATTATTTTCGCTAAATGAGAATTAATTAAATTTAATTCTTCACTTGTATCATTAATTATTCAATGTAGGTCACACATTTTTGGTGTTGAGGCTTTAATTAATGATGGTTGCTATAATTATTTGTAGATAATATAATTAAATAGAAGACGCGTAATTAATCATAAAAGTGAAGCGTAGGTGTATAAAAAATTGGTATAGCTGAACCAACAGTAATTCCAAGTTTTGAAATTAAAAATAAATAAATAATTGCATTAGGTAACAAGAAATAAATGATTTCAATAATCTGTAAAGCTCGCCATAATTTACAAACTAAATATTGTAAGCTTAATCAGCAACTGAAAATATGATCAAACTTTATTTAAATCGTCATAAGTCGAATGGTAAAAGCTCTTGAATTATCATCACTACGGAAAATTTTGTTCGTTATGTTTAAAATTACCTCTAATTCATCTGACGTATTGAAAAATGGGAAATAGTGGGAGCGATTAATTTACCACTACGTTTGTTACAGTTTTCTTCCAAACCTACACTTCGAGTCTTATTCACTTAAAAAATCAACTGAGTTATAGGCAGCAAAAAACTAATGCAGAGATACCTTCATCACGAGTATATTTACTCTAAATTGGGAGGAGATATAAAGAAAAAAAAACAGTAATAAAAATCAAATATCAGCTATCATTCTTTTGTAAGCAACATCATTTTATTATTTACCCTATCGAAAAATAAAGGTTATAACAAACAGTTACTTCTCATAAGACGAATTTAATTGATATACATCATTTAGAGTCCGTATACATTATATTGATTATATTGACATTCACTTGGTAGAACTCCATTAAGATACAGTGAAAAAATTACAATGTATTTTAGTTCCAAAATTCATAAGGAATGTAGTTGATAGCTATTTTGGCTTACGCCCTAATCAGAACTATAGTTCATATATACATTTAAAAGTGTTAAACGTCACTAATTGATGAAGAGGTATGATATTTTAAATAATAAATATACATCTTTCAGCGCTTATTTCCACAATATATGTTATTATTGGAAACAGTTTCGCTCATCGCGAAAATTTATTTATTATATAATTTATAAATTTTGTAAAACTAAAACACATTGTAAATTTTTCCCCAAGTCAGTCCGTATGTATTAACGTATTATTTATTTATTAACACTGATGGGAAATTTTGCATAGCCAAGCAATTTTTGTTTATTTAATGTCGTCTTTTAATGTAAAGGAAATAATGGATTTAAATTTCGATATCTCAACAAAACTTCTGTATTGCTTTTGCTGTTGCATATCGGTCACACTACGTTCAACTGCTGGGACGGAGAGTAAAAAGCGATAGTTGTTTATAAAGCTTAAAGTTTTCAACCATTTTGGATGTTCGCTTCCAAGAAAAATTTGAAAGATTCACAAACATCAAAGCCTTTTGGTATAATTTGTGTAAACGCAAACTGAATCAGCTCAACCAAAAAAAATGCTTTTGCCTATATCATTGTATATGTAAAGTTACGGTAAATATTTGCATTAACTCAAAAGCACATCGTATTTTTTATTGCTTTATTATTACATTTACTTAAGTGCACCTTTTAAACTTTGCATAACTATTGTAATTACATACGGTATGAATTCACCTGTCATTTAATTCGTGGTAAGCTGTCAGCAATATTGCTTTATTACTTGACAGATATTGCGTGCGAGGTATTTTGTATGTACTTGTATTGGTTTATAATAAATAACAAGTATTGCTAAGGTGAGAAGATATTACATCTTCAATTCAATGATAAGATATACAGATCAAATTTCCTTGACACCGGAGCATCCACACTATTTGAAACTTTCAGAAAAAGATTATTTTAAATCCATTTACACTCTCAATGAACTCCCAGTGTTACTTTTTATGTATGTTTTTCAATGAAGTCATTTGCTTTTATTTCATGTTCGAGTTAAGTAGAAAAATTAGACTACAATATGACAAATGTTTTTTTATAGCATCTACAAATCCTCTGAAGATTTAATTGACGGTGTTTTTCATCCTGGGAGATTGAGTAAATAAAAATTAAACACATAAAAACCATTGAGCTTTATTTAAGGAAGAGACGAGCTTCAAATTGCAAGACAGCGATGTCTTTCAATGAATAATACCATAATTGTTTTTGAAGATTGTTTATACTTTATAAGCTTAAAATGTCTGAAGTTATACAACATTTTAAAATATGTTTAAACACATAAACCAACGTAAGACGGCTTTTTGAGATATAGAGATAAATATTTTGTCATATTAAGTACACAGGTCTATGTTCAAGTCTCAGTAAAGATTATAACAAATTAATGTTTATATTTTCAATTCAAATTTGTTATTTAAAGGATAGATATTTCTTCTGATCAACATTATCTTGTTTGGTTTTCAAATTTCAAAATGTTAGTTTAATTGCTCAAAGTTCTTTTTTTAAATGATGAAAACATAAAATTAAACATATTTGAATTGTTGAAACTTTGTACAATTTCAGTTCAGTTACATCCGTATGATAATTCGCCCGAAAATACCGAAAGGCGAAACCTTATTTGTTAGTGACAATACGTGGAATCGTACAAAATTTCAACAATATAAATTTACATCGAAATTCTATCAAGTGTTTGATATCATAAATAGTAAATTTAAGCATTATATTTTCTTCATCAAAATGATTAATCGTAAAGATTATCATTTAAAAGAACAGTTAATAATACTCACGATGATCAAACTTGCTCCTGATCTTAAAAAAATATATGTATAAAAATAGTTCTAAATAGTTTGTTTTATTATTTAAGCATAGTCCCTTTCCATCACTAAATTAGAGTTAATAGAATAAAAGTATATGTTAATGTTTTAGATGATACAAATTAATAAAATAGACAAAGCTTTTCGCTCTCTTAAATAAACTATTTAAATCTTTAACGAACATTTTTTGTGTTTTTATGTATACGGTATTTTTTGAACAATTTAATTGTGTAAAAAAAGTACAGTATAGCTTCCTTCGTAACGTGCATAATATTTAAATTTGTAGCGTTATAATTAGCTCAAGATTTATGTTTATCTGCTCCATGAATCAAAAATGATTAAACATATATCAATATTGCAGAAGTCCTTGTTTATTGATATATCACGAATTTGCAAATAATTACAGTGTAATTGTAATGAGGATGTGTTACCACAGCCATAAATATTCGTTTGAATGATATAATTAGATATAAAGAAGATAGTTTCCCATCTAAGTAATTTTATCACCCAGTAAAAACAACATTTACATTATACTTGATAATGAATTGAAATAATTGCATTGACTATGTTAGCTTTGAAATACTTTTAAATAACATAAAATTAAATTATATATAATACATATTAGTTAAAAATTTAAGATCAAGATACAGTGGTAAGTTTTTGTTTCGACTGTCTTTACTTGAAAATATAAATTGATGACAATCAAAAAATTCTGTCCTGTTTTTTTTCCATAAAAAATATTTTGCACAATTTTGAGTACATGTTTGTTGAACAATTTTCCAAAAATAATGAAAAACAACTATGTGTTTTTCAAGCAAGGCATCCAAAATAAATAATGTTAATTTGTATAATATTTCATATATTGAAACACTATAATTGATTTAATAAGAACGAAATTTCTAAGCTTTTGAGCTTTTTTACACTTGATTGATCAGTCATTTGTGTGTTAATAAGTTAATTTCAAACATTGATTATTTAATGAATATGTAGATGTGCACCCCAACTTTTTATATATATATTTGGTACTTAATTTGTAAGTTTATTGCTTTTGCAATCTCAAAATGTATAAAAATTTAATATTGAAAATTAAAGAAATAAATAACAATACAAAAAAAAACATGGATATCAACGAAGTCAACCAATTATTCTCGTATAAAATCTTCTTTTATTAATTAAAAAAACAGATAATATTTACTCGAGCTAAGGAACATGTAAGATCATTCAACAGTAAAAAAACAGATTCACAATTCGCTAATCACGTTATTAATGAATCACATAATATAAATTCAAACTCAGCCCCTAAATGTTTGCATCTTTGTAGTAAGGGTCGGAGAATGACGGCTTTAGAACAGCTGGAAATCAATAGACACCAATTATCACAAAGAATTCTTAACGAACAAACTAACATAATAGGATCGCCACTTGTCCAGCCGTTGTACAAAGGGGTGGTCTGATTTGCTTCCATAAAGACCACTTCCGTCCCACATATAATCTTATTGTCATTGACACTTATTGCTTCATATAGAATTTTGATAATTTAGTGTCATTGTGTTAAAGTAACAAGCTAGGCCGTTGGAACAGGAGAGAGGATGTGTTGTGTGCCTTTTCTGCACAGCTATATATAGATAAGCGAATGTTAGTTTTAAGCATAGTTCTGACGATGGCGTGAGCCGAAATAGCTATCAACTATATTTGTAATAAATAATTTTGTAGACCTAAAATACATTGCTATTTTTTTCACCGTGTTATAATGGAGTTTTACCAAGTGAAAGCCAATTCAATCAATAAATATTTACAGATACTAATCTGTATAAACTCAATCTCATTCATATGGAATATACCCGAAGCAATACTGTTGAATATTGTAAATGCTCTTACAATTGTCATTCCATTGGTAGACGTTGGAAGAATAAACAATTCATATGCACAACATACAATTTGATGTAATCAAGTATGGTATAATTCTCATTTTGCCCTCGCATGAGTCGAAAGAAATGTGTGGTGAGATAAATTTCTCTTCCCGTTTTTAAGCTATTAAGTGAGCATATTTATACAAGTTATATGTTATATTAATTTTCTATCGTAACCATTTTTTTTTTTATCTTTTCTTAAATAAAGTGTAAGCAGTTATGAAATGAAACATTTTTATGGTTATTCATAAGATTGATAAATTCATTTTTCTTATTCGCGTATCAAAATAATTTCATAATTGAAATATTTCAGTAATCAGTCTAACAAAACAAGCCGTCGATTTTAATTAAATACATCATGATTTGGAACTTCAGGTGAGGCAAATAATTGAACCAGTTAAATTCGATTGCGTTCATCACTCGCAGACATTCACAGGCCTATCAATCTCGCAAACAGAGCTCTTGTAACAATAGCCGTTGACTTCCCATAGTCTTTTACAGTCAAACAGCGAAAGTATTACAAGTTCGTGACCCGGGGAGCGCCACGAACCAACCAACACCAAACCGGTGTCGTGAGAGTATGTCGGTCACACGGGAACCACCAATCACTCTTTGTTTCACTTTTTACCAGACTCTGCAAGACAAAGATGTGTTGATAGTTTCTGAATTGTATTATGTTGTAAAAAATTATAATTAACTAGTGTGGGCCATACAAGTTAGTAAATATCAATGACGTAATGTGATCTACACCTGTGCTTAACATTTTAACACTTGTTAAAATAAATGGGAATATTTTGCAGACGACGAATAGATGAATTTTTTTTTAGTAATTAGTAAAAGCTAAATATCGCAACATTTCTTTAATGGATAAAAAAAATATTTTCAGAAAGATGATTTGCAAATACAAATAAAAAAAATGTTTTTGACATGTTAATATTATAAATTATCAAAACTGATAGACAGAATAAGTGACATGTTGTTAAATATCATCAATATTTTAATGGCATACACGAATTGTGTCGCAATTATTAATACACTGACGAGGCTGCATTTAATTTAAGACCTAAATTGATCACTTTTAATGCGTTAACAGTTTTTAAAAATATTCAATGAGAAGAAAAAAATTCGACAATAAGTGACATTTTTTGTGGAAAAGAATAATATTTAAATAAGAAATCGATTATCGAAAAAATAGAAATCAATCGGGTGGTCACAGAAATTGTTTGCCGTTAAAATATGACTGAAATTTAAGCATACATCTATAAGTGATGGGCTCGGGGGAATACAATTTCAGATGATCTGCAATGATAATTAAGTTGTTTGATTGATCGAATTTCATTGAAGTTAATTACACAACTGGGAAGAGTCATGGAAGCCATTTTTTTCAATGTAAATTGGTATTATTTAACCATGCCTTCTTTTTTTCCTTGATAAATAGTTTGTGACCGAAATGAATAAGTTAATAGATGTCAACGTGTTATATCAAAACGGTGTCAAAATTTTATATTGTGAACTCGATGTAATTGTTGAAACTTAGTATATTTCCCCATGTCTTCTCACTCACAACTCAGGTTTTGTCTTTCGGAATTTTCAGACATTCTCAAGCGGATACAAAATTACTATTTCATCTAATAGCTTTTATTTTGTATAGAAATATAGCCTGATTTGTTTCAATGACATACTACATCAATAATACTGAATTAGATTTAAAAATGTTAGATTATTCTTTATGTGGCTAAGAATGGAATGCGTTAAAAGTGGAATATTTGAACAGCCACCTTCTACGCAAGATTTAAGATCATATTTTTGTATATAGAATAGGTAAAAACTGATGAAAGATAATTTCACATACTCCGTCAATATTATTTTATTTTCATGCAACTTCTTACTGCTAAAATAAATACACTCATTGCAAATAAATTAACCGGTTGCTAATTGCGATACAAAATGACTGCGATGATAGAGATCTCGTTTATTGAGAGAATTTATTTCGATTGAATTGAAGCGCGTAGTCATTATTGCGTTTTTTGAAATTGGATTGGAAAATTTCAGAGCGTGGGAAATTATGTAAGTTTTTATGGTGCCACATTTTGTTGGCATTTAATATATGGCTTATGTTGATTCAATTATATTAAAGAGTTTAAATGGAATTCATGAGAGCTTTATATATTATTTTTATATTTTTTTCTGAACATTCATCAACAATTTTATTTCTTACTGAAATTAACTTCAGTATGTAAATAATAGTAAAGATAAGTAAGGATTAAGTTTAGATATTTTTAGAATTTTAATGACGTGTATCACATTCACCTAGCCCCCTTAGAACGATTTTATTACAAAACGCAAAATTTTCACAAATCTTTATATAAATAAAGATGAATGTTTGTTAGTATCTACGTCTTTTGTGTTTTGCTGTATTAAGGATAGAAAATATATGAAACCTTAAAAATATCTTCTTTCCACCCTTGTGATTTTTTTTAGATTATTCCAATCATATGAAAAAACATCTGAAATTTTTTTAACCACTAAAAAACTCTTACAAAACTGTCAAACACGTAAGAAATTTAAAGAATGACATATAGCTTATCGTTAAATAATTTTTTATAAATGAAATTTGATTCTGGAATAAAATTTTCACAGTGTATTTTTTGTAAGTCAACTTGATTATTTTGAAACTAATCAATTACAATTGGTATTTTAAATAAGTATCTAGTTCTAACTATACAAAACTATCATATTTTAAAAATATGATTTTTTATGACATTTTGCAAATCATCAATTGTTTTTCAACTAAATGGCTGACTTGTTATACTAACGAAATAGGTCTTCACTGTCGAAGATATATATTTTATTATGTGTATATATTTTTATAACACCACATCTTGTCAACATCATATCTGCGTACACTTTATTCACGTATTGCATATAAGATATCCATGACTGTGAAGATCCATAACTCCTTTAAGAAGTGATTTGTTTAAATACGCTTTTCTCATTACGTCTCAATAATAATTGAAGGTTAGACCGTTTTAACTAATGAAAAGGTTCAAGCAAATCGGTTTAACCTTTCCAACAGGCCTGCCGGTCTAGTGATAAAGCCAATTGCGAACGATTTCGGTTTAAATATACAATTATTCGCAACATATGTTCAGGGCCGTATTTTAATAAATTGTCTGACTAGCTGTGACTTAGCTGTAATTTTATTTTAATATTACAGACAAATTAGTGGCTACTATTTCAACTGCAGGCCTATAAAAAATCTTCCATGGTAATATTTCAACAGTCATGTGATAATTGTTGATAAACATTGTACTTTTCGAATAAACACTTATGAATTTAATGTGTAGATTATTTTTGATTACACATTTTAAATTTTATAACTTTCATCGTCAAATTAATATATTCAAAAATTTGAAAATCAATCAAAGTTATTATTACAAATAAAGAAATAAAATTAAACCAAAATCACACACTATTGATACTGGAATGTAGATTACAAACAAGACTAGAGTTTTTTTCAAACATTCAAACTTTTGCATTCCGGTGCAGCTTTTTTTTTAATTCATACATTTAATAAAAGTAAAATTATGAAAAAAGCTCATAGATTTTCTTAGAGATTAAGTATCAGTTTTAATGGTATATTTGTTTTAAATAATTGTTTGGTGTAATTTTTTTTATTAAAATTTTACTTAAAAAATATTTAATGTATAATATATTAACACTCATTTGAGCCTTTTTAAAATGTTCTTCAAACTCGTTTTATAACACAATTAATAAATGAACAATTTTTTTAGTTATATATCAAATATTTGAGATTAGGAAAAATTATTTACTTACATTTTGAAATGTTTTTTGGTTTTTCCAAAGTTTGAAGTTCACGGACGAATTAAGACTAAAATTTAATACACTCAACAAATATACAAATGTTGAAACGATAAAATAAAATCAATTATAAGATTTCCCTAGTACCGTTGGCATTTTTTATTAGAAGTTATCAAATTTACCCTTCTAATAATTACATAACCGAGTTTTCAAATATTTTTCTGTACACCCCTAACCGGGAAGTGACTGCCCGCTTAAAATATTATTACCAACATTAGACAGATTCACCTTGGTTACATTATGATTAGATACTTACAAACCGAATTCCAATGATATTACAAAAAAAGTATAAATATTTTATGAAGCATAGACGATTTGACGGCATTATGAATATACTATTATGAATGATTCGGTTATAGCATTTTTATTTTAAATAAGTGTTACTCTAGGACAGTGGTTGTTAAGTAAAATTTTATTGTGGCATTACAGTAGGGATCATATGAAAATGTGTCTTGGTCGCACCAAATTTTAGATTTACGTGTTTATGAAAATGGTGATCGATTTACTATAAAATCAGGTCATTTCAATCATTTAGAAAATTTTAATAATTTAAAAATTTATTTGCAAAAACACATTTTTAACTATCGATATTTAATGTAACGCTGTTGGTTGCTGAACCACTGCTTTATGTAAAATTAAATATTTTTGTGTTTTAATCACATTATAAAACACAAAATTTTAGTTAATAATGCATAACAACTGTATTGATTATACAGTTATTGTAGTGATCTGCGCCAATTTTAAGAGACACAGATTTATAATTGAACAAGCTTGACTATCATCTACTGATTGAGATTTTCCACGAAAGAGCTTTTAAAAGCCTCAAGTCTCACCATTTAATAAGTGCATGTTTGCATTTGGTGCTTTCATTCATAGTACATACTAACTGTGTTTATTTTGTACTGGAATTTGATGACTTATCTTACACAAACCCCAGGATACTTTATATTTCGATTTTTCAATCGATTTTCTGTTCGACGTTGTGGATGTTTTCGAAGCTTTAAATTCTCTTTGACCTGTGTGATTCTGAAGGCTGGGCAAAGCGAAGGTAGTATAGCAATCACTAGTAATGTTCTTGTCATAAAATTTTGTCCCTACTGTCTTCGAAAATGAGAATATAAACAACCGAGAAACTAACAAGTATTAAATATTTTTGTTGAATTTCATCTACCAGAAAACTATATACTACTCACTTTTCAGAGTGGACTTTATAAAAAAGTTTTGGAGCTTTTTATAATTGACAGTAATAATGATGGAAAAATTCGAACTACTGACAAGGAGAAAATATACAGAATCACAAATTTTGAATGAGTTTTAGTTAATATGGTAAATGATAAACCCATAAACTATCTTAATTTGATTTGATATAATTAATGATATTTAACGATAAATTCTTTCATTATAGTATTATATATATGCTAGCAATGTATTTGAAAAGATCTTTATTAATAGGCAATATAAATTATATACCTTCAATTAAGACAAGTCGATTTAAAAGCAAATGGTTTGATACGTATCCTTGAAAACAGAAATAATCGACGACCCTTCATAAACAGAGCTTTTACGTTCGTTGCACGTCTTGAAAATTTTAAAATTATAGCTTTTATCCATCACTTTAAATGTTTGTTTCTTTTTTATGTTTAATGACAGCTGATAAAAGTAACTTCAATCTGTGTCTAGACGTCGAATGTAAGAAAAGTTATCATAATACGTTTCTCATGCCGTCCAATATTTTATACGGAGTCTAATAAACTGTACGCTGATATTTTATAGTAGTGAATTATACATTGATGAAAAAAAACGTTGAAATTTCAATGAATGAAACAAGAATGAATACTTGAACAAGTGATTCCTTGATTGGCTAAGAGAATATTTGTATGTAGTTTTCTGTGTGCATTATTCTGTCCAATGAATGTGGGACTAATGCTTGAATTTTAGATATATGTAAATTTTTGTCTTAAAATTTAGTTCCAATACAGATGTTAATCACATTTTTACCAATTGAATATATGTACATAATTAGTATAATAATTATAAATGAGACTTTTAAGGTGTTAACTATCACTTTTTGATGGAAAGGCATGATGTTTTAAATAATAAAAGCACGTTTTTTAGTACTTATTTTCACAATATATTTTTTGATCAGGACCCTTTTTTCATCACGAGCATTATCAAAGAGAGTTGACTTGTTTTTTAATTTTCATCATTGTTAGAATTTTCTCTCATTTACCGAAGTTACTCATCAATATTAAAAAAAGTACACAAGTTGGCTGTGCCACCTATCAATTTCACTCAACACTATTTATCAGTAATACTGCTGTATGTAACACGAATAGAGTCTGATAAATTGAGACAAATATTATATTTAATCATAATGTTAGTTGCGTGGTACAGTGGTCAGCGTTGTTGGTTACAAATTTAACGGGTTCAACTCTTAGAACAGACTGCTTCTAATAACCTATACGAAAAAAGAGACGTTGGGAAAATAATATCTCGTAGAAAAACTTCAGTTTTAATACCTCAGTTAGGTGGATATCTGCTTCATATAAAGAGTTGATATAATAAGAAAAATGGTTGCTATATGAAATAGACATATCCATGACAGTCAGAATTTATCAAAAAATATCGCATTTTCTTACTATAAACGTTTCAACAAAAATTAATAAAACATTGTTAATTAGTATGAATACATTTTCTTGACATGCAATCAAAGAAGTAAAGAATTTACATTGTTTTAAAAAGATACCTTTGTTTTGTTATCAAAATTTCTAACAATAGTTCCTAAAAAAAACATCTATTATATTATAATTAGGAAAAATGCAGCTTTGTTGAACAATCGTGAATGCATTAATGCCAACATAACTTTAACAAACACGTCAGATTAAGAATCATAAAAAATTGACGATGTTTATTTATATTTGAATTAAATATAATTTAAGAAAATATTGCATTTGAGCTATGTTTTTTCATTTAATATTTATTTCATAAAATAGTTTTATTAATTATAAGTCTCTTCCAACAATTAAATATGACTAAATATTTTGTTGTTGTAAATGATTTTTCATTACAATATTTTCTTGCCTAATGATTTTTGTTGTCAATTTTCCAGGGTTGAAAATTTTGGAATAGAATTTCTTTTTCATTTATATTTGACCGTTATGTAAGGTATATGTAAAAAAGCTCTTAGAAATCTGTAGGCAATTTAAAGTTCATTTAATGTGCCCGCCTCTAATGGTTCTAATATTTACAGAAATAATGACGGCCAAACAAACTTGTTTTCATTAATTTATGATATCGAATGCAGTCGGATGATGGATTTTCAATATCAAATTTGAATTTTTGGAAAAATTGTACTATTTTACATGATCTACTGTATCCGTGTGATAGAATACCTCAAGACACCGAAAGGTGAAACCCGGGTCGTTAGTGAGAAACATATAGAATCGTACAAAGTTTTAACAATTCAATTTTCAAACTTGTTTTGACTTAATAATAAGTTTGCAAATTTCATAACAAGTTAAAATTATTTTATTTGAATTGTCGAAACATTGTGCGATTCCACATGTTTTTTCATTTACGACCCGAGTTTCACCTTTCAGCCTCTTCCGGCATTCTATAACATGGATGCGACAGAACTGACACACTGACAACTGACACGATAAACAGTAAGCATCGATATATATTATAACAAAGGATTTCAATGTAAAGGAATTCAAATTTCAAACTCGTTTTATTTTAATGTTTACCTTGCGTTAACAAGTAAACATTATTTCATAAAATTTCTTATAAATTAAATCAATTTCGTGTATATATTTTTCGTTTATATTACATATAATATATTTTCAAAAACATAAATCTTAAAAAGTTTTTCATAGGACTTTTAAATTGTTCTTAAGCTCAATATAAAATTCGTATTCCAAAATTCTTAACAACCAAACTAATATTTTATTGCTAGCAGGAAATGAGCTAGGTCATTAAAACGGGAGAGAAGATATATTGTGTACCTTTTCTACACAGCGATATATAGTTAAGCAAATTTTCGCTTTAGCACAGCTCTGACGATGGCGTGTGCCGAAAGAGCTATCAACTATATCTTATAAAACAATTTGTAGAACTAAAATACATTGCATTTTTTTACCGTGTTATAATGGAGTTCTACCAAGTAAATGCCAATTTAATCAATAAATTCTTATTCATTTAGAAGTCATACAGAAATCAAGATAAAGGCTTGTGATATTAACCATCACTTAACAAAAAGTACAGTCGTCAAATAATGAAAAAAAATGTGAAGATACCAAAATAGCAGCAGCCATCTCGGGTCAAATGTCATAGCTCGGCAAGCAAGGCTACTCGGATTCGCATCCGTGCTGTCAGATCAAACCGTACGTGTTTATTTTATTTAATACACGTAGACAAATGAGGCATACGCTATTGCGGAATGTACCATTGCACACTTGTGTGGTATTTCACTTAGACAAAAAGGCATTAATGTTAAGATCTATTTGAACCACGTTTGCTTTAATTGTAGATCATTAAAAATCCTAATGATAGGTTTAAAACACGTTGATGATGTATTAGAGAAATATTTTACCAGAAAAAAAATCGTCTGACATTGAAAAGCGAAAATGGAAAGTATGAAAATATCTTGCGAAATCAGGCGAATGTATAATACTTATTTCATTGCATAAAAGTATATTATGATACTAATGGAATAATACTGAAAATAATCAGAAAATCTCACCTTTATCTTAAACACATTCACGAACTGTTTTATTTATAATATATATAAAAAAAATTGCACAATATAAATATGAGCGTTTTTTATATTTCTTTTGATGAAAACAGTGCAAAATCACATTTCAAAAATTGAAACAAACTGAAGTTTTGTAAACTATTATAACATATATTAATGGTTCAAGAATGTATATACGATAAAATCTAATATTTTTTAATGTCAAAGAAGAGAACTGTCAAGTTTGTAAAAGGAAACAACTGAAAATATCGATAATAGCTTTCAACTATATACCTTATAAATTTTCTTGATCTAAAATATAGTCCTATTTTTAATCGTTTTATCACAGAGTTTTCCTTAGTAAATCCTAAATCATTCAATATATAAATAAGACTACTGCTATAAAAGCTCAAAAATTGTACTAATTTGTTTCATTACAGTTCAATTACATTTTGATTGGATAAAATCCTTTTCCTCTCTATGAGATTTTAAAATCAAATAGATATTTTTTAATGACATTTAATCTTGAAAAACAAATTTAAGCTTCTTTTGGCTAGCGCAAAAAGTTTCATTAATTGATAAACATTGAAGGTTAGCACAGGTTTTTAAGTGTAAGTAGAGTTGATACAAATATTTTGTATTCATTTTAAAAATAACAATAAATTATTTTTGTTATAAATTTTTGTCTTACAAATTCACTGTATATAGCTCAGCTCTACAGCGACCTTTACCTGTAAACAACGAAACAAAAATTATACAACTAATAAGATTATACATAAGAGATGAAGGAGACTTTGTTAACTCTGATGCTAAAGCGTCTTAAATCTAAACTCTCCATTAATTTGATGTTAAAAAACTCGTGATTTATGTTTTTTCAATTGACACATTTTTAAAGCACGTATTTTAAAAAGTTTTCAGATTCTCAACCTAACTGTAATTTTAATAAAAAATATTTCTCTTAGAAAACCATGGCATATCATGTAATGTTTATAGGTGTCATTGCCACTTGATAATAAATACTTTATTTAAATTATATTTTGATATTTCGAATTGTGATATTTGATGCTGTATGTAGATTTTTTTATATCTTGTTGATGCTCGTTTTTGATTATTTATTCCAAATTAACTTATCCTGACTGCCGATAAGATAGCAAAAGTATTGAATAATTTACTTGAGCACTTCAATAAGTAAAATCTCTCCCGAGAAACTTGTGTCACGCTTGAGTGATATTACACATGAATGTCGAGATTGCTATTATAAAGAGATTTGATATAGCCTCGTAAACTCGATGCTTGTTAATATATATTTTTACCTAAATTAATCTACATTAAAAAAGGAAATTTTTACTAAACTATGTTAAAATCGAAATTAATACATTGAAACATGCGCTGATATAAAATACTAAAGAAACGATTGAACACAGCAAAATTGTGAAACGGTATTGTATATGATTTTAGTTGTAATGTCCCTGATTTAAGTGTAGGAAAAGTATTGTCACTTCTAAACTTTTAACTGTCTCTTTCTGGTAAAAACGCATTTTTTTTAAATAATAAAAAGATAAATATGTATTTTTATAATCAGGACGGTTTCAATAATCGCGGTTTGTTGCTAATTTTGGTATTTAAACGTTTTAATGAAGTGACGAATTTTTGATGGTGTTGTTTTTTGGGAAAATTTTCGACCTCATGTCATAATGTTATGTTTAATTTCACGGTAACATTTCTTGTCAACGGAGCACCCATTTTAACATGTAAAACTGTTATAGGGTATTGTGTAGCTACGTTTTATTTAATGCTCAGAAGTAAAAATATCGTAGAAAGGCTTCATAGACAAAACGCTAAAATGAACTGTCGCATTTTAAAATAAAGTAAGCTTCAAATTTAAATGTTAATTATAAATAAATATTGTACTCTATTAAATAGTTACTTGAAGCTAATAGGTGAAAAATTCAACACTAATTGCTCTCCGTAGACCTTTTTCTTTAGTTTGCATCATCCAAGAACGGAGCAGGTTATTTGAAGCATCAGTACCCACGTACAAAGTCAAACGTACGATTATTATGACAGCATTTAAGAGTTTAACCAGACGAGAATATAATTAGCCACCGTATAGTTAAAAGTATGTAAACGTGCACCTAGTTACCTTATATGGTTTCGATTATTTGCAAGACTTTTACAAATAATTTTCTAGTATTCAGAAAATTCGTTTGTATTTTACAAACGTAAATAAGTGCCAATTAATATAATCGAGAAAACAATTCGTAAATAAAGGTTCACGCTGTCTTGACATATCGTAAGTTCGTTTTTAAATCTTAGACTATCTAAATATGATAACGGCAGTCTATTTTATTTTTAAATAATTTCAAAATATCGCAATGTTGAAAATGTTTTTTTTAGAACACTCAAACCCGAGATAAGTTTGTATAAAACAAAATAACTCAAATATATACAATTAAACCAAATGTTAGTAACTGTAATAAAATACATTAATGTCATTCAAACAAAAAAGCTTATCAAAAATACTTCATTCCGGTTTCCATTTGAATTTAATTGTTGAAACTTTTACGATTCCAAATGTTTTGCCACGAACAATCCAAATTTTTTTCTTTAATCTACTTCAGGTATTCTATCACATGGACGCAACAGAGCTGACATAATTTCAGATGTTCACTAAAGGTGCTTGATGGAATTTCAATATAAAATTGGAATTATTGAACCTTTGTTCGATTCCACATGTATTGTCACGAACAATCCAATATTCGTTTTTCTCTCGGTCGATCATTCATCTTTATTAGGGATTCAAACTCATAGATACAAAATAGAACTGACGTCAAAACCCGGATCGTTAGTGTAAAATGTTTCAATAATTTAAATTCGATATCAAAATTCCTGAAAGCACATTCAATCAATATCATAAATTTCTATTTGAGCTTTACTTAATATCATAGTAATAAAACATTGCGTAGTATACCATTAATTTGTGCTTAAAAAACCCATGTCTTTTGTGGTAACAATTAAATCAGCAAATATCACCTTGTTTATCAAAATTATAAAACTGCATATTTTACGCACATCCAAAATTGTATTCAATTACTGGATGACACAATGAACAATGATCTGACACCTGACGAAGCGTTCATCAAGAGTTAACAATGAAAGCGAAAGTTATGTAACGAATATCTGGCTCGCTTAAATGTCAAGGTGATTTTCGAAACCTTCAAATTTTTGTTCTTAGGTGGTATTGTCAGTCATTATAGAATAGACAGCTTAGCAAGCACATTTGTTATATATTTTTTTCTTTTATAAATGAACGATTATGTGCACGATAATTTTAAAATAATCAAAACGATGTATTTTTTTGTATATTTTATTTCAAATTAAAACTTCACGATACTTACAAGTTTAAAAAATCAGACTTACTCGGTGTCAGTGACTTAGTGTGGTCTTGATTTCCAACTTGAATATTTGTTTGATCGAATTCTTAGCTTGAAATATTTAGTGTCTTTATTTTAACACGATGAATTCCGAGAGTCGTGTTTTCACGTGATACAAAATCCAACGTCTGAGTCCCGGAGCTTTTATATATTATATCAGCCATACAATCAAATTATTGACATCAAGCTATATACTTGATAGAGAAATTCTGAGTTTTTTTATAGTAAGCACTCAAAAATTTTCAAAAGGTCATTCAAGTAGTGTTATTTTCTATAAAGGTTTTGATTTGAACGATCTTAAAAATCAATCGTTATGCGCGCAATCAACATTATTTCTTCTGGAGACAACATAACAGTGGAACCGAATCCACTCCGAGCAATAATTTTGCAAGATCTACAGGACAGGTTTTCGATGGATATGAATAGAAATGTTTTGATTCCTTTACCAGCAAAAGAAAAACAATAACCCTTGTAGAACATGCAAGGTTGCAACGGATAAACATTGTTGTGTGGCTTTTTGCAGGGAAAAATATTGTCAGATTTATTACATTATTATAAGGGCTAATTATTACAATATTTTCATACCAACTTAGGAAGTTTTATTGGATTTTATACAAAATTACCATCATTATAACAATGTTAGTAAAAAATCGTTTACTAAAGCACAAATACCATTTGATAAAAAATGGGCCGGGGTTAATAGTGTTAAAAATTGTATAGAGATACACTGTTTTAGGTTCGGATCACTTTTTGTATTACACTAGTGTATGTGATAAAATTCAGTAAGATTTTCCTAATTATATAGGTGTACAGCATAGATAATAATTATTTTTTAAAGGAAGCATCTTATTAGTTAGTATATAATTGTATATAAATAAACAATAAGCCTTGACATTTAAACGTACAAATAATTTATTATGAAACAATTTGACTCGTTCTAATTTGATTAATTCCAAGTCAATTGACGCCTCATGTTCACCATTATTATCAGCCGTGGAATACTATTGTGTTGTATTAATAATTGTCGTTCATAACATACTAGGTCAATCGTCAAAAGTTATTCTTATTGCTTGAGTGTTCAATAGAAATATGATAATTTTAGTAATTAGTTTTACATACTCGTTCTGTACTATAATATCTTAATAAGTCGCATAAGAAACAAAAAGGCACTTGTGACATATTAACGGTATGAATTATAAATAAAGTTTCATTTGTCTTTTTCCTTAATAATTCCTTATAACTTAAAAAATAAAAATATCCGCAAAAAAATCTTATTTCATCAAGATTAAAAAAAGATTATTCAATAATAAAGGGTCTTTCATTAGAACGCTCAAAATTTCTATAAATGTTAATAAAACAACTTGTGTGTAAAATATTCACTGATTTTTTTATTTGAAGATAAACTTTATAGTATTAAAGGAATGTTTGTATGTTCTAGAACATTTTTCCTTTAGAAGAAAGAAACTGTAGGCTAGATAAGATTATGTAATTTGTAGGAATGGTTTCCAAATATGCATTTTTATTATAAAACAATAAAAGTTTACTCTACAAATGGTCATGGTCTGAATTGTTAAGATTTGTTTTCAATCAAACTGTCTATCTCTTCTACAATCAGTATTTTTTCAGATTAAATTTGCTACGCGATAAACATTCATTGTATTTTTATGTTTTACTGGCTTAGAGAGCAAATGTCATATGCATGAATGTTCGTAGTAGAGTAAAAATAACGAAGTGTTTATTTAGCTTTGCTTAAATAAAAAGTTTTTACATAGTTACAAACTGTTTTATTTATATTTTACTACAATTGACTTATACTGGTTAAATTACAATTCATTAACTATTGTTATAGTCCAAGAAACACGTTTTTAGGAAACATCAATTAAAGCTACAATATTAAGCAAATCTAGCTTAATGGATATGTCATGCATAAAATATAACATATTATCTTTAAATATATATCGTAACAATTCGAAAAAATCCATATTTTTATCGAAATAATTTGTGTGAAAAATTCGATTAAGTTCAGAAGAATGATCGAAGATAATATACATGTGTATTTAATCTCTCTTTCCATAAATACGATTACCAAATGACGTCTTTCATTTTAAGCCTAAATAAAATGTTTTTGTACATTGACGGATAATAAGAAATCTTGTCATCTCAAAGACATTTTTCACCTTATACGATTTATGAAAAATGAGTGAAACATGCTAATATGATATATGAATATTATTTACAGTTTGAAAGAAAATGATTGAAAAATACATTATTTAAAAATTGGGATATAAGTCTCACAGTTAAAGTTGTTATAGAATCTGGAACAATGAGTCAATTAATGCTTTTAAAATAAGTTTTTTTCCAAGTAAAGGACACGTTATTTTCTATTCTAAAGTATTAATTTTACTCTTTTATAACATTAAAGTCAAAGGAAAAACATATAAAATACATAAGCTTAAAAACAACATTATTTAATCAAATCTACATATATTAAGAAAAGAATAAAGCTTTATATAGTAAGTCTTGATTTTAAAGATTAAGTGCAATTCAGACAAATAGGGGTTATATTCCCGGATTATTTATCAAGCAGTAACGCTAACCGTTATGATTATTTGTATATATTCTATACACTATTTTATGTTAGTTATTATTGAATGATCTGTCAAACTTCAATGATGTCATAACTTAAGAGTATTAGGTACGTAAATAATAATTTGTGTTTTTAGCATTTAACTTCTTTCTGTTTATTATTATATCGAAAACAATTTTTAAAATCATCGTCTAGCCTCTACTTAACATTTTAATAGTACTGCTTAATGAGATGTCAACATTAATATCATATTATACCTAAAATATCTCAATAATTAATATGCAGTATGGTTTGTGAATAAATTTTAATAATTGAATAAACGCGCTTTACCATCCATTTCAGAATCCGTATGAAGTCTTGATTAAGTAACTCATCATAGAATTTAGTGTATATGAAAAAATGACCTTAATTTTTTTTAAACATAATTATTTTCATCGTAATAATTTAATTGTATACAAATACTTAGCTACTATAAAAACAGGTGTATTTTTTTCGTCTAATTAGTGGTTTTTTTTTTTATTGTATGAAAACATTTTTTTTCACTGTAAAAGGTCAGTATAGCATTTCGAAATAGTTCACCTTCATTGTGTATAATGATATATCCTGAAAAAGTATATTTTATCTAGGTTATTGATAAAAAAGCGTGAGGCTACATGACTCAAATATCCAATTATACATAACTCACTTAATTAAATTAAGAATCAATACGCGGTTGAAATATATAATGTAAATGTTTTTTTATTAAAAGAATCAATTCATATTGATTTGGAACTTCATTATAACATGGTGAAATTTTTTTTAATGTATTTTAGTTCATGCTATTTTTCCGACATGGAATAAATTCTTGGCCAGCAACGGAATATTATTTTTTAAGGTAAACAATTCTTCTATGTCAAACTGTTTACTAGAACATTCTTCATTTATTATTTCAATGTTCTATTTGATGCGATTATTCAATTTGCATGAAAGACATCATTCGATAAAATGTACATATATCGGAATATACAACGGAAATTGACATTATGCTAAAACAACTAGGTTAAAAAAAAAAAACCTTTTATATATAATAAGACATTAATATTGGTTGCTTTTTGTTTACTAGGTATAAAGAAAAGATTAAAAAAGGAATACATTTAAAAAAAAACTTGTGCATGAAGGCAGACAACTAAAGAAAGAATATATCAAGTGTTAATCTGGTAATGTATGCTATGTATGAATTTTTTTTAAATTTAAAATTCATAATTATTAATACTTAATGATTATTGACTTAATGACTTAATTTATATATTGATCAATGAATATTGAATGATTGCAGTATGTTGGTAGATGACACTTGAAAATATAAGGGAGCAATCATTGCGAAAATTTGTGTAAGAGATAATTTTTATATTGAAATAAAATAGACGTGTTAGTTGAAGGGCCGGATTTCACTTTTCGAGACAATCATCAGGACTCTTATCATGTGCTGTGGGTCTACCCTGAGATAGATGCAAAACAAGAAAATCTGTTGGCCATGATCCGTCCTCATACGGGCCCAATAGGCTCCGCTGGTTTTATATCAACCATGGCCAACATTTTCATATATTCAATAAATATTTTCATTAAATATATACACAGGATTTAATACTTAAAATCATTTAAGCTAAGTGGTCTTTATTTCTTCTGTTTTAAACACAATATTACATAGCTTAAAGATAGTCCCGTGCAGTTCTGTATCAGGTCAAGAAAATTAATAATGTAGAATACATTCTTTTTTATCAATATTTCGTTACGAAAGGTGGCCCTGTAACAGGGGTTGTATATACATAATAGGAGGATATGAAGCAACTAACATGTACTGAAATACAGCCTGATTTATCTTGAAGTTTATATAATACCGATACTACTGAAAAAAAATTGAAATAGTCAAAAAACAGGTAAAAAAATACTCATTATTCCCTTCGAGTCATGTTTGCCTGAACTACCCTGTGATATGATATATGTTACGATATTTCTAATGAAATATGTTTTACAACAGATTCTCTTGTACTATAATACCATTGTCTAAATATTCGTATTTCTTCATAAATTTCAATTTACATATCACCTATTATAAACTAACACATATATCTGCTCGATAGATTCAATTTCATCACACTTGAACAACGGCGTGTGAACACAAAAAAAAAAAATTATAACTAGATCCGGTCTGATTTTTTTATTCCTTCATATTTCACGTTTACAACTGATTAAAGATCTTCTTTTAAGGTGCGGATGAAGCCAATAGCCCCGATCTGTTAACCTTTAAAAACAATGAGTATTTGTTAAAAGGATGCGAAAAAATTAAATTAGAAATATACTATCAGATTTACTATTGAGGTCAAAACGCCACAGTAGTATGTAAATTAACATTGTTTTAATTTTTCTTTGGAACATTATCCTCTTTCTCAAACTACAATACTGGCCTAAGGTCTATAGTAAATGTATATATACGCTATACTTATTAATTTTAATAAGACTTATTTGTTGACAATTTTCGGAATTATGCTCCTAGATCCTGCTAAGATGCGAAATAATTGTCTACTAAAATATAATTTGTTATTAAAATCTACTTATTTGCTCAAACGCTTGTACAAAAACCATCAGTCATTTTCATTTTAAAAAGAATGAAATACACTCGAAGCTTTTTATGCAAAAAATCAAAATCGCACAAAAAAATCTCATAATAAAAGTCTGAATGTATTAATTAATTTTTATGGACTGTTGAGTAAATAAATTATTTTTCACCCGTCGAAAATATTTTTTGGCTTCAAAAATTTATCAGAATAAAGTTTTCATTTGAATTCAATTTGTATGCAGGACCTATGTTTTTTATAATGTGTTCCTGAAGGCACAGATTTTCAATTAGTTTTGCAACGGTTTTATTGGTGTGCCTTCATTCTTACGGAATGATTTATAATACATAACAAAAGTTATTTGAAAATCATTCTTGTTTTGGGTATCAAACTGATTGAGCGTTAAGATCTATGACACGTCAGCATCAAAGCTCTTCAGGTCTCCTTCATCTCTTATGTATAGACTTATTTTTATATATAATTATTGTGCTGTTTTTGAAAAACATTATTCGCTGCAGAGCTGAGCAATCCGTAGTGAATCTAATTCACATGGACACCACACGCATTATTATTACATTTATCTTCCTGCATACTATACTCACATACAATTACATGCACAGATACACGCATGCATGTACAATTCGTAACGAAATAAACTGGGAAAGTAGTCTTTTTCTCCTATAAATTAACTATGAAAAACTGTAGTACTTTTTTGAACATACATTAGTATCAATACGATAATTATTAGCTTTGATTTTGATAAGATTTCTAAAGCATTAAGGTGGTCTCGTATTAAGTGATATGTATTGCAACTTAATAAAAAAAAACACTTAAACAGATAAAATTTGTACTTCAAATTCAAAGAAGATGTTTCTTTTATAGAACCCACTGGTATATTTTATCACTAAATAGTTATAATAATAACATATTGTTGCATCTGATATTTCAGCATAACTTTCGATACTGTATTTATATCAAGCGCTCCTTGTTTGATGTTCTTAAGAAATTGAAAGTATTCATGTTCGCCATTTACAAAACAAATGCAATGTAACCAAACGCCACCGGATATGCTTGTTTGTACTTGGCATTTGTGGGTACATCAATTGTTCTCAAACAGCTTCCAAACAATGTTGTTTAAAATTAACTGGACAGTTTTACATTTTTATATGTAGGTTATTTATAATATTATATCAAATTAATTAATTTGATTAGATATTGTCTGAGGGTGAGTTTTAATTGGAATTATCACATGAATGTAATAGAATTGACAGTTATGTTGTACACGTGTTATATAATTCATGAAAATGCCGAAAGACGAAATCTAGGAAAAAAAGTATGTAGAAATGTACTATATTTCAATAATTATAATGAAATATTGGAAATTGAAACAAATAAATAACACATATTTAATCTATAATATTATTAATAATGATAATTATAAAAAAGTGGAATGAATACGGTTTTAATTTTGTTATGTTAAAAAATATATATTATATTATGCCTTCCAACCTAGAATTGACAGTTTGTTTCATAAAACTCATTTTTTTATCATTGTGTTTGTCTTCCTATTTTTGACTATTTTAATATTCGACATTTTATTCATCACAATGTAAATTTTCAACTTTGCTTTAATTAATATATTAAATTAAATTTGGTCATAAAAAAGATAATTTTCGCTTATCATTACAGATTTATGACTTCGGGCTTAAAAATAAAAATACTTAATTAAATATCATGTTTGAATTATTAAAATAATACACAATTATACTTTTTGCTGCGAACGACTAAAAATTTTCTCTTCGACATATTAACACACTGAAGTGTACGAGTGAAATTAGCGTATTTTTCAACTGTAAGCATCCAAAATTGATAATTGCCTTCAATTATCTCGTTACTCTTCAATGAAATATTGACTCACGGAAGAAATATATAGTAAATATAATGTAACTTTTATCTATCGAGTAACTTTCATAAGTATATTTTATTCTTACAGCTGTCTTAATTTACTCACGATTACGAGTTTTATTTTAAATATTCAGCAATGAGCATTTAATGGCTTTTGAAAGTGGAATGTCTGCGTAATACTAAGAAGTGTGAAATTGATGAATTATAAATGGCATTAAAAAAATGCATCAAGGAATTACACGCTTGGAAATGTAGTTTGAGAAAGGTTTCGTTCTTAGAGACAGCCGTGCTATTCGCGGATTGCAGGATTACAGAGTTTTTTGTACTGTATCTCTTTTCATGCTAGGCAAAGCATGAAAATGCTGTTTCCTTCATATAGTGTTATTATTCTCTATTACATATCTTAAAAACGAAAGTAATTATTGTATAATATTAAAATATACGGAGGATTTTTTTCCAACGACATAAAGTATTTTTATAATAATTATTTTACATTAACTAGTTGCTCATTTTGTTCTCATTTAGAAATTGCAATGGGACCCTAATTATGGGACTCCTAAGCTTATCACAGCCTGGAACTGTCCTACCATGTTTTTGTTTATGCAATAGAAACCCGTTGACCATGGAATATCAATCATTTGGATTATTTAATCTTTGGCACAGTCAAAATGTGTTCTTGTGTAATAAAACAATAAATTTTCTAATTCATTCAATATGTATTTATATCTAGGGCATGATTGTATGTTTTTACAATCCACCCCTTTTTCTTATATCATTACTTAGCGACAACAAATACAAAAAATGACATACTTACTTAACCCTGCCCATTATTTGTTGTAAAACCATTGACGTGCTTTATGTGTATGTAAAGGTAACACATACAATTTATATTGATGAGTCACAAGATCTATATAAAAATGTTAATTTATTTGGTACATTACGATCTATAAAATATTGTTGTTAGTTATTTCAATATCAACTATCATTTGAACTAAATATTTTAATAGTTATGATAATAGCATTATGGCGATACAGTTATTAACCAAACAGAAACACAGAAAGTTTAATACATATAAAAATAATATTCGTTTGAACTCACTTTCGTCTACGTGAAGTATGTAGACATTCAACTGTTGAACATTTTTATTCGATACGTTTGCTCAATAGCAATCGAGAGAAATGGATACATTTTATAATTAACGATATGTAATTTTAATATCGAACACGCTGAAAGAATAGCAATGTAATTTATTTTTACAAAAATTATTAGATACATCCAGGGCAGAAAAAAGGTGCTGGAACTCACATCATGTCTAGTTTTTACTTTGTTTTAAATAAAACTGTATTTAAATACCATTTAGATGAAATTTAAAGCAGCTTTTACTTTGCCAAAAAGATTGTAGAAAAAATATCGTGAAAAAAGGTGCAACAATGTCGTTCCACCACGTTACTTGGGAAAAAAGCTCTGGATACTATACATTGCTATATTTTGACTGTGTTATAACGAAGTTCTACCAAGTTAATGTCAATTCAATCAATTTTTTTTGATACATTGAAAATAGTATTTCTCTGAACTCACTTTTGTCCACGTAAAGTATGTGGACATTCGGAGCAATACTGTTGAACATTGTTAAAGCTTTTTTACAATCTTTATTCCCTCGATTTTCAACATTAAATTTATAAAATTTTGACGTTGCAGAAGCAATATATTATTAGTTGTTTTTTTTGTAATGTGTATGTACTAAATAAAATAAATAAATAATAAAATAAAATATGTTACATATTGTTCTTTCATTTTAAGCTGTGATGTCATTTCAATGCACCCTAGCAAGAAAAGTTAAAATTATGATCGAACTATGGCGTTAATTTGTTACCGACCTTATCATAAATGAAAAAGTAATACTGGACATAAGTAAAAAACTTTGCAATATTAAATTATGATTTTTTTACTTGCTGATAACACTAATGTCGCTTTTATTTAATCGTTATGATCTCAAAACAATTAAATTTGAGTTTTCTTTTAGAAGTGCAATAAATCGTATCTATTACAAAAATCCTTATATGTCATATCTTTTATGTATGCCATAAACTTTATGCAAAGTAATTTTCAGCGGTTGGTGGCACAAAAAATATATGACGCATTTTTGTTTATTTTTTTTATTACGTACGCATAATATATGAGCTAATACAAAAATGAAAAAAAAATAATCAATGTAATCGTGAGATTGGTCCGTCAAGATATAAATCCAGTGGCTTATCGAAAATCTTTGTTGGTGTAAAGCCATATCAGACCTTCTATAACTTGTTTTCGAAATGGAGGCGAGTAAAAATGGTCTAACACAAATTCATAATAAGTATAAAATGTTTTGTGCTGGCATTTAAACTTACGAACACAGCAGTCAAAAACAATTTAATTACATATCCCGATTAATACATAATTTTACATTTATAAGCAGCGATTTAACAACAATTTTCATATTTGTTAATGTGCAACTTATCGTCAGTAAAATATCATCTTTCTGGCTTAAAAAATAAATAAAATGTTATCACTCAAGTTTTGAAACTGTTTTAAAAATTTCATTTATTATTTAAACAAGTTTCTCAAAATCATTAAAAATATGAAAATCAAATGAAGATCTGATTTTTTGAAGATAATGATTTCAGTAGAGAATTCTGTTTTCTATTATAAAATTAAGGATATTTATCTAAGGATACATTATATATATGTAGTGTTTGTATAGAAATGAAAAATATATTTACAAGTATTTTCAAAATTTTATAATACAACTCGTTGACCTGTCGCATCTTGCTGTGATCTCATAGTACGGAAATTCATGAAAACTCGCTATTATAGCAAATAATTGAGTTTTCAATAGTTTGGTTTTAAGTCTGTTTATTTACTATTTCACAATGGGTTTGGGAAGAAATGGTATGCCTTAAAACACTTGCGCAAATATATTCAACGCGTTTCATATATTTAAATATTATAAAATCACGAAAATAACACTAAATATTGTAACACGGTGAAAAAATAGCAGTGTATTTTAATTAACAAAACAATTACAACAACAAAATTAATTAATTGTATTTAACTAAAATACATTGCTATTTTTTCACCGTGTTATAATGGAGTTCTACCAAGTGAATGCCAATTCAATCAATAAACTAAATATTGTCTTTTTAATTTTCATATAATACCTTTAAGCAAAAGGAATGACAACATAACCACTCAAAGTGATACCTATAAAACAAATGTTGTCGAAGAGTAACTATCTCAGATTAAAAGTATTTGACAATCGCTGGAATTAAGCCAATTATTTTTGCAATCTGCTTTTCGTAATCGATATTCATCGCTCATCAAATAGATCGTAAAAACAAACATAAATATAATAAATTTCGACCGTAAAAGTCTTCACTGTCAAGGTTCTAAAAAGTAAAATATCGCACCGTATGATGGATCGGAATTTGATTGAAAACTTTGAAATATTAGTCAATTCGAATCATCCGTCAGCAGTAACAAACTAATAAATAACTCGTTCTGATATTTTTCTACTTTTCCTGATTTTTTATAATTGTTTATGGTTATGTTAGTATGTCTGTGTTTATTAGAGTATATGAATGACTATGACGTTGAGTTAAGTTATGTTTTAAATAAAATGATATAGCATTTATATTTTTTTTATATTATATACAAATAAATAATTATTTTTACATATGCAGAAAGGATACTTAAAAATATGTTTTTATTAGGTGCGCTTACTTCAATGGCAATTGAAAAAAATAGAAACATTAATCTTTAATAATCATAATAATAATTATTTACACCGTATTAATACGGTGAAAAAAATAGCAATGTATTTTAGTATAACATTTTTTTTTATATAAAACACTACTAGAAACAGTACTAAGAAGTGTATTTCTATGATTTAAAATATCATGCCTTTCCACCAAGGAGCGACCGCTTATACATTTAAAGTCGAAAAATGATATATTTTTACAGAATGTTCTATAAATAACAAAAACTAATTTAAAATAAGTCTTTTTTTATATCAAATTGATGGATCGTTGATATCTATAACGCGTTGGCATTAGAGCTCTTCGTGTCGTCTTCGTCTCTTGTGTATAGATTTTTTTTTTTATGTTTTTGTGTTTTTGCTGACAAACGAAAGTCGCTGTAGAGCTGAGCAATCCACAGTGAATCCGGTTCACTTGGGCACCACACCTATTATAATTATATTTATCTTCATACGTACAATATTCACATACTGAGCCACACACATATTCACGCATGCATATACAATACGTAAGGGAATGAACTAGGAAAGACATTTTCATGTGCCAAGGTAGTGTATTTTGATATTAAGGTTTGTAACAACAAATCTAGGAGGGGTCGTAGAGTGTTTTTCTATTAAAATAACGTACGATAGTTTCATATTACGCGAATGAATATATTCTTATGCACGATTTTTTGGATGAATCATTTCAATACAAATTTCTTTGTTGTGCCCAACCTATTTTCAACACAAATATCTGCATTACATCATTCAAGTCCCCGGTGCCTTAATTCCAATTTGATTTATAAAACACAAAACCAATAAAATCACGTCTGTCATATTATTTATTGGTATTGTAAAAATGCGATTTCGTAGAAGTAGTGCTCTCAGCATAAAATACGAAATGAAATACCAAGGGCAAATCGTATTGTTGTCTTCATTATTTTTTTAAAAATATATTATTTCACATAGATTTTGTTTTTTTATTTGCGTACGTCATATTTCACGACCTACGTCCTTATCCGAATGCCTTAAAAATTAATTACATGTTGTGAGCGATTTAATTTAGTAACGCAAGGTTTTTTATGTTGAAATAAATTGATAAACTTTTTAAATGCTTAAAGCTCTTTTTGGTGTTCGTATATGAAATTTAGCAGACATTCAATCCTCGGGTACTAAAGTGATAAGAAAATACTTACAACACAAAAGAAAGTTATTAATTATTTGATGGTTTACTTTTAACTGTAACTGTCGCTTTTAATTGAAACTAATAATATTGCAAATAATAAAACCTTATTTTTCGTGCATATTTCCACAGTATATTTTATGAGTCAAACTAGTCCTGATCATAAAAAGTTTTTATTATTTAAAAAAATTTTGTCCACCATGCATCCGTTCTGTGTTTATAATCTCTGTTTTATAAACGCTTTCCAAAACGCAATATTAATAAAAATAAACAAATTTACAGGTAATTTTGTTGCTCCCGTAGAATTGCAAGTGATACTTGATGACATTTTAGCCTTTGTTCTATTGTCCTCATTAGAGGAGAAATAAAAAAAACTAACATATCAAGTCACTTGGGTTAAGTTGTATTAAATATCCGGTGTATTTGTACATCGAGAATCCGCGTTACATCTAAAAACGTTCAGCATGGCCTGTTGGGTTAGTATGAGGTCGGACCATAGTCAACTGCTCTGTTTGCTCGATATTAATCTCAAATTAGTTCCATTGTACACAACTAGCGTCCTAGTGGCTATGCAATAACGTAAAAATACCGTTTGCTATGTAAACTATTCAAGTATTTATTACAGTCGATAATGCAATTTAATCAGACAAGACATATTGGCTTATTAACAATGAATATATCAGTCAAGCATTAGAAAATTTGATTTATCAATCATAGACACTATCTTTTCATTCATTCTCAGTTATGATAAACATAAATTATCTTAATTCTGTACTGTATGAAGAACAGTTTAAAAATCCAATTTGAATGCAGTTTTTTCTTTAGTTGTTTGTTTTTTAACAGATTTATAAAAGGAAATAAAGCAACGTTACCACTTTCATATACATAAAAAAAATGCAATCATTTTGTAAATATAAATTGCAAAATAAAGCATTTGAACAACACAAATGAGTTTCAAATATCATTTTATTATTTTACTTATTATTAATCTCAAAATCAAACGGAAAAAATACTTAATAATTTGCTGAATAAACTGATTGATTGTATTGAGTGGTTGTAAATATTCATATAATTTTTTTAGAGGTTTTGATCTATGGATCAGGGTTCATCTCCCGTTATTCATTCTATGAAAAGATAAGGTCAAAATTCTTTTGTGTTACATTTTGAAGTTACCCAATATCGACCATCAACACTTTGCAAATTTTTGATTGATAATATCAATTTTGTTTTGTTGGAATCATTGAATGTCGGTTTTTTACTGTTGATATTTAATTTTATTTGTAACATATCGTGCAATTAATAAAAAATACGTTTACATCAAATTTTTATCTTGATTAGAAAATATTTAAGGAATCTAACCACCTATAGAGTGCATGCATTATAACGGTAATGCTTTACAATTTCTGTTCCTGGTACTTAACGAAGCTAAATTTAATTCATTTAAAAAAATAGTTTTTAAGAAGTCGACGGAGCAGGCTACTACTTCCGAAATATTAAAAAAAATGATGATCCAAGTTTAGCGTTGATCCGAGATACTTAAAGAGATCATGAATCCTGCCTCTCTACTTTACCAACCAGATGAATCCGTCACCATAAAAGGCCATTGATGACAATATGACGTCATTAACGGAGCATTGGAAGATAAAATCGTAGGAATTAGATTACTGGAGAGAGTCATGTCAACCATATTTTCTGAGAATGTGATTGTTTAAGACAGCTTGATCTAAGAACAAATCATTTTATTTAAACTTAAAAATAGCTCTTTTCACTGGTCTGATATAGTGCGCCTAATGAAAAATAAAAGAAACAAATGATAGAATCTTTGCTTTTATACGTGTTTGCTTTGTATTTATATGTGTTTTATTATAATGAATAACTTTTCTCAGCGGGCTTATTTCGTGTGATTTTAAATTATATTGATACGTAGGTGTGCACGGTAAAAGTACTAAGCAATTGCCTTTTTTATTAATTGTTTTGAAGAATTTGGATAAGTCACGTGTTGCAGTTTGATTTCCTGGACGACTTTAGAGTAATATTGATAGAATATAGTCGGCTGAACTGAAAGATTGTGGCATTTTATGGGAGCAAGCAAAGCAACTGGCAGGAAAACAAGGAAAATCATTTTTAGACACATAAGTAGTAAATATGTTCGAATAGAAAAAGGCAACTTAAAATTTCAAAACATCTGACATAAATAATAACATGCATTAGAGAATGTTTTTTGTTTGCTTATAGTATGCTTAGAAAATGGATTGTGGCATGGCAGTGGCTCTTTACAAACTGGTATGGTTTAATATTGTTTTTATTTTACCAGATGCAACCTGTTTTTAAAACTACAGTTTTCGTAAGTAAATTTGTTATTTTTTACGCTTTGTATAGTGAAGGACTATACGATGTTTAAGGTTGCAAATACAAAAAGAAAAAAATAATTGTAATATATTTTGCGTACATATTAAATGCCATAATGTCATTCTTTGCAAACTAATCATTAACGTTCAACGTTGCAATTAGAACGATCCGGCTCCATGCCTTAGGTAAAACATTATAAGTTTTATTTTTAGGTCTAATAGCAACTGTTTACGGTGTCGTTTTTTTTCGAGTTTTAGTAGACATGCCCCATTGCATAATCTTTGATCTTCAAACGACTGATTTAAATATATAGCAAACTAGCAAGTACTCAGCATGCGGTGCAATGCCACTCAAATTAAAAAATGTTTGTGCTTTAATTTTGTTTTCTGTTTACGCGGAGTATTAGGAATAAAGCGGATACGACACGTGAGCAGGCCACATAAAGCTGTCTATGTGAGAAGCATATCCACATAGTTGACAGGCTAGCATATAAGCAAAACTAGCTCTTATCTAATAGTTTTACTGATTCAGTTACCTTAACGGGCATGTACATAATAACCCACCAAAGTTTGATTGCAAACGATTTAAGAACGCATACGGAACGAACAAACATTCATTTTTACATATCATCAAATATATATCAGATTGAAAATTTACTGTTCCTTTACGGTCCGCACATTTATGCTAGACCAAAATAGTTTTTTCCTATTTTGATTTTAGACCTCATTTAGAATTAAAATTCATATTAATTTTGGCATTCTCGGATCGTAAAGTTTGTCTCAAAAATAACGCGTCATGTGACGTCCGAGGACCGCAAAGTGTTAACAAAAAATCTTTCTTATAAAATAAACGTTATATTTTCAATCACAAAGCGATATATGAGACAGTTGGTATTTTTTTACCACTCAATTCACATCTGAAAAAAGGTTTACGGTTGTTTTGTATGGTACATCATCATAATAGGTCTATCGGATATTTTCAATAATTTAGTACAATAAAATAATTTGTCCTTTAGATAACTATGTTCCTAAAATGATTTATTTCCCAATTAATACCGTGCCAAAACAAATAGTGTGTACTCTCATCTAGATACTGGAATGAAATTGCTTCACAGCAAATATCTGTTATAGTTCGCAGCTTTGCCGCAGATCGTGAAATGTCGCTTATTTTAACGACCAACTTAGAAACGCTAAAAGTGTATTTATAAAGCGAATTGCCCAATCGTTCTGTCGTATATATATTTATAGCAGCACCTCTAAATCTGTTCACACCTCAATATTATTTAAAAAGAATTATGGGCACAGCTTTAAAATGAATAAAAAATCAATTTTGATGTATAAAAAATGGAGAAGTCATTCGTTTTAATGTATTTTTTTTATATTTTACATCTGATCTGATTGTAAATAGTGTATGCAAGTAAAATTTTACGGGAAAAAATATAGATCATAAGGTAAGGACCCAAATACATATTTGATAGATATCAATCATCACACAAAAGTCTTAATGAACAAACTAATATATAATATGTCTGCCGCCGCTCCTCAGACCATTCCGAGGGGCTAAGTGGTTTCCGTAATAAACCATCCCCATCCAATAAACCATTTCCGAGCAATATGTAAGCTCATTGATATAGCCGCGTTTTTAGTTTTATTTACAATTTTTAATTTTTTTTTTTAAATAATAAAAACACATTTTTTTAGTACTTATTTCCACAATATATTTTTTGATCAGGACCGGTTTCGCTCATCGCGAGCATTATCAACTGATTTGCTAGCAGGAAATAAGCTAGGTCGTTAAAACAGGAGTGAAGGTGTATAGTGTACCTTTTCTACACAGCTTTATATAGATAAGCAAATGTTCGTTTAAACATAGTTTTGACGATGGATAAGCCGAAATAGCTATCAACTATGTCTTATAAAAAAAATGGTAGAACTAAAATACATTGCTATTTTTTCACCGTGTTATAATGGAGTTCTACTAAATAAACGCCAATTCAATTAATGTATTTAATTTGTTTTTAATGTAATTTATATTTCCATACGATAATTAAGTTTAAATAATTCATAGAGTTAATGACGTTTTGATTAATGATTTGACAGTTGACAATAAAAGTAAGCTATCATTAAATGTAATTAAGTTATTTTTAATACTTATAGTTCTAGATAGATTTTAAATAATTGTGTTGCAGTAAGGCTAAGCATCAGGTAATATAATTTGAATTGATAAAATTTTGTACGATTCGACATGTTTTAAAACATTATTATTTAATTATACATTATATTTTTTTTTTTAAATTGCTTTACTTTTTTGAACATTCAAAATTTACACACATTTTTAGTAACCAATTATGTTCAAACATAATGAATGCGATACGTAAGTAAATTTATTGTATTCGATCAAAAGTTCACCAATATTCCAAAATAAAATTATATAAACTATTATATCAAATCAAAAACGACCTAGTAATTTTTTGAAAATGGCGTGTAATATTATAATGATTTTTATGCACGATTGAAAATAATTGAGATACGTTGGTTGATATAATAATTCAGGTGCATCTAGGCAATAAACAATAAAAGAAAAAAAAACATTTGTGCTATTTAACGATGCAGTATTTTTATTATTATTTCAAATGGCAAGTTTTTTAGTATGCTATATTATTTACGGTCCATAATTGAGGAAGACGATACAAATTAGGAATGCACGTACGATTTATTGGGTTTCATAAATATCATAATTAATTTATTGCCCTGTGTTAGACAGGATTTTCTTAATTTCTTTAATATGACCTTATAGATAATCACAATTTAGTTTTATTACGAAGGATTTGTACAGTTGACTTTGTAAGCGTTAGAAATACATTTTGTTTACTCAATGATTAATACATTACTCTTTTATATTTTTGTCAAGGTTTGAAAAAGTATTTTTTTGTGTTTGTTATAACAAAAGAAACGAGCAAGTTTTTATCATTTAAATTAGAGAGTAAACCAGTTGTTTCATCGCTATCCTTATTTTAGGATTCATAATGCAGTGGACAATGTCGTTAGCTTCTGTTATGCATATCAAAGGTTTGAATGTCAAAACGAGTAGCGTTCTTTTTTCAATAGACTTATCATTTCTGCTTGAGAGTTTTTTAAATTCAAAAATTTCATCCCACTTTAAAATAATGGCGTTAAAACAGCAATTATCTTACAACTAGACCTTTTTCAGTTGTATCCTTTTTATTCATATTCACTCCCAAAAATAAGGTTGAGTAACTGTTTAAAAAGTAGATCTAATAAAAAAACACTGAGAGAAAATAGATTAAAAAAAAACCTCAACTATTTAACTAATCAATAAATGTGTGCCGTAAAGAATCTGCTAGCTTTGTGTGGGAAGAAAATGGATAATCTTTGCTGTAATTTATTGAGTGTTTTTAATGGCTTATATCAGCAAAACTTTTCTTGACTTAAAGAAGTTTTCAGTCACTTTGTAATTAAATAATATCATTCATTGAATTCCTGTAATATTTTTTAGTTATTTCTATATGGTTTTGCTTACAAGTAAGAGGTATATGTTGTGAGAATTTTATTGCATATGTATCAATAACTTTAATTAAGTTAATAAAACCGGTAAAGAAATGATTTTTTTTAATTTCACACAATGTTACATAAAATCAGAAAATTTGTCATTGTTTACATAAATATTACAAACAAGTAAGCATTATACTCAAGTGTTCTGGTAATCGAAATTGATAATAAGATTTTGATTAGATTGATAATGGCAAAATATTTTACCCTAAAAAATTAATAAACCCAAAAGAATTATAAATGAAACAATAAAACCACGACTTGTAGATATAATTTAACATATTTTTTTATACATAGCCATCGATAAAAATTTAATATAAAATAATTCATCAACTTTTTTTCCGTTTTATAGTACAAATCCTTTTTTTCAATTTACAGGCAAGTACATTTTTCCCAGGATTTTTAGTAGAAATCTTTTAAAATTTTATTGATTGGATACATATAGTGAATTGTATTCAAATTATATGATGCGATTTTTGTCGAATCTAATTAAAATTCCTTCATTTTTGATTGATACTGAAACCATAATGTAAAATAATATAAAAAAACACAATTATAACAGTAACAAGATTAAGATTTCTCTACTACTGCCATCTGTTATTAAGAGACTACTAATCCAATGAATTTGGTTTGAATATTGACTATCGACTTATTCGATAAACAAAAATAACTTTTATTTATTTTGTAGTCAACTGAAAACCTATAGTTATAATCATCGATGTGCTTATTACAGACAGCGACATCTTTTAACTTAAAAATGTTGTTTTTACAAGCATTTATTTAGTTGTATAAATTTTATGTCTTTAAAATTATGATTGTATATATAATCTAGATATTTAAAGAAATAAGTTGTTTGAAAAGTCTTCGTTTTTATAGTTTATTGCCATTAACTCTATATGGTGGATAAGATGCCAATGGCGTGTTGAAATAAAGACCGTTTTTTTTTTTTTAATAAATTTACGCATCTGAACGAAAATACCATATGGTTTTTTGCAAAAAAACATTGCGTTATAGTATTGGTGCCACTAAATCTTTATGAAGAGATAATTTATAGATTCATATTTTTTAAACATTTAACATAGGATGATCATTTACTAAATCATTCTTTTATCAATTAAAATTCAGAAAACATGTTTTTTCATAAAATTGCCTAATTTAAGTGTTTGACATAAAAACTAAGACTTAATATAATATATAGGGATAAACAAATGATTAAGAAAAATACATTTATTTTAAATTGCGTTTTATTTTTTAAGCTCAATTATGTCCACATTTCAATTGAAAAATTAGACATGATTCATACAAAATATAATCATATTAAAAAAATAATAAATGCATTGACTTGAAAAATAATACTGAAATGAAAAGATGTCATGTTGTTATTGCTAACACTTGTTTAAATAAGATACAATATTCTATACATTGTGAAGATAACTTACAGTGTTTTTAAGTAAACATTTTTTTTAAACATTTTATTATTATTTTGATAAGGTACTTAATTGTATACAAACGTATCCTTCTTAGAAATATTTACAATCTCACCACCTTACCCACTTCCGGTATTACCAACCCCGTTTATATTAATAAAAAAAAACAATAAATTAAATGTTTCTCTATGTATAAAAGATTTTTCGAAACATCTGTTGCGTATCATTTTATATTAATGAAGGTTTTAAGTAAAATATTATATATTCTTCTTTATTGAGCATTAGTTATTTTAAATTTTAGGCAACATTATACAAATTCGAAAAGCTGATAAAGCTTTGTTCAAATAATCATAGAGCTTTCACGGAAAACAAAAATATGAAAATTATTATTTTATGAAACAAAAAATGAAAACATAAATCCTTTTATAATGTCTTAAAATAAAAATAAATATTAATACTTTACTGAAATGCAAGTAAATAAATATATAAAATAATAATTTAAGTTCTTAAAATGTAGGTAATTTTAAATACTAAGGGAGCGTTTTAAATTAAATGTAATGCTTAATGATTGAAACGTTTCGATGATGGTCAATGAGAGATCCTAGTGGAAAGATGGCGTTCCATATGAGGAAGATGGAGACGAGGACTTGCCTCCGATGGTAGAATATGAATCGTATTTATTATTGTTGTTGGTTCCTGCAAATCCTGTCAAGGATCCGCTGTAGTCTGGTGCTCCATATTGGCTGGAAGGTGCGCTATATGAAGAACCTGAAATATGAGAAGGAAATATAATGATGGAATATGTCACTTGCTAAAGTTGCAATATTTTTTACAATATAACTGTAATTATATAAAGCAGTTTTCTTAAAAAATAAATACTTTATGTAACAGATGCAAAATAAAGTTCATCGATAATTGAAAATAGCAAAATACAATTATGATATCTCTGCTGTTAATCGTTTTGGGTAATTAATTGTGACAGACAAACAATTATATTTACTTTCAGCTTAATTGAACAGATATTTAACATACCTTGATTATAGTTTCCTCCGTTTCCAGTAGATGGCGCTCCGTACGAAGATGATGGATATCCTCCGCTTTGTGCCTTTGGTGATCCATAGGTTTCAGGGTATTTCGCTTCACCTTCATACCTTACATCAGCGTGGAAACCAGTTTTCCAGTCAGCATGGTATGTCACTGAAATCCCGCAACCAATTCATTAACATTAAACTATAAAAGTAAAATTATATGCATAGCTATGTACATCGTAATCATTTAGCTATTTGTTATATGTAACAACAATTTCATATTTAAAAAGATGCCGTTTATCGTACACTATGGTATTTTATTTTATTTTTCTTGATCTTGATATTAAGTCATACACAAATCTCCAACGTGAAAAGACGTGTTGATTTTAAATTGTAAAGCCTTCACGCACGTGTAAATAATATGGCCATTTGAGCATACATTATTGTGATAATGAGTATTTTGTATTCTGGTCATATATTAAAAGAATAACTTAAAATCATAAAAGAATTGCGTATTCCGAAAAACCTTTTTACACTCACACACTCACTACTGTGTAATTTTATATTCATCATCATCGCATCCATATCCTTTTGACATTCTTTTTTCATTGTTTTATTTTTATTTATATTATTAGTCAATGTCAAGTAAAAAAAAGTAACTTACACTGAAAATAAAGGCAAGTCTACAAAGTTAAGAACCAACCGAATTACTACTAATCATTTTCCATAAAACTAAAGGAAAACTAAAATAAATTTTTAAGATAAATATTTAATTGATCATATTAAATGCTTTGTAGAATTTCATTTTAATAACATAAAAACTATTAACCTATTTAGTTACGCAATAATTATGATAGATAGTTGATCACTTTGGGGTATAAGTAATAACTTCTTCGTGGTAATGTATTCAATTTTAAAAATTAAAAACCCATTTTTAGTACTATATTCACAATATATATTATATTGTGAAAAAAGAACTAAACATGTGTAGATATTATATTATAACTTTTATATGATATGTGTTAACTGTCACTTCTTAATGGAAGAACATGATATAATATTTAAAATAGTAAAAACACATTTTTAGTTCAATTCCTATTACACATTTTATGCTTAGTACCAGTTTCACTCATTGCAAGCATTATCAAATGAGTTGTGGAAATAGTAATGAAATGTATTTTTCTTTTTAAAATCATTTTTTATACACAATATAATGATATATGTTTATGTATAATTATGATGTGTGATGTCAAATAAAGGTGCTTAATGGAACTTTAATGCTAAATTTAAATTGTTGGAACTTTGTACGATTCCACAGTATGCAGTTGATATTTTGTTGAGTAACACTCTTTTGCCTTTAATAAAAGCTTGTCTTTGATAAGAATAAAATGTGATATGACTAATAAACTTGAAATAACTTTCGTTGCTAAATTTGTTTAATATAATATAATATAATGGCACCTTGTCAAATTTTCCTTTGATATAGTATAAGAACATATTTTTAAAAGTTGCGTATCTTAAACTTTTGGTTTGTGTTTGTTTTTCAGCGCGTGCATGGAATCAGATTCCCCGTGTAAATTCGAATTCAACGTGCGTAATTTCAATAGTTTCACTTTACCAATCTGAGTTCTTCCATCGGGAAGTTGAACCCTGTACTCTCCCTGAACAGTGTTGCCATCTGAAGATTCTTTGCGGCCGTAGTCATTTCCGGTGTAGGGATCTTTTACAGCATATCCGAACTCGTAAGACTTGGGCTAAAACAGAAATGAAACAATATACACACATGCCCCAAATACACTCAAATAATTTTCTTTACGAGTGTAAATGTAATACACGTAAAGAATAGGTCATACGCCAAAAAGTTCATTATCAAATAACATTTCCATGACTCAAGTACATTACTTTGTACGTGTATAATAAAAACAGTGATAAAAACTTTTTTTTCGTTCCTTGAAATATTCGGTTAGTACGTGTTGTAGCGAAAATGTTTCAGATATTTTACATGAAAAAAAATATGTAATATGGTTCCATATCGGTAAACGAATATAATCTGCGACATTACTATGTTCGCTATCCGAATTGTTCGATAACCGATCATTATTACATAGATAATAACTTGATAAAAAAAGATTCTTTTACTCGTAATCCAAATTTTAGCTCGTTATCCGAATGCAAAAAAAAAACGATTTGATCGTAGTCTGAACTGTTCGTACACCGACCACCTACTGTATCGTGTTTCTTTTTTCCAGATAATGCAGATGTAATATTATGGAATGAATTATAGTAAATTAGATTAACGATTTTTATTGGTATTTTCTTAATGTAGTAAATGTTTAAATACCCATATTACTTTATTATGTTTGGTATTAAACTGGTGAAGATTGAAGTATTATATTTTCAATAATTGGTTGAAAATGCTTGCTTTTTCAAATATAATATTAAAAAAAAACTATGATTACATTCAAAATTTCTGTGCTTAAATCACGTAAATAATTTCAAATAAAATAAGATACTCCTTGCATGACACAAATGCATGACTTAAATGATGTTTTAACAAGTAATTGTTGCTTTACATCAATTTACTCCAACACAATTACTGAACAAAATAGATAAAGCTTAATACGATCTACCAAGCACATTAACTGTAAAAGTTACTTCATATTGTAAAAATAAATATGTAAAAAAATTGTATTAAAGTAAACTAAAACAATTTAAAACACTGATGAAGCTTAATCTTGCGTATTTTAGCAATAAAAAAGCATGCTGTTAAAACCATTGCCGTTACTTTATAACAAAATGATTTTTTAATCTATTTATATTTCCTAATGGTGTATTAACTAAGACAGATCGTGTTATAATCGCATTTTAAACGGCAGGACCAATTAAAGCAACGATTATTTTTTTCAGCCAAATTTTTGTTCTAATTTCTATCAGGTGTAACGCACACGCTTCGAATCGATTAAGTTTTTTTGTTTCGTGCAGGTTCATATGTTTACATATTATTTATAGAAAGTGATAAACACTTATTGTCTATTATATGTTATTTAACAAGCCGTTTTATTGCGTGGTTTTTTGATATCTGAAGAAATATATTTCTGTAAAAGAATAAGCAAGTGTGTATCAAGAAGATAATTAAAAGCTCGTTAGTAATTTACAAAAAAATATATTTAAAAAAGCTAAGAAATATTTAGGTTACTGTGAAGACATGTAAAGTCAATTGAAAATGGTATTGCTAATGCGCTTTATTATATAATCGGGTTTTATTTCTAAGGAACTATTTAAAACTGATCTCTAATTTTTGTTTGGAAAATTATTAAAAAAATAAACTGGCACAAAAAATGATTTTCAAAACGATAGACACATAGATTTTGGGTTTCTATGCTCAGAAACAGGTAGATAAATGTATATATGATAAATAATTTCATGATGAGAAAAATTCGGCAGCAAGTATTGTTTTATGCGTACAAATTTTAAAACGAAGGACTTTTATAGTTCAATCAATTTCATTAGATTTAAATTACACGGTGTTATAAAAACTTAATGGCCCTGTACAAACTGTAATGGTTAAAAACCAACTAGGTCGAATAAGCCGAGAAAATTCCTTAAGTGCCAAAATTCGAAAAGCCAGCAATTACTCCGAAAATTAAAAACCTGATTAATTCAACTTTCTTGACCGATAATTCTTGACTATATTTTGAATAATAAAAACAAATTGGTCTTGATCATAAAATATCTTGGAGAAAAAAGTACAAAAGCTGTGTTATTATTATTTAAAATACAACAAATTTCAAGAAGTTACATTTAACACATTTAAATTGATTCTTGACAATGTGTTGCGTTTTTATATGTCAACATGATTTCAAGGGATTTAATTGTGCGTTTTATATATTAGATTGGTTTAAACAGTCAAACTTGACTAGTGAATGTTAAAGTTCTCTTTTTCTATAACTGGCTTACCGTGGACGGTATTATTAAGTGTTTTAACATGCTAACAGCATATAGCCGTTAAAATGTACACTATATAAATATGTGTGTTTTTCTACTAACAAAATGTACAATAATCGTATATTTTATGACCGAGAAAAATCCTATTTATAATATTCAATGATTTTTAAATTTGCTTATTTTATTTATTTATAAACATTTTCCATACCTCATTATTTTCATGGTCGTTGTAGTCACTATCATGTCCAGAGCTGGCGTAGTTATTATTGTTACCAGAATATCCAGAACTTGGAGCACCATAAGTAGAACTAGGCTTGTTATTATAGCTGTTATATCCTTGTCCACCGCTTGGAGCACTATAGCTGGAAATTGGCGCATTGTAACTAGAGCTTGGCGCGTTGTAACTGGAACTAGGCGCGTGATAGTTTGAGCTAGGTGCATTGTAACCTGAGCTTGGTGCTCCGTAGCTGGAGATTGGCGCATTGTAACTTGAGCTCGGTGCGTTGTAGCTTGAGCTCGGTGAGTTGTAGTTTGAGCTGGGTTTTTGGTAGTTGTATCCTCCAAAGTTGCCTTGTACTGGAGGTTCAGCTGATACAATTGAAGCTAGCAGTGCCAGTGATAAAACCTGGAAATAAATCGAGTAATAACGTAAGCATTGCGTTTTTTGTTTAGTATATAAAAAATGTGAACATTTTAAAATCAAATTTCAAGTTTTCTTAATCATTTAATCACTTCTAAATTAATAATTGATTTTTTATAAGAAAAGCTTTAATTAGTTAGATACACATCGTGTGAAGATATCAAATATTCGATATCCTCGTGTATATGTTACTAAATATTATCATGTAGGTTACAGCATAGTTTCTCAACCTTTTTACATCCGCGGACCACTACAAATTGTTTTGGTGTTTTTTTTTAATTAATACTATGCTTTGCTTAAAATGGATGGTAAAACAAATTTTCTTCTGAAGACAAAGAACGATTTTGGATTCAGAGATTGTAAAGTAAGAACGATTCTTCTTTGATAAAAGCTCTTTCAATATTTGTAAGAACCATTTCTTAGGCTGTGCAGTAAATACATTATAAAAATATTGCTTACATTTATCGATTGAATTGGCATATACCTGGTAGAACTCTATTAAAATACAGTGAAAAAATATCAATGTATTTTTATAGAACTAAAATACATTGCTATTTTGTCAACGTGTTATTGCTAGTTACAAAGTAATAACCCGAAAAAAATCATTTTCTTTGGCAATTTACCGTTTTAATGATACCACTTAGCTACAAAACTGACATGACAAATGTATCCGAAAGTGTAAATATTTGTCGAGATGGCGGTTTTCGTTATTTCATTTTAGCTGTACGATAAATCATGTAATTATTGTTACAGCCGTCATTTCTTCAATTGCGTATTGTGTGCGTCACGAAGATTCGTATTGCGCTGGTCTGGAGGTAGATGCTCAAAAGTTGCGTAATCGTACTCACTCTGACGGCACGATCTTGAACGGGTAATTCACTCTTTTTTTTTCAACATTTTGGACCGACAAACGGATATTAAACGGAACAATCTCAAGTTAAATAAACAGTAATTAAAAGATATACAAATGATTTTAATAGCGCCCTAAATACTTTATATGCATAATTGTTTATAATACACTCGACCTTGTTTAATGATGGAATTTACTATGTGTCATTTATTACTGAAAACCAAAATTACTTTAATAATATGAAAAGCTCAGCGAATTAAATATTTATTTTTGGAAACATTGTAACGAAAAACTTTTGTCATATTTGGAATTTAGAACAATGTGGTTAATAATTGTGCGTAAGACGTACCAAAAATTGATTAAAAAACATATAGACATAGATAAGGTTTCATTTTTGTTTATTTGGATTGTCGAAAGTGTTAAAGCTTCGATGGTGTGATTATCACAATTAATTGGCTATAACGTAGACTCGTGAGGATCTTAATGTATGATAGTATTTAAAAGATTTGAACTCAAGTTAGTGTTTATTTCTAATTTTTTGCTCGTTCAAAGCAAATCTTAAGAAAGATATGATGTCTTTTATTTATTGTAGATGGAAATGCTTATACCAGTAGCAGCAATAAGAGGCCATCTGTTGGTAGAAACGGTTTGATAAATGTTATTAAAAATCTATAATGTTAAAAAAATTAAGAGGTAAGAAAATGGCGTATTTTCGTACATACAGACAAAATATGTTGAGCGATCAAAAATATGATTGTGTTTAGTTTGAATTTAAAAGAATATAAGTTTTCGCCAAACATTAACATTAAGTTTAATTCATAAAATTGGAACATATTGATGCAATATAGTCAAAACATTAGTAAAATTTGAAATATTTGGCAGAATTTTATAAGACAAATAGAATTAAGAAAATGTTTGCGATATCGCAAGCATTTCATTTCCATGATCCGTGGGAAAATCGTAATGTCCCATCGTAAATTTTCATTTCAAAAAACAAATCACATGCAGCAATCTCTGTTGCAATAAAAAGAACTTTGCAGTTTTTTTATGGCAATGCATGCATAATAAATATAAGTGGGCAATCAAACGAAGGGGAGAAGTGAGGTTTCGAAATTCGTACAAAAAGTTGTGGCTTTTTGTTTGATATTGCGAAAAATCACATGGAGAATTTATTAATTCAAAAAAAAAAAAACATTTTTTGTATTTTAAGTGAAAAGTAACAATAAAATTGGGTAACGTTGTATTAAATATTCAATGCGGAATAAATTCTGATCTAAAACAAACTGGATCATAAGTTTCCCAAAAGGAAACACCATTTTCGCCACAATACTTTATTCAAATTATTTGCTTTTATTATATTTTCATTGAAAAAGTTAAACATATAATAGACAAAATTTTTACTAAATGGACAAAAAGATAAATAAACATTTCTGACTCAATATAAATCAGTTGTTTAACATCATTTTTCAAAAAAAGGTACAAGGAATAAATGATTCTGTTACACAGTCATACATGACATTTTGAACTAAAACTTATCGTTTATACAAAAAATTCAGTCAAAAAACAATTCAATTAAAAAAAAATCACAAACCTTAGATAAAAAATTGCTAATTACAAGCCCTAAGCCCTTCCACAAGGTGGAAAAATTATTTAAATCTGGAACGTTTAAAAACTTTTTTTACTTTTAAAACTCGAGTTTTTAAGAGACTTAATTTAAATTTAACTGTTACCTTCCGATGAAAACTCATTGTGTTTAAACAATTAAAAACTTTTTTTAGTAAAAACTCTACATTTGATAGAAAAATGAAGAGAACTGGTTTCAATTATTGAGAGTATTATTAGATATATTTAGATTATACGATAATACAGTGGTACTATTGGATTTTCAAAAGTTATATTCGGTAACATATAAAAAATAATTCAAAATCATTTTATATTACATCTGTTCATCCACCACCAATTATATGGTAATAAATTTGCAAACTTTGAACCAAGTGAAAAATCATCGCCAGTTTTTCCCATCGTTTTTATGTGCATTGTTTTCAATTTTATGTGGGAACATCAAGAACAATTTGAACAAGACGATTTCGTTTTCAAAAGTTGCATTTGACCTACTGCTTTTAAATATTATTCATGAGTTTTCTAAATCTGCGGAAAAATGATATGTGTTAACACCTTGGTCGCGTGCTTGTCGTTGTGGATCAACACTGGAGCTTTAAATAATGATTCGATAAAATAGTTATTATTTTACATATTTTGTATGAGTTATTCTACAGAGACAAAAAAAATTAATCATTTATGTGATTCAATGCATTACAGAATCAAACGTTTTGAGAATACGACGCATTATAATCGTTGAGTTGAATTATAAATACTATATTTAAAAAATGTATCTCCTTGTAGAACACTTCAATTTTGATTAATCAGTATCGATAGTTTATAATATACGATTATATAATGGTGTTTTAGTTCTACCTAAATATGTTATGAGACTAGATTTAAAATTCGTCTCCGCTTGAAGATTATTGTGTTTTTTTAAAGGTATTGTAAAATACGTTTTTCTACAAAAACTGTTTGTTTTACAGTTTCTAGTCCTGTCTTTCACAGAGAGAATAGATATTGAAAAGACGATGCTAAAGTTAATCATTTTTTACATCCTATATTCATAATTTTTGATTGGTGTGAGTGAAAATAAAAAAGCTCGTAAACACAAATACTGTTCTAACTAGCGATTAAATCTTTGATATTCTGTATGTAACGAAAACCATCAACTTTGAACACTCCTTTAGAGATTCTAAATTATTCATTATGATAAAATTCGTACAATATTTATAATCGTACTTTAAAGCTTTCAAAAAAACTTAAGTGCTTATGATTTCTCTAGTTGGAAAATTGACGTTTTGATAAAAATAAACTGTTGACCATAAGTGAAAAAGCCATTTCGGTATAAGAAAATATCTGGAATAGCTTAACTTATAATCGTGACTTCTAAAAACACAACAGAATGTAAGATAACTTTAAATTATTGACTTTGTTCTTTCAATGAAAGTCTCAATAATCATGATACGCCTTTCGCATCCAGTACAAATTAATCTTTATAGTGACTTAATTAATGAATCGAAAATATAATCGGAAATTTTAAGGTTCGTTAAAAAAATCATTTGAGATTATTTCTTAATAACTTCGTGGAGAAAACAATAAATTTTGATTTTATATTAAAAAAAAATCGTCAAAAAACTTGTTTTATTTTCCGAACATTACGTAAACATTTAAGCTTTTTGTTTTAACGCAAGTAATTTCATAATATAACTGTAAATGCTTTAGCTTATCATCAAATGTATGCTTTTGATTACATTCATTTATCGTACATTGGTAAACGCGTTCACATGAGATTCTATTGTCTCATTTCGGAGGCCAGTCCGTCTGAATCATTACAAGTAATTACAACACTTGACTGCAATAACGTGGGATGATTAAATATGTGCGTAGAAATAGTTCAATTATTATTATCACACCGTAGTTAATGAAACCTTGCCTTTAATGCGAAAGAGATCGAAAACTTTGAGAATATCGTTATACACTATTGTTTTAGAACAAGTGTTTTGTACTGCGTATGTTAATAGAAAAACTTGTTATTTTTTTTATGCAATCGTTTTATTACAATGTATCGTTTTATATAGTGTAGATGATTAAAAGACATTGCAAAATTTTTTCGAGATCTAAATATTAATAGATAATGAGAAGTTTGTTTAATTGTTTCGTAATTATATAAAACATATATATTTGTAAGCTAAAAAAATATTTTTTTAAGCTAAAATTTTTGCGTACAAAAAAAATAAAACGTCTTAAAAATATATTAACTAACTTACTTAAAAGCATATTATTTTAATCTGCCTTTATTAAGAATTACAATAAGATATTCCAACACCGAGATATTTAAAAGCTAAATCAGTATTTTGACTACTGAACGAGATTATGAAGGAATCAGGAAATATCAGGTTATATTAATTAACAAAATTTAGCTTTTACTTTAAGGTTTTGAAATTGTTAACTATCTTTTGTTTTTTTGTCTTAACTATCACTACAACGTGATCATAAAATATGTTTCGGAAATAAGTACTACAAAATGTGTTTTTATTATTTAAAATACCACACGTTTCCATGAAGAAGTGACAGTAAGCACCATAACAATGGATACGACTAATGTTTTTTTTACTGACGTAATTTTTATAATCTACAGATAACTGACATCCTTGATTTCAGATAAAATCGATTCATTTGTATGACTATCTTATACCTTGCATAAAAATACTCCAGTTTGATACCGTCTCAAGGTAAAAGATGTATGACATTTAACCTTTGCTTGTAAACAATTTCATTGAATTAGAACCACAAAGTAAATTTACGTGTTGTACTATGATCCAAATTTATGATGTGATTTTCTATACAGCTGTTATCGTTTTAAGCGTAATAAATATGTAATTTAAAATTTATTTAAAGAAAAGTGATGTTGATATTCCAAGACGCGATGAACTGTTGTTTTATACTTAAATATAGCTCTTTGTACCCGTCGTGTGCTTTTTATTATTTCATTGTTGTAAAAGTAATTTATTGGTTGCATTCAATAAACACTAGTTTGAAGAAGAAATATTGAAGCAATATTTTCATAAGCAAATGGTTTAACAACATTTCGATTACGTGCTCCGAATCCGAATAAAAATATACCAATATTAAACATACATAGGTTTGTGTCTTGCCGATGGGTTGATGTTACATGATAAAAATGTATCAAATAAAATGTGTATTTTTAAGCTCTCAAATGAAAGCTTAAAAGCACTAATTTACTAGCATATACTCACATATATATTTAAATGTATTGATAAAATTGGCATTAACTTGGTGGAACTCCATTATAACAAGGCAAAAAAATAGTAATGTATTGTAGTTCTACAATTGTTTTAGAGTATAACGTTGATAGCTATTTCGGCTTATCCTTCATAAAAACAAGATAATAAGAGTATACAATCATTATTCTGATGAAAAAGTTAGCTAAAATAGCTAACAACTAAATCCCTTATCAATTTTGTAGGACTAAAATACGTTGCTATTTTTTCACCGCGGGATTAAAAATATTTTTAAATGCTTAATATGTGTATACAATAGCAAAACAAAAGTTTATATTTTTTCTCGAACTGACTCTAAGTTTGATTATTTCTTTTTTTAAGTATTTACTCTAATTTTGCATTTTACGGTCATTTATTTTGTTATAATACACTTGTCAAAAATTGCATAATAACTTTGATGAAGTGTAAAAATACAAGCAATGTTTTTTCGTGTAACATAAAATAAAGGATGAATTGAAATGTACAGTGTTGTGTTATTAAGCCGGGTATAATAAACAGTAAGCCGACGTAGCTGATAAAAATCAAAATACGTACAATATTCTAATATAGTGTGTTTTATAAGAAAAAAATTGTGTCTATTTTACAAAAAAATACTTGTTGTAAAACAAACCCTTTGAATTATGGCACAAATAATATTTTAGTTTCAATAATAAAAGACTAAAAATATTCTCTCACCTTAAGTGACGTCATCGTTGCAAAGGTTTGATGGTCTTCAATTTGAAAATCTTGATGACGTTAGACCTGTGAATATAGACATAACATTAGTATAAAAAACAATACAAGTAGAGTAATGAACATTTTTTTGTACAATTCTCACATACAAAATTATCATACCCCAAAAAAAATTCTGATTTTAGTATTATAGTTGCTTAAAACAAACTTTAAAATTTATCTATTTCAACATGAGAATTACGATAAAGATACGAATACAATTCCAATTTATGGAGCGTTTTAAATAGTCAAAAAATATTGCATTTACTATTAAGAGTATAATTTAATAATCTTTTACATTCTAAGAAAAACTAGATTTCCTTTACTATTTTGTAATACGACCTTTTGTCATTAATAATAATGGTGATTCGTGGAAGCAAAATTTGCCATGGTTAACGTATGTTATAATAAATGTCAAAATAAAGAAATGTTCCTTTTTATCTATCATTTTATACAATGACTTTCGTTAGTAGATGCTAGTATATATTTTGAATGCATATAACGTCCACGTGAATTGGATTCACTGTGAATTACTCAGCTCTGCAGCGAATGGATTCTATCGGAAATGACAGACAAAATTCAGCAGATAAATCTCCACGTAAGAAATAAAAGAGATTTGAATGAATCTAAAGCTAGCACGGCATAAATATTAACACTCCATCTATATGGTATTAAAGAAATCTTGTTTTACAGATCAAATAAAATGAATAAAAATATGATAAAAATTGTGCCATAAACATGTCTTAAGTATAAAGTTAATGTTTGCCCTTTTATTGTTGGTATGAAAGTTTTTAATCGGCTCAACAACACGCTCCAATTCAACTTTGAACTTGAAACGGATTGTTATGGCAAAATCGAGGTGATGCTAAGACAACAACTTTGTTTATATTGCGTTTAAGTGCGACAACCTATTCTTCAGCAAGTAACGTTCGCAGAGGTCTCGGTGCTTTCGTTTTTCTCATCCGAATTCTCTCATGAAACTCTCTCACGATTTTCATTTGCTTAAATTAATCTTTTAATACTATTATAAAGTCTCGCAATCAAATAAAGATTACACCTTGACAGCTCGTTTAATTAACTTGGAATTAGTTTTATTGCTTTTGTCAACAATAAAGAAATGTTAACGATTTCATAAACGTTTACCATTAATTGACAATTATCAATTGGATATAAATTATTTTACTAACCAAAGATGAATACTTGAAGATACCAAACTATTTTGAACTATTCTGTTATTGACATAGATTTGTTTTGAAACATAAAAAAATACGGATCAGTCACGAGTTATAGCGTACTTATAGAATAGAAACTTATTTTAAATAACAAAGACAAATTTTTTAGTATTTAATTTAATAACGTATATTTTTTACCAGGACCGGTTTTGCTCATCATGAGCATTATCAACTGATTGTATACAATTTACAAGCAAGTCTATTTATACAAAATTTTGAGTTAATGGTAGCAAGTATACAAAACCATGGGTTAAAAAACTAAGAAAACAATAAACAGGTTAACTCCTTAAAAATGATTAATAGAAAGCTTATCTGAAAATTTTTGCTTGTTCTAATGTAGATTTATTGATAATATGGCAATTCAATAACATTTTTTAATAAAACTGTATTACCTAAATTAAGGTTTATTTAGTTTGAAGTGAATCAAAAATATTGGTCTCGCTATCATCCCCTCCGCCACTCTCAAAAATCTTTTTAAAAATATACTATTTTTGATCATACATAGCTTTTAACGCTTGATTTTTTTAATTGAAGTTAATACCCTGAAGTTATATATTACATTTTTTAAACCTTAATATCTGCAAATTTTTAGCCTTATTTTTAACCTGTGTGGCTTATTATTTCATTTTAAAAAAAATTTACGAAATACATGTGTTTTAGTTCAAATTGAGAATGAGTTTCCCGCATTGAAAATTTTCTTCAATCAACATTCATTCTATTATCGATACTCTGTTTACGGTTTAAATCAGAACAAACTACGTACCAAAACGTGTTGTTTGTTGTAAGGAGATATATCCTATGTAAGTAAACAAGAGGATGTTAGACCGCTGGAACCACACACCAAACTGTATACTTTTTTCTCCGGAGCCTGCGTTTTATATAGATCAACGTTGCAAAATGTCTATTACCATACGAATACACTGTATTGTAGTGCGTTCACACAAAAAGTGATTGTATTTTTACGCTGAAACGAAAAAATTTAGAAAGAATTTGAATTCATCGATTCGTATATATTTCAATATTATTTGTCATTAAAGATCCTTGTTTTTACCAGTAAACAAATGGATTTAAACTGACATTTGATGAATACTTAACAAAATAAATATATTTAAATTAAGTCTAAAAGACAAATTGACTATTCGAACAGTTTTTTATTAATACTTATTAGTTATAATGATAAACCTTACAAATATAATCAAACAACCCATGATATACTATAAGAATACGACATTAAAAATGGTCATAAAAATCATTTATGATAATGAACTTGATTAGAAAATTTACTCATTAATACACTCATGATTTTGATTTGAAAATATTGAAATTGTGTTAGATGTAATGTCACATGATATATTGTTTTGAAAGCTTAATTATTTAGAACATTGCTTGAATGAACTTTATTTATATGAAGAATGCCTAAAAGTTTGATGAGATTGATACCATATAAAAATAATGAAGTTATACTAAGATGAAAGATTTCGTAATTAAATATCAATTATTATAGTATTTGCACCACACTGCTTTGAATTTAATAGTAATACCCAATAAGATATAATATAACAAAACAAAGATGCCGTATATGTGAAAGAGAAACTGAATGTTGATGGACGTTATAATGCTATTAAAAAATCTCTTAACTGGATAAATTATTTTGAAAGCGTAAAAATACGGATAGAAGCAATAGAACATTCGTCATTGATAATTATTATTGTATTTATGAGACATTTAATGAATAACATATATATTTAGAATTTTCGAAAAAAGTAAGTCGAAAACAATGATATCGAATGCAACGAGATTATCATTATTTCTCTATATAATAAAGTCATATTTTTAAGTACTACTTCTACAATATATTTTACGGTCAGGATTGATTTTTCTCATCTTGAGCATTATGAATTGATCATGCCTGACCATCAAAAAGTGACAGATAACACCTTAAAAGTTATTGTTTCTTTATTTAAAACTCACATAATCTCCTAATCGCATATATTAAAATTTCGTAATGTATGTAATGTTCATTGATGTAAAAAATCATCAAAAAAATATTGAACATTTCTTTATATGTTTTTTTTAATAAGTATATATAATTTAAAAAAATGTATCGCACACTTCATCATTGAATAGGTTACAATATTTCTTCGTATTGTATTGTGAACCAAGTCAAGAAGAGAACGGACTATCTTCGTTGCATTGCTTTAATTGAAATTTATTAGTAGAAATTAATCTAAAAGAAATCACAAGATGTACGCGTACTTTCATGAGGATTTTCAAGTATTTTTTTTTTGGCTTGTGAAAAATGTTTGCGTCTTTTATTTGGGTCACAGGCGACTATTATGGAATGAGATGACTTAATTTAACAAATCCATTTCGCATAAAATGATTGAATGAAGTCATTATAATAATGATGCATTGAAAAATAAATTTGCTAGTTAATTAAATATTAGTAAGGTGAAAATTTTCAATCATAGCAAAAATTAATATGAAGAAATCCAATTACCAATCGTAGTGGACGAGAGGCAATCCTGTAAACGAAGTAAAATCAATACCATTTTTTTGTAAAAATTTTATTTCTCTCATTGTAGTAAACCTTTTAATCTTGAGTGATACTGAAATATATTTACTCAAAAATAGAGCTTTTTTACAACTAAGACTTTCTTTGCTTCAATCGTAATCGCCGCGGAATAATAAAAGTTACAAATGCAAAACAATGAGCTTTTGATAATATTTTTAGATATATAAATGATAGCTATTTTGACTTTAGCCCCTATCAGAAATATAGCGTAAACTTTAATAGCTATCAACTATAAACCTTATAGTTTTTGTAGAATGAAAATGATTTTTGTTCAACGTGTTATAATGTAGTTCTACCAAGCAAATTCCAACTCAATCAAACAATACAATAAGCTTTCACTTAAACATATGCCGAAGTTCTAAAATAACATTGGAATAAGACAAATGAGATATTTGGTTAAAAATATTTTCGTCTGTACAAATATATGGATACATACATTTGATACATTTTCATTTAGAGTATTCTATATTATCTTGTATCAAAAAGAAAATATTCAAATGATGTTTTAATCTTATTCAACTGGAGATTAAGCCATTTAACAAGATGAAAAATTTTATCAGTTGATAATGTTCGCGTTAAGCGAAACCGACCCTTGTCAAAAAATATATTGGGGAAATATGTACTAAAAATGTGTTTTTATTATTTAAAATATCATGCCTTTCCATCAAGAAGTGACAGTTAACACCTTAAAAGTGATATGAAAACTCATTCATTATTCAAAAGAAGCAAAGAAATTAAATCGCATGTGATAGAAAAACCTAAACGTGTGGATATATTATAAAAAAAGTTTGATAATAAGTCATCAGCAAAATTGGATTTAAAAAGTTGCAAGGTATATGTAAAAATAATTATCTTTTTTTTAAAGTTATAAGCCATCTTATATTTTTAATATTTGCTACGTAATTATAGATCTATACAATCTGGTAATAAGATCATTATTTAAAAAATTGTGTCAATAATCCTCAAAATAACCTATTGCATAACGCAAAATAGCAATAATTTGCCCAAAAAAGAGAATTGGTAAATTGCTGAAATGTAAACAAGTAACGATTACAAAGTAACGAAAATTTAACAAAAGAAGAATTTAATTACAAACACTTTTACAGAACAAGTGATTACTTCTTTTTTCTATTCTCACACTTAATAATAAAAGTAACGTGCTTTTGTTATCAAATATTTTTGATCTTTCGAAAAAATAAAGTAATTATAATGCGTTGATTCATTCTTCAATTGACGTCTATGAGAGTATAATTTTTGACATAAGAATATAATCGCTGTTTTTGGCCTCGTGATGGCAAAATACGTCAATTTAGTATGTATTTAATATGTATATGATAGCAGTTTTAGTACGCAAATCGCCTTCACTAATCAATATATCCCTTTTTTTAGATTAGATAATGTTGGAGCAAAACAGTTGTGTCAGAACGCGAAATATAGAAAATATTCACAAGTATATTTTTTAAGACCTTCTAAGTTTGTAAAACTTTCATTTTTTTTTCTTTATTAGACTGACTCTCAACAAAAAACAAATAAGGTATCAACATTGCCAACAAAGACTTATTTCATTAAAAAAATTGAAAAAATGTATTATTCAATAAATTTTATCTTATATTCCAGGAAGGTTAAAAATATCAAAATATTTAACGTTACCAAATTTTATATATATTATACTTATTGATCGCTGTTTAGGCTTATACAATCGTTGGAACTATAAATAAAAAAAATTGAATAGTCAAAGCAAACTTATAAATGTTTTTTAATTGTTGAAACTTTGTCGATTCCACAAATTACTTACGACCCGGGTTTCGTATTTAGGCATCTTCGAACTTTCAATCATATGGATGCAACAGCATCGAAGATGTCAAAAGGCTAAACTCGGGTCATTAGTGACAAAACATGTGAAATCGTAGGAAATTTCAACAATTCATATTGGAAATTGAAATTTCATCAAGCACTTTAAGTTGATATCATTAATTAAAAAATATATATTATAGTTATTCCATAGTTAAAGCAATCATTTAAAAGAACTGTTACCGCTTGAAAATATTTCACATGAATCGTTTTGCAAGTTCACTTATCAGCACCTTTTAAAATATGAAAGAATAATCTTGAAAAAATAATACGATAGTATAATCTCAACAAAATTTTAAAAAAATCATCTATTTAAATGACAATATTAATGAATTGATGAATTTAAAATTGTTATCAAATTGAATAAATGGATATTTTTCTTTTAAATATTACGATTTTTAATTATGTAAATTTAAAATTTCAGCTTTAATTAGCAAACCGTTTACACAGTGCTTGGCCATCACTGTTTCATATATGATTGCGATTAAACTAATTAAATTGTTTACAAAACGTCTACACTGGTTGCAAGATAAAATTTTACGATCGACTGTTTTATTAAAAGCATTGTTTTATCATCATATATTAATTGTGCGATTTGTCTCAAATTTAATAACAGTAATTATTTAATTTAGTCGTGATTCCAACCATTTATTCCCTGTGAACTAGTTCATTCATACTCCACCGCGCCCTCTGTCGAAATAAGCCGTAACTAGTATAAATTAAATGCATAATTGAATGATTAGAGGCAAGGATATTCCGTAATGTTTATGGTTTCTTGGAAAATCGAGCAAAAGAAGAGGAGCTATTTTCTCTCATGCGAAGATTTCATGTCTATTGTTAAATGTTCAATTGCAATTCTCATATGTAAATATGTACGTACATTCGTTTTTCATTTATATTTGTACAAAATCATTTTTATGGCATGTTTTTACCTTTATTTGTGTATTATTAAGATTCTAATCCATATGATATGAATCTTTTAATAAGTTTTTCTTTTTACGTTAAAAATTATATAATATTTTTTTTTCAATTTGATTTTACCATATAATTAAAAGACAGAAATTTATATAGGTTTCGCAAAAAGTTCATAAAAATAAAAAAAATGAATACTTTAAATGAACATTACAAATGAAAATCAAAAATAAATGTTTATGGCTGTATTAAGTCTATTTTCATATTCAATAATAAATATTAAAATAAATACTTCATTTCTAAAATTCAATTAACAAATAAGTTGTAAATTGAAAAAATGTTACTTTACGAGTTGAAAACAAAAAAAGTTTTTTTAATAATAAAGTGGCCATAGAACATTCCATATTTAGATTGTTAGTTTTGTTTTGTTAACAAGAAACGCAATCATGTCTTGATTTCTCACAGTTTAATTCGTATGCAAATGTAACTAAATTTGAGTGAAGTAAGTGCACACACAAAAATTAAAACTCATTGCATACTTTTTAACGATATATTGCATTACTTGATAATTGAAATAAAACATAATTAACGTTACATATTTTTTTTAATGGGTAAAATATTGAAATATACACAGACGTTTTATAAAAATTAAATTAATGAGACTTGTTTTTTTCACTGTTCTGGTCTAATTTTATTTGTTTATTAGTAATAAATGCTCAAAAGCTGAGCAAAACCATATGTCATCAAAAAAGTTTCAAATAATCTGCGATACTTTTAATAAGATAAAGCTAGATCTACCACAAAAGGCATCAATGTTATTCACTGCACCGCGAAGCCTTCTTTGTTCAACCAGTTTTGAGATTTTTGTTCAAAAAGATAAGTTTTTGAATTTTTTAACATTTGTAATGATTATGTAAGTGATGAAATTATTGAAATAGTTTTAAATTTTTTTAATTAAGAAGGATTGCAAAGTGTAATCAGTAGAATTCTTTTTATTTCTTATTGTCTTTATATATTCAGTCAATTGTTTTGTCAATTTATAAATAAAAAAAAAATCTATACATATATCTTAAAAAGACCATTTCCGTTGCTTTATTCGATACCATAAAATTCAAACTGATGTCTTTACTATTTCACTGGTAATATTACTGCTTGAGATAAAAACAGTGGAATTAAATAGTTAATTATTTTATTTTTATTTAAAACAATGATTTTCTACAACACTACATCTAAATCTATCGGAACTAGATATTCGTTATTTCCAAATAAATTTCGTTAATGTCAAAGGGTCTTCAACCTTTTGCAATTTTTATACCTTCATATAAACTCATCGTTTACAAGCCAGGTATATAATATATTGCTTGTTGCTCACAGAATCTGTACGCACGGTCCGTTTGCTCTAGTAAGCTAAATTGCTTTGTTGTTCTTTGTAAGTAACAGCCCGCATTTTGTAATTCACTCTTTTATGAAATCGCCGAATAGAATAAACTACCAAATGATTTGGAAATACATATCTCCCAACTACGTGGACTATTTTGCATAATTAAACCAGGAGGAAAATTTTTGCAACTTATTTTTATCGTTCCTTTTCCCGATATAAAATAAATTTCTAATACAGATTCTCATCATATATTATATTGATACAGTGTCTCGATTTAATTTTGTAGAGAAGGGAAAATGTTTGGGGGCAAACGACTGAATAAAAATCGATATATGGTTTGAAAAATCAATAAATTGAAATATTTTTTTTTATAAATAAGATTTTGGACTTCTAGTTTGTTCAATGGGCGGTAACTAGTCAGATAAAACAGTGACAGGCAACCCGTTTCTTCTACAGCACACTTAAAAAATTTATTATTAATGAAATAGTTTTTAATTTATTAATGCTTTATATTAAGCCATTTAGTTTTTATTTGGTGTGTTATCTTTCTAATTCACTTATTATATATGTAATATAATAATGATCAGTTAACAGGCAATTCGGATAGCCAAAATATAGTATTGGAAAAGATTGTGCTCATTAGCCGATAATCCACTGTATATCAACTTTGTGTTTGTCAAAGTTTTCATATGTAGAAATTCATTTTGTATTTCTATTTACTTTTTGTCATTCCCTAAAAAGTTATAAAATACTTTACTCATTATTATTATTTGTAATAACAAATTGTTATACTAGTGGCAATTTAATTTTTCTTAATCTATTTGAAAAAGAAAATCCTTGATCCAATTTTCAATTACATATGTTTATTAAGTGTGTAAAACTATTCTCCTATGTATTTTGTCTATTTCAAAATGGATAATATCTAGCTGAAAGCGGTGCAACAAGTCATGCATGCAACGAAATGAAATGACTGATTGCTCAGAATAACTATAATTTTATATTTACAAATAAAAGTATTATTGTATTGCGAAATGGTCCGTCATAAGTAAACTATTATATCACAGAATGAGACTTATTAAGTTGCTTTGTTAGGAGAAATTAGATGTTCACGATTGGTGAATTTTTGAGAAGCGAGGCGTGATCAGACTCACGAATGATTTTGATCTTCAGAGAGATTTATTTAGCAATATCCTATTTTGACCAATTGCACAGAAGAGCGGCTAATGAAGAAGTAAAGCTAAATGCGAGCCTAATATTATATAATTTTGTTTGTATATAAGAACAGTGTTTTAAATGCAATTGTATATTATAATATCAAGTTTTTCGTCGTAGCATTAAGGCGTATATCATTTTGGGTAAATCAATTTTGAATGACGTATATTATTTAAATTATGTATATTAATAATAAAAAATAACTATTCAACAACGTATTCATCTTAATCTAATTAGTCAAATTCGCATAGAAAAGGTTTAAGCTTGAATTTGAAAAAGTGGAAACAAATTTTTAGGTGTCATATAAATTGAAAATTGATGTTTTTTTTTCTGTTCGTTTTTTTAGCGTCTCAGCAACTCATTTGCTAAGAGACTAGGGATAGAAAAAAATGACGGGATAAAGCGAGTTGTTTGCTAACCTCTTCCACTATTTTAGAACCGGATGAGTGAAATATAATTTTTATTATAGAAACTAATACCTCCAAAAATAATTGATAAACACAACCGTAACTAAAAAATTAAGCTAGTCAGATTCATAACGAATCTAATGTCGTTAACCTCTGCACGCTTCCATAAGAATAATTAGTGTTTTTTAGATCAACTTAAGCTGTACAAGTTGGTTGTTATTGTATTGAATGCAACTCCTGTTTTACGATCGCCTTCAATAACACAGTATTCAAATAAAATAAACGAATCTTTTCTTCATTTAGCTTGCCCAATACAGAACTACATGGATCAATCTTCAAGCCAAATTTGATTAAAAATATGTTGGTTATATATAAATGAACACAATTATCATTCATTGAAGATGTTTGTCACAAAGAAATTATTACTTTATTGATTACTTTTAAGATGTAAACTGTCACTTCTTGATTGAAAAGCATGACATTTTAAATGATAAAAGCACATTTTTGAGAATTTATTTCCACAATATATTTAATACTAGAACTGGTTTCGCTCATCGCGAATATGAACTATCTTTGCTGTTTGTTTCAGCTATAGTTTTTAGCTCTTATGTACAATTGTCTCGAAAAAAATATATTAAAAACTGAATGAAACAATAAGAAAATTGTGATTTTGACTTTAGTAAATGAGCTTGAAAACTGGAAATTCATTTAATTAATAATCTCACATTACTCACAAGAACAATGGAAATACTAAACCTTATTCTAAAATATTTGATGTAGTTTCCCATACAAAAAGTATTAAATAATTGCTTAACCAAAACGCCTGTATGGTAAATTACTCCATAGAAATATAACTAGAGCTGCAATGACTTTTCAAACCTTCAAAAAGACGCAAGAAACGATTCACGTCCTCGAAAAAAACATAAGTGGATAACGAATGCCCAATAATGAAATGTTGAAATGGTTTTTGATTCTAACTGAATTGCTGCATTACAACTTTTAACATTGTTTATTAATGACCTGAGTACATTTTTTAAATAATAAAGCGATGGTGAATGTAATTAAGAATCCTTTATTTCGCAAAGTCGTATTTATTTTGTTCTCTTATAAGTTCAAGTCTAAAAGACTTTTTACGTTTCCGGTTTAACAGTCACGGTCAATGAGTGCACAAATTAAAAAAGCTTTTAAGCTTGCTCTAATGAAATAAGGATACAAATAAATCGGATCAATGTTTGCAAAAGTAATTATTGAATCAATTTAGAATTGTTGAAACTTTGTACAATTCTATCCATTTTGTCACTCACGACACTGGTTTTGCTTTTTGGTTTCAATATGTGAAAATATACAATATCGAAAAAATTCATATGGAAATCCCATCACGCATTCACTTTATAATATAAACTTATTTTTTTACGTTAACTGTTATTCGCAATACGTTTTTATGAACGTAAATTTTATTTCATGAAAGATTTCAAGATAGAAAATTAATAATTTAACAATCTTTTCATCATCAAATAAATTGGTTACTTGTTTTGAAGTATTTATGTATTATGGAGTATTTTTTACGAATCTAACTATTTAATTTGACACGCATTTATGTCAACTTGGCGTAAGAGTGTGTAAAAACTAAAAGCTATCCTAGAACTAAAATAGCCAAAACTACACATTACCCTTTTAATGTGTTAACTGTCACTTCTTGATGGAAAGGCATGATATTATAAATAATAAAAACACATTTTTTAGTACTTATTTCCACAATATATTGTGGAAATAAGTACTAAAAAATGTGTTTTTATTATTTATAATACACATTACCCGTTTGCACTAGAGACACTGCAAAAATGTACTAAAGAGATAATATTTTTGTGATAATCAAGTGTACTGACTGTCATTGAAATTCAAAGGCCAAAAAACTTTGCATGGCTTATACTTTTAAAACTAACACTTGTTAATTAAAGTAAACAAATATTTTAAAAAAATTATAAAACATAAGAGGAAAATTAAACAAAACAGTGGAAGTTTAAGATCGGAAGATGTCAAGAATGCCTAAATATATGGTTGTCAGACAGTTATGTATACATAATATTACATAGTATTGTTTTATTTAACTAGACAGGTTCCAGAAAATTCTATAGATTTTCAAAATTTATATATTATGTTGTGATTCTCGCTTAAGTCTGTTGAAAAATTCGACATGGAATTTTAAAATTTCTTCAATATCTATGAGATATGGTCATTGACTAATTCTTGATCCAAATCCTTGAAAAATATGTCCCTGCAAGCATAGCACGTTCCTGATTGTTTGTTGATAGTGTTATGGTAATAAATACTTTTATTTTTTATCATAATTATCACCTTCATCATCATTTGGACCTGTAAAAGCTTAAGGACCAGTTAGTATGAGGATATTTCTCAAATAAGTAAATCACGTACACTATTTAGTAATACTCTATGCAGAATAAAAAAGCTACCAATTCAAATTGTATTTATGTCTATCGCTTCATCTCTTTTCCGTTAAAAGGATTGAAAATTAGCTGAGTGAGAGATATTCGTTTATATTAAAGTTTTTGAGTACAAATTTTCACCGACTTGAAAGTCAATTTATGACAGTGGCCTCTTGGAGATTCCAGTAAGCTACAATATTTCGCTTTCAAATAATACAAACGCGTTTAGCCCTCAGCTACGTACCGGGTAATAAATTGGTAATAGACATCTTTATAAGAAAACATGAAGCAATACAATAAATCCACAAGTCAAATATTATTAATACACTAAACTTCTTCAGAAAGTGGCGCCTTAATCAGCTGCTAGATGTATTATAAAATGCAATATAACTGTAGTATATTCATTCAGTTGATAGATCCAATCTATATTAGATTAATATAAAGCTCTGGCATTTAGAATGAAAAATGATACATGAAGATGGATGAGGTTGTGCAACAATGATGAATTCGTGGTGACCTTGGATCCGTAGTTGCTGGAAAATGCTGACCAGCGAATCGAGAACAATTTACGCGGTATCAAATTAGCCAATTTTGCTGCGCCATAGAAATGTCTTTGTTGTGGAAGCTACGCTATCGTTTATTTAAGTAACGGCACAAGTGATAAAAATGAAATGTTGCTTTTTTTCTGTTTGCTTCAAAAATTATTTGTTATTGACTATATATATTTTAGCTTGTGTGCCCAATCAATATGGCAAATCAACTCAATCTGAAATTAAATAAAAAAATATTTTAAATAATTTAAATAAAGAACAAAATGTCTAGGAAATATATATATATATATATAGTAACAATCTTGAATGTATTACATATTAATAAGATATTAATATACCCTTTGACAATGCATACAAAATATTTATCGAAATTATTTTAGATAAAAATATAATTAGTTCCTAGCCTTAGAATCTGTATTTTTCTCTGTTATTCCGATCGTATACAACCGATACTAACCGTTTAATCTGAATCAATTATATTTTATCCTTGTGATAGAATACCTGAATATAGCAAAAGACAATACCCTGGTCGAGAGTGATTAAGGATTAGAAAATTTTCGTGATATTTAAATTTATCAAGCACCACAGTCGACATCGTAAATTATTACCAGTAATTATTTAAAATGTTTTGATAATGATTTTTTTTCATTGAATTGACATTTCTTGGTAGAACTCCATTATAACACGGTGAAAAAATAGATTTTTTTTTTATTTTTACAAAAAATATAAGATATACATTTGATAACTATTTCGGCTTACACCTTCGTCAGAACTGTGCTTAAAAGTAAATTTATATATAGATGTGTAGAAAAGATACACAATATATAGGATTCAATTTTTTTTTTTTTTACTCATCACTTGGATAATCAAATTAACGCTTTCTATTTCAAATAAGTTGAGCTTAATTTTGTTTTGCTGATTCAATGAAAATTTTCATACTTTATGGACTGAAGCCGTTTCCGAAACGCTTTTTTTCCTCGATGCAATCGTTCTGTGAGTGTTACATTAATTGTGAACGAATTTATTCTACACTGATCTCATTACGAATAGTATGTTTCCGTAGCATTGTTTATTTGAAAACATTGCCAATTTCTCACGAAGCTTCTATGCTATAAGAACATAACGTAACGTATCCGCATCAGGTCCGTTTGGAAAGAAACAGTGATAGATTGAAAATCAGATTGTTACTTACAGCCTCATTTAATGTTAAGCATACTTTAACTTTGACGAATTTGAATAAGAAGCAACGTTACTGTCACTTTTAAAGTGTTAACTATCACTTCTTGATGGAAAGGCATAATATTTTAAATAATGAAAACACATTTTTTAGTACTTTTTCCATAATTTATTTAATGATCAGGGGTTCTGCATGTCGCGAGCATTATCAACCGCAGTTGTATCAAATATGTGTCGATAATTATTCTTACTCTCGAACCTATGAATCAATTTTGAAACGATATGTACTTTTAAAATCGTTTATTTTTCACAAAATTTAAATCTGTTTTGCTTCAAAGTCGAGGAAATTACTTCATGAGACTCTGTTTCACACAGCCTTAGTATTTATGGAGCATATATGTAAATCACAATTTATGGATGATTGTTCGCTTTTTCTGGTCAATAAATCTTCTTTGTAGTGACAAAACAACTGTGTCGTCCAATTTTTCATCTTACATGAAACGTCATGAATATTCAAGTTACAAAATAAGCAATTATTGCAATATAACATATATTTTTATGTGACTATTTCTATGGTTATCTTAATGCCTTTATAACTACGTGAAACGTAAAAAATCATAGGCTGTGAGTGGGAAAATTAATGATATTCAAAAACCTAAAAGTAAGAACCATATCATATAAGAGAAGTACTATCCATTATTATAGCAATCAATTAAATATATGGTCTAATTCTTACGTATTTTATTGACTCGACACTTACAGAGCCAATTTCGTATTGATTTGCGTTTTTTTTTTAGTTTCTTCTATACAACTTTATTGCTACACGTGAAAAAAGTCATTTTGTAAAGGCTTACAGAGGATCGCAATTGTCTTTATTGTACGTATAATAAGCAAACAGAATTAATCAGATGTAAACACGAAATGAAAAAATACTTATATAGATTTTTTTTCGTATTTGTTGTAAAAAAGTAAAGAAACAAGTAAGTAAAGAAAAGCAACACAGTAATAGTGTTCATAGAAAATTAAATAAAAACATAACCTGCCTTAAATGATTTTATAGTTATCATTTAGACTTTTGGTGAAAATTGTTCGTTATATCTTCAAAATAAAGCTTAAATAAAATTATCGGGAATCATTGACTGATATTTTTGGTGTGCTATGTTTTTGAATTTATTAACACCGAAAAAAAGCTTTGTAATCAAAAGTTAAAAGTTTAAAAAAAGCTTCGAGAGAATATATGTACGAGTATTTGAATTGGTACAAGGAGTATGAATTAAAATTGTAGCTCTACAATTATTTAGACATGAAGATGGCAAACCATTCGATGATCGCAAAGACCGTATTTTGTTTTCGCCATTTTTGAAAGTAAAATTTCAACAAATTTCTTGCTACCGATTATCGTTGTATAACAATCAGTGTATTAGATGCTCGTAGAGAATTTAATATAAAAGATATGTCTTTACATTACTTAATATCTCTAAATATAAATAACGAGTTTTTGATTGGCATTGACTACTACGAAAGAAAAAATAATTATATTTTGTATTTTGGTTTTAATCGTCTAGTATCTCTATTGTTCGGTAGGGGCCTAATTTCCAGTAATGTCTATATTAAACATACTTTTAATTTCAATTTTAAATCTTTGACAGGGGCGTTTATGTCTTGATATCCATCGTTGATTTTTGAGTGAATTTTCTTACTCTTGCAATGTAACATTTTAAAAGCAATTATATAAACAACAATGTATTTTTTCCATTTTTTGTGTATGTACTTCACGCAAAGATGTATCGAGTGCATTTTTTAACCGATCGCTTGCAACAATCGGTCATTCTTTCTCAATAATATAAAACAAATTTAAAATGAACTAACTATCCTTCGAAGTTGCGCGGACTTCAATGCAGCCTTTTTAGTTTAATTATGATGTCAAGGATTAAAAATCACGATTTTTTTTCAAATTTATTAAGATGTCTGTTACGTCAGGAAAACCTTATATCTAGATTAAGCAATTGTACCATTAAAACCCACTTACACGTCGCTCCCGTATGAAATAATAACTTGTAAAGGTTAGGTCACAACCTTCTTAAATAATCGTCTGATTCTGTTCATTATTTGTAATTTTTATTATTCCAATAACTTCCGAAGTAATGACTTGGCACCGCAAGAGAAAAATAATTTGAACTTTAATGGCTCTCGTAATTAATATAATCATAGATATATCATGATGTTTGTGTGTATTTTTTTCATCTGAAAAAATGATATTCAAGTATGAAAACAAAACAGCTAGTAAAGGGTTCGAAAAAGCTTGACAATGGAAAGTTCACGATAAGTTAACGTCAACAATATTATTTTCTCCAAAAAAATCAATCGACGCATTGACGTTGCACCTCGTTTACATTGTGTTTCATTACATTATGTAATTTGTAAATCATAGTTTTAATATCGATAAATCATTTTAAAAATAGCACGAAAGCTATACGTATTAAATTAACTTCGCTGAAATGAAGGTAGAGGAATCATTATTTACATCATTTTATATGGAGAGTCACTGAATTTTTTTTGGAGTTTTCGATGAATAGCAGTAGGGCAAGGTCTGTTCTGTAAGGTCTGGGCGCTGTCTATAAAAAGTGCGTATACGCGCTGTACTTGCACCTCTCGGCATTTAAAAGATTAAAAATTATCTAAAATTAGCTAAATCTTTTAAAAAAAAAAGTTTTTAATTTCTTCTAGTAATCAAATGTATCACACTAAGAACTCTCATTAAATAGATTTTATCTTTAAATCTAGATATATCAACATTAAATTTTCAATGACTTAATCTGTATTCGATCATCCAATCAATATGTATAATTTTTATAAGTATAATCATCATTCAACATTACATTAATGAAGTCATCATCATAAATTATTTTGAGAGAAATGTTCGTATGCAATTACAATTAATTTCAAATTCATTTAATTTATTATGGTTGAAAAAACACTCATAAATATTTTCTAGGGAACGCATTTTGTTAATTGATTGTATATAAAGGTCAAATTAAATTAATTTAATAATGGCCGGCATAGAATTATTGTATACAGAACATATTGTATATTGTATATAGAGATGTATATAGAACAGAAAATAATGAGCTCTATACAAAGCCTACAAAGAAAATCGAGGCCTTGATTAGCCACGAATAAATAAAAGCACTTTTTTATTATTACTTAATTGTTTTAATTGGATCAGTCTCTTATTTAACAAATATGTAACATACATATAATCAAATGGAAGTGCTAAATAATGAAGTATAGATATTAAAATCTTAATCCATTATGTAAACTGGAAAAATATAACCAATCAAAATTCAATGAAGATCTGGAATCCATTTAACATAAAACATTGATTGAGTTAGATTACAATAATATTTGAAGCAAAAATTGTTTTTTCAAATTCTAGTTTTATGTAAAGGTTAATACAATTAAATTCATCACCCAATTGTGTATATTGAAAGTGATCCATTGTTACGTCCTGAAGTAATATATAATACTTAATTGTTCTTTTCGATATTCATATCTAATTTTCAACATTAAAACCTTTTCTTTAAATCAAAAAAAAAATCGACTCTTTTGAACTTTTTGTTTGAACTTTCCTACACTTCACTATTTGGTCCATATTAAATGGAATTTTCTATCCTCTAAAATATGCCCTTATGTTTTTCAATGAAAATAAAAGATTTCGTTGGTTAAATATAAGTTCATTCTAAAATAAATCTTGAATAACTATTTTTAAAGCACATTGATATTAATTTCATGTTTTACTATAAAAAAAAGAAGAAAGTAAAAAAAATATATTTTAAGTTATAACTGAGTTACTTTGTGTAATATTCAAGTCGTTGGGGCCAAGAAAACAAAATCTTTTAACATATATTTTACTTAACTATAATTTCATTATTCTGTTTATAATAACAATCTGAAATGCTTTAATACTTACAGCTTTACTATAAAAATTAAATAGTAAAGTTCGGTCGTTAAACATTGTATTAAAAATTAATTCATTACAAATCCACAAATTCTAATGGAATATATAACTATTACACGTGCCATCTTGTAGTAAAACTTATAAGCTTAGCCACAAAGCATATCAGCATGTTAAATCTAGTTAACTTTCACATTCAACTAACAGGTGGCTCTTGTCACTAGGCAAGATATATTACTTCTTACCTCTGTTTTATTCATTTATAGGTGTTATATTATATTTCAATATGTATTATGAAATAGTGAAGTCCAACAGAGAGTAAATTGAGAGATTTTTACATGTTTTTGGAATTTGGCCATTGCAGTTCAAAATAATTTGTGTAATCTTGATCAATTTTATGGAAACAACAAATAACATGAAAATGGCATTTCATAAAAAATGCACAATACTCGGACGCAGATGAGCGGCTATAGCAATCAAAGGGTTAACCGTAAGCCGTATATGTATTTTAAGTTATTTGCTTTTTTTGTTAAATTTGCTATTTAACAAAAAAAGCAAATGACAATTATAACTTTGAAAGAAACTGAAATATCTGGCGTAACCCTCGATGCGGATCAATATATTCACGGGACTAGGCCATAAAAATAAAACAATCATAAAACAAAAACTAGGGTTCCTCGAGATAAAAAAATAACAATTCTTACGATTTCAATTTACTGAAGAATTGCAATTGATCTTTCAGTTGTTCTTAATTGCTAATATTTTCACAAATCAAAAACACTTTAGAAAATAATATGCTAACGAATAATTGATTTATTTAAAATTTGAAGAGTCAAGTACGTTGAAGCTTATTTCATTTTTATAAACGTAATTACCTCTCGACCGAGAACTGACAGTTAACACCGTTCGAGTGATTAATATCTAGTGGTTGCATGTTTTCAAATCAATCATTTCAGTGATATTAAAATTGGTTGGAGTGCATTTTATTAGATCGTTTTATTATAAATTTACCTTGAAAATGAAATACATTTTTTAATATTAGAAAAAATATTGAAGAATAAAAGGTACTATAATACATATGGCTTTTTGTTAACTATTTTTTTCATAATTCTATCAATCATATCGTAAATTTAAATTGTGATTTTTTTTGCGATTCCACTTGTATAATATACAATACTTGTAGCTATAATTTTTGTCACTAGCGACACAGGTTTCACCTTTCGGCAACTTTAGAAATTCTATCACACTGGACAGTTCTGTTGCTTTCTTTTAATACAATAGAATGCCTGAAAATGTCAGAAGGCGACACGCATATCGTCAGTAACAAATCAAATGGAATCATAGAAAGTTTCAACAATTCAAATATGATATTGAAATTCTGCCAAGTACCTTCAGTAGATATCATAAATTAATTATATTTTATTTTTAGGCACGTATAATAAAATATAAATGATCCTGAATCCGTTTCAGTTCACAAACCTTTGGTTGTGTATATTTGCGAATTATTATCTCAAAATTTTACATAAATAATGTTGTTCGTAATTTCTACCCTAACAGTTGATAATGCTCAAGGGTAGCGAGAAATTGTGGACATAATACTAAAAGTTGTATTGTATTTTTTTTTAAATATAAAGTATATAATTTCTTTGTAAATTGTCGTAGGAGTTTGAAATATGAATGATGCAAACGTTTTGCAGGAGATGCGTTTGCAAGTTTCCCAAAATGGTCACTGACAGATTTGTTAAGCCGATACGGATGAGTGCAATCGCTACATCATTAAGATGATTACACGTACGGAATGATTACAATATTGAACCTAATGATATATCCAGCGTTATAATATATTTTACATCACAGATGGATCATAAATCATGAGTTTTTCATCATTTACTGTATTTTTATGTAGTTTACCATACCGATATTCCATTGGAAAGGAAACTTGCCAATCGAAAACACACTGATATAAACAGAAACCTTAATCCACATCTGAATAAAGTAATATTTATTATAAAAAAATTATTGGGAGTTGTCGAGTAGAAGAACTGTTCTCGGTCTTAAACGATTACTCAGTACTGTCTCATCGTAATTATGTAGATAAAAGTTCGTAATGTTTCTCTTAATTGTTCTGAAATTTTTGAAAAATGTCACGAAAGAACTCTGGAATTATAGGCACTTTCATGTGTATATGTAACAGCAAATTGTGCACGTATCACAGAGCATTACAAATTTGTCGCAATGATTTTGTGTCTTTATATGTTTTGGTGAGAAAAAGCTCACATTGGAGTGGCGTACACCATAATTAGGCGAATTATTGCTGTGTAGAGAAGCAGTTTGCTTTTGAGAGTAAGCTTGATCCTCGCATTTGCATTAAATTTAACCTAGCTTTTCCACCATTAATAACAAAAAAATCATTATATATCATTCCAGTTGAACCACGTACAAGATAATTTCACACAGATATATCGGAAAATAATTCAGCTGTATTGGTTAGAATTTTCAGTAAAATTCAGGCTATACTTTAACATAAAAATAGCCCGTGTTTAAAAATTTTAACACTTAAACACCTTCATATTTTTGAATATGAACTATCAGTACACTGTGATTAGGCGTACCAACAGTTAAAACGTTTACATTCAGTGACATATAACTGTCATGGTAACGATTTAGAAATTATAAGTTATTTGTAAAACCATTTGTTTGTGATCGCAGACTTATTATTGTAAATTTATTTTTGAGCCAAAACATCATTCTCAAATACGAAAACAACAGTAAAAAGTAGGTTCTGATAATGTAACTGCACAAAAAGGATTCATTACTTAATTTAAACAATTTTTCATTGACGTATTAAAAACTCAACAAAAGAAATTGATCAGGTAAAAATCATCAAATTTATTTTTCTTTTGCATTATTATATGATTACCAAAATTGGTGAGCCTTTTATAGCTCAGCTTAAAGCTCCAATAATACATCCATTCTACAAATTATAGTCCGACTTACTGTTTCAAAGATTAAGGTAATTTTAATAGCCTGTTCGACTGATCGACCCAATTTTTGACTTTATTATATGCTTGCGAAATTATAATAAGTTAAGCAAGATTATTTATAAAATTACACGTCCTTAAAAAAATAGCTTAATTTAATACTTAAAGCGAAAATTTTATATGTTATTATTTTTGTTATAATAGACGGCTTTCTCGGCTTAAATTTTTATATGAAGAATATTTGTGACGTTAAATTTATTACAAACAATATTTTCAATACAAATGATATTTCGTTTTTTTTTTGCATAAATAATTTACAATTATTTTGTATGATATCAGAAACCGACCCAAAGGAGACGTTCACTCCAAATGCAGCCACATTACAAGTTTAGTCATTAAAATTCCTTGTTGCTCAGTTGCATATTGGTAGAATAATAAAATGATAAATTGTAAGGTATTATTTTAAGATAAATTTAATCACACCTGCACCCTTGGACATAAAATCATTAATAAAAAAATCAATTAATGAATATTTATATAATGGAATATTCACTTGTGACACTTATAATATGCCTTAATATTTTTTTTTATAATATCCGTTTCTTATGAGAAGCTTTTCAATTTAGAATTAAGTTTGAAATGTTACAACTTTGTATGACTCCACATGTTTTGTCACTAACGACCCAGGATTCGCCTTTCGGCATCTCCAGGCATTCTATCACACGGGTGCAACAGAACTGTCAGTATTCAGAGAAACAATTCATATTTACAACTTCATAAAAAATATTTGTAAAATATAATTAACATAAGACGCCCATATGCTTCAGAAAATTAGAAACGGATATAAATTTCAAAAAAAAAAAAATGATCATATAGTAAGTTGTAATTTTATTTGAAATCCGTTAGAAAGGCGGGCATTAAATAGAGATGGCACCAAAGAACCACAACAAATTCTTAAGGTTGCATCACACGATGCGCGGACTTGCATACTGAAGTGTTGCGTAGGTACACCAGACTCCGATCGTGATTATAGATTAAGCACGGTGTCCACTCACGACTTGCTCTAGTTAAGCTCGCGTCATCACACCAACACAAGCCCCGCATTAAGCGGATTACCAACACAGACGCAGCAATACAAATGCAGTGATAGCTTCTTGGCAAATCTTGGTAGGAAATAATTGACTGCTCTAATATAAAATTTAAAAATATATAAAAAAATTAAAGTGTATAAAAGATGAGAGAAGTTTCGAGGATCTTCAGAGGCATTCGCAACAAATGGCAGACCAAATTCAGCATATCACAATAAATAACAGAAAGTTACTAGTTTCGTTTTTTCGAATTCAAGTCACTTCCAAGGCTGGGTAAACGGCTTTTTGAAGTGTTAAACATTAATATAATAATATAGACTAATTGGGGATAGCCATCATCAGATGAAACGTTAACAGTTAAAAGGCTTACAGTATCAGCTCGTAACTTTCGTTTTCAAGCTCTTTTTTCTCAAAATTACAACATTTATTTTACTTATATTCTTCATTATTTTGATTAACACCAACAAGATGTTAAATATTTTATGTTATGAATATCTAAAGCATGGCTTAACTGATTAAATGCCATTAGCGCGTAAACGTGTCCGATAGGTCGGCTATTTAAAATGAGCTTTGACACTCAATTTCTTGGCTTATTTAACTGTTTTTAATATCATAATATAATACTTTTTAAATTAAATGCACAGAGACAACTCTTCATCTCTATCATTTTGAAATATTAATACGTGATAGATTATAAGAAAATATCGACCAAAAAGTTGTATTTATTAGGTTTTCTTTGTTCAATTAAATTGTCGTTCTTCAAGGGTCTCCTGTATGAATACCTCCAGACGATGGTTTACGGAAAACGGGTTAAGAATGATAATGATAATAAAAACATCTGTTTTCTTAAGTTTTGTTAATATCAAGAGATTTTGACATAATAAATAACAAAACCTTCACCAAATAATGATGGTTCTACATAAAATTTTATTTCATAATAATAGTGTACCTTTAGTGTGCGAGTTTATGATGATATAATAAAATAAAATGTTTACCGTCACACGACACATCTACATAATGCATAATTTTATTTGCGTAAAGAAGAATGCATCCATCTTGCATAGTCTTTAGAGATGCTATTTATTAAGATGCATTTTGCATTTTGAAAGGTGAAAAATGTTTTTCTATTCAAGGCGTGAAAGTTATGGCCTAATTTATTTCACAGATGAGAGACATTGTTTGCAAGATCCTTGTGCGTCTATTATGCACTCATTCTTGCATCAGCGGTAATCATAACACATATTTCATTTTTAATTATTTTATACTTTGTTAATAAAGATAATGCCAAATGTAGTTAGTAATTTTCGATTAGATACTTAAACAAATGAGCAATTGTTTTGTTCGGGATGCTATAATTGATTTAGCTATTAACAATAGTTTTAAATTAAAAATGCAATTTATATCGGACAGACAGGTAGAAGTATATCTACTCGAGCTAAGGAACATGTAAGATCATTCAACAGTAAAAAAACAGATTCACAATTCGCTAATCACGTTATTAATGAATCACATAATATAAATTCAAACTCAGCCCCTAAATGTTTGCATCTTTGTAGTAAGGGTCGGAGAATGACGGCTTTGGAACAGCTGGAAATCAATAGACACCAATAGGATTCTTAACTAACATAATAGTATCGCCACTTGTCCAGGCGTTGTACAAAGGGGTGGTCTGATTTGCTTCCAGAAGGACCACTTCCGTCCCACATATAATCTTTTTGTCATAGACACCTATTGTTTCATTTAGAATTTTGAAAATTTAGTGTCATTGTGTTAAAGTAACAAGCTAGGCCGTTGGAACAGGAGAGAGGATGTGTTGTGTGCCTTTTCTGCACAGCTATATATAGATAAGCGAATGTTAGTTTAAGCATAGTTCTGACGATGGCGTGAGCCGAAATAGCTATCAACTATATTTGTTAAAAATAATTTTGTAGAACTAAAATACATTGCTATTTTTTCACCGTGTTATAATGGAGTTCTACCAAGTGAATGCCAATTCAATCAATAAAAATGCAATCTTTCATGTATTGTTTTACTGACTTGAGTCAAACTAGAGTAGATTTTTAACTTATTGTTTGCTAACGTTTCTACTGTTGAGATGGTAGACTGTCGTGTATTTAGAGTTTATATTAAAAAAATAATAGTATTTACAGTGTGTCCAAATTAATTGATTTATCAAAATATTGATTAATGTCAACACTACAGAATTGGTATTTGAAATAATCAAGGGTGTAATATTTTTTATGCGCTTGGGTGGATTAACAAATATATTTGAACAACCATATCTCTTACTTATATTATAAATATTAATAATCTTTCAAATCCACACTTGACAAGTGGTCAACACAATTAGTCATTGGATCAATTTGATTAAAGCAAATACAGACATTTTTAAGTTAAGTAATTGAAATATTTATTGGTCTTCCTTTATCTGATATTTCACGGCAGCTGTTCATAAAAAAGTACCAAATATACTCTACATTTTATTGATTTTATATACAGCACAACACCATCAATCTTATTACCATTAATAATTTTGCTTAAAAAGAAGAAAAAGGAAGAAAATTTAGTTAGACCGGTCACGTATCTAAGTGATTTTAAATATTCTAACAACGTAGTGGAAGGTTAGTATAGGATTTGAGAATATCCCATTACTTACGTATATGGCACAACAAATTTATCGTATACCTTAAAGTTGGAATTAACTGAAATCAAGTCAGCGTGGTCTATTCATTGATTTATAGAAGACACGGATATAATAATATTATGACACTTTCCTGTACTTAAGAAACCGAAAGAAGCAAGACTTATCTTCTTACTTCGTGTATATTTATATTCTCATTCCTATACCATTAGAACAAATGAATAACAAAACAATCATTTAAGCATTATCCTTGATAGACTTCATTAAGACTTCATATGTACTCCACACAGTAAGTTAAAGTTCTTGATGATTTTTTTATTGAACAAAAAAGTATTTAATAAATTTAAAATATTCGATTTCAATTTGAACAAACTAACATACCCATGACTAACTTTTATCAACGTTCTTATGATAGACCATTATTGACAATTCTTGATAAAAGTACTTATTTCTGGAATAGAAAAAAACTTGTTGAGCGCTTACTTTCTCAATTCAACGTAATATGTGATAATTTTGATAATATTTTACGACTTTTTTATTAACTTAAATTTACGTCATACATACATTTTTATTACCTCAATTATATTAATACATTTTATAATTAGGCACGTTTACATGTAAAATTTTAAATATATTTCAAATTTCAATTAATTTTTTTGAACTGTTTTTTTTTAAATTATTGTGTAATATAAGGTATTTTTTCTTCCTTATTTTATAAATAAGTACCACAATTTAATCTTTTCGTGCGTTCTAATTCTTTTTGAAGAATTTGATTTTATTAAATGAATGTATATTTCATTTGCAATACAAACAACGACAAAATGTTTCTATGGACTATAAGGTAAATGTGGAACGAAAAACTGGAAAATTTGTTCAGCTATTCCTGCTCATGTCTTAACTTTGTGTGTTTAAAACATATCCGCTCCCTATATAGAAAACATAACATCACGAATATATCTTAACCGCCCACTAACCGTACCTACACGACATTTTTTGCTTCTGTAGAAAACAAACTACTTGTAGTTTTAATTGAAGAAATTCTAAAACTTGCAGAACAAAAGCATCGAAAATATTTAAAAAAAAACTTTTTTAATTATTTTGACAATTAATCGAAATTATGCTGTAATTATTCAGTTTTCATAAAAACTTTTTTTTAATGAAATTTGAATTGTTGAAGCTTTGTATAAAATTTTTGTTAATGTTAATTATTTTATATGTTGACGTGTTAATTACCAATACACTTTTTTTTTAAAATTAGTAAAAAATTAAATTATTTTTTTTTTAGTACTATTCCTATAAAATACTTTATGATCAGGACCGGTTCCGCTGATCACAAACATTGTCTTCCTATGCATCAAAAAGTGACTCTTAACACCATAAGTGATGCGAAGACGTTAGCAGTCAGAGTATTGAATAACAACAAAGTCAAAATATAATACAATATAATGAAGAATTATTCAAAAATAACATTAATTATTTAAATTAAGTTATCTAGATTCTCTTAAATAATTGATAAAAAATAATGAACTTCACGCAGTAAGAATTTATCTCCTAGCTTGAGTTTTAAATCATAGTTAACAGATTATATGAGGTTTTTGGAAGATAATTTAAACTTTAAATGTTATACATTTAGTCCACTATTTTCGTTTTGTTCACTTGATGAAATAATCAAGATAACAAGTAATAAAAATGAGCAATGCATTTTTTTATGTTTTGAAAATTATATTACTGAGAATTCGCTCATTCATAGCCAATAAATAGCATTAATAATTTATGAAAATAGAAATTTGAGAGAATGTTCATTGTTTCTTTGAAGTAAAAAATAAGTTATGAAAATGTTTAAGAGAATAAGTTTTTTATTATTATAATTTATTATTTAGTTAATTTTTTACATATGAATGTAAAAAGAATTGATAAATGTGAACTTATATAGTTATCATTAATGAAAATCGTTGTTTAAATAAGAAATTTATATTGTCAATTTTAAACTTTGTTGTGATTCAAAACATCTGCTAGAAACAAATTCTTCCACATAGAAAGTGCTGCTAAATTCTTAAGATGACGCTATAAATATTAATACACTGCAAAACACACGTTATCGTAATAATAATAATAATCGTTATATTTAAATTAGCCTACCGCGCATGACTCCTGTCACGATTTGTTGAATAATTTAACCAGGAAGAGTGCCCGACGAGGCGTGCGCCGACATCGCAGCGTTTGTTATACTTATTCGTAATTAATATTTTAAATTTGACAGGTTGATTTGCGCTGTGTCGGTTATTTAATATTGTAATTATTTTGAATATTTCTTGACATATTTAATAAGACTATTAGACTGAGTGAATCTATAATTGCGTCGGGAACTATTTTCTTCTCAACAAATATTTACTCTTTATAATATTATGAATAATAGCGTCACGAACTTCACAAGATTTCTCTCTGGGATTAGTTTACATTTGGCCCCGACACATCTTCGGAATGTAGTATAAATTTTCTTGCATATATTATCAACTAAATATCATACTAACTTTAAAGTGTTTACTATACTCAGTTAAAAGACATTATGCTTAAATATGTACCACAATTTATACTATAATTATCAAGACCGATTTTGCTCATCGACTCATTAAATATAAAACCATTAAACGCTTTTAATAAAAAAATGTATTGATTGAATTTGTGCTTCATTGGTAGAACTACATTATGACACGGTGAAAAAATAGCAATATACTTTAGTTCCCCATTTTTTGTGGACATGTATACATAAAATATTAAACAAAATTTTGTTTTAAATTGGCTTCAAACCAAATCATTTATTTTTCAATAAATATTAAATTCAACGAATAAAACATACAAATACTATTATTCTTCAATTATACAGTATTACTTGCAACAGAACTGAAACACAGTAATCAAATAGTATACACTAGCTTTACACAAAAGGAGTTGATTACAAAGGAATAATACAGACCCTAACGCTAGGATCCAAATATAATATAGAACTGAAATAAATGCCAATATGTTTTATAAACGCTAAATACTGTTAATGAGTCTTTCATGAATTATACAAAAATCAATAATCAATTATCATTAAAATTCAATTGGGTAAAATCACAAATTAAAACATAATTTAACATTTATTTATGCATATTCTATCCAAGACAGATGTTATGCTGTATTATGACACCCAATTTAACAATATGAAAATAGTGTGCCGTAAATTAAGATATATTTAAATGTTGTCAAATAAAACGTTTTTTTACAAATAAAAGTTGTATATAAACTCGAGTTACAAAACTGAATCTTGACATAAAATAAATTGGTTTTTTTTTTACAATTTTAGGTTGGTGATTCACACAATTTAGCCGCTCATTTTGCATAATATCTGTAACATAAATGTGCAGAAATCGCCTCAAGCTTGATAATTAGTAGCAATATTCAAGTTTTCATCATAACTTATATCGAATTAAATAAAAAAAGTACGTTTCCTTTGACTACAAAGATGAGATAAAAATTATCTCACATGCGTTAGCAAAACGTCCTTGCGCTAGATGTGCTGAGGATTACCTGTTTCTATATTAATTGATTTTTCTTTCACACGCTGTTTATTTTTATTATTTTGGGACTACAGGTTCATAATATCTACAATAGTTGAGTGATGTACTATTCATTTGAGAACATTTTTTCACCATGCTCATTTACAATATATAACGTATAAATCACTGGTGGATTTCATATCAATGAAAGTTTAGTATCAAACAATGTAGGACGAGGACATAAATAATGATAAGTCAATCCTTTTGTGCTAAACATCGTTTTTAGAATCAGAAAAGTGAGAAGAATATTTAACATCACACATTCTCAAACAAAAATCTATAAGTCGATTAAAAAGTCAGTATTGCAACGAAAGCCAAAGACGTTTGTCACTCAACTAAAGAGCGAAATATTTTTTTTTCGTTTTTAGTCAAACCCTCTCGCCATAACTAATTTTTAACACATACTTACACTTTTAAGGTGTCACTTCTTGGTGGAAATGTATGATAATTTAAATAATAAAAACACATTTTTTAGAAATTATTTTCACAAAATATTTTATGATCAGGGTCGATTTTTCTCATTACTAGCATTTTATCAGTGATCAAAAATATTATTGTGGAAATGAGTACTAAAAAATGTATTTTTATTATTAACGAAATTATTAGTCTATATATTGGAAGTATCGCAACGAAAGCCAATAAAGTTGGCCACACAACCAAAGATGGAAATATTTTATTAAATTTAAAGTGTTTTTACTGAATATTTATTATCTTTAATAATATTTTGTAGAGCCAAACTAAACATACTCATATTACTTTAACTTTTGATGAAAACCTTAACGATGAAAAATTAAATATTTTTATTATGGAAAATTATATAATAATTTTTTTATTTTATAAATTTTTATAGTTACGTTTAATTATATAAAGCAACCTGTTAAAGAAGAATTTATATGCCAAAAAATCCCAATCCATTGCAGCTTAGACCACAAATTAAAAAGATAAGCTTTTATAAACATAAAATACACGCTCACTTTTAAGCTATTTCACATATGATCAAGACCTGTCATAAAAGTAATTAATAAGTAGTGTTTCCTTAAAAATATTCACAAGCTCTTCTTTTGTAGAGCTAACTATAATTTATAGCACACATATCAGCACTTTTTATCGCGCGAAGAAATTCAATGCGAAGATTTCTTTTGCTTGTTGAGATAGTGATTTAAATAAAGTATAATTTGAAATATGGTTATTTAAATAGGTCACATTTTGATGCGCTTAATTTTAAGTTTTAATTCAAGGTTTGAAGGTTTTGAAATAGCCTTAGACAATTGATGTCATTTTTTATTTATAAATACTTAAACGACAGAAGTAATAGACGTGTGAAATACTTATACAAAATTCTAGTACTATCCGTGATACACATCGAAAATGTTCACCGTTAAAATTTTTATGCACACATCTATGAGCTTTTACACATGTTTCGCATGTCGACATTTCAGTGGACAGTTAAGCCTTTAAAAAAATCATGATAATCATAAAAAAATATAATTAAATTATGTTGACTGTTTTATTAAATTCAAACAGTAAAACACAATGTATCAAAATTAGGGCTGATTTCGTTCATCGCAAGAATTATCCAACTGATAAAATGTACGAATATTACTATAGGTTGTGTTATCAAAATATGGTGAAACCTCTATTCCACATTTTTCAAGAGACCCTAAAAAAATAACGCAAAATGCGGGAAACGAGGACTGCGGGAAAGCTTAGAATAATAATAAAAAAAGTCAAATTTCAAAACAATATAAAATCCTTCCCCTTTTAATTTACAAAAATGGGATTTTATAAATATTGATAAGTATAAGAGAGTTTTTTTAATTAAACCTTATTCATTGAATTATCGAATAGTGTTTTAAGCTTCTTCTTGTGTAATTCTTTACAGAAAAAACCTCAAGAGATTTGAGCGAACTATACATTTCATCATTAATTTATTTGGTAAACATAAAATTTAAGATCCCCAAACTCACATATTGTATTGGATAGAAAGATTTGTCTACCAAAACTGGCCAATCGGGATAGTATTTGAGACATGGCCATAATATTTAGACGATAGATTGAGGAAATTGATAAATCGGGGCACGATTTATGCGGGATTATTTAATATTGTTCTTATAAATGTTTGACGGGACTATACAAAATGAACGAGCCATTCGGGAAATCGTATTGTGTGAGAACAGTTGATCAGGATTGATGCCTTTCAAACGAAGAAGTGACAGGTGAAACCTTTGTTATATGTCTGATTTGATTTTATTGTGATGAACTATGTAGGTGTTTATATAATAGTCAAAGACGATAATAAAATAACTACATATTACTATTAAAACGTGGTTGGGAAAACCATACTTGAAAAGTAGGTAATCAATGATTTTAGTGGCAGTTTTATGGGTATCGTAAATATCCGACAACGTATATGGGTATACTTTTTAATTTAGCCATATTTTTTTATTTATCATATTATTTTCACAATAATTCGTTCGAGAAGTATATGTGTTGCATAAAAAACATGGTCATACGTCTCGATTTAAGATTGCCTGTATTTTTGTCCTCAAGATTTGTCGGGGACGCAAAAATGTTTCATTGTCAAATAAATGTAACGCATGGTTACAATGTCATTTTTTATTCAAATAAGAGGAGCTCGTTTTCAAAAATATAATATCATATTGAAAAATAGTTTTTTTTTATAATTTGCTCTTACTGTATTTTTTATAAAATAAAACTTGTAAAATCTAATAAAAAGTATGAAAAAATACGTATTTATTTTAATATAATTATAAGATGTTCCGTTTTGAGGAATAAAATAAATGGTTACCGTTAAGCATCAACTAAGAAAAAATCACTAAACAATTCAAACATTCATATCTGTTTTTACCTGAAAGACAAACAAACGAAAGCCCAAAATTTATTGATTGAATTGGCATTCACTTAGTAGAACTGCACTATAACACGGTGATAAAAATAGCAATATATTTTAGTTCTACATTATTTTTTATAAGATATATTTGATAGCTATCACGCCATCGTCTACTAGTAATAGTTCTGACAATGGCGTGAACCGAAATAACTATCAAATACACCTTATAAAATTTTTTGTAGAACTGAAAGCCCAAAACGTTGACAGATAAGCTTATTATGTCGAAAGAATAGTTAATGATAGGCAGATACAATATTAACTATTATAATCATTGAATCAATATAAAATTGTCTCTCCTAAAAATATCATATTTTGGATTTATTGATTGAATTGGTGTTCACTTGGTAGAACTCCATTATAACACATTTTAAAAATAATTTTGTAGAACTAAAAAACATTGCTATTTTTTTCACCGTGTCATATTTAGGACTTGCATATGTGTACAGAATTGTTAATAAAAACTTTGTTTTCGATTGAGAATCTAAACAATTTTATATTTATTCTGGTTTTAATATTATTCGAATCTCATTTGATTAAAAAAATGATAACATCAGTTTAGTGGAGAGCTTTTTTAGCGTTGAGCTGATACGTCCTCATTCGCGTGTCGTTGACCTGGCTTGACTGAACGTCGACGAGAGACCTTGATCAATAAGTGAAATGACGACAATCAATGATAAGCTCATCCAATTTTCGATGTGCGATTCCCGCGGCTAATGCGAGATTTTTTTAATGCTGGTAAGGCGTCGGTTTATGTTCTTACGTGTGAAGAAACATTTTGTTTCGCGCATTATCTCAAACTGTTGCCTAATAATCGTGACTGGATGCTGCTAGCAGCACAACTAACTTAATCGATGTTCGATTTGTGCAGTCAGTAAGAGAAACTGAACTGGTTCATTTTGACGTCTGATACCTTCAATTATTACTAACTGTTGGATGGGTCAGTGATGGCTTAACTGTGTTACATCAATTGAAGCAGAGATACTCAATCATTTCATTTGCCACATAAACCTCTAAATCTCAACAATCTTAAAAATACGTTCCATCAATTTTTTACAAGTTTAATTTTTTTGTGATTCTTTTATAAAATTATTAGCTACACCGTCACGCGTCGCTGCGATTTTAGAGTAAAGAAATTCAAGAAAACTCGTTATGATAACAAACAATTTAATAGTTAATAATGTCGATATAATTCTATTTATTTACCATTTGGAAGGAGTAAATGAAAAAATAGTATGCGAAAACCTTTTACAAAAATATATTCAATTTATTTTTTAAAGTTTCATAATGATTGAAATAAAGGTGTAGTTATTCATTAAGGACAAACAAACACACAAACATTGATTTATTGTATATATTAAAGATAGAAGAAGAATAGATTAAACATCTGTTTTTCTTTGCAGGGGTGGTAAGCCAGAAACCTTTGCGGGAATGAAATTAAGAAATTTGTAAAATTCCATAGATATTTTGGGAAGCGTTATGGGAGTGCTATGCCAAAATTTTGCGGGAGTGTACTTAATAAATTTGTAAAGTTTAATATCGATCGGATGAATGGTGTAGTAATGCATAAAGGACAAACATACACACACATTGATTTATATATATATATATATATAGAGATAAAAATATTAATACATCATCAATATGTTTTCATTTTGTATTAATCGCCTTCTAATAATGGATCGCTTTTATCAAACTTTTACTTAGTGCCATAAAGCTCACATAACTGTCGCTCTTGACACTTTTATAGAAGTTTCCTTCTTCTTTTTTTTAAATCAACCCTTTTAATAGATTTGCAGATTTCTACAAAATATTTGTACCGTTAGACAGAACTTAATGTATCGTATATATACATTATATTCCTTGAAATATTAATTATTATTTTGTTTTGTAAAAAAATTCCATTCATAATTCTTTCGATGTTTTTATGATTCGTACTGAACTCTTATTGGATTTTTGCTTTGAATTATTTCGATAATAAATTCAACTATTTCAATTTAAGTAAAACGCGTAAATTATTTTCTCAGTTCTTAAGCCATTGGTTTTGAATAACTGTTAATAATTAACTTTAAAAAAATAGCCTTGTTTGTAATTTGTGTTCTGTTCGGTCTTGATTATAAACATATTGTAGAAATGCTTTCAAAAAATGTGTTTTTTTATTATATGTTGTGATGAGTTGTTACTAATACATTAATTAATAAGACCATATTTGATTTATAAAAAATAATCTTAACGACTAATTCGTAGAAGGTATATACATATATGTTTAACATTAACATTGAATAAATTAATTTAATGTTACTTGAATTACATTGCAATTTCTTAATATGTTTAAAATATTTAGAATAAAAATAGTTACATTGTGTTTTATGTCTTAGGGTTTTATATATGGTATAAGCATACTTCGTTGAATCACACACTTAAACACTGTTAATAATATCAACGTAAAACTATATTCGCTGTAACTAAAATTCTAAAATTTACATCGGTCATATGAATAGAGTGGTATTGAAACAAAACTATATTCAGAAAGCAAACAAAACGACACGTGTTACATTTCTTATCTCTTTTTTTATGTCCTGCTACTGAAACACGTTCCACTGTAGAGCGTTTATAATACAAAAGGATTGCGAAAAATTCGATCATCTTTATTACGTAATTACTGAATACATTCCATAGATGAAAAAAACTTGACGGAGATGCGGCAAGAAAATAAGCCAGTGAAACAAGTTTTTACTTTTCATTCGATATTGTATACTTCGTAATGATTTTTTAACGATAAGCAAATTAACATTGACATTCGTATAACACATATAGACACACTTAAAAAAATGCAAGGACGTATTGGAAAACTTCTCTTAAGACATTCCTGACAAAAATTTGATACACATATAACGTTTTATTGATTGAATTAGCTTATTCTTAATAGAACTCTATTACAGCACGGTAAAAACATAGCGATGTATTTTAGTTCTACAAAATTAATAAGGTATTTCGGCTTATGCCCTCGTCAGATGTATTCGTTGTTACCCTCAATGTAAGGTGCCATAGCGAATGATGGTAAGGATAACTTTGAGCACCTTTGGGAATTAAAAGAATAGTTCATTCTTAATTAATTAAATGCTTTACTTTGAGTTGCTCATTTTTCAATCAAAATTATTCAATAAAAACAATCTTGAAAATGGAACTACAGTAATTTCAATAAGTTGACTGATTCACACTTATCTCAAAAAAAGTTCTTCGTCGTTCAATTATTTCTTATGTAACAAAAAAAATGTAAAAAGGGTTTTTTCAATCGTACATATAATATACAGCAAATTGCAAATTGTTAGGCCTTCCTATGACATACAAAAAGAAAATAAAATAAAATAGCAAATTTATTGTTTCAATTTCACTCTAGTGAATTTAGTGTAATCATTATATTTTTAAAGTTAAAAACAATCTAAGGTGTCCGAATACTGAGAGATATTCTTCTACTTGATGATTTTGCTAAATAGTTGCTTTAAATATATTCATGTAAAGCCATTACAAGTATATTGCGAGGATCTAAATAGTTTTTAATATTGTTACTTTTTAAAGGTTTCATATAAGAATATTGTTTCAACAACAGCCAAAGAAAAGGATTATTTTTTAATAAATGGAGAGAGATTTATAGTCAAATTAAATTTATTTACATATATATTTTCTGATTGCCGTATCCTCTTCACTTAGCACTTTGCCACACAAAAGAAAGATAAATACTTAATAACCTTCTCCAATTGAATTATACAATAAGAAAAACAGAAAAAAATACTTTATTGTTTAACGGATGATATAAAAATTAACACATGATTTAAATTAAAAAATCAAAAGGCGTGCCATTATTATGCGAGAGGTCAATGATAATGACATGATATTAATGAATTCACTTTGGCGTAAGTACGACTGTATTCATCAATACTGAAATAATTGTAGCTTTTTGTATTGGGTCGTATATGGCTACAATGCTCAACAATATTTACAAATACATTTTTCAGTACACAGAGTTTATTAATATATTTTTTTCATTTAATTATTTTTTTGCCTAGTATATAGCAAAAATTTAAAGAAATTAAATATATATATTAACTGTTCATACCCTCAATCCTAAATCCTTGTGTTTGACACATTAATACTAAAATATGTAATTTGAATTGTTACAACTTTGTACGATTCCACAAGTTTTTTCATTAGCTACCCGGGTTTCACCTTTCGACATCTTTAAGCATTCTATCACACGGATGAAACAGAATGAAACCCGGGTCGTTAGTGACAAAAAACGTGGAATCGTACAAAGTTGTAACAATTCAAATTTGATATTGAAATTCCATCAAGCACCTTCAGTCGATATCATAAACTAAAATATGTGTTTTTATTATTTGAAAGATACATTTTTTGTTTACAAATTCACACGTTTTTGGCTTAAAAAAATTAATAAGTAATTTTTAAGATATTAGTAAATATGTAGTAGGAAAAGTATTTGATTTTCAACGAAAAGTTTATCAACTTTAAAACAAATATGGTATCAATTTTTATGCAAAATTAAATATTTTCAAGCGGAAATATATCAGCAATAGGTTCTCAGTTTTTTAGCAAAAATTTATCAATCAAACATGTATCAATTTTGGAACATAAAATGCATCAGAACTGAAATTTGTATTGCATATCTGTTACAAATTGCTTAAATATGCTGAAAAGCGTTGCCCAATTTGTGAGTGACAAAAAAAATTGTGTATTAAAATTTCACCAAGCACTTTTCTTCGTTATAGTGAATTAAAAAAATGATTTAAATAAATTTTAACGATTGATCATGTTCTTAAATTTTCGACTGTCGATATTGGCATTGGATTTGCTTTAGAATTAATATTGAAGAAATTTTGCGACGTATTTGTCCGTCATTAATAGTTGCGTTGCTTACCAAATTGTTAGTCGGAGCGAAAGTAATAAAGGGCCAGATTAGGTCTATGCACTCAGAGTCAAAAATTCGTGTTCAAGATTACCCAGAAATATTTATTGGAATTTACTTATAGATGCTACGCATGCTACCAAAAATATTCCGTTTCCTAAAACTGCATTAAGTCATAGGAAATTTAATTTACGGGCGTGTTCTCGATTATCAAAACAGATGATCGAATGTGATGTGAAATGTTGCACAATCGAATCATATCCGAAAAAATAATAATTATAACAAATTAAATTGATCGGTAAAAATATTTAGAAGGTCGTTTTGTATCCCATAAATGTTTCGTAATAACACAAAATGATTCTCAATCACGATTTCGTGAGGAATGAATCAAGAAAATGGAATGATGACTGATGATGAATGATGAGGAAGAAACGGAAACAAACATAATACACCTGGGCCTTGTATAACACGGTTATATGGTTCCAAAAAAACCTCGTGCTATACAAATCCAGTTTGAAGTTCATGCAAAATTAAGATTTGCGTTACAAAAATAAAATAGAATCGAAGATTGTTTATATCATTATATCATTTCCGTGTCACATGTAAACTTATTGATATTGCCGCCTATTTAGTTACATTTACAATTTTTAGAATAAAATTAGTTTTACTGCGAGCAAGAAACAAGCTAGGTCGTTAAAACAGGAGAAAAGATGTATTGTGTACCTTTTCTACACAGCTATTTATAGATGAGCAAATGTTCGTTTTAGCGTAGTTCTGACGATGGTGTGAGCCGAAATAGCTATCAAATATATTTAAAAAAATAATTTTGTAGAACTAAAACATATTTCTATTTTTTTTCACCGTGTTAATTCAAATCTATATTTATGTTTTTTTCATATTCTGATTTTTGTTAGGGAATCTTTTTTAATACAATGGAACCTTTGTTGATTTGTTTTTAGCGGACATAAAAAAATGGTTGATGCGGGAATGTCTTGAATTTAAGTCATTTTATTTTACTCAAAGAATGAACTTTACTTGAAAATAATTTCTGGTGATAAATGTATGGACGACAAATAAAATACAAACACTGAGCAATTTAACAAAATACACATCGGCCCATATCGGCCCGTTATATCCCAAGAAAACATTATTACGAAAAATTGTATTCGTTTTAAAAAAAATAATTTCATCAGACATCGCTCACTCTTACTTTATTTGCGCATAACTCTTTGACCAAATTCATTATTTTAATTGAAGTAAGGAAGTAATATTTCGACGTTTCTAGATTACCTACTTAAAGAGGTAAAAAAACGAAAGTAATTTTGAATTTCAGGCTGGCAAATTACTGTGATTGAATTATTCAATATTCTCTTGTTTTTTTTCAGATAAATAGTTTTCTAGACTTGTTGAGCCGATGGTTGACTTTTCCTAAGACCTGTGGGAATTTACTGGTACAACAATCAAATTGCTAAACACAATTCGTTTCTAAATAATCAGTATTGTCGAATTGAAACGTTGCTGAAAACTCGTTATATAAAACAGAAACTGTTTATTACTAAGTTTCGTGTATTTTTATTAAATTATTTTTTTTCGTTTAAATTCACTCGAGACAGTACAGACGCATAAAAAGAGCAAGAAAAGATTCTCCAGCTAATTTTATCTGTTGAAATAAATTTGATATAAAACAATATATTTTTATTATACAGCGAGGTTTATGATCACATGAGTGAAATGACTATGAAAACGAAATTATTCGGAAATATTTACGCAAATTAAAACTGGATGACATAAATCTAGTATTTTAAAAACTTTAATTTTGTTATCAAACAAGCACATTTAACGGATTAGATTTGCACAAATTTTACAAATATTTCTTACTGGAAAATAATTATATTTAATTTCTTGATATTTCGCCAAACTTTATATTTTTTTTCATAAGCTTGGTTGTAATGGCCTTTGTTACAGATAGCACGAGATTGCCAAAATCAATATTTGAATTTCTGTCCGAATGTGTAGATATTTCCGAAATTTATAAAATTTCTATCACTCGTTTAATTAATTAATATCCAAATACTAAACTCTCAGCGAAAGTAAATCGCTTTCCATTATTGTATCCACTACAATATTTCTAATCCTATTCTCTTTAAAAATTCGAGTAAATAAAAAGTTCTTTAAAATTAAAAAACTTTTGAAATACGTTTACCAGATAACCACATCCTTCACGTTGAAAGCGGATATACACAAAGAAAAAAGCTTTTGTTCAAGGTTATATGAGCGATTTATGCTTTTTGACACACTCAAATTTGATTATGTAATTATCAAAACCGAGCGTATCCGTTTAACGTCGGTGATATGAAATAATAGAATATGGGAATAGGTTTTTTTTTTTTTAATTTGTCTATTTTATTGATTCTTAGACCAATGAATTGTAACGTGTTAACGTTTGAAATGGCTGAATGCAGTTTGTTGAAAATTGACACTCTATTGTGTAGGATATATGTTTGATTGAAATATATCTTTATCTGTCCTGTTTCGTTTATTTAGTTCACACCAACACTACTGAATTCGCTTTTGAAATATCTTTATAGGAAATTGGTAAATCGATATTGTAAACAGTTGTTGCATAAAAATAGAATGAAGGATCTAGAAATTGTTTTTTTTTTATATAAAATCACTTCTAGCACTTTTCAAAAGTAAAATCAGAATGTAACTGGTTTACATGATATGATGTTATTAGACCTGGTTTTAGTCAGATATAATACTAGACAATCCATTAGATAAACGATAATGAACGTGTTTGATCTATGATTTACACTGGTGACCCCGCATCGGAATAAAGTGGATTTAAAAGACGGTCGCATTTCCTAACTAAGTAACTTTTTATTATACAACTTAAAAATTTTGCAAAAATGATAGTAAAAATATTGTAAATTTTATAAAGGATAGTATTACAGAGCAATTTTTATATTCTGATTCTACTATAATTCTGATGAGGGCATAAGCTGAAATAGTTAGCAACTATATATCTTACATTTTTTTAGAACATTACTATTTATTCATAGTGTTACAATATAATTAACGTTTGATCTGAAATTTACACCGGTGACTTGGCAACAAAATAAAATGGAATTACAAGAGCATCTCATCAATATACATATAAGTAACTTTTTTATCATAAAATCTAAAACTTTTTAATCAAATATAATACTATTTATAAATTTTATAGTGGAAAGTATTGTATAATAAGATTAAAATGCGACAGTCGTCTTATAACAGAGAGAACACTTTAGAAGATATGTCAAGTGTTTAGTTATTTAACTATTCTTTAATTTCTATGTTTTTAGCTTAAGTACTTCATCCACGGTCAAAGAGACATTTCTACATTTGGAAACGAGTTTCTAAACGCTTACTCCAATTTAAATAATAAATTATATCACTAACACGCATTCTTTACAGTTCAAAGCACGTACTGACAATAAAAAATACGTTTTAGTTAGTACAGAAAAGTATTAACTTATGGTCACTGTTTCTACGCAGTGTGATAGAATTTTATAAAAAATTCACAATTTTATTAAGACTCAATGAACTAATAAAGACTCGAGAAACTGAAGCTTAAAAATGTTATATTATATACAATCTACTATAGCAAAGAATTTTATTATCATGGAGGTTTCCCTGCGTAAAATTATTATCAAAGTGAAAAAATAAATAAGTTTTTGTATAATACAATTTTACTATCTTTTTGAAATATTTGAAAAAAGAAGTTTTGAATTACAATAAGTAAGAAAGAATTTCTAGGTAATGTTTTAAAGTATTACGCATGTTTTGTTATGGTACAGTTTTTATATGAGGTTAAAAAATAAATCAAAACCGTTACTGCTATAGTTTTAGAAAAATTAAACATTGAAAAATCAAATTTCTTCAAATAATTTTTAAACCAAATTCAGACAAGTCAATAAATGGTTGGGTTCATTTCTTCCACTTGAATAAAATATGGAAATGGTATATGTGGTTAGTATAGCAGAACACATAAATATATTTTTTGAACCCTTGACAATTTGTTTTTTTTTCAAATTATAAACTGGGCGCCTTTTATACGAGTATAGAAATATATACATGTAATTATTATACTAATAACTTCTGATAAAAAAAGCTGATTAAAATTTAACAAAAAAAAAATATTTTTTTGATGACCCTTAAAGTGAACATGACTGCGCGTGCGCAGAGGCTACACAACTGACTTGCGATGCGGTGTACATACTTAGAGCTTATCATATTGCCTTGCTTTCATTTTTTTTTCAAATAACCGGAACACGAAGACAAACTTGCCAGGACCACTCTTTCAAAATTGTAACGCAAGAAATATTAAAATAACTGAAAATACTCATTTAATATTTGTTATAAATTTTCAATCGTGCTCTCTTAGAGTACAAATTATACGTAAAATTTGTAAAAATGTCTTACATCCTGAACACGAATTCATCATAATATTATCCATTTTATCTAGTCGCCAGTATGGTAAACGCTCTTTTTATATGGGATGCCGCAAAAACTGACCGACATTCATGATTGAGATATATTTACGTTATTTATTTTTCCGTGTCTTGTTAAATAAGGCTCGTTGCACTTATTGAAGGATGCAAAAAGTTCATGTTTGCATGATATTATAATGTCACGAGTTTTTAAGTTATGGTTTATACCATCTTAATGAATTATGATAGAGTGTTCAAGTTTAAAAGTAAATTTAGTTATTTACTGACGACGTTGATGGATTTTTTAACAAAAAATCTTCAAATAGCAACCGTTTATTAGCAGATTATTTTTGTTGCAGGGCAAGAAAAATCAGTTTTTTTTTTTTTGTAAAAAATAAAACTAGTGTGTGGCAATCTCATGTGGAGATTTCAAAACGTATAAACGACAGGAAAACAACAGTAAACTGATTTTTTTATGTACAATTCTTATGTTTAAATATTTAATTATTTTGAGGATATGTTGAATTTTCGTATTGGAAAATAGTTCATGAAAATAAATGAGGAATTATTTTGGAATAATGTAAGAGTAACAAACAATAATCTTGAATTGATATATACAGATTTATTCAAAGGGTAAATAAAATTAAAAATATTGCTACTGAAACGTTGAACATTATTCTTATAGTAAAAATATATTATACGGTGAAAAAAATAGCAATGTATTTTAGTTCTATAAAACTATTTTTAAAAAATATTGTTGATAGCTATTTCGGCTCACACCATCGTCAGAACTATATATAGTTGTGTAGTAAAGGTACACAATACATCTTCTCTCCTGTTTTAACGGCCTAGCTTGTTTCTTTCTCGCAATAAAACTAAATTTTTCAAAAATTGTAATTGAAACTAAAAATTGCGGCTATATATTGTTAGGCGTCTGCTGTATTATATAGTATAGTAAAAATAACTGATTAACCTAAAAGAAAATTTATCTGGAAACTGATTGTTGACGTAGATTTGGAATTTTGGTCTTGATAAAGTATTAAATAGTATAAGTAAACAAATATCAAAAAGGGTGAAACAACGCTGGAAAACAATCACTAATTCAACCGTGTACCTTTCTTGATTCTTACACAAGCCTAACCGAATCAAAAAATTGTTAGTAATGTCCACCATTTTTCAAAACATACTTCTTACAATATTAAATAAATAACACGTTTGAAGTGTTAACTGTCACTTGGTGGAAATACGTTATATTAACATAATAAAATAATATTTTGAGTAAATAGTTTTACACGTTGTTTTTACATAAATAAATATCCATGATAATATAATATCAATAAGTGTCACTTTTAAGTTAATAAACTGTCATTTCTTGATGGAAAGGCTATATATTTAAAATGATGAAAACAGATTTTTAAGTACTTATTTCTGTAATATTTTTTATGATCAGGACCGGTTTCGCTCGTTGCGAGCATTATCAATTGAATGATATAGCAGTGTTACCAAAATGTTGGTCCTTGAGCCAATAACGGACAGCGGACGAACGACAGCCTGTCTGCGGCTAGCTTTTTGTTAATAAAAATATACTAGAATAATGGTCACACTGTAGCAAAGAAAAAATATATTTGGGTCTGTAAGCCAAAAATGTTTGAGTAACACTGCTATATATGGCTTACAATTACTGTCTTTGATAATTATATTCCTATTTTCAAATAAAGATTAGTTCATAACATTAAAAAAAATGTTTCAAAATGAGTGATATTAAAAATTCCACGCCCCAGGTAAAATCATATGTATAACTTAATGAGATCATCTTTAGCGAAGATTGAGGTCACGAAAAAAAAACTCAAGCTGTCACAGTGCAGAAATTCGTTTGTGCTCTGTGGGAGATATTTTTTAAATTGCATAAAAAACGTATCCAGAATGGAAGTAATTGTTGTTTGCACGCATAAGATTAATTGAAAAACATAACCGTAGCCGTGGGCGGTTAGGTGCATTATTGAAATTGATTTTCAATGGTCAAAACCACTCGTACTTATGACATCGAGCAATTTCTATAAATCATGTTTCGTCTTTGTTTGATAAGTGTTTTTCAATTACATGTTTTGAAAGAGCCGATATTAAAACATTATTGTGTTCATCGAGAAAATGCGATACACCTGTTATATCAAGATACGTTGATTTTGTGTAAATATTTAATGACAGATTTCTAAAATCGACATCTGTTGTTCGATTAATGTTAAGATGTACAGTATGGTTAAGATCACTACATTGTTAACAGAATGAATAATTTAACAACAAACATTCATACCTATATTACAGTCCATAATAGTCAAGGATTTTCTTAGAAATTTGCCATTAATTTTTATAACGAACAAAATTTAAATGTATACAATCAAGTATTAACTACACGTAAAATCGCAATAGTTTAAGTGTTTTTGTTAGTAATTGAGCCAGTTATAAGCAAAACCTATGATTTCCACTTTGCGAAAGTTGTCGTAAATAACGTTTTTGTGACTTACCTAATTTTTTAAGCTTACTCGATTATATTTCTTTTTTCAATTTAGCGTATGCATATTTTTAGCAACCAGTTAACATTTAATTTTCATAACTATAATCGAATTCTTCTTAAAGTTTTGATCACATCACATTTGATCATATCTATTATGCTAATCAGGATTTGTTTGATACCAAAAACTTGAATCTTTCATTTACTATGCTTATGTTCTTTTATCAAGATTTGTTTTTTTTTTAATCATCGCATATTGTAGACTGTTTTTGTTTCTATGAAACAATAATTTACATCAAAATTTTTAGATTGCATTTTTTTTATATAATATAAATAAAAGTGATCCAAAATATCGAGAAGGCGAAATATCAGTGGGTTAAAATAGTTGGTTTGTTGTACATATTTGACTTTGTAAGAAATCTGGCAACCTTAGAAAATATTTGCACCAATCACGTAACACAAAAAACTAATCACGTTCCGAGCAAGTCGCATATTTTTCTTATGTTTTAATCACAATAATACATGGCTTAAATATCGCTCCGTGCAGCTCTGCATCGGGACAAAAAATGAGAAGTATATATTTTTTTTCATCAGTATTGCGTTATAGACGGCGACCGTGAAACAACGGCTACATGCACATAAAAAGTGGAGCTGAGATAGCCATCTAATATAATTGATAAAATAACTATTTCAATGAAAAAAAAATTGCTTGTCGAAAATTATAAAAACAACATTTTGTTACTGTTGCGATTTTGAAAAAGTATCATATTTTTATCATTGTAGAAACTTAATTGATTGAATTGGGATTTGCTTAGTAGAACTCCACTATAACACAATGAAAAAATATCAATGCATTTTAGTTCTACAAAATTTATAAGATATATATAATTTATGGCTGCTTGGGCTTACGCCTTATAGTTCTGATGAAGGCGTATGCCGAAATAGCTATCAACTATAATATATCATATGAATTTTGTCAATCTTTAACACATTTTCACTTTGCGCAATGTTTGAACGTAAATTTACTTTATCTATATAAAGCATACATCTTCTCTTCTGTTCTTACACCCTTGTATTATATTATGATAATTATCGCAGTGTAAAAGGATGCAATATATAGATAAGTGAATATACGTTTAAACATAGTTCTGATGAGGGCGCAATCCGAAATAGCTGTTTAATATATTTCTTATAAATTTTTTAGAAGTAAAATATATTGCGATTTTTTCATTGTACTATAAAAACCAATTGATTTTTCGTAAAGAAAAACTGTGTAAATTATTAATTCAAAAAAATGAACGATTAGTTTGTCACCAAATGACGTTGTTTCCCATGCATATTTTACCCACTAAGTAAAACTTTTAACATAAAAAAAGTGTGTGTTTTTTTAAATATTCAATAAAAAAAAATTGGACAACGTGTGTACTTTTACTGCCAACTAAATGATGCACCAATATGCACACCTAATTTACATCTCGGGTTACTTAAGACATTTAATCTGTCTTAGATTTTGAGCCAATGATGGGGTGGGCGTGGATATTCTGATCTCACACAGGCTCTGAACAAGTTGCGAAATTCGCTTCGAGGTCGTTTGCGGAAGATTGATGAAGAAGATTTACTTGTATAAACGTTTCAACATCGCTGTACAATGTAATTCTCGCACGAATGACATTTTTTACAATGAATAATACATGCAAGGTTATTTAATTAGTTAATAATAAATCATTTCTAACAACTATTCGATAAAAGCACATTTGATTATTATTAATTATTTTTAGAAAGGAGATCATATTTGTTTGGATACAATATATGAACAGGTATATTCATTAAATTAGATCACATTTTGCAACCATTCACAAAAGCTTAATATATTATCATTGATAGCACTTTTAAGGTGTTCACTGTCGCTTCTTGATGGAAAGGCATGATATTTTAAACAATAAAAACACATTTCTTTCGTACTTATTTCCACAAAACATTTTTACCAACTGAAGTTGATAGTGTTCACGATAAGCGAAACCGGTTATGATCAAGAAATATGTTGTGGAAATATGTACTAAAATTGTGTTTTTATTATTTATTATCATTGATTCTATAGTGATTTTGAACGAAAAAATTACTTATATACAAAAGCACTGATTTTTAAGAAGTAAAACGTTTCAGCTCTAATTTGTGCTGAAATTTTTTTTTTTTTGATATTATGACATTAAATGAAATAGCATTTTTTTATGTGTATAACACCTTGCTCGAAATCCTCAATTCAATAAAAAATACATTATACTTTTTTTTGTAAATGAATGCGAATTTTTTTTTTAAATGCTTGCTTAAATTTTTTTGCTGCAAGTTTTTTACGTCTTATTTAGAGGTAAGAGTTGATAGTTTTTGGATTTTGGATTTCACCAATAAAAAATATCTTGCACTCTATCATTGCAATAAATTGTTATTTGTTTTTATTTTGCAAAATAATTATAAAAAAAGATTCCGTAAATAAAAGAAATATAAAAACGTGTATCCAAAAAGTACTGGATTGTTGAAATATTCCATCAAAATATGAAGGATCTTTAACTATCATATAAGCAATTTCATGTTTTTTACAGTGCTCAGCTTAGTTTTCAACCATTATTAAATGAACATTAAAGAATCAAACAATATTTTTTTTCTATATTTTTGGCGATAAGCTCTGTCTTGTCTAGGACGCTAATTATGTACTGAGGGAACTAATCACGCCTTGAGAAAGGCAAATTTCTTTTTTCTTTCTCTATTTATTCTGTTTTAGCACAATTGTGCATGTTTTAAAGATCGTTCCGTACAGCTCTGTAGCAAATCAAGAAAATTTTGAGTATATATTGTCTTCTCATTAGTATTGCGTTATGGAAGGCGGGCGTAAAACAGCAACTGCATGCACATGGCAGATGGAGGTGGGACAACCAACTTGCTTACTTAAACACAATTTTAATAAAAAAATGTTACTGTCGCGAATTATAAATTATGTCATATTTTATTACCACAGTACTACTTAAAGCAGTGCTTCCCAAAGTTTTTTTTGATATGTTTTTGTTTAGAGGGACATGGACTATTTTATTAAGATTAAGGAGGTTGGGGTATGAAAAAATTTGGGAAGCACTGACCTAGAAGATCGTTTCACTCGTATATATTTTGAGCCCCTTAGAATGCCGCAGTAAACGGTGGGCGTTGTTTTTGAGAATCTTCGCAAACTGGAGCGATTGCGTAACTGCGGCGCGCGCATGATTATCAGACCGAGGTCACTCAGATGCTGGGAGACTATTATCTGATCATAAGGAGGATCCTCGGCTCGATATTGCAAGAGACTACCGAGATTAAATGCTTGCCCAATGCTGGGACCGTGAAGAATCGAAATAAAATACAGTAATAACAAACCATTTTTCTGTAAGGACATGATTTTGAGAGGCGAATATTATGTGACTATTAAAATATATACTATATACACGCTTTCTCTTGAAACATATAATTTTAATTAACACCCAAATTAAAATTTCTAGCCAGATATCTTAAAATTATTATTATTCAAATTTAAATTTGAATCTTTATACAAGTCTACATGTTTTTTCACTAACGATTCGGGTTTCACTTTTTGGTATCTTAATGCATCCTATCACACGCTTGCAACAGACGTAATTCGTCAAAGCTTCGACTATCAAATTTGACAAATAAATCCATCAAGAATCTTTAGTCGATATCATAAAATATATTATTATTCAACCGATGTTTTGTCACTTAGGTCGGACACTTTTTAAATGTTAACCATCACTTCATTATATTTAAATAATTAAACATAATGCTTAGTAATATTTTCACCACTACTTTTATATTATTAAGATCAGGACCAGTTTCGAATTTAGAAGCCTTAGTTTATAATCATCAACGAGAGCTATATTAATAGTATGAAAATAGAATAAAACACTATTATATTAGTAAAAACAAGACAGTCAAATAATTGTTTATATTTTTTTTTAATAAATATAATAAAAATTCCGAATGCAGCGATTTGTATTGCATTCATATTTTTAAACGGATGTAGGAATTCGACTAGAGAAAAACCTAATTATTTCTCTTTTTCTTACCCGCATTCTTAACGTATTTGAATGTTTGTACGCATATATATTCAAATATGGAGATATAAATATAGTTTAATGCGTGTGGTGTGATGTGAATATGGTTCACCATGAATTGCTCAACTCTGCACCGACTTACGTCTGTCAGCAACGACATAAAAATTAAACATCAAAAAAATAATACCAATAATTTTGTGAATAATTATGTTGTTTAAAATATTTTTTTATAAATATTTTAATGGAATTATTGGGGATTTAAAATTTTCGAGCTCTGACAACTTTTTCATACCGGAAATATACGTAGTGCTACGTTGCCTTGTATCGTGGTATATTTGTACAAAAAAAAATCAATGTTGCCTTTTACTGACTGAACTAGGTTTTACGAGGGGCGTTGCTAATTTTTTAAGATATAATCTTTATATTTTGTGATTACTAACTGAAACTTTCATTATATTACAATTAGGTTTCAAAAAACCGTTCTATTTTAAATATTCTTTTACTTAAAAATTGAGATATTATTTTAATATTAACAAAGTTTTTTTTAATGAAGTAATATAAAAAGAAATATTTTTGTAGTATTTAAGTAATTCAAAATAGTGAAAGCAAAAATGTATATAAATTGTATCTGTTTAATATTTTGTAATCTGATAATATATATAAATATTTTTTTTTTAATCCCAAAATATTATAAGAATATGATTTAATATTTCAGAAGGGATATAATCTAATTGTTTGTTGGAATTGAGATACGAATTAAAAAGATGAACGTTATACATGAATAAAATTGATTTAGGATTTATCGAAAATTAAATTAATATTGCGTGCTCTATGAATACTAAGCATTATAAAGAAATTAAAACGATTAATTTGCTTTTTGGCACATTTGAAATTTTATTTTGATTGTTGGCATTTTGGATTTAATTTAACTTGGTACCTAATTTAATAAATTGTATTATGTGTAGACGTGTGTTTCCGTTGATTTTGATGAATAAAAATCGTCTTATTTAATTTCACAATTGCTTATATTGAGAATTACGCTTTTCTATTTGCTAGTTCTTTGTTCAAATAATTTGTTTCTAAGTTTAGATATTCCAATTTAATACTATTTGATCAAAAGTCAATACTATTAATACTCAAGTTTGAGTGTGACAAGTTTATCCTATCAAATGCAAAATGCAAACTTTCAAACTAAAAGTAACTATGCAACACTTTGACTACTTTTATTTTTTGATTTTTGGCGTATGGAGTGGGTTAATATCGAACTGGAAAATCGTTTTACTATGTGAGAAGACCACAAAATTAGTTTTGTTATTAATAAACAATTACGCATATTATCGCAACTTTGCTGGTTATATTTTATTGAGATATCTATGTTTGATAAAATCGACTCAAATTTTATGCGCATCTAATAGACCGACAAATTAAGCATATTTAAAATCCATAAAAAGAATTTAAAAATATATACACAGTCAATCAATCTCCCTGGGCTATATTTAAAATATAAAAAAAACATTAATTTATTTATTATTATTGATGACTTTCATGTATAAACTTTTGTTTAAAATATTTTTTACTAACTCTCAATTTTAATGCTATTAACGAGACTTTGGAAGTAAACCTTGCGACACTTTCAATATTTTAACAGTTTTCTTATGTGTATGAAACTGCATTATTGGTAACATAGTAACGCGTCATTATTTTTTATATAGCATATTTTGCTGATTTAATCTTGTTTGTGTAACAAAACAGCTATATACATTATTTTTTAATATTAATGTGAGGCATATGGTCAATCAATGGAGATGCTAATATACATAAAGTTTTTTCTGCTCAAAGAGCCTTTTTGTGTAGGAAGTAAAATGAGAGAACTAACAAAATATTTAATTCTCCATTCACATAACCACTCTTTTGTATTGACCTGCCGTTTCACTTAAAATATGTCCCATCATCATATATATTATTTTAGAAGTGTTGGTGTCTAACCAACTTGCATCAGAAAAAAATCACGCTATAATGCTACAAACTAATAATTGTTTACAATGATAACACTTATATAATAAAGGCTTTATCCTTCGTACTACGAGAGCCTTTTCAGGTGTTAAATTTTTAATATTATTGTACAATACTTTAGTGCGAAGTAGGCTTGAGAGTGGGTCTATTGTTTGGGCCCCAGGAGATTTGAAATATGCCCTTATGGTGGAAAAGGTTCAGAAGAAATTTTTGAGACTTCTTTACTTGAGGGCATACGGATACTATCCGTGGCTTTATCCAACTGACTTTCTTTTAGGTATGCTCACTTTTAATAGTTTGAAAAATCGAAGAGAAATATATCTAGCCACATATTTCTTTCGACTAATTCGAGGCCAAAATGAGAATTCTGCCATCCTTAATAATGTCAATTTGTATGTTCCGGATAGTTTTTTAAGAAATCGTGTACATAATTTGTTTGTTCTTCCAAAGTATAGAACCAGTCTGCCAATGGGGATGCCAATGGTAAGAGCATTAACAACGTTCAACAGTATTGCTTCGGATGTTGACATATTTCATGTGGACGAAAGTGATCTCAGACGAATGCTATTTTTTCAGTTAAAGTAGACATTTCATGAGCTTACTTGGTTGACTTTCTTTTTTGCAATCCTTATTGATTGTTTTATAGTCTATTTGTTGAATTTTTATATTTAAATATGTTAATATGTTACGGTGCAAAAACATTGAATTGATAATTTGTAAGTTTTGTACCGTATATTTGTAATAAATAAATAAATAAAATAAAATAAAATAATTGACAAGATATTTTTGAGTATCAAATCAACACATGATAATCATTTACCCATAAAAAGTCAATAGCTGATCACTTTATGGGTAAATGTTTTCAATGATCGAAACCAGTAGTGATTTTTATATTATAAAATTGTAAAACAATACTGAAGGATCTGTGAATATTTAAATTACTTGGAAAAATGATGATCAAGCATGCGTAAAGGCAAGATATTTTATATAATAAAAACACATTATTCAGTACCATTTCCACAATATACATAACAACCTGTTATTTTGTGATCAGGACCGGTTTCGCTTATCGCTTTATTAATGCTCGCAATGAGCATAACCGATCCTGATCACAAAATACATAATTTAAGATATCGACTTAAGGTGCTTGATTGAATTTCAATATGCAATTTGAATTGTTGAAACATAGTGTGATTCGATATGTTTTGTCTCTAACGACCCGGGTTAACGATTGAAATTTTTACAAAATATAGATTGAAAATAGTACGTAAAAGCGTGGTTTTGCCGTCTAAAATATTAAGTTATGCCAATTTTGTAATTTTGGTGAAAATAATGGTTTCATTATTTACGCTATGTAAAAATAGTATTTGAATTATTTATTGATAATAATAATATATAATATATATGTGCATTTATATGTCATATCTTAGGGTGTAATATGGAAGTTAATGGTTAGAATGCATGATTAATATTGAGTATTTCTTAATTATATCACCAGATATAACAAGAAGAATAATTGAAATATTAACGCTGCGAGAATTTTTTTTTACGTTAATTATAAAAAATAATTACTATTTAATAAGTTATCACTGAAACCGTTCAAGAACATTTCATTCTCTTTAGTATAGTTCACAAACAAGGCAATTTAAATATATAATAAATTACATGTTTTAAAATAAATCAAAATTCTAAATGTAATCTATTTCCTTACATCCTTCTCGAGAAAACAATTAAATAGACTATGACAGAGAATCTAATGTACTTAATGCATTTTTCATTCAATTAATATTGCCGAGGAAAACGACTGATTTAGTTTTTGTGTTTCAATGCCGTACAATTTAATATGCTTCTTAATCAAAAGCATAAGACAGTTTTGAGGCCATTATAAAGTCAGAAACGCTCGTGCTTGCAATTTGCCATACACATTTTGCATTAAAACAAAAGAGCGAATAATTTGATAGAGCGGCGGTTCGTTGCAATAATGCATCTCCTGATATAAAGACGCAACACATTTTCGATCTTTACGTTGCATTATATCTACAAGGATCTAGACAAAACGCATTTGGTTAAATGTTAAACAGAGCAATGTAATAAAATAATACTATTGCAATTAACATTAAACTCGGTTGATTTTGCAATTGAGCCATAAATTTTTATGACAACTCAGTAAAACAACACGTGCAAGTAACGTTTATATTGAGTTCTGTCCACATAATCGAATCAATATTGTTTCTTCTGGTAGAGATGAGATGTAATAAGAATTTATCGCAAATTTTCAAAGAATACATCGTTATTAAATTCATTCATTTAACAATTGTCACATCCTAGTTGACACATATTGTCAGTTTTAAAGTGTCAACTGTCACTTCTCAATGGAAAAGCATGATACTTTAAATGATGAAAACACATTTTTAAATACTTATATCCACAATTTATTTTACGATCAGGACCGGTTTCGCTTATCGCAAGCATTATAAACTAATCGAAACAACTCTCATCAAGAATATTAAAAAATCATAGTAAATGAAAATGTTTGATATGATTAAAGACGATTTAAATATATGGCTGAAAGACAATTAAAATTATATTGATTGAATTGGCATTCACTTGGTAGAACTCCATTATAACACGGTGAAAAAATAGCAATGTATTTTAGTTCTACAAAATTATTTTTAACAAATATAGTTGATAGCTATTTCGGCTCACGCCATCGTTAGAACTATCCTATATAGTTCTGACGATGGCGTGAGCCGAAATAGCTATCAACTATATTTGTTAAAAATAATTTTGTAGAACTAAAATACATTGCTATTTTTTCACCGTGTTAATTAAAATTATATTCACTCGATAAGATTAATTGTTTTAAAATAAAATTTCTAAGACTGTAACAATTAATTATAATTTAATAACATTTTGAAACATCATTGAAAGTGGTTCAGATATAAACTATTTCATGCAGGAAAAGCGTTTTTTTTTTAGCTAAGAATTTGTGCCTATGCTAATACGCCAGCAGTAGGGCTTTTAATGCCGGGATCTCGGCCGATTAGTCAATTTCTTAATACCGAGATTGACTTCATATCAGTTTCGATATTTTCGAGATAATTTTAAATGGAAAGAATATATTTTAATATAAATTCTTTTTCAATAACTCCGTTGTAATTTTTATAAATATTTTTTAATACTTTCGTAGTAATTTTATGTGAGTATGATGACCTCTCTCCACTTCATATTTTCGAGTCGTATGTAGAAACTACGCGTTTTTTTTTAACTATTTTTAAGTATAATATTTTCCACATTTTAACACATCGAATAATTTAAAGCATTTCCAATGAAATAATTTTAAATTTGGATTATTACAAATTTGTATCATTCCACATGTTTTTTAACTAACGACCCGGGTTCCATTTTTCGGCATTGTCTTTCAGGCATTCTATCACACGGATGCAACAGAATTGACAGATAGGCAGTGGTTAGTCAATATCACAAATTATAAAATGTAAAGGTTTTTTTACTTCTACGTTAATTATAATAATCAGTTACAATGGAGTTTCATTCACATCTGTGGTCAATTTATTTCGAAATCAACATAGATTATCACATTTCAAGTTGTAAATATTCGGCGCGTAACAGATGTCATAAATTTATTTAGTACTAAATTGAGAGACAATACCGCTTCTAAGTCGATGGAAGATAAAATGCATCCAATTAGAGGACATTTTTTCTTTTGTATATATTCCATAAAACTTACTATAATATAGGTCTAATAAATAATATGATACACAAATATTTTGACGATTTTTTTTACACTTAAAATTTTCCTAATATCTCTTTTTATAAATTAAAAAAAAACCATCCAAATACTCAAAAAACACTTGTTGCAATTGAAACAATAATCAATAAAGCCTACTGATGAATTATTGAATCCCGTCATTGATAAATTATAAATCCCGGTATTTTCAAAAAATCGTGATAGTACGCCCTGGTTAGTTGACGCGCACTTAAAAATGCGTGATAATTTTTTTAGCGACCAAACCATCGCGTTTATAAGTAACATAATTATTAATCTTTAGTAAGATGCGTTTCTTAGTAATTAAAATACTCCTTATGACATAGAAATATTAAAACGAAATTGACTTCACAACATATGTAATATAAAGCAAGGCCAACAATAAAAAACAGCAAGTCTTAAATCACGTATGCAGAATAAATAACCGATGTGATTATGTTTTTTTTAAGATATTAATTAGTTAATTAAACGTGATAAGTCCGGATTGAAAGGGTAAAAAATAGAAGCAATTACAAGATTCAACACATTACTCGGCTTGTTGCTTCGTAGGCTTTGATGTGTTATTATACTTCAGGGACTATCAACCTATTTCTTTGATATTCATATTTACTATATGACACACTCGGACATTCAGTAGAGATCCATATAAAACTTAATTGAAAGCTTATTAGCTCCGTTTGAAAATTCATCAAAATATTTATTGCTTGATTCTCAAACTTATTTTCTTCTATTCTAACATACACATCAAAGCCTTAAAGCAACAATGAGGTAAAATGCAAAAGTTAATATTGAAATGAGTATATCAATTAACACGTTGATTGAGGAAAAAATGCCTAGAGCGTACACATGTATTTTTAATTTAACACGTGTAACACATTTTATTATGATATTCTATATAAACAATATATATATATTTATATATATAATGGCTTGCAGCAATCACTTTGGCATCATACAAACGTAGAGTTACGCTTGATGTGATATGCGTTTGATCAGTGTTTCTTCGATATACTGGATTACGTGCTAGGCGCGTATTCAACATCCAGCTTGGAAAAATGAAGATAAGATAAAACATATTTTAGTTTACAAAGCTTATAAGACATAATATAATAATTGGTAGCTATTTCGGCTTTCACCATCATCAGAACTGTACTTGATCGTACATTTTCTTATCCATATATAGTGGTGTCGAAAAAGTGAACAATACTTTAGAATTTATTACCACAATATAAAACATTTTGGATTTTTGGAATTATTTGGATTTATTGTGTACCTTTTCTGCACCACTATATACAGATAAATTAATTTCCGTTTAAACAATGATTATCAAAATATAAAACTAGGATGTTAGGACAGAAAATTAATGTATTGTGGATGTTTTCTACATCTCTATATATAGATAAATTCATGTGCGCTAAAAGAATGTTCTGACGAAGGTGAAAGCCAAAAAAGCTTCAAACTTTATATCTTATATCGTTTTTTGTAGAAATAAGAAACAATGATATTTTTTCAACGTTTCATAATGAAGTTCTACCATGTAATTGCCAATCTAATCTACAAATATTATGCCAATTGATTCGTGCAAGTTAAACTTAAAGTTTAGTTTAAATTCTCCTATGTTTCAAACCATAACATCGAATTCATATTCTTTTTCAAAAACCACATTAGAACCACTTAATATATATTTAGTATATGAAGAACCTTTGATTTAAATTATTTCGAAAAAAGTATTTTTGATTTATCTCTCTAAAACTTTCAAGTAACGACTGTAAAAACTCATGTAACAAATGTGCTTAATGAAACACAGTATGTAAAAAAAGGTTTCTTCCTTAATTTTGGTTTTACTTCTAAAAATATTTATATATTTTTAATAAAATATTGAAGAATTTGAGAGTACCTGTCACGGAGAATCATTGAACGAAGGTGCTTAATGAAACACAGCATTGAGATGATTACGATGAGTAAATGCAAGTATGTATCTACATATCGCATTTAAAAAAAGCCGTTCGTCTTACGCTGGAATTGGATCACTCCGCTTTGCCAAGAGAGACCTTGTAAAAACGATTCGGAAGAATTAGATCAAATGAAATGTTATATTAAGATCGTGATAAAATTGGTTGCAAAGAGGCGTATGTACTTACTAACATTAATTTATGACGCCTCATTGCCCAACAAAAGAAATAAGCAATTTCGTACCCGAAGATAGTTAAAATCCAGGATACTCGCCACATGAACTGTAATTAAATTTAAATATAGAAAAAGTTTTCACGAACTTGGATAATTTATACTTATTTATTTAGTAATATCTCGCGCCAAAATCTTTTCAATTTGATAATTGAGAAGAAATTTAAATTTGGAATTATTAATGGCTTATTCCATTGATCTGATCGTTTTTTTTTTTTGTACTGTTAAATTGCTTTTAAGCCAATATTGTTATTGTTAAGTAAATTTTTGTATATGGAGTTTGGAGTATATTTCGAAAACTGTTTTAATAGCATGAGCGAATTTATTCATTTTCAATCGAATACTCGAGAGCAGAGTCAACGGTTTCGATTTTTTTCAATTCGACCGCAGTGTACACGTTTCGAATTTCTAATCATTAATTTTGTAAACATATTGTATTTCATAATTGGTTTATGTTAAAAGTCATGCTTTTTAAATTTTCCTTTATGTGTATTTATACAGGGTTTACTATCTGTCGTTCCTAATTTTATTATATAGCAGACATTCTGCACGAGTGATTTGAGGGCATGGAACCGGGCATTGAGATTGTGAGATTTAACGCCTTTAGACTACTTCATTTGGGTATATTTTAAATCGCAAATCTTTGCGAATAAACCACTAACACTTGACACTCTCAAAGTCAACAGAAAAAAACGCTATGAATTAGATTCATGCAACAAGGTCGTTGAAAATTGAACCTCCCAAATAATTGCAAATAACCAATGACGCTGCGGGCATTCGCATAACATTGTATTTTAAATTTAGCACTATAAAATATACCTTCAAATGTAAAAAAAAAAATAGTGGATATCTCATACACAACTTGTTATATTTATGGCTTAACAAATTTCGAACCACGCCATTGAAAGATCTTTTATTAATTATCCCATTGAAATCAACTGTCCCAACACTTGAATCTTTAGTAGTCAGTCAGTTTAAAAACCATCAAAAAAATGAAGTACGTAGACATTTTTACATTATTAACTACACATTTATTCTAGCTCAATAGAAATTTTTCAATAAACAGCTCAAATGTGTTGTTATTAATATACAGATATGAGAATTCTCTTAAAAAATCATGGAAAAAAATTAAAAAAAAACATTTTTTTAATCATTTATGTATTACCTATCGTTCTCCGTCACATCGCAAAATATAAATCACGAATCTTCTAAGCATTTTTTTCTCGCATAGTTTTACAGATATTAATGCGCTAATTCAAATTAACGTAATAAATCATGTTTTTGTTTATGCAACGCCCAAAGTTAAGCTAACACCTTGATTGATTTCAACACGTCTAGCTCTTTGCCTGTTTTTTCGGCTGGTTAAAAATGAAATTTAGTTGTTCAAAAAATTTTAACATGATAGCTTAAATAGAAAATGATAGTCAACAAAACGCTCTACAGATAAAACAATACTGATTTTTCATCTTCTAGAAAAATTAGGGCTTTTAAGATGTTAACAGTCACTTCTTGATGGAATGTCATGATATTTTAAATAATAAAAACACATCATTTAATACTTATATAAATTGTATTTTATCAGGTGATAATTCTCGCGATAAGCGAAACTTTCCTAATCAAAAAATATATTGTGGAAATAAGTACTAAAAAATGTGTTTTTATTATTTATAAAAGCAAGGCAGTCGTTTCCAAAATTGACCAAGAACAAAACTCTAACATTGATCAATTACACGACTCCCGCTACAAAAGTTAAATTTTTTCAGATCTTTTTTCTACCTTTTCTAACTTATATGCATTAAGAAAAATCAACCAACTAAGCCGCCAAATAGCCAATTTATTCTATATTAAGAAAAAATACTAGACGATTTATTTCTAATTGTTCATTGAGATATTTTTCGTATTCGTCTAATCAAAAAAGTTGTCAATCGCTCGTTATTCACAATTTCGAATACGGCCATAACACTTCACAGCCCTAAGAATAACGCATTAACTAGTATACTATTGTTTTCTTAGTTATTTGCCTGTGGTTTTCCAGATTATAGACACCGTTGATTACACTGGAGATATCGCATTTTATATTGTCATTTCGATGAGATTTCTGAGATTAAAGAAACCTTTTTATATATAAACCATTTCCAAATATTTATTACTCACTGTAGAATGAGCTAGATAAAATCATGCTTCCATCAATTTATGTTTTATTAAACGATTTATAGCTAATACAAAATTACTAATTGATCTGAAAGATTATTCGATTGGCGTTATATTTTTACTATAATTTAAATAAAAGTTCTGTTATTGTGTCTGCCCATTACGTTTTAATCTATAACTCTGTTCAAAAAATAAAAGCTCTCTCGTGTCAAAAGCTCTACTGGTAGTTCATATGCTTGACATTGCGAGCAGAAATGGGTTAAAAAATATGATATAATATCTTAGAACAAATAAACAATCAGTATTATTTAGTTTATTTGAAGATAAAATGAAAAACGTATTTTCTAATAAAACAGATGAATTTTTAACTCCAAGCACAAGTAATTAAATTTTAATCGATTCTTTTATTGTCTGTATTTAAACTTCACCCACATAGTCCCATCCCACACATCCTTTTTAACTCGTGGCTACTGATCTATGTAAAAGATATTTTACAACAAAAAAAATATTTCCATAATTTATTCTGTTGTGTCAGTGTTTAAATGATTTATTAATATTATCAAAATCAATTAAACCTTTTTTTACAATTTTTGACCACAGAAAATTTTGACCATGTAAAGAATGGTATATTTTTGAGTTTCATCGATCAACATTCTTCTACAATATTTGCCGTCTCAATCATTGAAACTTTTGCAGTCAGAAAGGTAAGTAAAGAGCTTTTATGATAGTTCATGTTTATTTATTTACCCTTTGAAGAGTTGAGCTACAGTGTTTTAGTAACCTTTTGTATCATTTACTATGTTTACCAATAAATTTATTAATCAGTGATTTTTGAGAGTAATTATTGTTTATTATTTACTTCAAATGAAAAATAAATGAATACTAAAAGGTTTAAATTCGGAAACATTTCAGCAAATTTTCTTTTTATATTATAGAATAATCGACTCTGAAAAAACACGTGTTGAGAAGCGAAGATATAATATACATATATAAATTAAATCTTTGAGTCAAATGAAGGTAAAATCTTCTTAATAATTTGAATTGTTGAAACTCTTACGACTCCACATGTTCTGTCACTAACGAACAAGTTTTGCCGTTAAAAAATTATAGGTTGATATCGAAATTCTATCAAGCACCTTCATTCGATATTATAAATTTTAGATGATTATTTGAAAGTTACAGAGAAATTATTATATTTATTTATATATAAGTATTTTTTTAATATGCATTTATTAATTCTAAAAAAAAATATTCACCTCCTCATGAAATAAGTAATATTCTTCCCAAATTATTCAATAACAATAAAATACATTTTTGAGAGCAGTAGAAAAATGAATACGAAAAATATCTGAAGATTAAAGGCTTTTATTAAATAGTCTTGTGGTGCAACAAAATATGTTGGAATATGTTTATCAAGAAAGCAGATCATTTGTCACATCCAGTAACACACCAAGAGGAAGAATAAAGTTGTCAAATTTTTATTTTAAGCTTTGAAGAGCTTTTTAATTGAATGTACTCAACCAATAACACATCAAATGTATCATTAACTCATCCAGTAACACACCTTGGTGAACAAAATAGTTTTCATTCAATCTTTATTTTAAGCTTTAAAGAGGTTTTTAATGCTCTCAAAAAGTCATGTAACACTTATTCTAGTAACATGAGATGCACAGCATTATGAATTCGCCTGAGAAGCATTGCACACATACACATAATTCACACTCGCAATTGCAAGAAGATAGTTGGTAATCTCGCTATCGATTTACGACTTACGGCAATAATATTGAATTACATCTTGCATCTTGTGTCAGAATATCTCGCGCCAGTAACTCGCCCTGTTACGTCATAAGAGGAACACGTATTGTTATGTAAACGAAAAGGAGATTAATCTCAACTAGATGTGCGACTTCAAGAACGTAATTGTATAGCATTAATTGAAATGTACTGAAATCGTATATTATCAATTTTTAAAATAATAAAACACAATATGGTGAATAAATGGCAATGTGTTTTAGTTAATGAACTTCTATCAAGGAAACGCAAATGCAACCAATATGTAATAAAAACACATTTTCAAGTACTTATTTCCACAATATATTTTATGACCAGGATTGGTAGTGCTCACAAAATATATTGTGAAAGTATGTACTATGTGTTTTTATTATTTAAAATATCATGCAATAGCATAAAATAGCATGCACAACACTTTTAAAGTGAAGTGTCATAAAATTACGGAAAAACTTTAATTTACTTTGAACTAATCCGAATTGTTGAAACTTTGTACGATTCCACGTGTATTGTCACTAACGAACAGGGTTTCGCTTTTCAGCATCTTCAGGCATTATATTCCAAGGATGCAATACAAATAATAGAAAGCATAAAGATGCCGTAAGGTGAAACCCGGGTGACAAAAAATGTGGATCGTACAAAATTTCTACAATTACAAGTTGATATTAAAATTTCATCAAGTACCTTTAGTCAATATCATAAATTGTTTGAACTAACTTTAGATATCTACTGATGGTGTTTTATGGACTTTTAATATAAAATTTGAAGCGTGTAGATACATTCTAATTGAATCAGTTAATTGTTTACACTGTTAATAAATTTTATAGCTTTCCAGTTATTAACTGTCACTTTTTTATGGAAAAGCATGATATTTTTAATGATAAAAACACACTCTTCAGCACTATTTCCACCATATATTTTATGGTCAAGACCGGTTTTGCTAATGGCGAGCATTATCAACTTATCACCGGTCTTGTTAGGTGGATATTATATTGAAATAATAAAACGTCATTCATTATTAAGATCAACATTAATCTAAAATTCGGCATTATTAAGATAAGGACAGATTTTGCTAATCGCGAGCATATTACCGAATTTGATCAAAAAAAAAATGTGGAAATGGTTCTAAACATTGTGTTTTCAATATTTCAAAATTTGGTAAGACACTTCGCCTAAATTCCGTTATATTTGTATCAATTATTGAAAATCTTAAAATAACCAGCAATACATTCTTATAAGCTATACATGGATTTTTTTGTTGGCAATGATAATTTCTCTAGAAAATACATTGATCAGCCCAACAGCTCTTGCAATAGGCGACTCATATAACAGAAAGAAACAAAATTAGTACGTATCAATTATATAACAGACTGGTAAAGGCTTGGTGAGTACTGTTTTTATTGTATAAATGTTAGTAATTTCAATTACAAAATACACTAAAACAATTTTTGAATCCCACAGATAGAATTCAAGTTAAGAAATATTTTATTAACCTGTTTGAATATAAACCTTTAATCAATTAACGTAAATATTTTCAATTATTTTCAAGTGTTCCATGGCATTTATTATTTACAATCGCATTAACGTCAAAAATTATGTTTTCATTTAACAATACATTGTTACTTAGGATTTACGATATAAGAAATTATACACTATTATCACACATAAATTTTAAATTCGTTTGCAAGCCAAATTGTTTTGAATAACTGTCGTAGCGAATTTTTGAAACAAATATTAATATTTAATCAAATAAAATTAATGAACATGTTATCTCACTCAGGCTCTGAAGCTTTCATTGTTCGATGTATGTATAAGCAAAACGCTTTAAATTTCGTGGTTTTTTAACCTTTCCTTTACTGTGCAAAAAAATGTGTTTTCTGTGCTTTTTTTTGATAAACATGACACAAATGCGAGTTATATGTAACATCGATAATGGAAAGATAAGAAGATAAAACTGACATTAAGCTTCGTTAAATTTGTTTGAGGAAAGATGACATAATATATGTTAATTTTATTCAATGATCTAAAAACACAAGGATTTTTATTAGATATCTTTCCTGTGTCTCATATGTGGTTTATTTTTTAATATAATATTTTATTTGATGCGTAACACACCACAGGAGAGAAAAAGAGTTAAAAATTTTAAATAGACATCAAAAGGAAGTAATAAGTAATAAAAATTGTTTTTTTTTATAGTTAAGTATTTTTTTTTGCTTAGTTTGAGGAAATAAATAAAATTGATAAATTTGTTCGACTTGTCAGTATTGTGTGCCATCAAATTATAAACATTGAGTAGACCAGCAAGTTTATGTGTAAATCGTGAAATTTCCCAAACAATTGCTCGCCGCAGATTCAGTTTAATGCATGCAAAGCAATTAAGATGCAGATCCTGTTATCTCGAAGTTACGACAAAATGCCCATTAATTTACAAGCTAAGTACACCGGTGGTATCAAACACCACAATCTATAATTTAATAATTTATACGATAAAATAAATGAGAAATTATGCTCATTTAGAATGTTTTATTTGATTTAATTTTTTATAAAAAAAATATGCTATTGTTTGAACGGGTAATAATTTTGCAAAAAGCTTCGATTAAACGTTGTGAAAGTTCTTTAATTGATGAGATACTATAGGTATATATAATTCAAGAGTTTAGTTATTGCGTTGATACGTATTTTAAAAGCTTAAAACCTTGTATATTACACTTTCAGTTAGGTATGGGTGTAGTGTAAGGCTATTTTGGCTTAGGCCATTATCATAACTATCTAGATACTAGTATAATGAACCTTTTTTATTTGAGATTTACACCGGTATCAGTTTGTTGTGAAAATATGATAAAATTTTATTCGGTTTCTTTAATCACTCAAAAGTATGGTTGAAATGTTATCATGAGTGTATATTTTTTACTTGAATTTCATAAAAGAGAAAAATTAAAAATGGTTTTCATAAAAGCCTAATTACTATGGCCACATTTTTAATGAAATGATATGATTATGTCTCGTTTAATTGTAATATAAAACGGATGTGGCATCATTTTTATGAAATAGCCATAAATGTGAAGAAATTTTTGAGAGGTTCTATCTTTTTGTAGTGTAAATGACGACGTATTTCAAAGCAATTATAAAAAAGAAGATACGATGCATTTAACTCTAAAATATTATTACAAACATTTTATGTCTTATCAGTTTTTTTAAGCTTTGTGTAATCATTTATAGTCTATCTTATTATGAGCGTTTGAAACATAATAATTTTATTCAATACAAAATAATAAAATATTTAAGTACTACCGATTGTGTGTCACACGTAACATAAATGTACAAAATAGATAAAGTCAAAGATACTAAAATATTTAAAGGACCTTTCTTTGATAAGTTCAATACCCAAAAAAAGCTGCATTTTATCAAGATATTTTACAGTTTTTTATAATCAGATATTGGATAAAACTATGAAAAAACAATTCAAAAAATAAAATAGTTAAATATTTGAATATATTTTTATATCGAAAAAGTTTCGAATATTCATAAAGAATTCCCAGTGAGATTTTTTATGTCATAAAACTGTATTCATTCAGTGTTTGGTGTATATTTCACATTTTATTTGCGAGAATCTAATTACTAGAGAAATAAAAACTTTTTTAACGAAATTAATTTATCAACAAAATGTGATTTTCTCATGCAATTAACTGTAGTGAAAGGAAAATATATACGCATCCCATCAAGCTTCTAATCACTAGTGAACTGATAGGTAACACTATTGATTCTGTTTACTCAATTTTATAACGTACATTTTTAATTAAACATGAGTAAGTGATTAAAAATTTTGAACGTGTTGCGAATAAAATTCTGCGTTATTTATGGTCTAATTAGCGAAAACAAATTCGTGGGGTGTAAATTGATTGAAAACATAGATAAATATTTTTGAATTAATGGCAACATTAATAAACTATATTGGCCATAATTTGATAGCAATAAATTCAACGCGAGTATCTTCAATTGCAATAAATCTATACAAAAACGTGTATTTTCGTTTGGTCGATTAAAAATTGAGAATAAATAAAAACGTTTCGTTCAGTAAAAAAAATATTTTCATAATACGTTACCTACTATTACTTAATATTAAAACAATGTTTAAAACAATTTTCACAAATTTTGTTATCGTAATCAAGAATTGTTTCTGATCAACTGATTATGTTCATCAATTGATAATGCACGTGATTTGAAATACCTTTTCTTATCATAATCATGGAACTGCAGAAATAACGACATATTTTTGAATATAATACTTTTAAACACGTACAATTTTATATGGTTGTAATTATTTCATACTGCCATTGGGGATGCCAATGTTAAGAGCATTAACAGTCTTCATTACCATTGATTCGAGTTTTGACATATTCCATATGAACGAGAGTGAGTTCAGACGAATACTATTTTTAATGAGTATTTTACGAAATAGACTGAAGGTGCTTGATAGAATTTCAAAATCAAGTTTGAATTGATACAACTTTTTACAAGAAGTGACAAGACAGTGACAAGGAACTGACTGTTAGTTCTCTTCCATCAATGTGATGGAATGCTTGAAGATACGAAAGGGGAAATTAGTGACAAACATATGGAATCGTACAAAATTTCAACAATTCAAATTAGGTTTTAGAACAGATTTTGTCTGATTTTGCTTGGTTGTCTTCCTTATTATTTTCAATATTATTTGTTTTAAATCTTTTACCACTTTTAAGACGTTAATTGTCATGATGATACCTATGAAAACTTATTTTTAATACTAATTTTCACAATGTATTTTATGATCGGGACCAGTTTCACTCATTGCAAGCATTATCAACTAATGAGTGATAAGTTGACAATGCTCACAATGAGCAAAACTGGTCACTATTCTCTGTTTTGGTTTCGCAAATGGCTTCTACGTTACCAAATATATCCTTCCCTTAAAAATATATTTCTACACTATTTTTATTCAAGAGAGAGATTACAATTTTGTATGGAGCTGGTAGCACTAGAAATCACAACAACCGAAACGTAAAAACTAAGATTTATAGGTTATATTTCCTAAACAAAAACAGTGACTTTTTATCGAATTTTTATTTATTATTCTCAGTACATGTCGACCATGTCATCTAGTCTATCCATATTGATTGCAACAGAACGACCGTCGCTAAACACAGATGCATAGCTGGTAGCGGCGTTGCAAAAAAATAAATGACACCTAGGTCTACAGGTCTTTACCATCACTTTACAGGTTTCTTTTATGTCCTTTCCTGATATATAACAAATGGCGGCATAGTGGAGATGTCTTAACATAAGTTTTTCAACTAGAACTATTTATTAATGACATGCATAACCCTTTTTTTATAAAAAAATAAATGATAATGTTAGAGATTGGCCAATCACTGGCGCTACACGTCGTTTATAGAATTGGACAGGTGGAAGATAATTTTTAAACATCACAAACAATTGATTGAAAAGCTACTGAGAGCTTTGGGAATATAACGATGAAATACGTAATATTTTATGCTAGTGTGTTCATACGGTTAGAAAATATATATTTTTATGTATGTATTAAGTTTTATGTATATATTCTGATCAATTGTTATATATAATAATTAATATTAAAAAGAATACTCTACAACAGAGATGGCAAACCTATGGAACGCGAATGTTTTATTATGAAAAGAAAAAAAGGGATTCTACAAAAAAAAATTAAAAAAAGTAGATGAAAATACAAAAAATTTAACAAAAAAATTGGCATCTAGCATCCAACAAGAAAAATCTTACTAATACTGAAGTTATGGAAAAATACCAATTGGATTTTACTTAGTAGAACTTCATTATATAATAAATTGGTGAAAAGATAGCAATTTATTTTGTAGAACTAAAATATATTGCTACGTTTTGTTGTACAACAAAAACCATTTTCTTTTTTTAACCCCACTTACCAAATTAGACTTTTCTATGTACTAATGCTTGGCTTAAATTAAAAATCTGAAGTAACACAAGCGTTCGATCCATTTTTTTATTTCCTTGGCGTATGGCACGTGAAATACTTTTCTAATGGAAAAAAAAAAATTTTGGCACTCAACCTCAAAAAGGTTCACCACCTATGCTATACACATAGCATTTTGGTGCTAAATAATAAACTGCCTTTAATGAATAAACGATTGGTGCACGATTACAGACATGAACTCTCTGAGGAATTTAGAACTACATTGACATTTTATATTTCCTTTCATTTATTGGTTCATTAATTGCTCCTCTTGGTGTAATTTTAACGAATCATCGTTATTATTTGTAATCTCTGAATGTGAATCAATACATATATGTGCAAGTAATGACTTTGTTATTTCACAACGATTTTTCGATTGATATATCAAAAACGTGGTTACTCATTGAAAAGATGAGTATGGAATTCTTGCTCTGTTTCGAATTCATATAAATTAAAACCAGGCAAATTCAATCGTTGAGCAAAATTATTTTTTATCTCACATTCAAATAGTATCTGTTGCATACTAAAATTAGTTCATCCTCCCTTTTTTCTTTCAGCATTTATATACGTATTAATTGAATTGGAATTTATCACTATTTATTTTTATTCCTCGAAAAAATCCCAAATTAAATAACTCTCACCTTGAGCAATATGTGAAATCAATTTGTCACATTTAAGATATTAAAAAATTAAACTAGGATGTCAGTACGGAAGATAAGATGTATTGTATATCTTTTTTACACAGTTATATACAGATAAGTATATATATATGTTTAAACATATTTCCAATAATGGCGTAAGCCGAAATAGCTATACCTTGTAAATTTTGTAAGAACTAAAATACATTGCTATTTTTTCACCATGATATATGCAGCTGATTTATTAAGCACATACACATTTAAAATTTTAATTGAAATATCTCAACATTCGTTTTTCTACAAGAACTGCATGCTACTCATTTGCTCGTTTTTCCGTTTTTGAAATGAGCTTTTTCAGTGAGCGACAAATATTGTTTTTTTTTTTTGTTTATATGGGTAGACCAATTCAAAAACGAATGATAGTTCGTTTTTTTGGCACAATGAAAAAATGGCAATGTATTTTAGTTCATCAAAATTTATAAAGAGCGTAGTTGATATCTATTTCGGCTTACCCTTATCAGAACAATATAATAGCCGTAAGCCAAAAAAGCTATCAACTTTATAGCTTATAAATTTTGTAGAACTAAAATACATCGCTATTTTTTCACAGTGTTTTAATGAATTACTAACAAAAAAATGCTAATTTAATCAATAGTATGTTTTTATTTATATTCAGATGAGACATATAACGTTCTTGTTTTGGCAAGTACTTATTTATGAACTTTCTATCTGTATTACAGTTTTTAAATAAACTATCGATATAATTAAAAATTAAACCGCACAATTAATTTTTATTTATAGTATTTTTTTTTGTATATTTTAGCTCCACTGCTCTATTTAACGGGCAATGTAAGTTTTTTGTTGTATCCGAAATAAAATAGTTTAACCTTGTATAGACTTGATAAAAGGATCTAAGCGCCATTCGATGTTACAAAAATTTATGTATGGCATATTGATTGAAGACGATACGCCAATAATAGACACGTTTCACAAGTTCACGAATGTTTACCATAATAAAAAATAGTTCTGTTTATTTAGATATATATATATAACATTATTATTCTCCACAATAAATTGACTGATTTTTATTTTTGTATTGGAATGTGTAGTGGAAATTAGAACGGATTTTTTTATGAACAAATAAGAAAATAAGCTTTAGTTTAATCGAGTGCTATTTGTTTACTATCAAATTATTGTGGAAAAAATAATTTACGAAAATTATTTTGTCATTTCGAATCAAAGTGTTAAATATGGTAAAAACTTGAAAATTCTAGCTACATGACCGGGGCATTTATTGATAATACGACACCTTTTTTTATGTGTAATTAAGCACCGGTTTCAAATAGTGTGTAAAGTTATTTTATTTAATTGTTATATTTTTTTTCACGATTATTAAGTCATGTATATTTACTTACACCAGTTTAGTAATTATACAGGCACTAAAGATAACTAGTAACTGTATATACTCGTACACACTCTCACTGCGCATCGCATGAAAAGAGCAATGTTGTGTTGTGTTCTATAGATACGCTGAGAGATAAAACAATACGAAAGAAAATGTTGAACCTTTAATGAGTCAATTAGCCAAATATTTTCAATTGAAATACTAAGCAAAATAATCTCAATGAAAACTCAGTCACTAAAGATCATTTCGAGGATATGTGACACCACATATAATTGATTCTGTTACTGTCTAAGATGAAATATTTAACCTTGTCGGGACATAAGCTCCGACAACTAGATCGCGAAGGCCAAGCTTTTTGCACACCACAGAGGCAATAAAAAATAGATTAAATAAAAAAAACTAACATACTTTCTTTTATTTATATATACCAGCTATAACGAAAATTTTTCTATTGCAATTAGTTTCTAGAATATGTTTAAGCAAGTGCAGTTAACGATAATTAATAATTTATTACACTTGCAATGTTAAAAACCAACTATTTATTGATCTTGATATGAAATGTTTATTTTAATTTTAACTATGCTGGATTTGTGAAGCACAATAAACCTTCATGAAAACCATTTAATTATTATCACACCTGCAATTAAAAGACATTCTATTAAACATTAAAATTTTATTAAATCTTGAATTGGATTAAGTTGTTAATTTTGTATGATCACTATATTTAGTTATAGCGGTGTGTTTTATTATCAAAATAACAACTTATGGTTTTTCTTAAATTTTGAGGTTTCGGCCACATATTAAAATAGTTCATTTAATTTATTCACATCTAAACATCAATCAAAAAATGCTGCGCCCTTCAGTGAAATCATGTTCAAGTGTTTTATGATGGTCTCATAGATACAGTATATAATATAGGGCTTCAAAATAACCTGTTATTTATCTTCTATATAAGACAACATCGAGGAAAGAAGAAGAAATCCCTTTTCAAAAAAAATCAGGAAACTAAAAACTCTAAAAAATAAATTTAATACAATAAATAACAGCCTTAACAACTCGTTACTAATATTTTTAATTAATTTTTATAACAATAGCAAGGACAAATTTTAGCTGGATATTAATTAAAAAGTAACTTGGTTCAAATTAATCAAGAAAGTTTAATGCCAAGATCGTGGTTTTAACGAAGATGGATTGGCTGACAAACTACGAACAAATATCACTGGTTGTTATTATATTGTATTAATACTTGGTCTGAAAATATCTGTTATTTCAAATATGCTTTTAAAATTTTCGCGTTGCTTTCCTGGGATTGCTAACATAAGCTTTATTATATTTATATTTTAATGACTAGATTAGGTTTTGATTCGATAATAAAGCAACTTAAATATTATATACGTAGGTAAATAATTGAATAAAATTAAGCTACGGTAAAATTCGTTAGCTGTCATGTAGTAAAGATATATCTACATTTGCTGACCATTTGACGTAGGAAAAATATCCATTTAACGCCAATGAAGGTATTCAATTATTGTTTCCAAACATAGGAGATCATAAATTATTTTATCAGGACATTTTAGAAATAAACAGAGGTCAATTATTAAGCTCTAGTTATTATTATATTAAGTCACTTGATATTTAATTCTTACCGTTACCTGCCTATTTTATACAAGTAACATATGTATTTCTAAGTCTAAAATTACACAATAGAACTTTAATTATAGCTGATTATTATTAGCTGTAAAATCCTTTCAAAAAAATTTCATTTACAATATGTATCGTTGATAAAACCTATAACGAGCAATTTAGTTTCATTATTTTTAAATTAATATAATAAAAAAATATTTCAGCTATTTTCTTATATCCTTTATTTTTCTTGTACAATTAGCTCTTTAGGTATATTGCTGATGCCAACTGTTTATCGTGTGTCAGTTCTTTTGCATCCGTGTGATAAAATGCCTGAAGATGCCGAAAGGCAAAACCCGTACCGTTAGTGATAAAACATGTAAAATTGTCCACAGTTTCAACTATTCAATTTTACTATCCTTTAGTTTATGTATTATAAAAAGTAAAATATACACTTAATATATTATATATCGAAGGATAAGCGAATTTCTAAAGTACTTTGTAATTCTCGAATAAATATAACTACATAATGCTTTTGACGCCTAAGATAAATTAAATATATATATTTGTATCAGAGGCAAAAATGGCATTTAAACCTAAACTCTAATGTTTATTGTAATATAGTAATAAATATTGCTTAATTTTAAAATATCATGAACACCTATCAATAATAAATCAGTGTCGAAATTGTATTATCTTTGAAATAATTTTAAAAACAAGTGTACAGCAATTGTTCTTATCCATTGAAATCAATTTTATAATCTAATAAAGGTTGCAAACTTCACGCGTCTTCTAAAGTGTTTCAAAATCTACCTGAGAAATTGCGGCCTGCGCAAAAATGTAAGCCAAATTGTAAATCTCAAACATCTCTTGCTTAATCAGTAATTGTTTATTTCATCTAGATTAATTAATTATACGTTGAAGGAAATTGTTATTGTTCGCTCAGACATATTCAATCTCATATACAAAAATCAGGTTGGAGGTATGCAGCTATTTATTCTTCCACATAATCATTCTTTTATAATCCTTTTCGATAAATGAAAGTCAAATCAACAAAATCATAGGAAATTATTTACAAGTTACTTCAAATAGATTATAAGTTCGTTGTTCTCTTATAAAAAGATATTTTAAAACAAAACTCTTATTAGAAATATGATAATATTAAAAGTTTGTCTCGTATGCCACGATATTCTCTCTAATCAATTATTTTATAAAAAAAAATATTTAAGTAACCATATTTATGTCCAAAAAGTCATAACATAAAAAGTTTGGTATGTCCATAAAGTGCATTTAATAGCCAAGAGTATTTTAATCTAGATCACGCATCAGTGATTACGACAAGATGCATGATGATCTCAGCTATTTCATGGTCAATAGGACTTAAATTAGTTCTAACATTTTATAATAATTGCTTTTATGTGGTATTTAGATCATTAAATATCGATGTTATAATTTTATAAGAAAAAATACAAACAGACGTTTCAAAAATTATTTCTCTAATTCCCGTAAGAAATATAGTTTGTACATATAAGAGAATATAAATCTTCACTGAAAAAAGCTAAACCTAGAATAATAAAAAACAAAAGTTTAGTCCAATGTTTCACAATGTGTCCTGCAAGTGTTATGTTAAATATAAAAAAATCCCGTGTCGTATTCCCGTAAACATACAATTTGATTCAATAGATTTTTAAAAGAACCTGGAAGCAAAAGTATCTCATCGTGATAAGAGATAAATTAAATTCTAAAAAGGACTTTCACTTGAAGTATATCCAAATATAGTTAAGCATGCTCATCAAATGGTTTCTTTATTTGGTAGTGCTTATGTTATATTTGTGAAAAACATATTCTACAATGAGTATTAATAAATCAAAATCGAGAACAAAATTAAAAGACAGTTATATTGCATCTGTCTTGCGTAGTCATACTACAAAATTTGAGTCTATATTGCAGGATTACGTTTGAAACAAAATAATTATAAACCGCTAATCGATTACTAATCGATTGAGAATCAAAGCTACAGTATCAAGGAGTGAGCTCAAAAAAAATGTTACAATTGAAATGAATCTAATTTAAACGTTTATTATCACAAAAAAGTGGATAATAAATTATTATATTTACAAATTGTGAGACAACCCAAAGTTAAAGCTAAAAATATTTTAAATAATTCATTGCTATTTTACTTATTTGGAAGCATAATATTAAAACTTTGTACAATTTCACATGTTTTGTCACTAAGAAAGTCTGTGTTTTTCTTTTTGGAACCTATTTTTCTCACGTGGAATATTGGATATTAGTTTTTTTGCATGTATGTAAATGAGTGCTTGAAGAGGCTGCAAGTTGAAATCGGGTTGAGAGTTATGAAATAGTACAAAATTTCAACAATTAAAATTTTATGTCATCAAGCACTGTCGGTCGATATCGTAGAAAAATCTCTATAACCAAGAAACACTGGCTTTTAGTGTATATTATTACTTATTTGTCATTATTTATCAGTTTCTCTTTGAAACGAACAGAATTGCGTGAATGTGCTATATATAAGCAGATATAAAATGCATGCATGTTGAAAAATACTTTCTTTAGATGTCTTTTTCACAATCGAAAAAAAAATTCAAATATCAGGACTACTGTAGCTAAGTCAGTTGGTGAATTTATTTATAATTTTCAGATTTTGCGTTGTGATTTAAGTATTTGTAATTAAACACTAATACGTTGATTGAATATTTGATAAATCTAAAACCTACAGCATGATATAGGCATTAATTATTTTCCCCAACTATCATTTATTGTAATAGTAAATTCAATTGTTTTTAAAATATCCTATCTTCTAGAAAAAAAAATCATTTGGTAATCGAAAAAAAGAAAACTATCGGAAGTATCAGTTTCACCATACAAGTAAAGATTTTTGGCTATCTTTAAAATATTTAGTCTTTAGTGTTCATGAATTTACTTTTTATTTTCCATAAATTTGGCGATATTTTTATAAAAAATCATTTATGAATAAAACAAACAATCGATTAATTTGTTGTGCGACTCGGTATGTTACTTAATGCTTCATAAGCTTCGCTTTTTTAGTAACCATCTTTTGGTTAATTGCATTGTAAATATTGCACTGATAAATAATCTCAAGATACATTTAATTTAAAAATGCTTCCTAAAGAATTATAACATTTGTCACATTTTTTAAAACACGAAGCAGTTAGATAAAATTATCAATTTTATTATATATATAATTATTTTAATTTCATTTTAAGGTATTCAGTCAAGAAAAATACTCACTGAATTCTTCGCTAGTTTGAAATAACCATATAATACTTTTGATAGATATAAATAAACATTTTTTTTCAATTAACCATATGTCGCATAGTTTAATCAATGTTGTATGTGTGTTTATACATTAGTTTGCTCACTGTCTTGTTACAAACGTAAATCTAAGGTAACATCAGAAGACAGTGCAAAAAACGCTTTAATTTCATCACACCCACTGCGCATCATTTGTGTCTCTCACGTTTCCATATAAAAGGCCTGCGAATGATCCAGATCTTCATCACACATTCATCTCATCTTCTTCGGTAAACATCTCTTTGATTTACTCCATGTTCCAATTTTGAAATAACTTCGATCAAAGAAAAAGCATATCAACCGTAAAATTTGAAAGACAAATAAATAATTGTTTTTTATAATAAAATTGTTCAAGTAAAAAAAATTTAAATTGTGTTACATTTTTAAAAAATAATAAAAAAAGAAAAAAGCATTACTTTCATAGAAAATAATTAAATTTTTTTCTGTTATGTTTTAACATTTTTTTTCTATGCAGTATGTATGGATAAGATTTATTATTAACGAGACTTACAAATCAGTTCTTTTAAGACTTTACTTATTTAAACGAAACAGTTACGTTATAATATATGATGAAAAAAATATTCACCCATCATTCATTTTATAAATTTTAAATATAAAGCACACTGTTTCATTTTCTATTTATAAAATAACACAGCCATTGATTGTTGACTAGCCTTTATAATTTTTGTAACGTTTTTGTGTTTTCAGAAGTTTTGCAAGATTCAAAGGAATAACCTACAATGAAGGTGAGCAATATATATATATATCATTTTGATTATCCTTTTTCTATTTGACATTTAAGGTCGATGATATTTTGTTTTTTTTTTTACATTTGATGGAGTAAAGCAATTATATTGAAAATAATTATCAAGCTGCGCACCGTAATTCTAGAGACATTTTGGTTTACGTAGCATACATAATTTATTGTTTTTTTAGAGACATCAACGGTAGGGCATGTACGAGACCCATATTTCTATAAACAAATTACATTTCATTCATTCTTTTCGAAGTCTATAAATTTATTGCCGAAGAGTTTAAACTTTGTTGAGTTAATTATACTAAAGTATATATTCTCCTAAGAAAATTATATAAAATAGAAAAATTATCACCGGAAATCCCTGCATAGTATGTATATACACAAAGCAATGAATTACTAACCTATTTCATGTACTCTATATAATTTAAATGTCGTTGATAAAGAGACATCAATGGTAGAGTAGTTACGAAACTTATTATACAAAAAAATATATAAAAAGCTTTTTTATTATATTCAAATAATTAAGCAATGTACATTTAATTCGGACCGGTTTCCTTCTCTGTAGGCATTGTATCAGTTGATAATGCTTGCGAAAATTATGCGTTTTATTGTTTCAATGTAAAGGAAGTCTCTATATATAAAATGTAATTATATGTTTGTAAATTCTTTGGTTTTTAATTCATTCATTTGTTCATTATATTTTAATGTTTTACGAATAAATAATTCATTTGCGTCTGTTGATTATTAGTTATTTTATACTTTATGCTCTCTATGATATCGGGAACATTATTTACTTTCTTTAATAATATTACGTAAGTTAATTTTGTTCATATTGCAATGCATCATTTAACATGCTAGTATCTGATAAAGTCACGTTTAACGATAGTTATCAAATAAATACGTAAGACGAATATTTACTTCAATACTGCAACACTTCAAACACAAACTGTTGGTGTAGTAATTCAATGATTAATACAAAACTTATCTCTCGATAATCTTATAAAAACAATCTTAAAGTAAATCTGGATATTATCTAAGCATTTAAGTTTAAAAAATATAACCATAATTCATCGTTTTGTACGATTTTCAAAAATTAATACTTATAAAAAAAAGCATTCATATCACATTTATTCAAAAACCATCAAAACTGTGCAAACTTTTGCGAGCAAAAACTCAATTAAATAAGCTATTCAGAAACAAACTAGTCAAGTGTGCAAATAATCGTACCGGAAAATTTGCAAAAATAAACTCAAACTGCTCTTAGCAATAAATATTTTTTCATTCTAATATTTATCATAATCACTCATTTAACTCAATGTTTGAGGTCGCTTTCAATTGATTGTGGAAATAAAATTGTATTTTATATTCGCTTATTGATTTGTAGGAATAAAATCGTCAAAATAGTGTTAAATCTAAAAAAGAGATACTATTGGCACCACTATATGATATTATTGTTTTTAATAAAAATTTATATCCTCTTTTTAATCGCAGTTCATGATTTCAACATGCCTTGTGGCACTCACAATGGCTGTATTATGCAGAGCAGAGCCTCCTGCTCCTCGATACCTTCCTCCAGGTCGTGGAGGTGGTTCATCGTCTTTTGGATCCCCTTCTTCTCAATATGGAGTGCCAAGTGGCCCGTCCATGGATTATAGTGCACCAAGTGCCCCATCCCAGCAATATGGAGCTCCTAACGGAGGTGGACATACTCAGGCCGTATTCGGGTATGGGCTATCTTTCACTATCAAATATTAATGGAAAATGTGTGGCAAAATTTAAGCATGATAATTATTCACTCGATGTTATAATTCTTCAAACTATATCACTCTATAATTGGCTTCAGCCCAATATATATTTCTCAGTATAGAAATAGTTTTAAAATATAACAATACTTTTAATGTATAGTGAAATCCCATAAATTCTTTTATGATATTATTAAACTTAAGCTCCCTTAAAGGCTAAATTATTGAGTGTTTTTGAATTGAAATTCATATCATTTTAAATTAGTGTTAATTTTGTGAGAAATATAATCATAAACTACGCTTTAACATTTTCATTACTTCAAAGCTTCTTTTCTAGCTCTGCGTCTTTACTTCACTGCTCAAATTAAAGCATTAAAAAACGGAAAATATAAAGTAAAAAGTAAAATATTTTAAATGAAAAACTCATAAAAAAATGTGTGTTTAATATTGCTGCAAGAAAATTTAACGTGTTATATTTCACAGAGGAAGACCATCATCTAACTATGGTGCCCCAAAGCCTTCTCAAAACTACGGAGCACCTTCCCAAAACTATGGTGCCCCATCCAACCAATACTTACCAGCCAATCAAGGATATGGAAATGGTAACGGAAACGATGAGCAATACAACGTAAGTGGAAATTATCCCTAGTCTCTTTGTATTAAGTATTGAGTAATTTAATAGCACAATATCATACTTATTATTTCTGTTCGTATATATCTTATTGAATTGTAATGACGAATCTACGAAATAACTGAGCGCAGAATTCTGAGCAATAATACGTTTTTGAAAGCATATTTTCAACACTGCCACAATTAACATTTTTTTAATCAATACAATGTGAGTATAATCTCCAATAATAAAAAAACAGCGATATTTTATGAAGAAATTTTTCAGTGTTTCAGCTAAAAAATGTTTATTTTGTGATTTAGGAACCTGCCAACTACAACTTCGAATATATGGTCAAGGATGAGCAATCAGGAAACGACTTTGGTCACAAGGAATCCAGACAAGGAGATCGTGCTGAAGGAGAATATTACGTACTCCTCCCTGACGGCAGGAAACAGGTTAATATGATTAATATTCCATAAAATTTGTTCTACAATTATCGCATTCACCAAAGCATTTTTATCTGTATCCGGTGTGATAAAAATCTCATTCATTCAATTAATGACAAATTTAACACAGTAATAAACGTTCCATAACAAATTTAATTGAAGGATTTTAAATAACAATTAACAGATAAGATTTAGTCTTGTTCACTAATTCAATATGATTTTGTCATTACAATTTCTGTGTTTGTTTGAGAATTTGATTGTATTGTTTATATTATGAAATTTTTGCCTTGAAGTAATAGATTATAAAACGTCCACATAAAGGATTTGTCAACAGTATATATTTCTAAAAATAATGACAACTAATCCCTTGGAGATTATTTAGAAAACTCATGAATATACGATCAAAATATAGTTCTCACTTGAATGTTTGGCACTGTTAGCTAGTCGAAGGCATTAGAGTTATTTCACTGCTTAATAAAAACTATTTCAAATAATAAAAACACATTTTTCAATACTTATTTACAAAATATATTTTTTTATATATATATATAAGGAACGGTTTCGCTCATCACGAGCATTATCAACTAAAACAATACAATTAACAAATAAGTGTATTTATACAACATATTTGAGTTGAAGGTAGCAAATAATATCACGGTGAAACAATAGCAATGTATTTCTGCTCTACAAAATTTATCGGATATAGTAGCTATTTCAGAACTAGTTCTGACGAAGGCGTGAACCGAAATAGTTATCAACTATATCGTATAAATTTTGTAGAGCTAAAATTCATTGCTATTTTTTCACCGTGTTATAATGGAGTTCTACCAAGTAAATGGTAATTCGATCAATAAGTTGCGAATTATATTGTCAAATTTATTAAATATTTTGTATAAATAGACATGTTTGTAAATTGTAGTCTATCAGTTGATAATGCTCGCGAATCGGGATGATCGAATCCGGTCCTGATCAAAAAATATATTGTGGAAATGAGTAATAAAAAATGCGTTTTTATCATTTAAAATATCATGCTTTTCCATCAAGAAGTGACAGATAACACATTGAAAATAAAAATTGTTCCATTTTTATACGTAAATTTTTAAAAGTTATGTAAAAATAAATTAAGTTCAGTAAAAATAAATTATATATAGATTACAATAATTTACATGTGTGTTTCAAAATGATGATGTTTTGTCAATTGTAAGACATTTAACTGTTAAAAAGTTGAAATTATTACATGATGTGACGATTGTATTTATAGATCGTCAGATACGAAGCAGATGAGCAAGGATACAGGCCCAAGATCTCTTACGAAGATACCGGAGCTGGTGCAGGATACGGAAGAGGACCAGCCAACGGAGGATACTCATCAGGATCAGGAAACGGAGGATACTCATCAAACGGAGGATATTCGTCAGGAGGCCCACAGGGACCCTATTAACTTTAAAACTAACAATTTAAGATGAGTAGACATTCCCCAAAATTAGGGAGATGTTTATTTTTAAAATGTTTGGCTATTTATTTGCGATCTTACAATGGCGTTTTCTTAATTTCATTTTTTGACTTAGTAATATAAAAGTTAATTTAAGGACACGAAAGCAATTCATTTTGGTAGTAATAAAAAACGGTGAATCATCGTGTTTTTTCTATACTAATTTATCAAATTATATATATATTATATTTTACGTTCATAATATTTTTATTATGCTCTCACGTAAACGGCCAGTACCTTCTTATATTTAACTTTTTTTTATTATTATTTTGTTTTTGGTTTTTTTTTTTTTTTGGTTAAGGTTTCGTTAGTGAATGATTGCGTTTCGTACCTTAAACAGCTTTTATATTTGAATCACTAAATAAAATTTCGATCAGTATTACACGATTTTGAACCGTCATATAAAATCTACGGTAAATTGCCTTGTGTATAAACGAAAATTTTTTCATCCCCAACAATTAAAAATTTCTTCACAATTTCATATATTCATCAAATTTCATAACTCTACAAACATTTTTGCATTGCATCAAATGAATTGTACACATTTAAACGATCATTATGTGTTGTAAATTATTCACTCAGTAAATTCATATAATATTTATAATGAACTATTTATATTCACGATAATTATAATTCCACATTATGACGACATAGCAATTCATTGAGGTCTGAGATGAAAATCGATAGGCTTATAATTTTTTATCTTATGAGCATATCGATTGCTTTTTGTATTATAATAATTTGATAACTCTGCACGATAATCAATGTGAATCTCCTATTCAATAAAATATATTATGCTGTTATATTGCAGGCTTTTTCAGCCAGTGATTGACAACAATTACTTAATTACAACTTGTTCGTACATAGGTTTTTTTTATTAAACTATTGTCTTTGCTGTGTTATCAAAACAAATTGTATATAATACGTTAATACATTAGTGCCACGTGCGGTGCAATTTATAAAATAAATAATTTGTACCGTCTTTATTATTATAATTTGTACAAATGTAATATTTATTTTGTAATAAAAATGAGATTGTTTTCTCCCATTAAAAATATGTACTTTGTTTTTTTCACAATTCGTAATTATTCCTTTCAAATATATGTAAAAATCATAACATTATTTTCGTTTAAATTTTGAAATTTTGAGCAAAAATGATATCTTAGATATTTGACAAAATTCAAGTTACTATAATATTGTGGCTGCATCTATCATTTATTAAAAAATGAACACACTTTTTAATATTATCAACACAAAATAATTAATTTGATATTTCCATTCCAAAGTACCTTCTGTCTATATGATAAACTATTTGCGCATTTATCATTACTGTGATGATCGCTTTTCATTCAACACTTTCAATTGATGAATAATTGGATTGTGCTCATGATGAGAAAAGCTGGTCTTAAACATTGTTTTATTATTGAAAAACGTAGTTTATTTATTTTTTCACGATAAATAATTTACACTTTTTCTGCACTCTGGTCGAGAATCAACTTCGCTAGAACGACTGCAGCTTTCACTAGCTTAAGTTACAATCCGAATTATTATTATTTTACATAAATTGGTTAATGTATTTGGGCTATTTCTAAACAAACATTAGCTTTACAGGATTTTCATTTTGATTTTTCTTTACTTAAATGGATCATAGGAAAAGCGATAAGCTAGCCACTTACACTTGTTAATTCTACACTATAATTATCAATTTCTTCAAAAGTCGAGAAAACACTTATTTAGTAGTAATCTTCGTTGAAAATTATCAGATAATCTTTAAAAGAATATGAAAAAAACGTTCTAAAGCTCAATTTAAAGTCCAAAAGCAGGCTTTTAATCCTTTGGCTACCAGAAAAAATATACGTCTGTACCCAGCACGTCAGCTTTAATTGCTAACAAAAAAAAATTAATTTCCGATATTTTTTTATTTCATATACAGAAAGAATTAATCAACTCACCAATTGTTTATTGTTATATATAGGTTTTCCTGAAGAATTTTGAAGAAAATTGATTGTGATAACCCTGAAACTATTAACATCTCTCAAGGGACAGTTCAAACACTCGAAGAAATAGTAAAAAATCGATGTAGAAACCTTTTAAGTTATAGTAAAATGTTTTTAAACATTTCTTATAGATATCAGTGTGTGTCTAGTCAAAGAATAATTTTAATAGAAGGAATAAATCGGGGAAACAACGTTTAAATATATTGATGTGATATCTCGTCTCAGGCAGTCATCCGGCTAAGTAAAGGATGATGTTCGAATGGTTAACGACATCGATTGAAGATGCTTGGTGGAATTTCAATATCAAATTCAGATTGTTGAACCTTTGTATGATCCCACATATTTTTTCACTAACGAACAGGGATTCTCCTTTTGGCATCTACAGGCGTTCTATCATATGCATTAAACAGAAACGACATACAATAAACAGTAAGTATCGGTTATTTACCAAAGGTGTTAATTACGAGGTGTGAAGTCAGAGTCGCGAAAAATGAGTGACTCTGAGTACTTTTTTGGCTAGACGATCTTGAAGAACATCTCAATGAACAATTTTCCGTTTACATTGATTGATCTTGAATTTAATTTACATTAATACAAAACGTAGGAAAAACCTGAAAAAATAAACGATTTTTACTCGGAGTGTTGTTTCCGTTCAATATCGTAGTCGGAATTGGTATCTTGTTTTTGGTCAATGTCACTAATAAACCCGATTTCGCCTTTTGGCATCTTCAGGCATTTTATTACTCGAATTCAAAAAAGCTGACAAAAAAACAATTAGTAAAAATGTTATAAATACATTTTCTCAACAACCAATGTAGAAGTGATTGTATTTGAATACATAATAAAGACACCATTTCCGGCAAATATATATTAGTTTGTAAAAACAAATCATTGAAATGTTCGTCTTAGATTTAAGAACATTTACAACCAATATTATGACACTTGTGAAACGATGTGATTTACAATACATTACCACTCTCATGAACTTTAAAAAAAGAGAATCATTTTTACAAAATGCGTGGTAGAAATTGAAAAAAAAACAAATTTATGAGCATACATTTGAACCTTTGTATGTGGTTACCACAAATACAAATAGCAGTGTACAATATATCGACGGCAATCAAATTAGTTTCAACAGAACAACATTATAAATTAAACGTAACGCATCAACTATTTTTGAAACAAATTGATTATATTGTGTACCCAGTGCATTCAAAGCATAAATTGATTAATATCAAACACCTTTTAACATTTCTACACTCCTTGTTTTTGTTATTTAAAATATATAATCTTCCACATTTTTTGGTACACAATATATTTTTTAATCATGACCAGTTTTAGAGCATTATCAACTGATACAAATGAGTTTTTTATGATTTTTCAGAGCTCGTAATGGATTGTTAATTTACCTTAATTTTATTTGAAAAAAAAAAAATTGTATGATTTCCTGTAAAATGTTTCTTAGTTCTTGAACCTATTGTTTTGTATACCTGCTACCTTTAAGTCAAATATTTTGAATAAAAAGACTTGTTTAATAATTTTATTCTATCCATTTTATTGATTGAATTGGCATTCACTTGGTAGAACTCCATTATAACACGGTCCGTCCCACACACATAATCTTATTGTCATAGACACCTATTGTTTCATTTGGAATTTTGAAAGTTTAGTGTCATTGTTGTTAAATAACAAGCTATACCATTGGAAAAGGAGAGAGGAGATGTTGTGTACCTTTTCTGCACAGCTATATATAGATAAGCAAATGTTAGTTTAAGCATAGTTCTGACGATGGCGTGAGCCGAAATAGCTATCAACTATATTTGTTAAAAATAATTTTGTAGAACTAAAATACATTGCTATTTTTTCACCGTGTTTATTCTATCCGTTTGGTAATGCTCGCGATGAGTGAAACCGGTCCTGATCAAAAAATTTATTGTGGAAATAAGTACTAAAAATTGTGTTTTTATTATTTAAAATAGCATGACTTTCCATCAAGAAGTACAACAGTACAGAGAAGTAACAATGAACTGTTTTAATTAATTTTGACATTTTATTGCATAATTCGATGGCAAAAATTTTATTAGATACTTGGGCATCGAAACACAAGCTGTGAACGTTGATTACTTGTAGTATTACGGAAAATACGAAATTTCTTTCATCGCTATTTCATATTGTGGCTACGTATACCTTTTAAGGATTTACAGCCCACACTATAAATATCTCGTATAACAGTAGCATTATCTGCATTCAAATTACTGGAACGAATTCCAAAGAAGCAGTTACCTAACATTACTCTTTAACAAGAAGATAATAAGCTTAGGTTTACTAGAGAAATGACAACATATATTTTCCAATATTCAAAATTTTAATTGATCGTAAATTTCCTATTCAAGTCAAATCATATATAATATGTTATGTTTATTGATAAATGTTTTGTAATGCATAATAGTCTAGTTTAAGGGTTACCAACTTTTACTTTTTTGTACCTTAGAGCATAGTTTCTCAACCTTTTTACAATCCGCGGACCACCAAAAAGTCCAAAAATGTTTTGCGGACAATCAACATTGGAACAAAATAATAAATATTTATATGATTATTTTTTATTCAAAAAAAAAATATTTTGCATCACCGTATGCTAATATTTAAGTATATTAAGACAGACATAAAAATAAATTTAAAAATCCATAAAATTCGATTGTTTAAATAATATTATATCGCGGACCAGAAAGTGGAACTAGGCCTTAGAACACATTTAAAAATATCAGTAGGGCGACGGGCACCATATATATTTTCAAAGCAAAGTTTTAGTTGGAGGTTGGTAATAGATTTATTTATTTTTATTCTATTACATAAGATAAATAAAAAAAAAATCTGTATGACCTTTGGCATTGCATTTTATTGACTAGTGTCCCATAAATAAGTAGTATGACGACGTTCCTATTAACAAGCAATCATAAAGATTTTCATCCGTTAGTCAAGATCTATATTTTGATTTTAATAAATTCATGATTTGGTATGATTGTTAATGACTGTATATAAAAACCATATCACACAATGCTTCATATCCAAAATATATAACGGATTTGCTTTGAGTGTTGACATATTCCACGTTTTCTGCAGTTATGTGAGAGAAAATCTACTTTTTTTATTAATTGGAGTAGATCTTTTTCTAGACTGTCCCAGTTGGCTGTCTTACCAATTCTTTATTCCCGATATTTTTATTCCGTTTTAACGCGTCTAAAGCTAGCGACCTACTAGTGTTTATAACTGTTCACAGGTTAAAGGCACAAAAACTAATACTTTGTGATTTTTGTAACGCATATTGCAAAAATAAATGTACAAAAAAGACTTAAAAACCACCAACTTAACTAAAATAAGTATATATTAACAGGCTTTTTCTTAATAGTATAATACCAAATCACATTAGCATTACAAGATTGTTTTTGGACCCCCTGATTCTTTTTTATAAACATTTTATCAAAATAAATTGCAATAGTAAAGACTTTTCAAGTTTCATGCACATATCAAGTGTTTTATTTCATTGTCTTAAAATGATATTCATAAAAACAATGAACCCGACTCGTTGTTAATTTTAAATGATAAATAAATTAAATTATTGTTTTATCTATATTTCTCAAAAAAAATACATTTTTTTTAATTAGTGATAGAACATTTCAAACAAGTCAGTTCATGAAAATATATACATTCTATAAAAACAACTTGTTGAATTTATTATCAAATTTAACTCTATTATTTTTCTCGATATGAAAAAATCATTATTTTTTACGTATAAACTAAAATACGCCTAAATGAGTTTTTTTTTTTTTTCAATTAATGATATCTCTAAACGATATATGCTATGAAACACAAACATACGCACTTTTCTTAGTTGTAAAAATATTTAATAGTTATTTTCTTTTTATATTTATAAAAATAAGTAAAGTGAAAAGATTTTAAGTTATTGTTAAAATTAACTTGATTATATTTAACTAGCCCCACAAATAAAAAGCTGTTTATAAAAGCTTCTTAATAAATAAAAAAAAAATAATACGTATTCTATATATATAATCTATTTTGGAGTAACATAACATATCGCACAAGAATGTGCAGCACAATTTAATCAATCGTCTTCTGTAAAGATTCGCCGCATACTGATTTTCTACAAACGTAAATCTAAGGTAACATTAGAAGACAGTCTAAAAATCGTTTCAATTTCATCACACCTACCGAGCATCACCTGTGACTCTCACGTTTCCATATAAAAGGCCTGCGAATGATCCAGATCTTCATCACACATTCGTCTCATCTTCATCGGTAAACATCCTTTTGATTTACACCAAAAGACAACATTCCAATCAGTTTATTCCACCAGTAAATTAATACATTGACCAATTTTATTTGTACATCTTATTAAAATGTTACCTCTTTAAAATAATAACATTCCTAAATACCAATACTTTCAAAAATATTATTATCAGAATTCCTTTACCACATTTTTTGTATATTCTTAAAAATCGATTAGTTATAAAGTGTTTTAAATACTGTTCATTGATAATCCTCATAGAACCAAAAAAAAATATTTGTTTTAAAGTTATATCAAACAGTAAAATACGATGTTCAAGTAATATTTCAACAATTTAATATAATAAAGATTAAAACCGGTTTCACTCATTGTGAACATTTGCAACTGATGTTAGTTCATTGAATAAGCTAATTATATCAGTTAAAAGTGCTTAAAATAATTGAAACTCGTCATAATCATTATAATATTTAATTGTGCAACTATTACAAAACGTTACGTTTATTTTTACTTTTAATATGTTGATTATCAATTTTTGATTGAAATACATTATATTTTATATAATAAATACATTTTTTAGACTTATTTCCAGAATATATTTTATGATCATATCCGGTTTTGTTTGCTCATCACGAGCATTATCTACTGGTCCTGATCATAAAATATATTGTGGAAATAATTACTAAAAATGTGTTTTTTATCGAAATATGATTTATTTCCCCCAAAAAGTGACAGTTAACGACCCAAAAGTAGCATTTTGGAATCACAAAAGCTTACTATAACTAAAAAATTAACATCATAGCGAATTCATTGAAAGGTTTAAATTTTTGATTGTTTGTCTGTCTTATTTATATTCATATTTACAAATCTTGTTAAATTCGTCTTGTTATATCATATTTTAATAATAAAGCACAACACGTTCACGATAAGCGAAACAGATCCCGATCTGAATAGTATAAAATTAAGGAAATAATTGTTAATATTGTGTTTTATTATTTAAATTTAAAGTCTTTCCATCAAGAATTGAGAATTAAAACCTTAAAATGTATATGTTTCATTATTCCTTTTGATTGAATAGTCGACTATGTTTTTTATTATACTTTTTTAAAATCTCGGAAAAGGATGACTTATATTTTAAAGTGATCTTGTGTACTCTTATATATTGTACTTATTTAACTTCGTTGTCTTTAATGTGTACTTATTTGTGTTTTCAGCAGTTTTGCAAGGGTATAAGGAATAATTTAAAATGAAGGTGAGTTAAACAATATAACCATTTTATCATTTTCCTGGCTTAATATTACTCAATTATTATATCGTTCTTCTTACTATCTATAGAACAAATCCGATACCGGATCAAAAATTTCTATCTTTTTATTTTAAATACCTAGAAGCTAGAATAAAATAGAAAAACAAAACGGATATGTTGGAAGAATGTAAAATACTATAACTCAAATTAAAAAAATAATTATATAAGCAATATAGATCTTGAATTATTAAAAATAATCTTATAAAAAATACAACTTTCATCATCATATTATATCATGAAAATCTTAGTATACAATATTTACAAAAAAATGGTGTATTGATTTATTATGGAATCAAATACATTGTTAATTTTTAAATAGCACAACGCGATGTTTGGTATTATTTTCACAATTTTATTTTAACATCGGTTTCGTTAATCACGAGTATCATCAACTGATAATGTTCAAGCTTGATAGAAATGGCACTGAAAATTGTGTTTTTTTTTTACTTAAATATAATCCATTTCCACCTGGAATTTTCTGATGAAAACCTTAAAATACTTTATATGTTTTAAATATTATTTGCATTGTCATATTTAGCTGAAAAATAGGTAAAGGAGTCAATTTTATTAAGAAAATTATTTAATATTGAATAGAGTTAGAACACCGCTTTACGGTAACGAATCATGTTTAGCTAAATAAATAACATTTTATATATTTCTAAAAACGATTATTATTTTATAATAGACGCATTTGAATAAGAACTTCTTGTTGTTGGTTTTGCTTCTTTCTTGTTTTTAAAAAATATACTTAAAGGTATTAGAAAATGCTTTTTGGTCTAATTGTAGATAATATATCATATTTCAATTTCAGTTCATGATTTCAACATGCCTTATGGCACTGACCATGGCTGTATTGTGCAAAGCAGAACCTCCAGCACCTCAATACCTTCCACCAGGCCGAGGAGGCGGTTCATCGTCTTTCGGCTCCCCTTCTTCACAGTATGGAGTACCAAGCGGCTCTTCGCAGGATTATAGTGCACCAAGTGCGCCTTCTCAGCAGTATGGAGCTCCTAGCGGTGGTGGACAGACTCAAGCTGTCTTTGGGTATAATATTTTACCTTTTTTATGTTAATACCATAAAATTGTTACTACATTATGAAATAAATGTAAGGTGAACTATTTATCATCAAAACACATTTTTAAAACTATGTTAACAATATATTTATGTTTTAAGTAATAAAAACACATTTTTAAGTACTTATTTCCACAATATATTTTTTGATCAGTTGGACCGGTTTCGCTCATTGCGAGCATTATCAACTGATCAAAAAACATATTGTGGTACTAAAAATGTGTTTTTATTATTTAAAATAGCATGCCTTTCCACCTAGAAGTGACAGTACCACCTAAAAAGTGTAAATATTTATGATCTTATTTTGATTTTTGTAAGACCTGGCAATATATAAATTTAAAGAGTTAATAACTAACAATTATACAAAACCAAACATTAAAGTGAAAATTCAGTTTTCAGGCAATCATACCATATACATACAAATAAAGTAAATTTTTTTACAAATAAAATGTTAAGGATCTCCTGATAACTAATTAGAATCAACATAAAATTGTATCAAAAAATAAAAAATCGTAGCACGGTGAAAAAAAGGCAATGTATTTTAGTTGTACAATTTTTTTTAGAATTCTACAATAATAAATAGATTGCTATTACTAAATAACTAAAATACATTGCTATTTTTTCGCCGTGTCATAATAGAGTTCTACAAAGTAAATGCCAATTCAATCAATAAAAATATCTTAACATTTAACAATAATCATAATTTATCTCGTATGCTAGTAAACAGTTTTTAATTCGTAATATTGTATCAGTTGATAATGATTGCGATAAACTAATCCAGTCGTGATTGTAAGTTGTTTGAATAGTATTAAAAAATGTGATCTTGTAACTTAAAACAGAATGCCTTTCCACCAAGAATAGACGAAGAATGAACGACTATAATGAAATATATGCTTGTAATATAAGAGCTTATTTTGTTTATCAGAGGAAGACCATCATCTAACTATGGTGCCCCGAAGCCTTCTCAAAACTACGGAGCACCTTCCCAAAACTATGGTGCCCCTTCCAACCAATATTTGCCTGCCAACCAAGGATACGGAAATGGTAACGGAAACGACGAGCAATACAACGTGAGTAGGAAAACTCACGTTACATTAAATAATTTAATACAATTGATAGTGTTTAATTGGAATATCCGTATTATTTTGCCAATTTTATGTAAGATTCAACGTTGTGAAAAAACATTACAGAAAGATATCCTTATTTTAATTTTGTGTGAACTATTTATTTTAACAATGCAAAAACAACTGCGATAAAAGCTTACTTAATCACTGAAGCTTTCATAAACGTGCTTTTATAGGAGCCTGCCAACTACAACTTCGAGTATATGGTAAAGGATGAACAATCAGGAAATGACTTTGGCCACAAGGAATCCAGACAAGGAGACCGTGCTGAAGGACAATATTATGTTCTCCTTCCCGATGGCAGAAAACAGGTAAATATCATATAAAAACTCGCTATATCTATCAGAAAATAGATTTCCTTTTAAAATATAACCGAAATTCGAACATTACATAATTATTGCCAACATATGTATTATAGCTCTGTAAATATTTCTTTAAAAACTGCAGCGCAGTTATTGATATTTGAAATTATAATTGGTGTCGTAAGAAAGCGGCTGCATGCTCGTTAAAGATGGAGGTAGCGTATAACCAACTTGAAATAGTCAGTTATTTTGTGAAAAGGACATAAAAAGTGTTTTTTATACATTGTTTCCATTGAAATATTTTATATATATGATAATGATATTTTATTCATTATAATTAAAAAAGCACTTGCTTTAACGTCTGATTGATATAATAATGAAATATCTTTTCATTGATGGTACGTATCAGCTATATTCAATTTTTAATTTATGATATCGACTGAAGGTGCTTAATGGATTTTCAATATCAAATTTTAATTGTTACAACTTTGTACCGGGTTTCATCTTTCGGCATCTTCAGGTATACTGTGATTAAATGATAAAAAAAAACAACTAAATCATACAATTGAATAACATTTAATTAGTTCCTTACGAAATAATGTACTCGATTTAATATATTACTTTTGCTGAAATTGTTTTTCCTTTTTTAGATTGTCACATACGAAGCTGATGAACAAGGATACAGACCCAAGATCTCTTACGAAGATACCGGAGCTGGTGCAGGATACGGCAGAGGACCAGCAAACGGTGGATACTCATCAGGGTCAGGAAACGGATATTCATCCAACGGAGGATATTCGTCAGGTGGTCCCCAGGGACCTTATTAAACTGATAACGAAGAGTAAAATTTTACCGTCAGACTTTTGGTACATTTCCTTTTATTGTTTTTTGATACATTGAAAGTTAATTAAGAAAAATAACGCAATTGAATTCAGTTAGAAAAAAACGGTGAATCATCGTGATTTTTCAATACTATTTTATGTTTACTTTTATTTCAATTTATTTTCTTATTTCACTTTTTATTACATGTGTAATGTTTCATCGTTATAACATGAACATTATTGTTATCATTTTTATTGATTGAATTGGCATTCACTTGGTAGAACTCCATTATAACACGGTGAAAAAATAGCAATGTATTTTAGTTCTACAAAATTATTTTAACAAATATAGTTGATAGCTATTTCGGCTCACGCCATCGTCAGAACTAGTTTTTGTTGTTGTTTAGTTTTGTAGAACTAAAATACATTGCTATTTTTTCACCGTGTTATCATTTTTTTTTGTTTTTTTTTTTGCTTTGATTTCATAATCTACAATAATAATTGCGATTTATTTTCCTAATTAACTTTTTTGACATAAATTGATTTCAGCCAAAAAATATTCATCACTTAGACATTCAAAAGCAATTGTTTTCATTGCAAAATTTATTAATTTTTTCACACTTACGTCAATGAATTCATTTCCATTATAACTCGATCATTATTTTGAAATATATATATCAATTCGAATGTGATCATTTTGTGTAAAAAAACATATTTTTAACTTATCTATAAATAATTTATTATATTCATAAAAATTATGAATATATTACGACGACAAAGCAATTCATTAAAGGTATGACACGCAAAATCGTATGGCTTATAAATGCATATTTAAGCCTATCGATTGTTTTTTTACGAGATTAAAATATTTCGATAACGCTGTAGAAAGATTTATACATTTGCTTTACAGCAATACATCTGATTTGTGATTTTTGTTTAATTATTTTCTTTGCAGTGTTATCAAAATGTGTTGATTACAATATGTTAACATATTAGTGCCACGTACGGTTCAAGTTATAAAATTAATAATTTGTATCGCTTATATTATAAATTGTACAAATGTAATATTTATTTTTTAATAAAGATGAAGTTTTACACTTCAATTTTTAAATTATCTGTGTATTTTCTTTATTCTGTAAACACACAATCACTTAAATATAATTCGTACATTTTAGTGTTAAGCAAATTTATAAAGATTATCAGGACAAAACTAGCTATATTTTGTCAAAAAGTTTGCTTGTACATGACTTTTTTGACATTGACATTGAGAGCATCAACTATCATCACAACAACCAGTCAATGGGTTAATGAAGAGATATATATTTTCATATTTTACTCATTAATATAGTATTATTATTCTCTAAATACTTGAAGTAGTTACATTACAAGTTTATTGACACAATATTTTAAAAAGCACTTAACTATATAATCAAATTAAGATTTACTTATTTATTTGTAGTCTTAGTGGTAAATCTAAAACATTGAAACCAAAAATCTACACACTATAGAATGGAAAATGTCGTTAGATTAAAATTTTCTCTTTATCGTTTTTTCGTGTTCATCTATTGTATAATATTACAAAATGAATAAAAAGTTCGTCTAAATATAAATAGAATTGTGTACTGCACGAGAAAAATGTTCTATAAGTAAAAACGTTTTACGTTTTGGGTGATAAAAAGCTATTTTTTTTCCCCCGTAAATGTATTGATTGAATTAGCATTTACACGGTAGGGCTCAATTATAGCACGATGAAAAAAGCAATTGTTTTGGTTCTACAAGTACTGAAAGGTATATAATTGATAATAAGTTTTAATAATAATAAAAAGACATTTTAGTATTTATTTTCTCTATATATTTCATATGTTGTGGAAATAAGTACTAAAAATGTGTATTTATTAATTAAAATATCATCCCTTTCCATCAAGAAGAGGCAGTTAACACCCTTGAAGTGTATACTGGATTTGCAAATAGCACTTTTATATTCAGTTCCGTAAGACAAATTTTAACTACACAATTTAAACAGTTATTTTAGTATCAGAGCATCTTTTTAACAATCACAATTTTTATATAATCATGAGAATTTATGATGTCGACTGAAGGTGCTTGATGGAATTTCAATATTAATTCACAATTCAATTCAAATTTAATTATGAGAATAATTTTTATTATCAATAAAATTTCTTATTATTTTTTAAAATAATTTGTGCTTTCTTTTAGGTTGAAAGCTTTTCAAATTATAAAGTCTATCTTGATTACAATAAGATATCAATTATTTCAATAGCAAGGCATTTAATCTAGGACTTCTTTTATGATTTCGGGAATTACGCATACACAATTTTACAATACCGAGACTCGAGTTTTTCTCGTGAAACGTAATGATTTTTTTAGTCGAATGTATTTAAAACTTTATCTGTGTCCATTATTACCTTAGAAAGAATTTATGAAATTATAGTTTTTCGAATAAATGTTATAATTTTTTGGAGAAACTAAGACAGATAATTAAATAATAATAAAATAACGAATAAAAGTCAATAACACTTATATTTAATTGCAATTGTTTCCGTTAACTGTAAAAAATCGTGCATTTTGAAGTGCTTTAACAAAAATATATAATTTAATAGATTTTCCTTAATATATTTATAAAGATTTTTGTGAAATGGTTTGTTTTTATCTACAGCTTTGATAATTATTATATAGAAAGGGAGTGAATTAAGTGTATATATTAATCATGTGGGCTCCTAAATATATATATATAGACAAACAAGTCATTATACACGTTGCAATTAATCAGGAAGCATTTGATTTGAAATATATATAAATCTTAATCGATAATAAAACCCTAGAATATATTTTAAGACAATTCTGTCATGATGTGCTTGACTGTGATTTCGAAAATTAAATTTTCTGCTTAGAATATAAAATAGTCAAAATATAATTAACAATGTTTGTATTTTAATTATTCCAGTAAAACTTTTTTTGGTCAATAGTCATATTATTTTATTTTCTTTGAATAAGTATGTTAACAAACTTTTATGTAACTAGCACTGGTTTCTTGTCATAATACAATAACTAAAGACAAGAATTCATTACAAAATTGTATGTATTCAATTATTTTTCTCACGGTGTTATCAATTTGAAAATAATGAGTTGAAAGTTGAGAGTAATTAATTGTTTATTTTTTTTTTAAGCGAGTCTTGATTTCTTTGTTTCTATTTTAAATGTCCTATTTAAAACAGTTGTTACTTGTAGCTTTGTATAATATTTCACTACATCTAAATAAAAGACAGTATTGGCTTGGGTTGAAAATTAAATGATGGAAAATTACATTGAAGATTTTTATACAGGGTCGCAATAAAATATACAATAGCATTTCTAAATGGTACCGGATTTCTAACACTTATTATTTTAAAATAGATTCAAAATTAATATGTGAAATCGGACAATGTCTTAACAAATCTAATTCGATAATCATATTCTACGGTTGTTGGTTGGTAATTGTGGGCTTTGTTCTTCAAATTAAAAATAATTATTATTTATAAATTTCCTAATTATTAAAATCTTGTGATAGAACGCTAATTTGAAACCTGTATTTTAAATATTATAAATAGTTAATTTTAGAGGTATTATATATTACAATTTGGCAGTATATTGAATGAATCACAGAGCGACAATGTTCAATTTAAATTGTTGAAAATTTGTACAACTACACATGCTTTGTTACTAGGGTTTCTCCTTTTGGCATCTTCGGGTATTATTTCATATAAATCCAACAGAACTGGCTCGCAAAAAACAGGTAGCATTCTATAGTGAAAAAACATGTGGAATTGTACAAAATTTTAACAACTCAAATTTGATATTGAAATTCCATCAGCACTTTAAGCAGATATCATAAATTACTAAAAACGTGCTTTTGTTATTTAAAATATTTTTTTATATATGAAAGTAGATTTTGTCAGAATTCAGACATATAATTTATATACCGTTTCTAACAATTTGCAGCCTTTTTTAATTTGCAAAACCTATCTTCTTATATTTTTTAATGATATAATAAATAAATGTTATTTTGGAATGTTTGGTCAACAGTGTTTACTTAGTTTGTAGACACAGACGTTTTATTAAAAATTTGAAAAAAATATGCATTTTTCAAATATTCATTTTTTCAAATATTAATGGATATGAAATCTTAATCAAATAACTGATGAAATAGTGTGTAGTAAACTTCATGATACTTAGGGACACGATATCTGAAAAGATGGTCTGGCCAACCATACCTTTTCAAAATCGGATATTACGTCCTTTCCTTCATTTTTGTTTAATTTAAAAACGTATGTATACTCGATCGAAATAAGAAAGAAACGCCCTGTTGGAACTCATGTTATAGGAGAGTGTATTTAATTTAAGAAACTAAACCTTGAACTAAAGAAAGCTTAACAGAAAATTTTAAATTTCCTAAACGTATCACTACAATCCTGACGTGATGAGACATTTAGTAACATATTTGAAACGTATTCATTGTATAAGTTAATTATTCTCGCATGATAGTTAAATATTCGATAATACGTGCAGTTCTCCATATTTGTTTGGAGAATTTCCACTACGTACAACGCATACCATTTGGTTGCTAACGAAGACCTAAGATTGAAGAGAGTCGAATAAACGCGCAAATTTCATCACAGCCTCTGAGTATCAATGGGAGCTCTCACATTTTCATATAAAAGGCCTACAATTGAACCATATCATCATCATATATTCATAGCATCTTTGTCGGTAAACACACTTTCGATTTACTCCAAAATAAAATATTCAAATCAGTTCAGCTATATTTCAATGCAACGCTGAAGTATTTAATATAATATTTAAAACAAGCTTTGTTGCATATAATTTATTTTGTCAATTTGAAAAGCAATTAAATTTTCTAAAAAAAACTGCTCACAGAGAATAATTTAACAATATTGTATGTGAAGTATATGAACTAATATAAATAATTATATTATTTTATCTATGGTCAATTGCCTGGCTTAATAATATTAAAAAAAGAATATTCAACTTTTTTTAAAAATAATAAAAACACAGTATTTTTTACTTATTTCCACAACATATTTAACCATCGTTTTTGATACTCAAAAATGTGTGTCAAGAAGTGACAGTTAACATCTTTAAAAAGTTTAATAAAAATATTTTGATTTATCTTATAAAACATATTCATAATATTTAAAAAAAACAGAATTTATTTGCATTAAGTAAGTAATTACGTTCGTTAAAAATATTTCGGAATGTTTTGTCACTTACGACTCGGGTTTCATCTTTCGGCATCTTCAGTGATTATATTTTTAAATTTTCACTTATAAATAAACACTCAATTAGCATACATCTTTACACTAGAATTCATATATATGCCAAAGGGCAAAACCCTAGTCATCGATGATAAAGCATATGAAAATTGGTTATTTCAATTTTAACAAAAAGACTTTTTTAATTGATTGACCAATTTGTTTCTGCCATATTTTGTAAAAAGGTGTTTTGTCGTTCAAATTATGTTAACTAAATATTTTAATTGATATTTAAATTTTTTTTTTTAATGTTGTTAACAGTTTTGCAATCACATAACAGTCAAAGGATTAACTTATAATGAAGGTTAGTAAAATATATTGATTATCATTAAATTCAACTGTGTCAATAAATTTTTAAAAACCGTCATCTAAAAAAAAATTTTTTATTTACATAGCAAATTATTCTCGTCTGATAAACTCAATCATATAATAACTGCATGAATCAAAAAAAAACAGTATTTTTATAATTTTGACTATAGATTAACATAATTAATCACTACAAAAATATATTAAAAAATGTATTACTTCCCTACAAATACTGTTTTTCACGATCGAGATGAATTGTACACTACGTAAATTTATGCAATTTTCAATCATCATATTTTATGATATTATGGTCATCAAAATGCAATGACAGTTCGATATTTCAATTATCATAAATACGTATAGACATTTAAATGAAAATTGGATCTATTCTGGGGATCTATTGCATTAAAAGTCATGGGTATTTGTAATGCATTTTCTTTAAGAATCAGGCTTGTGAAGTTCGCTCGTTTTACACGACTCTCACTACTTTTTCGATTAGACTATTTTGAAAAATATCTCAGTAAACAATTTGCTAGATTGATTGATCTTTAACTTAATGCACATTAATAGGAAACGTAGAAAAAAACCTGACAAAAATAAACCTTTTTTAGTCAGAGTCGTGTTTTTTGCAAAGACTCCATAGCCCTGCTATGAACCGATTTTTATTAAATGTGCATTATAATTTAATCAATGCTCTTCTAAATTACAGTTCATGATTTCAACATGCCTTATGGCAGTGACCATGACTATTTTGTGCAGAGCTGAGCCTCCTGCTCCTCGATACCTTCCTCCAGGTCTTAGAGGTGGTTCATCGTCTTTTGGATCCCCTTCTTCTCAGTACGGCGTACCAAGTGGTCCGTCTCAAGATTACAGCGCACCAAGTGCACCATCCCAGCAATATGGAGCTCCAAGTGGTGGTGGACAGGACGATACTGACTTTGGGTGAGCGCTATACCTTAATAAAATAAATGTAAATATTTTTGGTTAAACAAAAAACACTGGCTACCTATTTTCCTTTTTTACTTTCTTTGACACGTCTACGACTTTCTGAGTAACAACAACTCAATCACAAGAGGGTTAATAAAATTATCAATAATCGTAATGTCGGGTCTGCGATGCAGTAGTCAACTTCGTAAGTTTCCATTATGCATTTCACGAGCTTGAACAAAGTATTTTTCAGTTGATAATGTTCGCGATGTGCGAAACCGGTCCTGATAAAAAAATACACTGTGGAAATAAGTACTAAAAAATGTGTTTTTACTTTTTAAAATATCATCCCTTTCCACCAAGAAGTAATAGTTAACACCATAAAAGTGAAAGTATTTATCACATTTGGTTTTTTTTTATGAAGGAATGAATGTTTGATATGTTTAAAAGTTTCCTCTATGGATCGTGTCTTAATATCCGGGATGTGGCAATAGTCATAAAGGTAACAAATTATCTTGTTCTGACCCTTTCTTTTCTACCCATAATCTCTTTGTAAAAGAAGGGTTCTTTTTCAAAACAATGCTTGTAAAAAAGCTCTGCTAGGATTCCTTCGCTAGAGGATATATTGAACAATTTATTAATCTTTAAAAAACGTTGTATAAAGAAACACAAAATTTTATATTTATTCTGTCTGTCATATTGATTTAATAGAATTATTTTTGAAAAAAGCAAATGCGTCAATGATGTTGTAAAAATTAAAAATCTTTGATTATCAGCAGAAAGCCGTCATCAAACTATGACGCCTCAACACCTTCTCAAAGCCATGGCGCCCCTTCCAACCAATATTCGCCTGCCAATCAAGGATACGGAAATGGAAACGATGAGCAATACAACGTATGTGAATTTCTATATACAATATTTATATAAAAATATTTTTTAGTTTTATACTATAAATACAAAAACTCAACTTTCAAAACTACGAAAATTGTTGATATCGGATAGTTTTTGTTCATAATTGCAGAAAAATTATTCACTTATTTAAGTAGTTGAATTTACATTTACTTTGTACTTCATTATGCCACGGTGAAAAAATAGTAATGTATTTTAGTTCTACAAAATTTATAATATATATTTGATAGCTTTTTTTAGCTTACACCTTTATTTAGTCTTATTTGGTAAAAGTAATTTGATTTAAGAATATTTTCATAGAGCAAATTACTTCATTATTAGTTAATTTTTGTATGTTGTAGAAAGTACAGTTTTATATTGTTATAAAAGTAATTTCATCGCTAAAATTTGGTACGTATATTTTTTTAGGAGCCTGCCAACTACAATTTCGAATATATGGTCCAAGATGAGCATTCAGGAAATGATTTCGGTCACAAAGAGTCCAGACAAGGAGATCGTGCTGAAGGACAATATTACGTTCTTCTTCCAGACGGCAGGAAACAGGTAAATTTAAAAATATATTTATTTTGATTATAAATGAAATCGTATTTATGCAAAAAAATAATAAACATAATTGATTTAAATGATTATATAACATAAATGCTAAATAATGTATTATTGCAAAAACTTTTCTATGACTGTAGATTGTCACATATGAAGCTGACGAGGAAGGATACAGACCTAAAATCACATACGAAGAATCTGATTCTGGATACGGTAGAGGACCAGCTAATGGTGGATACACTTCAGGCACAGGAAGCGGATTTTCTTCTAACGAAGGACATTTATCAGAAGATCTACAGGGACCGTATTAAATTTAACAAAAATAGTACAACCTGTAATCCCACAGGTTTAACCCGCCCCTTACCCAAGCAACATGTTTTCTTTAACCACGTATACATTTAGAAGTTTAAATTTCTTGATAATCTGACAAAACGATTAGTTAATTATTTAAATAAAATAAGAACATTAATTTATTAATTTAGAAATTAATTGAAGGATAAGAATCAATTAATTTCAGTAGAAAAAAAACGGTGAATCATCGTTTTTTCTGAATTTTTTATTATTTATAATATTGTGTTCATTAATTAAAAATGCCAGTAATTTTTAATTAATAGATATTTTGTAAAGTTTATTTTTTCTTCCAACATATTACTTTCAAATAATTGCGATTGTTTCACTTTGATATTCGCAGCAATAAAACAACGTTGTCTCATTTAATCTGCTTACCAAAGCTTACGATGATGATTGTTTATCATTTTTATCATTCGCTAGATTTTTCTTTAGTCTCCATTACTTTGACAATAAAATCATATTCATCAAACATCCACCCTTAAGTACAAAACTCTTTTTACATCAAATAAATAAAATTTCATCCCCTCTTATACAAAACGGAAATATTATCCGAATGCTTTTAATATATTCTTCATAATTATGAATACATATTATAAATCTATTCGTAGAAGTCTGCGATGTATAATCAGTAGGCTTGAAAACGATAAATTAAAAGCCCAATGATTATTTTTTGTATATTTGTGATTTTCGTGTGATCATTGACTTTTTAATGTTAGGAAAACAGGAAGACTAAAACATGTCAACACATAAGTGCCAAGTACTGTGAAAGTTATACAAATAATAGTTTATTCCTTACTATAATATAATGTATAAAAATGTAATATTTATTGTGAAATAAAACTGAGTTCGCATACTCAAATTGAAAATTGTGTGCTTATTTTTTTAAATCTTCAAAACATCACTTACAGTTAGTTTTCGGTTAACAAACACTCCTACTAACGACGAAATTTTTTTTTATTAAAAATCGATAATTTATTTATATACTATATGTGAAAAAAGAATATGATGAAAAAGATAAAGCTTTCGAAGTATCATATTACATAAGACTACGCTTTAAATTATCAGATTTCTGCTAGGTATTTCGAATTTATTTGCGAAGAGTTTTTTTGTGCGTATGATAAAAATTCAAATTTTCAAACAGTGCTTTCTTAAGATATCCAACAAATGAAAAAAAATACCAATGAATTTGTTATAATAATTATTATAAAATTTTTGCTTGTTGGTGATGTCAAATAACTTGCTGCTATAAAAATATTTAACATATACGTTTTTCTTATCTACAAATTTATGTCCTGCAGCCAACAATGCATTTTCTATATGTTACAAGAATGCCCCTCAAACAGTGACATATCATTTTTATGTTTATTGTAACAATCTCAACTTCCAACACCATTATTCATTGGTGAGGTATATTTTTGGTTGTTATATGGGGTTTGGCAAAAGTATAAATAAAAATATTTTAGTTCTGAAAAGTTTCTATTTTCCACCGTGTTATAATGGAGCTATACCAAGTAAATGCCAATTTAATCAATACGTTTCAATAATCTAACACAGTATGGACCTATTTAAATATTAATTTTTGTTGAAATATCTTCGATATTTTATATAATAAAAATACATTTTTCGGAACTTATTTCCACAACATATTTTATGATCTGGAGCGGTTTCGCTGATCGCAAGTACTATCAACTGATATCAGTATTAAATTTGATTTGTTGCAACTTTGTACGATTCCATATGTCTTATCACAAACGACCCGGGTTTCGCCTTTCGGCATCTTCAGGTATTCCATCGCACGGATACAACAGAACTGACAGTCAGTAACTAACGTAAAATAGAGTTCGTCAGACATGTGCTGTTTTGATAGAATTTTTCTACAAATTTGTGTTTTCTGATAAGTATATCTCGACTGTGGGCTTTTTTTAAACAAAAATAACATTTCTGCACAGAACTGCAGCAACAGAACTGACTGTCAGTTCTGTTGCATCCGTGCGATGGAATACCTGAAGATGCCGAAGGGCGAAACCCGGGTCGTTTGTGATAAGACATATGGAATCGTGCAAAGTTGTAACAATTCAAATTTAATATTGAAGTTCCATCAAGCACCTTCAGTCGATATGATAAATGATATCAGTATATTTATCAGTCCTCATTATAAAGTATATTGTAGAAATAAGTGCTAAAAATGTGTTTTTATTGTTGAAAATATCCTGCCTTTCCATAAAAAAGTGATAGTTAACACTTTCAAATTGAATGTATCGTGAATATTTGATAAAATAATTCACAAAGAAGTAACCAAGTAGATAAAACGAAAAAAGAGTTATCTAATCAAAGAGGTATAAAATATAATTATTAAAATTAGACAACAGAGACCTAAAGTAAACAGTAAGCCCAGAAAAATAATTGATTTGGTTGTGAAAAAACATTTTATCACAATCTCACAATAAAAGGATTATGCAGTCGAGGAAGTTTCCATTATCTCCGAAAGTTTTTTTTATGCAATAAGCAATTTTTGAAACTGAGACATATAAATAGATTGCTTTTTACTACTACTGTACTAATATTTCAATCCATTGCTTTCCAACTGATAGTCAAAACCAAAACCAATTAACCAGGGTAGGTGTCATAATCGTGGTTAAATAAATATTATTAAAAAAATTATTAATGTGACGGTAAGTTTTGAGGAATAAGGTGTACCGGATTTGTGCGAATACATAATACTTTCGATTATCTTAAATTTTAATGTCTTAAATGTTTAAGTAATTAATACTTCAATCAAAAATTATGACATCGAGGCCATGATTTGTTCATTAAATGGTTTAATTAACAAACAAGTTTTTGACTATCAATTATTTATCTTTCTCACATCATAATTTCTACTAATAGAATTTTAATATTATATATTCGCTCCTTATGTTAACTTTATGAAGTGCTTAATCCTTCATAGATTAATGTATTATGTATAGTAATAGTATGTATTCAACGAGATTGAAGTCATTTACAGAGTGGTGGCATAGATTTTATATTAATCAATAAAAAAATTTAAATATTTCAGAATTGATCTGAGCTTATTTGAAAATTAATAACTCTGAAAGTATTCTAGTATTAATAAAAAAAATCTTTTTATTATTATTAAAAATTATAAATGTTATTATATTTATGGAATCATAAAAATTATTTGAGATCACCGTTAATCTAATAAATGCCTAGGTGTAGGGTTGGACGCATTTTTTTCTATTGTGATGGTGATTTTCTATTGTGATGATCGCACCAAAATGATGAAAAAATAAGGATATGAATAAAACAAGGCTTCAACAATTCAAATTCAATTATATTATTGATACTTTAGAAGTTTTTTATGATAAGGATTTGCCTTATATTCAAATTTTCAAATACAGCTTTTAATGAATACAGCTTTTCAAATACAGCTTTGAATTTATAAAAAAATACAGCTTTTTTCACACATACTATACTACTTCTTTTATTAGGGAAAAAATACTTGAAAGTAATGAAATATAATTATAATGTATTCGGTGTCCGCGTATACCGGACTATCTTAGGATTGCTCGGCTCTGCAGCGACTTACGTTTATCAACAACGACACTGCAATTACATAAAAACATAAGTCTATATTATACATAAGAGATGAAGAAGACCTAAAGAGCTCTAATGCTGACGAGTCATAGATCATAACGCATCATCAATTTGATACTACAAAAAAAATGAAAATGTAAAATTTTCTTAATGATTATGTAAAACAATCATATTAATGAGTATGTTTAGGACTTTTTTTTGAAAGAATAAAAAATCGTAGCAAATTTAGAATTTTTTTTTTCAAAGACGTCAATTAAAAAGCTCGTATGACATAATCAGCTTAAATATTGTTTTGACCATTTTTTTATTGTAAGCAACATTATGTATGACAAGTAAATTTTCACAATATTTTTGCCGATGGAATATTATAAATGTATGTTATTGAATTATTTATTGCTATGCTCATCATTGTATGAAACTATACAATAAATCATCTCTATTCGAAAGCATTTGATATTTTGATCCATATTTGGGTCAATTTTTGTCGCTTGATTTAATATGATCGCTTTTTATAATGACACGCTACTTACTGGTTTGTTACTAACGCAAGGTAACAGTGAAAAAAACGTTGTTATTTCAACACATCAAGTGCGCATCGTTTGCAACTCTCTCCTTTTCATATAAAAGGCGTAAGATTGATCCAGATTATCATCATACATTCATCTCACCTTCATCGGTAAACATCCTTTTGATTTTTATATAGTTTTAAAATCAGTTGTATATAGAATATATCTACATCTAATCTATCGTCTAAGATCTGATCCATTAAAATCAGTTTTTTTTTAAATCAAAAATACTTTTAATAGAGTAACATATACAGTAGTTGGCCACCCTTCAGTGAAGGGACTTTTTTTATTTTTACTAAAAAAAAAAGACATTTGAAATCAGAATTTCTTCAAACATTTCACTCGCGACAGTGTTTTTAATTAGTAACCAACTCACTGCTTACGTGTAAATGAAGTATTTTGACAATCAATACTGAAAAATACAAGAAAGTTACCAGTGCCTTTAGTGTAAAAACTAATTTGTGTACTGAAATATTAGCTGATGTTTTGTGTTAATAAATTTGATTAACACCAACACAGCCAAAAAGTTTTTTTTTATAATAAAAATTTATATTTTAATACTTATTTACGCGATGAACGAAAGCGGTTCTGATCTTAAAATACGTTGTGGAAATAAGTACTAAAAAAATGCTTTTATTATTTAAAATACCATACCTTTCCATCAAGAAGTAACAGTTAAAATCTTTAAAACTATAACTAAAGAGATTTAGCATATTATTTACTTTATTTTTGATAACACTGATTCTGTCACCTTAGAATTCAACTTTTGTCTCTCTAGTATCTTTACTTTTTAGCTTGTTCTGATATATCAAAATGACCCCCACTATTAATTGGCTGATCACTCTATCTGTTACCCCATAACATTCGTAATATATATTATATATAAAAAATCTTAATGATAAATAATTTCAGTATTCTTTTTGATAGTATCAATTTTTACAAATAAAAAAAATGTGCATATAGGTGTCTCTCATGATTAAAATTTTTACTACTTTAGTTCAATCAATAATTAAAAATATAGATAAATGTAAACCCAGGTATTATAGTGAAAGGGTTAAAAAGGCTATTAACCCCTTTTGCAAACTATATTTTTTAATTCTGTCGAAAATATCATTTTTTTACATAAAATTGATAAGACGGCTGTGTGTAATTTATATTTTTCTACTTGACTTAAACTTGAGTAATATAAATGATGATTTTTTATTTTTGAATTGTTAATATACACCTAAAAAAATTATTATTTTTTCTTACATTTGATATTATATACTCGTAAGTTTTCATTGTTACTGTTACAGATTACTCTATCATAAGTTATTTGTTATATATAACAGGCCAAGGAAAAGCTTACAATGAAGGTAAGTTGAAATTTTAAAACATACTTCTAAATGAACTTTAAATTTTAATCTTTTTTTTAATTTGACGTTGAAGAAATCGCACCACTGAAGAAAAATCTCAGTTAAGGAATCCATATTTGTCAAATAAAGATAAATTTTACTAGTTATTACCAGATTTAAGACAATAAATACTTAATTTTGATTACAGTACGTCATTTCAACAAGCTTCTTGGTACTCACCATGTCTGTATTATGTAGAGCTGAGCCTCCTGCCCCACGATACCTTCCTCCAGGTCGTGGGGGTGGTTCATCGTCTTTTGGATCTCCTTCTTCTCAGTACGGAGTGCCAAGTGGCCCGTCACAGGATTATAGCGCACCAAGTGCACCGTCAGAACAATATGGAACTCCGAGCGGAAGTGGACATACCCAAGCCATCTTTGGGTATGTTAAGTGAATTATTTACAATCTGCTCCATCGATTTCCTTCAAGAATCATAAATCATATTCAATTTCGTAAAAAAATTCCCATCTAACACAAAAACTGTTCATTTTTTTTCAATTGACAACATTGAGACAATACATCAAAATAAGTTTCAAGCAATAGTTTGATAACATAATCTATTTTTCATCCCTATTTATGCTTTACGTGTATTTTTTATTTGAACGAATTATTTTATTTGTAAGTAAAACATCATTATCATCATCATCAGCCGGGGTCGATCCACTGCTGGATGAAGGCCTCCCCCTGCTTGAGGCGGGTTGTTTGGGCATAGCAACACCACTCTGCCCAGGCGGGTTGGTGTTCGAAGTAATACATAATTATACAATATTAAGGTCATAACCGGTTTCGATCACAATTGAAAAGTGACAATATCTATTTTTAATTTCCGTTTGTAGGAAACAAGTCTTTTGGAGTGTTTCACGGTCGTGTTGGTATATATATACACATATTATTACAAGGTGGAAAAATATCAATTTATTTTATTTCTACAAAATTTTTAAATAAGATACATTGTTGTTTCGGCTTTCGATATCACCTAAACTAGCTCAACTTTGTAAAACTGAAAAATAGCAATTTTGTAGAACTTCCTATTTTTCACCAGGTTATAATGGAGTTCTATCAAGTAAATGCCAATTCAATCAACATTAAACATTATTATTACATACATACACATATGTATATATAGTTTTCAATTCTAATGTGTTTTAGCATTTTACAATACTTAATATTTACAATATTATATTTATTAAACTCCTTAGAAGAAGGCCTTCATCTAACTACGGCACTCCCAGACCTTCTCAAAACTATGGAGCACCTTCTCAAAGCTATGGTGTCCCTTCCAACCAATATTTGCCAGCAAACCAAGGATATGGAAATGGAAACGATGACAAATATAATGTAAGTAGTCATATCATTAAGGAATAATTTTTGACAACTGTGAGACCAAGATCGATTTCATAGCATTATGAATATACAAATTAATTAGAACTCACGTCCATTTGTAAACAAATTTCTGAATGCGTTATTAAAAATATCACAGTCACAGTTTATATCTCTACAAAATTTTAGAAATGGTTAAATTTTAATTTTTGAAGGTTTGTACGATTCCACGTGTTATGTCATTATCGTCAGGCATTCAATACATGGATGCAACAGAATTGACAAGTTGAACTGAAAAATATCAGTTTCGAGGCATTTGTGTGGTATAATGCTTGAAGATGCCGAATGACGAAGCCAGGCTCGTTGAACGCAAAACATGTAGAATCGTGCAAAGTTTTCTATCAAGCACCTTCTGGCAATATCATAAATTAGAAATGGCCGTTTATAAATATTTCGGCTTTCCATTCCGAACAAATTCAAGCTTAATTTTATATACTGTCAAATAAAAAGGTATTTTTTTAGCGATCCACTTCTTGGAATAAACTCTTAATTTAATTATTAACTCAAATTGAAAAATATTTTTTGACTAATCCATATTTTTTTCCTTTTAAACAGGAGCCCGCCAACTACAATTTCCAATACATGGTAAACGACGAGCATTCAGGAAATGACTTCGGTCACAAGGAATCCAGACAAGGTGATCACGCCGAAGGACAATATTACGTCTTACTTCCTGACGGCAGGAAACAGGTAAATAATTAATTACCGTATATTATTAAGCCACTGACTAAATTATTGCATTGTCTGGAGTAAATTTATACAAATAAAGATTGTCAAACACAAAAGTTTAATTCTCGATTAAAATCAGGACAATCTTTTATGTCAAAACTTAGCTGACGGTTTATTTTTTGAAGACAGAAGAATTGATACATGTGAAATTAAATTTGAAATACTTTTCAAATAAAAATAACGTATTGCTTGTGCATTATTTAATTCCAATGTTATTAATTTTGTTACCATTATTTCTGAATATATTGACAAATAAAAATAACAATTTACAGATTGTCAGCTACGAAGCTGACGAGCAAGGATACAGGCCCAAGATCTCTTACGAAGACGCTGGAGCCGGTGGTGGGTACGGCAGAGGACCAGCAAACGGAGGATATTCATCAGGAGGACCTTACTAAATTAAGCCATGAACAGAGTCTTGCCAAGCTTCGATAAATTATTTTGATGATGGCTTGTGATTAAAAAAATATGTACAAAATATTCTTTAATGAACAATTTCATATTTTTCACATTTCAGTCACATACGTTTCATTGAAATAAACAAAACACAATGCTTAGTATTGTCTCCATGATTTTAATGTAAAAACATATGATTTATAATACACACGATGAGGGAAACCGGTTGCAGTCGTTATACTTTAAAATTGTGAAAATAGCGCTTATCATTGTGTTTTATTTATTTAAATATTATGCTTTTCCGTTTCGAAATGACAATTTACACATTAAAAGTAGGTTGATGTTATTTATTCCTTAATTCAAAAAGATTGAATCTTTGTGTTAACTAAGTAATAACTCTAAAAACTATATTAATACAGTCAGACTGTTTCTCATTTCATAATAATTGAATTGTTATTTCAAGAAACTTCTTGGTTTTTTATAGTTTGTTATATCATAATCACGCTCTTGTCTTAACAATTTACCGAATGCTAGATATAAAAGTTGATTTAATGAAAATGGGCGATTAATTTTGGTTATTTATAAAACACGGTGTATCATCGTGACTTCTGATATCTCATAATTTTTACATTCTTTCATTTAAAAATATATTGCATTTTATAATTTATAATATATATTGTATAAAAAATCGTTTAATGTTAGATGTGGTCAGTCTTTTTGGTTCGACTTATAACATTGTTTGTTTTGCTAAAAATCTGCTCAAAAACATAGACTCAGTGAAATTTTTAAAACTTACATACAATTAATTATGTCTTATAGAATATGTTCGAATGCATTTTGAAAACATTTTACATCACTTAAAGTTTTATTTAAATTTTGTAATTGTTAAAAAATTACTTCGTGCGTACTTTAAAAAATCAAAATATTTATTAATTTATAATGATGACAAAGCTATTCAATTACAATTACAATTCAGTAGCTGTAAAAATATTTACATTATATTCGATACATTTTTTTTATTGAAAAATCTTTAATATTTATTTAAATCTATTATTGTTTTTGTTAACCTAATTTCCTTGCAGTTGACGATAATAACATGTTAACATATATTTATCACAGGTCGTGTAGTTATAAAATTGATAATTTTCACTATTCTCATAATCATTCTTTGTACAATTATAATATTTATTTTTGTAATAAAAATGAGATTTTACTCACATTATAAAACATTCTTTTTGCTTCATTAGCTCCCATTTTTTACCCTTTTCCATTACCCAGCCTTAGATGCTATTATATATCAAGTAAAAATAGTATTTTTCAATATATTACACAAACCACAAATGGAAGCACTGGGTCATAATTTAAATGTGAATGAAAAGTTCATATAGTTAGTGATGTTCAGAAGAGTTTAGACAAAACGTTGACGATTGATTCTAGAGTTAATCGACATCTAAAAGAGCTACAATCTTGATTTCAAAATAATGACATTCGTCGATTTCGGCTTACGCCCTCATCCGTAAAACAAAATGTTATAAAAAGGTCCAAATTTGTGAGGACAAAAAAACAGTAATGAAAAATTATCTGTCATTTTTTCTACGTTATTCTCATCACACGGTAAAAAATTCATCATCAATTTTTTTATTTTACATAAATTTATATAAAAATAAAGCAGTTACCCTTACTGAAAAACACCCTGTATTACAATAACAAAGCATATAACAAACACATGAAAAGGACAAAAGGTCACTAAAAAACTATTTTTAAAATGTCACTATTATTTTTGATGATATTGAGGGTATAAATATGATATTATTAAATAACAAAAGTTTTAAAGAGTACACACCAAAATTCTTAAACATTCTTTTGTATCTAAATTAATAAATAACCTATTCTCGCAAATTCTTAGAAAATAATAATTTCCTGAAATTTGGAAAAGTCTTCAATAAAATGAATCTAATAAAGTTTTTTTTGCAAATAAACATTGATTGATCATTATTAAGAAATTCCATTCTTAGCACACGGTAAAAAATATAAAATTTTTAATGTATTGACTGTCACTTTTTGATAGAAAGGCGTGATAATTTAAATAATAAAAACAGAACGATTGATATCAGTTTGAAATGATCGCGGTATGCGAAACCGATCTTAATCATAAAATATGTTATGAAAATATTACGTAAAATGTGTTTTTATTATTCAAAAAGATCGTAATGAACCGAATAAAAATCCAATGCTCTAATGCATTACTGTTAATTAAAAACTATTTTTAAAGTTAATAAACATTTTGGATTTATGTCCATCAGTAAAATTAAACAAAAAATATCGATTATCTCTAAACGTCTCTCTCTATTCAGTTTTACCACCTTCTACATCAACCGGGTTAAAAAAAAATTGTAAATAATGATATGAGGTAATCAATAAAACGTCCAGTGTTTTAATGACATGGTTCTACGCCTTTAATAGAATCCATGAATGGAAGTAGATAGTCGAATAAAATATCTAACGACTTTTAAAAACACTACTGGCTCTCAATGATATCGTTAATTGTTAACGACATATACTATATCATACTATTTTGAACAAAAGATAATTTATAACAGTCGAATTGAATTTTTCTTGATACTTTTTTGTAAGTACAAATTGAATCTATGAAATGAATGTATAACGCAGACGGGCATATGGAAAAGGCATATAATATAATATTTAATATGTGCTCATCGTTAATTTTTAATATAACTACTAGTAAAACTAAGCTTGCCAATTACTATATGGTCTATGCATTTCAGGGATACTTAATAGTTATAGTTCTAAATACTGTATTGAGCTACTGCTAGCAACAAAATAAACATATTTGCTTTTATTCTGATGTATATCTTGAGTGAGTTCAGATTTAATCTAATTGAGCAAATTAAAAAACTCAGTTCATTTAAGCTCACTACTGTTGACGATATCTGAATCAGTATAGTGAAACTGAAGCGAGTTAAAGCTCTCACGAGTGAGCAGGGAGGCTCTATACTTCAAAATAACAAACTTATTGGTGGGATCTCATTTTGACGTCGTATTGTTCTAAAGAATAGGTTTCTGTGTAAAATTCTGTTTCTCGGTGTGCATGCTTTAGTAAAAGTTAAATTAGATAAAACCAAGGTTAGTATGTATCTAATTTTCAAAAAGACTCAAATATTATTTATTTCACTTTTTAATCGTTCAAATTATGTTTATTTAGTTTAATCATAAGTCATAAATCAGGTCATAAGACCCGATTTTCAACTTTTATCATCGTCAAGCATATTAGTGCATATATGCACTTGAATTATTGTATTATTTAAAAGGCTTGAGATAGTTACTGATGCTTGCGATGAGCGAAACCGTTCGTGATCATAAAATATATTGTGGAAATAAGTAGAAAATAATGTATTTTTATTATTTAAAATATCATGCCTGTGACAGTAAACATCTTAAAAGTAGTTACTAACTATCAATTAGAGTCAATCCATGTATCATAATGTGATAAAGATGTTAAAAGCGATACACATGTACGAATGAGAAAAAATGTTGAAATATAATAAATTTCAACAATTTAATTTTTTTATGATATCGACTGAAGGTGCTTGATAGAATTTCAATATCAAATTTGAATTGTTACAACATGGTACGACATGTCAGTTCTGTTGCATCCGTATGATAAAATGCCTGAAGATGTCGAAAGGTGAAACCCGGGTTGTCAGTGACAAAACATGTGGAATCGCACAAAATTGTAACGAGTCAAATTTAATTTAAATTTTATATTTAAATTCCATGAATTACTTTAGGTCGAAATTTTCTATGCACTAAGAACCGTTATGATAGTAAAAATACGAAAAACGGATACTTTTAAAATAGATCAATTTCTATGTCGACCAATTTAAAACAAAAAACCATATACATATAGTAGCTCATGTATCTTGAGACATACTACAGTATTAGGTTACACAACTAGTTCGATCATTTCAAATCAATATATAATTACTTTCACAAACTAAATAACCTCATTCTAGACAGTTTATTGTTTTAATCAATCGTGATATGGTATAGTAGGGTTTATAACTCGATAAATAATTAATTTCATAATCACATTCCAATATACCGTTAAAATTTCGCATGTTACTGTGTTCATTATTTCTTTTAATTGTTGAATTTTTGTGGAACCTTTGTAATAATTTTTTGGACTTTTTGAGAACTAAAGTTTTCAATAATCAAAAGTATTGACCGAGTATAATTCAATAATCTGCCATTGGTAAAAAAATAATATCGAGTACAACCGATTATTTAGAAAGTCTTAAGTCTCAAATATTGTTTATTATCTTGGATAAATTGTATTGTGGAATATAAGATACGTTGTAAAATAATGTAAAAGTTGGTCCCAAATTGTATTCAAAAAATACTGTTTGATATATATTAGCTGTACAAAGATTAAATTGAAAATAAACCATAGAAATTTGTTGACCACTTTATTGTATGCATTTAAGTATACGGTATAGATTGTGGTCCTAGATGACGAATTGAAAAGCTCGTACAACGAATTTAAAAATCAAGTGATGATGCCAATCAGCCAAGCGATATGTTAAGACTCTTTTTAACAGTTAGAAAAATCTATTTTTTTTTCAATTCTTGCTGAATTTAAATTCTCCACCTCATAATATCATTAAATACTGTCGTATATTTTTTTCCCATAAATTCGGACATAAACACTTTTATAAACTTATGAATCTTTTAGATGTGCAGGAAATAATTGAAAGATCATGTAATGACTACATGCTTCAAGCTACAAATAAAAAATACAATTTAACTGTAATCGGGATAAAAATATATGTGTGTATATAATATATACAATCACCACCTACCACGCGTAAGTTTTGTAAACACCCATCAAAAAAAGCTTCCGTTTAAGCTTGACACATTCGTACATTGCTAAAAAAATCATACAACATAAAAGCTTTTTAAAGCTTTCACGACAGCTGTCCAAAAGATAGTAAAGTTCATTTAAGGCTAACTAAATATAATATTTACTATGATATTTATTTTTCGACAGATTGATAGAAAAAATAGAATTGATTTGACATTATTGTATTAATTTATTTATAATATCAAATTGATGGTGCGTTAAGATCTATAACGTGTAAGCATCAGAGCTCTTCAAATCCTGTTCATCTCTTATATGTAAACTTATTTTTTTGTATAATTGTTGTACCATTGTTAACAGGCGTAATTCGCTGCAGAGCAGAGCAATCTACAGTGAGTCTAGTTAAAGTGAACACAATTATATATATTTACCCAAATACTATACTAACACGCATACATACGCTTACAAACGTACACATAGATACACGTATGCGTAAGGAAATCACAAGTAAAGTCATTTTCAGATGTGGAGGTTACATTTTTTAACATAAAGCTTTTTAAATAACGTGCACAATAATTCATGGAAGACGATTGCTAAAGAATATTCATTTATTGAAATATGTAAATGACCATTCACAATCATCTATCAATTTTATTTTATTTTACATATTAAAAATAAGTGATATCGTAAATTCCCGCGGCACATCATGAAATATAAATATTTACATATGCGAAAATAAGTTTCATAATTTAAATTAGTCTCGAACGTCTTCGTGCAGTTCGAATCAAAAAACAATTGATTTTCAAGTCAATGTTATTAATGAAGCTTGTGAAAAATCATTGTTGTTATTGGCAATAAGTATTTCCAAAAGTAAACGTTTATTGTAGTGATTATGGCACTTAATGTTTCATTCGAGACATGCAAATAAATTAAACTATTCTTCTATGAAACTTTCTTTACCAACTAAAAATTACAAGCAATCTGAATACAAAGTTATAATTTATACTAAGAAAGGAGGATCAACTTTTCCTCATTGTTAGGAAGGCACAAAAAATAAATAGATAAAATAATTAAGACTAAAATAAGTCACAGGTTAGCAAACTCCTAACTCTATTAGAAGTCAAAAATACAATAAATTGAAGAATATATGTCTTAAAGCATAAGTAAATAAGGTCAATAATTTTTTTATGGGTGTTAGCTGTCATTTTGTTTATATAATAAAACACTGATCGTTTGATAATGGCCGCGAAGAGCGAAACCGCTGCTGATCATAAAATATGTTGTAGAAATACTTTTTTTTATTTATTTATGATATCGACTGAAGTTCTGTTGCATCCGTTTGATAGAATGCCTGAAGATGCCAAAAGGTGAAACCCAAGTCGTTAGTGGAAAAACCATGTGGAATCGTACAGAGTTGTAACAATTCGAATTTGTAGAAATAATTATAAAAAAAATTGTTTATTTTTCTTTTAAATATCATGTCTTTCAAGCGACAAGAATTGACAGTTATCACCTAAAAAATGTAATATATATCGCTTTTAGAAGGAAAACCGTTGAATTTCGAATCATAAAAACACATTTTTTATTATTATTTCAACACTATGTATTGTAAATCAAACCGTTTTTGTTGATTGCAAGAATTATCAAGTGATAGAATACAAATCATAAGTAAGGCTGTTTACAAATATTCTCTACTGAACCAAATATGCTGTCATACTAAGCACTGCTTAAGTTTGCATTTTTTTTTTTAATAAAGCTGTAAGTGAAGATATACCCGCTTCGTTTATCACTAATGTATTAAATAATTCGTATTCTATCATTTGATGTGATTGCGTTGATTTAAGCCAGTCCTAATCATAAATGTATCGAGAAAATGGCACAAATATATGCGTATTTAGTTATGTCAAATATAATTTTATAAATATGATTTTTTAAATGCAATTTTAATATTTCTCTTCTTACTTTGAAGTCAGTTGACTGGCTTATTTCGAAAAAAGGGTTAGACAGAACTAACAGTTTTTTAATTGCTGGTTTCAGTCTGTTGAAGAGATAATCTGGAAGAATTCCATATATCGATCGATAAACATACTGTTAAAATTTTATGTCAGGGTAACAGGGTTCTTTACCCATAATCACTAACACCGTGATCTATATTCATATTTATCACCGCATTTACTATTTAAAAACATTTTTATCAATCACATGCCAAAGCGAAACTTTTCTCCAAAAATTTGTTTTAATTAATTTGGTCAAATTCTCGATTATGGAATTAGTGGCGATATAAAATTCGAGCTGCAATATAACTTACTATTTTTTGCTAATCATAATTGCTACTATGTCCTGTTTTGTAAACGAGTCATATATATATTATATCATACAGAATTCAATTGAAATAAATATTTATAAAAATTTCAGTACTGACAAAAAAGTGCGTGATCACGGTAACCACAACTTAAAAAATCGATCAACGTGCACTAAGCGTAATTAGATCTTCATCTAGAAACAAATCGAAAGTGATTATTAATCAGTATGAAGTCGAAAATTTTACCTTGTGCGTATAATTATTTGAAATTAAATTCATTAAACATCGTGTATGATTGAGAGAAGGTAATATAAGTTTATTTTCATTTAAAGTCGCTCAAAAATGTTCTGCGGCTATAATGCGCCAAGAATTTTTAATTTCGATTTCGTTAACAAGATTTGCACGCCTCAAAATTAATCGCGCATCGCTTACAAAATTGGACTATCACACGTGAAGAGATTTTTTTCACTCGCTCGACTTACGCCGTAAAAGCATTGATAAATACTTCTGTATTTAATAATGATAAACATGTTTCATAACACAAAAATAAACAATATAATACGCACTAGATAGTTTATATTCTTTTATGACATCGTTCGGCAAAGCGCGACTCTGACATAAAAAATAAAATAAATAAAAACTCTCAAAAAACGCTCAAAATTTGAACGTCTTTTGAGAGTTGAGAATTATTAGAGAAGAACAAATGTGAAATTAACGAGAACATGGAACCTTATATAGAATTAAAAACAATAATATACACAAGCTTTCCAATGATATGCATGGACATTGTACGAATTAAGAGTTTGTCAGTCATTTTCATGATTTAAATTTATACCTCACATTCATATTATTTTTTATCTTAATTTTTTATTTAATAAGTATGATATCGATTTTTATTCACTGTACTCGTTAATTTATGAAGGTCTAAAATTATTATAAAAATTTACTAAATCAATCGACAAATTTGGCTCCCAGTATTTTTTATCGTTGTCATGTTCATATTTGACTCTTTGGCGAATAAATTTGCCGACCACTGTATTATAACAATAGATAACCTAAACTCTATCCGGTCTCAGTTTAAAGTTCGTGTATAGTTATTGCCACTCAATTTTTTTACCAGAGAGGGTAAGAAAAGAACAATCAAAGCTTTTAAAGCAATATATTATACATATGCAAATTGGTTGCTCTTGCTTATTCTATATCCTGGATTGTTTATATGAAACAAAATAAAACATTTAAATAATAAACATCACGTTTACTAACATTTGTATCATATATCTGATCGTGTTTTTGTATTAAAATATAATTCCTTTCCACCGAGAAGTGATAGGTAGCACATTAAAAGTGACATGGTGAAAAAATAGCATTGTACATGTTAAGAACTTTTTATAGAATACATAGCTATTTTTTTACCGTGTTATAATGAATTTTTACCTAGTAAATGCCAATTGACCAAATACATTAAAAGTGATAAATGTAACGCATCGCACCACCGCACGTAACCGAACAAAACAATGTAGTGGCAAAACATCACCGCTTCTCAATGGAAAAATAGAACAGATGTAAATCATGCATTTTTTGGTCTTGTCTAGTATATTTACAAAACGATTTTATGACACAAATAAAGTAATTTGAATAAACACTTCACTACGTTTACTAAAGAAGGATGATCGATAAGTGCCTCTAAGCTATTCTGATTTACGTCACAAGACGATCAATCGGCATATATATATATATATATATATATAATACTTTGATGTTTTATATAAAAAGAATATTAAGAAAATTTCGCGTTTATTGAATACAGTGGATAATCGGTTAACGAACATATTCTGTTCCAAGACAATGGTCGATATCCGAAATATTCTTTAACCGATCAACCTACTTATGCAAATAGAAATATCGTTTTAGTTCTTTATCTGAATAAATGCTCTTTATCCGAACAAAAAAATCTTTCGTGATAGTACTCATTGTCTGATTTGTTCGCAGTCCGAATTTTCTGTTAACCGATCACCCACTCACTGTATATGAATATTTATTGTCGATCAATATTGGATAAGTGAAGTTATATATTTTACTACTGTCTACCATCATATGTCTATAAGTCAGCTCTCGGAAGGTAAGGGAGTCAATACAATATTTACTTTTATGTTTTGTCACATAATTACAGATCCTACGAAAACATGTTTTATCAACCGAGATTTACAGGTAGAATAAATGGATTATAGCAATCGTTTTGTTCGTTATCCGAACACAAAAATCTTTTATCATAGTGTTCGTTGAATTATTCATATCTTCATAGTTTCATTTTGTAATACACGTTTTGTTTGAATAATCCATCAATATTCCATATACTCCAAATAGGCAAAGTATATTGCGAAAAAACTGACTTTAATTTTCAATATTATTCATCCATTAGTTTTATTAATTATTTATTTTTATTAAATCATATTTGATACGCGATCTAAAACATTTTATCGACTGTAATAATAATGCATTAGCGATGATCCATTTAATTTTTCATTGAACGTCTTTTTTGCAATTGAAATTAATTTTATCCTTCAAATCACGCGAATCCGCTATTGATAAGTTGGATAAAAAATAATCTATTACCAATCCACTTATGAATTATTGCCGACTTAGTCTAGCATTGGCTGGCAAAAAAAAACATAGACCTTTCTCTATGTAGAGCGATCTTCATTTGCTTGTTTTTCAAGTAACATACCAAAAAATGATATAATTTCATAATGCTTGTTACGAATCTCATAATCTGCATTAGTATATAAAGACGCAATTTTCTTCAATAAAGCATCAGTAATCGAATACATCTTCTACGGTAAACATCTTCTATTATCTTTTAACAAAACAGATTAAGAAGTGTATCAATATTAAACAGTGCTAAAAAATATTTTCCCAAGTGAGGCATTTTTGAAAAATTGAAACACCTTTAAAATTTCGTTCAATTGAAACAAAAAATAAACGGTGTTACTATTGTGTAACTAACTGACCAATTCTAAACTCTCAAAAGAATTTGTCTATCGTTTTGTTAAAAAAAAAGTGTTTTTATTTATTTGGTGCAGATTTGAAGTTACCATAATCTAAATCTTTGTTTCATTCAGCATTTTTCTATACGAAATATTTTTTTTAAGTATTTCTTTTAACACGGTGAAAACATCAATGTATTTAAGTCAAACAAAATTTATATCTATTTCGGCTTAAATAATCATCAAAACTAACGTAAGCCAAAATAACTATCAATTATTATATATACCTTATATATAATGTAGAACTAAAAAAAATTGCTATTTTTCGCTCTTTTATAAGGGAGTTCTTCCAATTCAATCTGCAAATTTCTTTTAACACTCGCTAGTTCTCTTAGTCACTTTTAATGATTATTTTTATGAAAAACCGGCGCCATATTTAACAAAAAACGTTAACTCAGATTATAAATTATTTAATAAATATCGTGTAGTTTCAATTAATTCGTTGCATCTTTCTTTTATGAGCTTAATATGTAACACTCTATATATATTAAACATATTATTATAAAATTAAATCCATTTCGTAGTTCCGGCAACCGGTTTTTTTTTTAGTACTACATAATATAATATAATCATACCACACGATAATGTTCTCACACATGTGTATTTTATATCATAAATTATTTCGTTGTTTTTACTTTCTTTAATCTGCAATGAATACTTCTTGAATATAATAGCTATAATAAAAATGTAAATATTTTTAGCAAGCACTTTTAGGGGCTTTAATTTTTTCCGTACCAAATGTTTAAAAACAGTTAATGGCAAAATTTTAATTGTTATAACACTTTTATCGTTTGATTCTGGTCGACTTTCATTATCGAGTAAACGATAGTTCCTATTGTTTTTTGTGCAACTTTTCGTGGGAGCTAATAAAATGTCAGATCGATTACATCAGTTTGATCTAGTATTGAAAATGACAGTATCAATTAACAGGCTCAAGTATTCTCACGCAGCCGGAAATTATGTAATATTTTTTTGTTCGGAAAATGCACTAGAAGATTTTTAAGAATAAATCTTGCAGTAGAAATGTATTTTTATTTCTAGGTAACTGGAAGAAAAATAGACTCAATATATAGCAGCAGTTAAGTTAACAAATGAATATATCGTCCATTTAACGAATTATAACTTTGACACAACAATTATCATATTTGTTGTCTTTTGATTATTATAAATAATTGCAGTTTATACATCATTTGAGTAGCTTGTCCTTTTTATAATCTATTCACTAAAATATACCGCGATTTATCACAAATAATAAATACTTAATATTAAATAATTTATTTAAATACATCTCTAAAAAAATATCTTACGACCCGTTAAAAATTCATTGGATACGTTTTCAATGATCAAGGCATACTCAATGTATCTAACAATTCTCGATTAACTAACAAGCGTTGATATATTTAATTTTAACTACTAGATTTATTATCTATTTTTCTTTAATAAATATTTTTTTATATATTTTCAGAATCTATTCAATTTTGAGGACCAAAAATGAAGGTAAGCTTTTTTATATTCAAAAAAACCTATATATTTAATTTTAAAGAATTTCTCAAATTCAATACCAAGACGTGATTCCAAAACGATGATTATACATTTTTTTTTTCGTTATTGGTAAAAAAATACCAATTTAAATTCAAACATTATTCCTTCATGTCTTCATTATATTTTTTCCATTACAATATGACACAAATATATGATAATATTTTTTTAAATCCATGGATTTATATTTTTTCACAATAAGCGAATTGAGTCGTTAATAGCAAATTCAATATTATTAAAAGTAAAAACTTCTTTGCCCTTATTCACTTATCGCTGCTTTTCCCTCCGTTTATTTTTAATACAGTAGTAATACAGTGACGTAACAATACTTAAATTTGTTAAAACCTAAAAAAAGCAATTCCTTTGATATATCAGAAATATTCTATTAATTGAGATTTCGTAAATCCCCATATAACGCCAATAGTTTTAGTTTTCTTACTTCTTCTTCAATGTGTCCGACCGGTCCAATCGCAGGCTGAGCCACCTTACCTACACCTTTGTAGTTCTTCGTATTCTGCATAGATTTAATGGTATTTTCGTAAAATTTCAGCACTCTGCTCTACAACACATTATCAAAGTTTTTACATTTTCCTTAAAGAGCCAAGCTAAACATTATTTAAAAAAAATACACTAAAAAACATCTTATCACATATTCTAGTTCTTCATTTCAACATGCGTCGTCGCACTCTCCATGGCCGTGCTGTGCACTGCTGAGCCTCCATCTCCAAGATACCTTCCTCAAGGCCGAGGAGGGTCATCATTCGGAGCTCCTTCTCAGCAGTATGGCATCCCAAGTGGACCATCTCAACAATATGGTGCCCCTAACGGAGGAGGACATGGTGGATTCGGGTAAATATAATTGACATACAGATCAACAAAAATATACGAGACCAGTTGAATCATGAAAATTAAAACTCCTTCAAGTAATTACTCAACACTCACAAAAGAAGAATATTTTTTTTCATAACTGCGATTATCAAAAAAGTTTTGCAAAGTAGTGAATAGAATTTGGATCTTACAACTGTCTCTACCATTTTCATTATTTCTACAAAAGAGTCCATCAATTGTTTTACACCAAGTTTTTATTGATAAATCTGCTGTACATTTAAAACAATCAAAAATAAAACCATACTTCCATGAAGCTGAGAAAAAAAATTAAAGCCTTATTCGTCCAAGTAATATATTATATTACCAATCAGTCCAAACGTTAAGCTTTAGATCAACAAACAATCTAAATATTTGGTAGAATATTTAAAAAAAACATTTTATACACTATAACAACTTTTGACATAATATGAAATTTAAAATTTTAATTCTTCTTTTAAAAAATAATAAATAAGTAAATAAATTTAATAGAATACAACAATAATATTCATTTAAGCTTAATTGCAGTTTTGATGAGGGTGGAAGCAAAAACAGCTATCTGAAATCATATGTATATTCTTAAATGTGCAAAAATCCTTTAATATTTTTAGCCTATTTGAATAACCAAATTTCTTCAAGCTTAAAAATCTCAATATATCATCATTGTATTATTTTAGACAAAGCAGTTTTGGCTCATCAGGACCTTCCCAAAGCTACGGTGTTCCATCCAACCGTTACCTTCCCTCAAACTTAGGATACAGCGGAAACGGAGGCGGTGATGACGATCATTTTGTAAGTATTCAGTTATTTTGTCCTGTTTTACGATATCGAATTTGTAATAAATCGTAAGTCGAATGCGATTACAATTAAATAATCGCATCAAATCTGTAAGACTGAGTCTATTATTCTCTTTTGAATAAATGTTGAAATCAAGTATTGTATTTAATGTTGAACATAAATGCATCTTTTACTGCTTGACTTCCTTTTTAAACAACTTAGTTCACAGTATAAAATTGCTGTTTTCAGGTGACGAAAGGAGCAATCTATTTCTTTAAAGAATGCTTAGGAGAGCGAAAATAAAATTTCAATTATCTATACTAAGCAAAATGTTAGTGTAGATAGTACAAAAAAATATATAATATATTTTCGTCTATTTTCTTTAGCTAAAATAAGATGCTTTTTATAAAGAAAATCTTTTTTAAATACCGTTAAATGTCTTATTGTGATCGAATTGCAATTTCAGTCAAAAATTGACTTCATTACTGCGAAAATGATTATTTTAATATTAAAAAATTGTTATACATTACATAAAGAAACTTTTGGCAACTTAAAGTTACTGAACATATTTGCAATATAATCAAGCTGGTAGTTTCGATATTAAACTAAAATCCGTCGTATAGATTAAAGTGCAACAACTAAAACAAAACATCAAACATTGTAATTTTAAAATGTTTTAAAACGTTAAAAAAAATGCTTAAAGTAAGTTTATTCTAGTGTACTAACTCTTGAATACTTGAAATAACAATATTTTAATGTTAAGGTGTAAGAAAATTCGAAATAGGAAAAACCTACCAATAACAACTGTGTCAAAATTACAGATGATTCAGAATATCTTTTGATATTAATCTTCATTTACTGTTTAATGAATTATAATTTCACAGTACAGGTTCACTTTCTCTTCATGTAAAAAAGTGCTCTTTTTGATATAATGTGTCTGTATTTTATATTGTTCATCCAGGAACCCGCAAATTACAACTTCGAATACATGGTTCAAGATGAACATTACGGAAACGACTTCGGCCACAAAGAAACCAGACAAGGAGACAGAACTGAAGGTCAATACTACGTCCTTCTTCCTGATGGCAGGAAACAGGTATAACAACTATTGAATATTTAACAGTTACCAGATAAATACAACTATTATAATAGATTTCACATTGCTAATGGTACATTTTACTAAAGCATTCTTGCAAACTATTTCCCTTTTAAATACTAAACAAAAACTTATTAATAGCTCAATGAATTGTAGTCTTAAGCTTAGAAAGCCAGAATTTTACTAACTTTGCATCGTTTAAAAAAGTATTAGCTTTTTTTAGCACGGTGCTTATTTTCTTTCCATATCTGACAAACAAATTTCTCTGAACATATTTTGTTCAATTTCTCTACTATAATACCATCCATTAACATTGGCAGCGCATATGTTAAAAACGCAATTCATTCAACTTAAATCAAATAAGCCGTGATTTTTTTTTTAATTTGTAAGTAAAAGTTACTTTCTGCCTATATAATTAAAAGAATATTGACCGCATGTTACTAATAGCTGTAGAAACTGGTCAATTATAAATGTAACATCATCATTTTTTTTTAATAAATACCCATTTGGCCTTCGTTTAATCATTTATACGTCACTGCTTTTTTTATATTTGAAAAAGTTTTAGCAATAAGTTTACAAATTCAATGATGAATGATTTGTGTTTATGTCGATTAGAAATCTATTCGCATTTTTATTCATTCATTTTTTTAATAATAAAAACAAATTTATTAGTACTATTTCCATAATATATTTAATGATCAGGACCGGTTTATGATCGGCTCATCGCGATCATTATTAACCGATTCAATTCACATTACAAAAAAGTATTACTACTTATAAAAATATTTTTTTATTATTTAAAATACCATTTCTTTCTATCACGAAGTGACAGTTAGCACCTTTAAGGCTATTTCAATTTCTTACTATTTTATAACGGGAATACGATGAAAATTATGGCTCCATATTCTAAGGCAGTGCTACGTAACCGGTGTGCTGCGACACATCGATGTGCCGCCAGACGATGTTTGGTTTGCTCAGCGCATTTTCCTAACAGAAGAAGTCATATAATTCGTCTACACTATAAAATAATTCGTAAACATGTACATACGATCTACATTATAAATCGTAAATTTATAAGAAACTAAACTCTAGGGAAATAAAGCAAGCAAAGCTTCGATGATGCATATTCCTTTATTTATAAATATTAAGCGAAGTTTTGGAAAAAAAACTTGTGTGTCAGGGAAGACAAAAGGTTGCGGAGTACTGCTCTAATGGTATCATGATTTATTTCAGATCGTAACCTACGAAGCCGATGAGCATGGTTACAGGCCCAAGATCTCCTACGAAGATTCCGGCAACGGATACGGCAGAGGACCAGCTAACGGTGGATATTCTTCAGGATCCGGTCACAATGACTTCAGCTCAGGAGCACAAGGACCATACTAAAATTTAGCACGAATGTATTGACGACGCCATTGATTTTTAATATTTAAACAAGATGAATCGCGAATAGCTTACTAACTTTATTTTATATCAATGAGTCATTTGTTTGATTATTTCTGACTCATTTCATTTATTGTTCGAATCATTGAATCGGTCAAATGACTGATCAATTGTTTTTAACGAATGATGATTCTGTTTAAAGATTTTAAAATAGTTTGGTTTTTATCATTGATATTTATCTACTGTGACCTGACAAAGTTTTTCGACGAATGTGTTTGATATTTAATAGCTTATTTAATTAGACATACTTTCTTATTCAACCGTTTAAAAAACCGCCATATTGTAATGATACAATCAAAAACAGATAACTTAACAAAATAATGTAAAGTTAAATCTTTATCAAAATAATATCAGATTTATCCATTTTATCAATTACTGAAAGTATCTATTAGTGACCAAGCCATTCTTAGGAATTGAGATATATAGTATTTAAGATGTTTTGAGTTTTATTCAAAATACCTAACGCTTGTATGTATGATTAAAAAATACTGTATGATTGAAGAATATATTAATATCATTTGTATGCTTTAATCGTTTGAATGTAATATTTATTGAAAAATAAATGATTTGGCTTGAAGCCAATTAAATACAATATTTTATTAATTATTTCATGAATGTACGTCCCAATTTCAAACGTTCTTTGATTACACGATTATTTTAGGATCGTACTGAATTTTACGTATGTAATTTATGATATCGACTGAACTTGTTTGATGGAAATTTTAATTGTTGAAACTTTGTACAATTCCACATGTTTCATAACTAACGATTCGGGTTTCGATTTTTGGCATCAGGTATTCTTTTACACAGATGCAACAGAACATAAAATGCCGAAAGGCAAAACCCGAATCGTTAGTGACAAAACATGTGAAATTGTACAAAATTTCAACAATTCAAATTTTCCTTTATTTTAACAAAATTCTTCTGCGTTTGAGTATTTCTTAAGTTTTAACAATAATAAACTCAAAAAATTGTTATAAAAACATCATACCTACAAATCAATTTCATAATAAAATGCAAATTTATTTTATTTTTAATTTATTTTATTGAAAAATAATAGCTGTAATTAATTGAATATTTTGGTAAGATTGGCAAAAATACTTACACATTTTTAATCCTATCAAGAAAACATTTAACAACAAACAAAATTAAATCATTTAAGACAAAAATTTATACAAAAATAAAAATTAAGCATACACTCTCAATTGAATACATTGAACACGGTATTAATAAATTATAGAAAACATGTTTTAATACAATACAAAAACAAATGACAATTAATTCATAACAATTAAATTTAAAAAATTAAATACTGATAATTTAAATAAAGAACACGTATTTTTACTTTGAATATATACTTTTGTGAGGAATTCTTCGTGGAACAACTTTAATTTAACTTTAATCAACATAATAGATAAGATTTATAAATCGCTTTTATAAAAAAAGAGGGCAAAAGAGTATTTTAATTTATGGTCCTTGAACAGTTTAAGAAATGGAATGCAAAATAATTTTTGTTTTGCTTTTTTTAGTATTTTTTAAATTTTTTTAATGATTCAAGGCTTAGAATATTCTGACAAGTTGTCCGAACTGGTTATATGTGTAGATGGGATCACTGATTTGTTGAACGCTCTGGTATCTAAAAACAAAAATAACTTATTTATTACAAAGGTACTAATTGATCGGATTAGTGGTACAGTGGTTAACATCTTTGACTTCCGTGACGGATTTCATTAGCTCAAAAACAAGGAAAAACAGTTAAAAATATTTTTTTATTTCCGTACAAATATACGGGTACCTTTGTTCTCAAAATATGTATTCATTACCCAATCAATTGTAAAGAAACAGAACAAAAACCCTCCATTTTTATTGATTGAATTGGCTTTTACAATATTTGGTAGAAATCCATTATAAAACGGTGAAACAATTGCAATGTATTTCAGTTGATATTACACAAACTTCATATGTTTTTCAACATTTTTAACAATGGTTAAATACATGGGTAGGTAAATCATTTAATTATTTTTGCCCTTCAATATTTCATCATCAAACTATAACACACCGAAAATTAAGTAAATTTATCTAACACTTTGAAAATATAGCAATGTATTTTATTTCTTCAAACATTATAAAGTCGATAGCTATTTCGGCTCATGTCACCATAAGAACTATGTTTAAGCGTGTATTTACTTTTTATATATAACGATGTAAAAAAAAGTATAAAATACATATTCTGTTCTGTTCTAACATACTAGTTTTATATTGTGATAATAAATTCTTAAATCTGGCAAATTGATTTTGCGTATTTCTCAAATTGAGAGTTAGTCCGGGTATTTTTATTGCTTGGGAATAAACGTAAATAGTGAATAAGTATTGTACTCAGTTGATTTATTAAAAAAATGCATTTATCTTCCGTAATTGTCTAAGAAGCGGTGATGGATATATATTTGTTTGTTCATTAAGAATGTCATTGGTTTGCTGATATCTATTGATTTCTAATCGTTCCAATGCATTTAGCTTAGGGCCTTTACTGATAATTTTAGTCGTTGTAAAAAGAGAGGCTTAATTAACAGTTCTCCAAAGAAACGTCAAAGATAAAATACTATTATTGTTGGATACCGTATTCTACACATTAGGGTCGGATATTGATTTAAAAAAATAGTAAATCTCCATTGGGCGACAGTAAAAAAACATTTAAGAAAAATTAACTTAATTATTTTTTTATTGTCATTTTTCATCAAAATATAACATGAAGAAACTATTTTGTTTATTAAATAAACGTCAAAGTTATACTAAATACTTATACAACCGATTATAAATAAACATACATATAATAGTATGTTTATCAAATGATTTTATTGCAATTTTAGACGTAAAAGTGCGTATAAAATTTACAAAAAAAAACTATGAATTTTATTCCGCAATTTATCAACAAAGTTTGTTCTATTTCTCTAGACACGTCTTGAAAATGATTAATTAATGATGTATCATACTTTTTCTGACGTAATATCGTATTCAATAAATCGATGAGAATTTGTGAAATATTCGAATTGGACATAAAAATGATAAATCGAATGATTTAATCGTGTTAACACGTCTTTTTTTGTTTTTACGTTTTATTTTCGTGGTCTGACAATCTATGGTAAACAGTAAATCAAATATTTTTTCAAGAAAATTTACGACGAATGATTCCATTACTTACACGTTAGCAATAAATAAAAAAAGGAAGATATAATATTTTACAGAAGGGAAGATTTATGTTTAAAAATCTGTCATGGGATTCGTCCAGTGTATAGAAAAATTATAAATTTACATATGTTTCATAGTATAACTTTTGAGGTGGTTTTTAATTTGAATGTGAATTTTTAATTGCTAAAACTTTGTTCGATCACATTTTTATTACTAACGGCTTAGGTTTCGCCTTTTGGAATATTCAAGTATTCTATCACAAGGACGTAACAGAACTGACAATCGTCCTTACCTGACAATCGTTCAGACATGACAATCGTTCAGAAGTGACAATTTCGTCAGTTCTGTTGCATCCGTGTGATAGAATTCCTAAAGATACCAGTAGGCGAAATCCGGGTTTTAAGTGACAAAACACGTGGAATCGTACAGATTTTTAACAATTAAAATTTGATATTAAAATTCCATCGAGCACCTTCAGCCGATATCATTAATTTTTTTAACTGTCGCTAGATGATGTAAAAACATTTTTTTTGTATTATTTTTACGGTGTATTTATGATCAAGACCGGTTTAAATCATTGGAAGCATTATCAATATCGAACAAATATAATTTTTGTATTTTTTTATTGTTTTAATGATAATACTCACTATGTGTGAAACCGGTTCTGGTCATAATAATACTGTAGAAGTAGTACTGAAAATATGTATTGCATATTTTGAAAATATACTATAATCACATAATACATTTTACTTCCAGCTTAATTTTTAATGTTATACGTCACCTCGAATATCATTAGATTCAATTTTGAGCTTAAAATTAAATTCAAATTAAAACAAGAAAATATCAAAAATTTGCATATTTTAACTAAGCTACTTTTCGTATAACACAATATCAATTAATATTAAGTATGCTACGTTCAAGAGAAAAAGTGACATCTCTATTCTGACAGTTATTTTTAAAGTAAATGTTGCAAACTAACAAATGTTTAAAACAAAACCTAATTTCTAATTAGCTGGTTAATGTTTAAAGCACACGTTTATAGATGGAGTTAGTTTGAATACATCTCGGCAATAAACATTCTCTATTCTACTGCAATTTTTAAAAAAACTGTTTTATTAGCTTAACATAAGCAAATTTAACCAAATAATTTATAATAACGAGATGTTATTACTTTGAACTGTCCATAAATTAATTCATAATTTTTCACCTCAGTTTATCGGATTTCCTCAACTTTCCATTCCTCAGTCTTTGTGGTCTTCCACCAGATTGCTGAAGAAGGACATATCTTCCGGTTGCGACAGCATTTGATACCGCTACTTGATTGGAGTCGTCATCTTCTGGGTCATTGGATTCAGTTGTTTCCTGGAGATAAACAAAATGAAGATAAATAATTACCAGAGCTGTGGATTCGGATTCGTGAAAAGCGAACGACTCCGATTACTTTTACAATCAGACGATTTCGAAGAATATCTCAATGAACAATTTGTCGTATTGATTAGTTGATCGTTAATTTAATGCACATATGTTAAATAGGAAAGGTAGAAAAAAACATGATAAAAATTATATTTTTTTTTTGTCTGAGTAAAGTCAGGATTACACAGATCCCCTTTAAAACGTTTCGCTAAAGTTACTTTAACAAAAACTAAAAAAAACGTAACCAATATTATCGTATTTATGGATAGTATGTATGTCACACATATTTGATGCTTTAATTAGGCTATTTTTCTATATCCAATTGAATCTATATATATCATTAATTTATTTACATTGATAAAAATCGACGGAAGAACATTTAAAAATCGGATTTGTAATGCGTTTGAAATACAATTTAAATTCAGCCTAATTTATGATAACGACTGTAGTTGCCTGATGAAGTTTCAATATTAAATCTGATGTACGGCTTCACATGTTTTATTACTAATGAATGCTAACTGTTAATTGTGTGCCAGCTCTTTTGCTTCTATCTGATAGAATGCCTGAAGATGCCGAAAGACAAAACTCTAGTTACAAAATACGTGTAATTGTACAAAGTTTTACAATTCAAATTAAATATTGTCGCTCTGTGATTCATTGAATACACTGACATAATTGTAACAAATTATACCTCTAAAATAAAATATATATTTATGTTTTAAAATACCTCATCTTCTGGAGTTTGTGGTTGCTCAAGTTCTTGGTCTTCTTCTTCTTCTGGTAATTCTTGGTCAGTTTCTTCTTGTGGTACTTGGGGAGCTGGTCCGTATTCCTGGGCTGGTGGTCCGAATTGGTTTGGTGGCGAGCCATATTCTCCAGCTGGTCCTCCGAAGCTATCCAGAGCTTCTTGTCTTTGGCTGGTGAACCTGAATGTAATTGTATTAGTATTTTTCCATACAAATATACAATTTTAGAAAAAACAAACTAGATATATTAACCTTTTGACTGATGTACAAAAATTTTGCATTTAACGAAATTATTTTTTATAATTTCGTTAAATATTCATTAAACGTTCATAATTTTATAAACATTCAATTCCAATGTAACATAACATTTTGAATGCCTAAGTCAATCTATGTCAACACATCCTCTCTCCTGTTCCAACGGCCTAGCTTGTTACTTTCACACAATAACACTAAATTTTCGAAAATTCAAAATGAAACAATAGGTGGCTATGACAGTAAGTTTACATGTGGGACGGAAGTGGTCATTACGGAAGCAAATCAGACCACCCCTTTGTAATAGGGTTGGACTAGTGGGGATACTTTAAATAAATTGCTATTTTTTCAGCGAGTTATATTTGAGTTCTACCAAGTAAATGTAAATTCAATCAAGATATTTCAATGCTTCGTGCAGTATTACAACACTAACTATTTCATCGATATTCACACAGGACATGAAATAAGTATATGAGATGACAGTAATAAATTTTTAAAATTGATTGATCGCCTACCTTTGGTTGAAAACATTCTGGTTGGCCCTGAAATGGGGGTTGAAAGTGGCAACTGGTGCGGTGAATCTTCCAAATTGCTGACTGATAAATCCTCGTGTCAGGGTTCCTCTGTTCTGGCCTCCGTTGACGGCTTGCCTGGTGCCCTGTTTTGATGCGACTAATCGCTGTCGGAGTCTGGGTGCTTGGAGACGACCTTTTTGGTTCAGGTTACGAAGTCTCTGGCTTCCAGGGTTTTGTCCAGGGAGTGTACGGAACTCCTTGGCAGGTTCTATTCCTGGAAGGCCTGGATAAAGTATACATCGATATTTAATCATCAATCAAGATAACTGCTAACAGCTAATCAACAATAATTCAACACTGCAAACAGGCTTTAATATTTTTTATTGATTATTTTAATGTAGGATAAAATTATTAGATTACTGAATTTGAATTGATGAAACATTTTACGGTTTCACATATTTTGTCACTAAACAAACTGGGTTTTGCCTTTCGGCATCTTCAGGCATTCTATCACTACGGATGCAACAGAACTGTTGTGTCCATATTAAATAGTTCAAATCTAAATACAAATCGAAATGTATAGAAAAATATAAATCTGCTAAGCAATCTGCAATCGTTTTCGCATAAAGCGTTTTCCCGGATGGTTCGCTATTTTTTTATAGTCCCGTCAAATACTTATATAAGAACAATATCAAACAATCCCGCATTACACCGTTCCCCAATTTATCGAGTTCCTCGATATATCGTATAAATATTATTGAATTAATGTTGTTTTTTTAATTTAATTTTTTATTATTATTTTAAGCTTTCCCGCAATTTTCGCGTTTTTTAAGGTCCATTGAAAAACGTAGAGTCGCGATTTCACTGTATATAAATTTGCACACTCTTAAACTAGCCATCATTTTTCTATTTTACTATACAACAAAAATTTGATAAAAAAATATTTGTTTCATGTTTCAAAATGTTTTCTATCAATTTTTTTCTGTCTTGACAATTTGTTAAAATTGCAAATGCTGTTTTGTAGGCTTGATTATGTACCTTGAACTGAGAGATCTTCTTCGTCTCCTTCTTGGGAGCCAAAAGGTTGAAGGGTTGTGCCAGAATCCTCAGGAAAGTCACTGCTTGGTCCTCCGGGAGCTCCATATTCCAGATAGGGAGTTGTTGCTTCAGTAGTGGCGATTTCACCAGTGTATTGGATTTCTTCTTCAGTGATATCTACATTTACGCTTTGGGGATTGTTCTCTGATGGGGATCCGAAGCCCTGAATTGGCTGCAAAATAAAATAAATATTTTATTGAAGACCAAAAATGATAGCGATAAAATGAATTATATTTACGTTGTTTTGTTTCAAACATTGCATGTAGATGGTTGAACAGCCAGAAGAAATTGAATGGTAATTCCATCGATACAAGTATAAGCAAAATATAGTGCTTTTCAAAATGGCTCATTATTCACAAAAATAATGAAAAAATTTACACAAAAGTTTATGTGTGATTTATGAATGAATTCGAAATGACTGTCAAAAATAAGTTTGTACCGTTTATATAATATGTGCTTCAAATTTGGGACGGAATAAGAAAAAATGCTTGAATTTTAAGTAGGAAACGATTTTTTATCAGTTATAAATATATTAACTGTAGAAATAATTTGAAACAAAATTAAAGTACTAAACATAAACCATGAAGTGTTTGACGGCTTATAAATACAATTTAGTATTAATTGACAAATTTATTCAAGAAAAATTAATAATGCGGTTCTTTGGTCGCAAATTTGACAGACCACCGTTTTTAAAACCAAGCAAAATATTTCTTCTATATTGACTTGATATAAATCGATATTTTTCTTTTAAAATGTTATTTAAACTTTGAAAAATGATATAAATTATCAATTAAATTGTCCCTTGAAATCATAGTAAAAGTCGATCCCAAGCAAATTTTAAATAAAAAAGTAGCTCATAGTGATCAAAGGTTGATCACCCTTGATCTGAAACTATTTATGTTAACAAAATGGAGAATATCGTTTTTTTGCATCTCTACAGTCAATATGAATTGAAAAGAGTGTCTATAATAAATTAACCCACCTAAGAAAAATAATTCTATTATATTGTATATTAATTTTCATGAAATATTCATAAGGCATGTTCATTTGTAATGAGATGCATACAAAAAATTCATTCAATGGCCTACTCAAATGTGTATCACGTACATTGTTGGTATGACATAACATATAATTCAGTATTGATATTTTTAATTATTCTAAGCACATCACGAAACGTTTCGGTCGTACTTAAATGATTTCAGTAATATTTTTTAAAGCAGTTACCTGTTTGAGAACGTATTTTGAAATGTTAATTTTAAACGTAAAAAAAACAACTTAACTAAACAATTATTGATGAACTCATCTCAAAACAATTAACATTATTAATTAAAACCTCCCTTAAAACTTGACATTAAAATTTATTAATTTATGATTATATATTTTGTCATTATTTTTGTTATTTAGTTTGTCGAATATTTTTTAATTTAAATCCTGGGGAATTCTATAATACAAAAAATCATGATTTTTAATGAAATTAAATACTATATATAGTTGATTAAAAAAATTCAAAAACATTCTTCTGTTACCTTCGTACAAGCAAATATAAATTATGTAAAATGAGACTTTTTTGATAATGGTAAGTAAATATTTTATTGAACATTATTTTTATATGATTTTCGTTACTTTTAATTGGAGATGAAACCGAATACGTTTAAGAGTGAAATAAAAGCTACTAAAGAAAAATTTTAAAAGGTAAAAAATATACTAAATAGGGCAGTTTACTACTGTGGCATACGTTTTCTACAAAAATCTGTAAAATGTATTTTTAGTCGTGTTAATGATTTGAAATTCACGTCTATTCATTGATTGAATTAAAATTTACTTGTTGGGACGCTTTTATAAGAAAATATACACACAACGACATATTTTACTCTATAATTGTTTAGTGATTTATATTTTGTTATTTTACTGTATTATTTTGTTCGGTACAAAATATGAATAAAAGAACAGGTGAAATAAATTCATTTTTTACTATTTTACGCAGACATGTTGCATTTGATAATGAAATATACAAATTTATTTCATGATTAACGTTTCGTTATAAATGTACCATTTTTACGTTAGTTTTATTTTATTTTATTCACAAGTCGATATTAGACTGTGTAGATACAATACCAATCCCAGAGAGAGAGTTTTCTTAGTGTTAACGTGATGTTTTAAGATTGTTTTACCTTGGTTTCTGTTCTCGATGGAAGCTCGAAAGCAGGGCCAGTTGGTCTCCAACCACTTGGAGCATAAGGTCCTGACTGTGCTTCAGGAGCCCCAAAAACTCCAGCTAATGCTGCAACTAGCAAAAATGACACCGCAATAACCTGAAAATTAGAAATGAGAAACGTTAAAACAGGAAAATGAAAGCAGGTCTTGCTTTTCCATATTCTCTTTCTATTGTTTTTTTAGGAACGCATTTATTGAAATTTCCTCGATTACTTATTTAAAACTATTTTTTTTAATTAAATGATTTTACACAATTTGACTGTCTTGTTTTACGTGTAATATATGTCTAAATAATGTTCAAAATTTAAAAATTTTAAATGCATTTTGATTTTCAAATATTCAATTAGCTTAATCAAATAACCGTAAGTCTAAATAATTATATAATGAACATTTCAAATAGCTATTGCATATATTGTTTACTATTTATGTAATTGAATTTAAATTTTTTAAAATTTATATCAAGAATGTATGCGAATTTTAAGCTGTAAATTGTATCAATATTAAACTGTAAAAAAAATCCTAATATACAATCAAATTTTTCTTATATTGTTAAATTATGTTTGGAATTTATAGAATATTTTTATTCCGTAAATAAAATATATAGATTTTTCACCAATTTAATTGATGTACTAACGACGATTTAATTTTGAATAAAACATTAAAATTCAAGTAATAATTTTAGTGCTATTTAATCAAGCATATGATTTGATGCTTGTAAAAAATGGAATTTGGTTTGAATTCGTAAAAAATTAATGTTTCACTTAATGTCAATTATATAAAATAAAATAAGTGAGTGATATAAATCCCGGCTATCACTTAATCATTTTTAACTGACAGTGTTATTATTACCTTCATTTTAAAATTGAACTGTGTGTTCCTGCTAAAAATATATCCAATCCAAACAACCGGTAATCCACACAGAAGCTGGAACTAAGCACAAACGAATGTACTTTACAATTAGTTGTCAGATGTTTATATACGAAAAATCTTTCGAAATTATCATATGCTTCTTCAGTTTTGCGACAGTGGAAGGGTGATGCGTCGATTTGACAAGGATCCGGTGCAGCTGAAACCTTTTCCATCGCGACGCCACGCTGTAAAAGAAACCGATACGTTTCTTGGAATAGAAAATAACGTTATAAATATATAAATCGTTCAAGCTCTGTAAACTTTCACATGGCTTACTTTTCATGAAACTTTAATTTATTTTTGTTGAGCTTAATTATGCATTATTTATTTTTAAAATCTCTTGATAAAATAAATTATGCTCACACGTTGAAAAAATAGCAATTTATTTTAGTTCTACAAAATTTATGAGATATAAATTTGAGGTATTTTGACTTTTGACTTTGAGGCTTTCATCAGAAACTAAAATACATTGCTATGTTTTCACCGCGTTATAATGAATTTCTACCAAGTAAATGTCAATTCAATCAAAAATTTATGATATCCCCATGTTTAGATGCAGTATCTCAACACGTTCATTCAACATTTTTAATGTGTTAAATGTCTTCATAGTGGAAAGGCATTGTATTCAAATATTAAAAACACAATGTTACTTACAATTGTGTTTAGAATTTTATATTTATTTTTGAGATTAGGAACGGTTTTTCTCATTGCAAGCATTATCATGTATGTATTTGGTTATTTGTAGCTTAATTTTTTTTTACAAAGAGTATTATTTTTAATGTGTGGTGTATGATGAGATAATAACCACGACGAAAGAAACCTGTAGTGATCTTAAAAATATTAAATATAACATAATAGAAACAGTTTCTTCATACAAGTCGAATGAGTTTTCTTCATATTCTAATTAAATATTAAGATAATATAAATTTTCCAAATTTCAATCTCATCTCATTATCAAAATTAAACGAAACATCGATTGAGCTATTTGACTAAAGGCCTTTTTTTCGTTGTTTGTCTTGTATATAAACGATATGAACTGTTTACCGGCTGTCAATTTTTGGTGCACACGTATACATAAAAATATAAAGATTCTGAAAGGTAAAACCCAGGACTTGAGTGACTAAAATATTTATGACATTCTCAACTAACAGTTCGATGCTTTATTGAAAATTGGAATAGTGATTTTTTATCAAATAAATGATAATCATAAAAATGACAATTGCATGATAAAAAATAATAATGATGAATGTTTTTGGCACTCATATTATCAAATTCGTAACCAAGTACTCAAACCCTTGTTTGAACTCGTCATTACAAAACTTTCCATGCACCCTACAGTATCCGAAAGCCCATAAGCTTACTAAAAGCTTTTTTTTCAGTTTCATACTTCAATTCTTACCTCGTTGAAGAATTTTTACCAAATAATATTTAAAATCTCTTTCAGCTATTTTCCAGATAATATTTGAACACTTATTCCGCTATCCGTCACCTCATATCAATTAAGAAAACTATTCAATAAAGTGTAACTAGGGAATTCTGCAATATTACAAGTTTTAAGAATCTATTGATTGAATTGGCATTCACTTGGTAGAACTCCATTATAACACGGTGAAAATAAATAGCAATGTATTTTAGTTGTACAAAATTATTTTTTTATTATAGTTCTGACGATAACGTGAGCCGAAATAGCTATCAACTATATTTAAAAAAATAGTTTTGTACAACTAAAATACATTGCTATTTATTTTTCACCGTGTTTTAAGAATCTATACCGTAAAATTAATTATCTTATTGACAGTAAATATTAAAAATGGAAGCAGTGATAGGACACTGATACATATCGGTATACTATCACTGCTTTACTTTACGTTGAGGTCAACGAACGGGTGGATTAAATAATATAAGTAAAGTCCCGGGAACTATACAAATATATAAATTATGGGTTGGGTCGTGGGCCTCTACCCGACCTAGTCCGTGTCTCATATTTCAGCCAATGAAGAAAATTGAAATTAAGGCCCACGCCACATTTCGTGCCCTGTTGACACCACAAGCTTAAAGAGCACTTAATCAAGATGGCTGATTTCAATGTGTTGGTAGATGACATTTAAAAATGCTAGAAAATGAATTGTATCAAAACTATCGCGTGAGAGGCAAATTTTGTATTGAAATATAGCCGGATAAAACTTAAAAAAAAACATAAATTTACTCACAGTTAATACACATTTTATGTATTTTACTTGGGAACGAGCTAACCCTTTACGCGTTGAGCTGTGTAAAAGATATTCCTACACCAAATTATCTAAAAAAAATGATCTTAAATATAGTGTTTATCTTTAGTAAACTTATGAAGATTTTTAAAATAAATCGGTCCGTATTTTATCACAAAAATAAGCTCAAACACAAATGCGCTATCACTGTTAAAGCTCTATTATTTTTGAGTATAAGCTATCAATATCTGTATTAGCATTTCATTTTTGTATGTGATATCAAATTGTTGGAGCGTTAAAATCTATGAAGCATGAGCGTCAGAGCTCTTCGGGTCTCCTTTATCTCATATGTATAGACTATTTTTTTATATAATCGTAGTGCCGTTGTTGACAAACATTAGTCGCTGCAGAGCTGAGCAATCCACAGTGAATCGGGTTCATTTGAACACCACACGCATTATAATTATATTTATCTCCCCACATACTATACTCACATACGCAAACGTATGCACATAAATACTCACACATATACACGTATGTATATACAATACGTAAGAAAATAAATTAGGAAAGTAATTTTTTGCAAATCCTAAAGTTGTGTATTTTGAGATTAATATTTATAACAAAAAAATTATGGGGGTCGTCGAGTAGACCGCTCTCTGCCTTAAACAATCACTCAGTACTATCTTATCATATTTACGTAGATAAGAAATAGTAAAATTACATTGTTTGCCTTCACTGTGAAATTTTTGAGAAATATCACGATCGAACTCTCGAATTGTAAGCACTTTCAAGTTTTTATGTAGCAGCGAATTGCGCATGTACCACATGGGATAACAAATCAACAGTTGATACGTTAGCAGTTAGTGGATTAAATATATCAAAAACTATAGTTATAACTCGACGAAATATTTAAGTATTTAACCACAATATAAAATGGTTTCCTGTCTAGTTCTCTGAAAATATAGTTATAAATTCGGGTAATGTAATCATTGCATTATTAATTATAATTAATCATACACAGCATGTATATTAGCTTTAACAATTAAAAGAAATGATTATCGATAAAACGTTTCATTGGAAAGAATCGAACGAAATAAAAACGCTGTCGAAAATAAAAGTGAGTCTCGGTGACGAAATGTCACACGCGTTGAATAATAAAGTAACAAGACTAACTACCTGACATGACCTTGTGACAATAAAACCATATTTTAAATTCTAGCAGCAGGAGTTGTACGTTTTTTTTATTATTTCAGAACGGTTAAGGTCTCGTCTTTGATTACAATACATATAAATAGAAACAATATATAATTAATGTTTACTTTTTACATTTAAAAAAAAATAGCGATTTGACCAGGGTCAGCAAGCACTGAATATTAAATCTAAACCAAGAAAAATTCGGTAAATTTTATAACTGATTTATATGTTTCCTTAAAAGTTTTAAAAAAGAATACATACAAACATAAACATCATCGTAGGGTTATCATTCAAAATTCAAGACGAATCTAGACCGATGAACCTTACCGGTAAAAAAATTATTTGACCTAGATTATCTTCATTAAGTAATATCAGGGCTTGAATTGGACTGGAGTGGATAGGCTGGTTCATAAAATCCGAGCGTTGAATTATCTGAATTATCTAAATAATCAATTAAATCGAGTTGAGATAATTTAAAAATTGATGTGATCAAAATTGGAAATGATATTGCTTAAAAATATTTATCGGAGAAGATCAATATTGATTATTAATGATTCAGAGCTCGAAAAATTGTTTGTTAAACCTTGAAGAGTAACGCGTTGCTTATAATTTATCAATTAAACGTTTGCGCGACACGTAAAATTACGTTTTTGAAAATCAATGAGCCAATGCGAGATTGCACGTTAATTACTTTAATAGATTGAAATTTACCGCTAATATTGTTGTAAGCAATTCTCGTAGATGTCTTTATAATATATATATAACTGATTATTATTTTAATGTCAGTTTTTCATGTGCTCCGGTGCGTAAAATTTTCCACTTTAAGACCTGAACTAAGGCTTACAATCCCAAAACGCCTTAATACCGGGATTTTATTCACAATCAATCAATCGTGAAGGGTTGGGACTCATTTTAAATGTTGAAAGCCATATGATATTTCAATTTAAATGTTTCCTGATAGACTATAACACTTAACATAAAACTAATATTTTCAACATTTTTTTCTTAGCTTCTGTTTTTTTTTATTTGTCGTTACAAACGTATCCACAAACGTATAATTTCAATCACAATGTATTTTAATATTTTTTTTTGCATTATTAAAAAAAAATCCACTGTAAATTTAATCATTTTATACTTAAGGGAGAAATAGAACTTAAAAATCACATTTTACTACTAATATTGTAAATTCATTTCAATTCAAGCAATCGGCCATTCTCGATATCATTATTTTTTTAATCCCGGTGTCATATAAAGGCTCCGGTATCGCATGCCCTATAATTTCCTATTTCTAATCCTATCTTCATATCCTTGATTTTAATAATATAAAAAATACGGTGGCTGCAATGTTCTTAAACGAATCCCGGAATCATAACAAGGTTTCAGCATTGCATGCCCTAAAATTTTCTCTGATATTGATATTGATAATATAAAAAAAAATTGTTAAAATTCCCAAATCTAAAATTGTATATCCAATAGGAAAATTTAAATATTCATTTTAGTTAAAGCAATGTTGTCCATTCCCGGGATTGAAATTTTTAATCCCGGAATCATAACAAAATACCGGTATTGCATGCCCTAGAATTGATAAAATCAATTCTAGATGACGCACGTATATTAATTGTGCTGTGTATCTCGCTCACCCTTAATTTACTGAACTTATTCTACGTTAAGCAGCGTAATGTCATCGGGAACACGGCTAAACGAAATCCGGCCATTGCCTTTTGTGTATTTTTCCAATTATTTGATGGGCATCAAGTGCGAGTACTCTTTGAATGCTAATCGTTCTTGCACTTTTGCCAGCTGAACCTATGATGCATCAGTCATGGAGTCCAAGGTTAAACTATAAATAATTATATGATAACATAATATTGATTGTTTGCTCATTTTGTTAGAAGTCCAATTTCGATTATGTCACGTCTGATTATTGAATTTATTTCTTCTTAACGATTCAGTGGTGTTTTTATGTTATTATCGCTCTTATAACAGATCAATATTTTATTTATATACAACTCAAATTTTAATTCGTATTTTAAGTTAAAAATAAATAACATTAAAAGATTATTGATTCGATCGGCATTAGTTAAGACTTTACTATTAAAAAATATTTAGCTCTATACAAATCAAAAGATGACGTAAATTTGAACTTTAGTCAGAACCGGGTAAATTTTTTTTTTTGATGACTCACTTTTTTCAAAAATATATAGAATAATATCTTTTTAATTCGCATTTTATTCTTTCCAGGGCAGTAAAGACGGAGTCGAAGAAATTTAATTAGCAGTTATGTAAAGTTGAAATTTTTTAAGTTCGCACCAAAATTCGGATCCTTTCTTATAACCGTGAATAAGACGTGAAAAACGAATATCTCCGAATAATTTATCGATTTTTTTCGGTTTTCACCTGTTTTTTAGCCGGACTGTTTGTAATTTTAATGATTCCAATGCCATACTACAATAAAACAGACTTTTCAAAAATCATGACAAATCATGGTGAAAAATAGCAACGTATTTTAATTCTAAAAAAAAATTCTAGATTTAAAATACAATGTTATTTTTTCATCGTGTTATACCAAGTAAATAACAATTCAATCAGTAATCAACTATTTTTACCCGCTCATATTTTCAATTCAAATTTGCGTCGTCTTTTTTGTTGCTTTCTGTTGATTTTTTTAAACTCGTTGAGTAACACATAAATATAACAATTATTCTTGGACGGGTTGAATCCCGTCCTGGGATGACGGTCCAACATTGCAGATTGAAATTTTTAAAGCCACTGCGTTGTTTACTTTTAAAATTAAATTCAGAAACCAAACTCATTAGGTTTAATTGTTATGCTAAGTAACAGTGTCTACGCCTGCCTGAAATATGAAATAGATGACTTTATGGTATATAAACAAAGCAATGACAGTCGAGACAAAACGCAATCTTGTTGAGTAAATATATTATCTAACTTGCAGGCGTTCAAATCAAATTATTTATTTCATAATTTAATAGTCATTCACGACCCAATGCTACGATTCGGCATTAGGAAAACGTACATTTTTCTCTACTGCTTTTTTTATTACACTCATGGACACTATTATTTTTTTGATAGATTTGGCGGTAACTTCATGGAAGATTGTGTTTAGCTCATTGATTTCCAAAGCAGTGTTTTCACATGATACAAAAAGTTTAATAAACATTAAAAAAATTACAGCAAAAAGCTATCATATTTCAATAACTGCATTTTTTCAATTCTTTCGTTGTTGCCTCGACATTTCGGATTGGCAAAGCAAAACTATGAACCAATTATGAACAAAATGCTTGCTTTAAAGTGTCTTCTAATTAATTTATGATATCGACTGAAAACGCTTGATGGAATATCAATATCAAATTTGAATTGTTACAACTTTGTATGATTCAACATGTTTTGTCACTAACGACCCGGATTTCGCCTTTCGGCATCTTCATGTATTATATTATATGGATGCAACAGAACTGACGTACAATAATTACAGGAAAGCACAAACGCCAAGGCCATAACTAAATGGCAGCTAAAACAAATTTAATAATTTACACAATTGCCTGTGATAATTTTCACTAACGATTAATCTTGTTAATGAGACATTCTTGAAAGGGTTTTACAACAAATAATAATCAACTATCATTAATTATGTTAATTATTATTTGATCAATATTATTAATTATGGTATATAGACGATGCTAACTGTTTATTGTACGCCAGTTCTGTTGCATCCGTGGGATAGAATTCATGAAGATACCGAAAGGCGAAACCCGGGTCGTTAGTGATAAAGCATGTGGAATCGTACAAAGTTGTAAAAATTCAAATTTGTCTAATGATTATATTTATCCATTGGAAAAAAATTCAGACGGGGAACATTGCAGCTGTGAGAGATGTAACGGCGCAAATCTTGGACAATGTGCCCTTTTTCTCTTTCTCCCTCGCTGGGATGTATAGTTGAAAGAGATTTCAAAATATTTTAGGTTTCGAACGATGCCGGGCGGCTATTCTAATAATGTAACTGTTTACGCGGGAAAAAAATCGTTGTCTATTTAAAAGGTAGTTAACCCTATTTAGTGTATAAACGTACAGTGACGTCTCGAATTAAATTTATGTACATTATTTATTTATTGCGCATTCGCCAGTCGTCCACAACGTAAATCCAGGGTCGTATGCAAAACGTCTTTGTATTTGGGTCATTCAAACATTTTGTATTACTTACCGTGCGATGACCAAAATAAATGGCAGGGACATCTGCCGTGCAGTTTACGTAAACCTTATTGTTTATGAGGATAATATGCTAAGTCTATTGACGAATTGTTTAGTTATTATCACACAAAGCAACGATTCAATTACATTAAATCTACTGACAGTTAACGTCTCATTTTTTGAAAGGGCTGATTGCAGTCTGTTCATAGGTGATACTTCAAAAATAAGAGAATCAAAATTTTGTAAGCAAGGTATTTTTTCTGTTGAAATATTGTTTGATTTATCTTTACTATCTCCGCTAGTTTTTTTAACACCAAAATTACTTTATTTATTTTTGAAAGAGAATGTGTATAAATAATATTATCGTGACTCAGCGAGAAAGGGTTAATTGTTTTTTCTTATAAATCCATCGCGTCAGAACAATATCAAACTGATGGATTTGTGAAATATGACAGCTATTTTCTATGAATCGACGTTCCAGTTATTTTCATAGACACGTGTTTGTTCTATATATACGTTGATCATAAACAATTTCTTATTATTGTTAATATAATAATAGATTCATAATATGTCACATATTCATTGTGTTTTTAAATACAAATTACAGTGAATTCGTATGTACGTGAAAATGAAAGATTTTATCGCTATACACTGGGATATGTTGGCAGTGAGTCGCGATCCGTCGGAAGCGGTGCTTTTATTAATTTGTTCATAGTTATGACTTGAAAACGTCATTTTTTTTTCTTTTAGTGGTATAATTCAAGATATATTTATTCTTTCCGATGTGATTTTTTTTAATTGTTAAAAAATAACATTGTAAAAAATTGTTTTTTTATTATACATAATATCTGGAACTATTTGAAGGAGTACATATGCACTCGCCACGATTAGTGGACTCGATTTCATCAGTCGCGAATTGGTGTAGTTTTTTTACGCACTACTAAAAATATGATTATTTTTTAAAAAATAAAATGATTTTACTCTGAAATATATTAGGGCATATGCATAAAGATAAATAAAAATCTACAATCATTTATTTATTGTAATATGTAAGAATATACCGAAGTACGAAATTAATCTATGATACCTATTAATAATTCTAAATTGAAATGCAACACTGATTATTATTTTATTCCACTGACGTTATAATACTAGAGCCCATCCTTTGTGCTTATCGTGTAATGACAGCGTAAATGAAAATAACGTGAGGCAGAATTTTTCAGTGTATGGCAACAAACGGTGACAGTTACACTGCATCAAAAAAGAAATATTGCATCACGTGATAAACAAAATGAGAACACATTACAATACGAAATGTTTGGGGCGTGCAATTTGGCGGGAACTCGGTTGCGAAAAATTAAATCTTCGATGGCCATCTTCAATAACAATATCGTTTAAACTATCCAGCAATTACTGTTCTAATAAATAAGGTAATGAGTCCAATACAATATTGGACATCAGGTGTTGCCAACTTTCTTGCTGGTGTGATTTTTTTTACTTTTTAAATATTGGTGTGTATAAGGCCGCGATCTAGCCACTTGAAAATAAAAACAGTAAGGTACTCCTGAAAAATATTTTAAAACAAAAGTTTTCGTAATATACATTTTTTGTTCTTAATTATTAGTTTAATTAATAAAAACTGTCAAGAGTTTTCTTTGTATTTGGGTTATGGATATAAGGCATTGATATAATTTGATTTGAAGTGGTCCACAGTTATATTTCAATTTTCGTAAGTACTTGGGGTTTTGGAATTATACGACACATTGGGTTTAAAAATGTTTACCTCCTGAGAAGATATTTTTATTTCCTAGTTTTTTCCCCAAGAATACACATGTATAAGTTTCTCTTAATTTGTACAGGGTGAGTATCTGTTAGTTTATGACATGAACAATATGTATTCCCTGTGGAGTGCTCTAGAGCATAGTTTCTCAACTGATGGCCCGGGGAGATTTTTGGGCGGTACGCGATGTGATATTGTTTTAATAAACAATGGAATTTTATGTTGTATTTTATGAATTTTTAAATATTTTTTTGTTTCGTGTATGCTTTAATATACTTTAATATTGTTATATCAGCATGCGGTGTTGCAAAACTTATTGTTTTAAATAAAAAAATCTATTATAAAAATATTTTTTATTTTATTTCAATGTTGATGGTCTCCAAAACGTTTTTGGATTTTTTGGTGGTCCGAAGATATAAAAAGGTTGTGAAACTATGCTCTAGAGCAGTGTTCTTCAATCTGTATACATCCTCGGACTGGTGAAAAATGAAAAACATTTCTGCATCAACACACAGTCAATTGATCGTTGACTTAGAACAGAATATTTATCAGTAAAAAATATTTTTCCTACAGATTCTGTCAAATATTTTTTAAAATATTATTCAGCCACAGGTGTCCCATATAAATGTTAAAATTTAAAGTATGTATAGAAAGTTTGATATATATAAAATATAATGGAAACAAAAAAACTTTTCACAATAAACTCATATAGTTTACATCTCTTTATTTTATTGTCATAAATCAAATAAAAAACATTCAAATAAATTAATCTTTTCCAGAGAATCTTTGTTGTTTGTAAGGTTGCAGAGCACCGCTCTAGATAGAAGTCTATTTAGCTATATTCTCATATGAATCTATGCAAGGGTTTTAAGTAAAACAGTCAATTCATTTACAGTTCTTATTTCAAAAAGTTATCAGAAAGAATACTTACACATTGTAATAATGGCTTAACCAAGTGTCATTTCTTTGCATACAGAATGAAGCTTTAATTATGAAATATATAACACAAAAAACATCAGTATGAGACATCACTCTTGGGCTGTCAATAAATGATGTCACATAGTTTTGGGTATGTCAACCAGGTTTTCTTTATCATGTTTAATTTGTCTAAATTAAATAATATTATACATTTATTATATTAAGCAAAATGTTTTAATAATACTGGTGTTGTAACATCACATTCATAAGGCCATAATAACGTTATTTTAAACATCTTGCCCAAAATTCAGTGTGACTTCAAATATGGACAGCCAATAATTTTAGACATGACAAAATTAAATTCAATGATCCAGCGCTTTATTAAAAAAATGATATCATATATTTAGTAATTATTCTAACTTATCTCTAAAGCTAGATGATCAGTAAAATGGAGAAAATAATAGAATAGCAAATACTGCAATAATAAAGGTCAATGACAATTTAAATTAGTTGATTACTCATTTTATCAAAACAATACAACTGCATATAAAAATATTCAAATCCCTTCACGATACAATATCAATACTAAACATCATTATCCACAATAATGACAGCTGAATTTAGTTTTATCAGGTAGATATAGTAAATTAAATATTTAAATTAAGGCAGGGCTTGTAGTTCTGGCGGAAGGGGTATATTTTTATGCATAGCAAATCTTTTCAAAGCTTCATATTTTGTCCTAAGAGCGGCAACTTCATCTCTCATTCTATTGTTGTCATCTTGCATAGCCTCCATGTCACGCCATTCCTTAAAAAATCAGAACAGTTGGTATTGTGTATCTAGTCAACAATGAGAAGAATCACTTTTAAGGTGTTAACTGTCACTTCTTAGTTGATAATGCTCGCGATGAGCGAAACCGGTCCTGATAAAAAAATTATATTGTGGAAATAAGTACTAAAATTTGTTTTTATTATTTAAAAAACGAGAAGAATATAAGACAGTCGTTGCAGGTGATTTATTTTTTCTAAGCCATTTTAAGTGATTATTCTACAAACGTTGATTTACAAATTGAAAAGATGAATGTTTTTCCCAAACCATTTTGCAGCTTAAGCAATCAATTTATATATATTTTTAACTCAAATTTCCCGCTCCCGATGTCGAGTTAATGGCCTCTTATCGGTACCGTAACAGTAATTTATGAGAACTATGAGTTACTCAATTGCTTAGTACCTATTTCACAAGTAGAGTAGGACTAAGACAGGATTAGAGATTAGCACCTACTAGGCACTATTTATTAGAATCAGATGGGTTGGAGAGAATTTTTAAATATAACAAACACCCAAGCAAACAGACTACATGAGTTGATTGAAAAAATACTGTACGTACTGGAATTTAAGTCGATGAGCCAATAATGTTAACACCGCATTACAGACCTGGCAATCAGTCAATTTATCATATGCATATTGACAGACCGATATAAATAAATTAAATTATTGTTTTAAACAATTTCTGGAGACAGATATTTATGAAATTAATAATTAACATAAGTAACAGTACAAACTATTTGCAAATCGATATAAAGTTTAATTTCCAATACATTCATGTCATGCATGGATACGAGTATACATATCATAACAATGCAATGTTATTAACTTCTAGATGTTTGATTTTCAGCATTCATTAAGTGTTGAGGTTTGTAATAACACTGATCAATAGACCAGAATATTCATTTTTCTCGTAATGAATGAGTCGCAATGTGTACATTCAGAATACTGTCACTTGAACATCATTCATTAAAAAATCTGAAGTTTCATTTATTAAGGATTACAATATTCGATAAATTTGAATATAATTTGTATACCTGTGTCTTTTCTGACTCCAGTTCATCTTTTTGTTCTATTCTTTTAACTCTACATGATGCTGCATAGCCTCTATTTTTCAGTGTTCGTCTCCGCTGTTTCATACGAGCCACTTGTTCTCGACTAAGCCCCCTTTGTTTGAGTCGACGGTTCAGTTCGCGAACACTAACAGTAACTAGTTCACCATCGCTGATATCAGCACATACCGATGGAGACAGGGGCGGCTGGAAAATATATTCATGACAGTTATTTACAGCAATAATCAGACCGTAAATTAATACCTAAATACTTTGACTAGACATGTTTCATACATGGAATATTTTGCCAACACATTGCATTACATATCACAGAAACTGTTTTAGAAAAAATCATCATATATTGGTCAAAAGTAAGGACGCTTTATTGGAACCAAACATAGTGGAATGGAAAAAAAAATTATTTGAAATATTGAGAAAATGACCGCCACACTATATTTATAAAATATATAACAGCAGCGAAGTTTATCTTAATAAACGTAAATACTGTACAGAGATGATTTATTACAAAAATGAATTAGCTATTCGTAATGGTCTGAGAGGTGAAAGATTTATATTAGTTTGTTCATTAAGAATGTCCTTGGATTGCTTATACCTATTAATCTCAATCTGTTCTAAATCATTTAGCTTAAGACCTTTAATAAAAAGATATTAACACATGGGCACTGAGTTTAAATTTATGTTATGCGATACTTTGTGAGATTATTTGCAAATTGCGAATATGTTTTATAATTAAATGATTTTATATGATCCTTAGCTCGATTTGATGTACTCCTGCCAGTCTGTTCAATATTTCTACTTTTTCACCATTTTAACAGAAGAATTGTCAAAACTACCAATATTCAATACTTTCGTCAAACTTTCAATGAACCTTCTGTAGTTAAATACCCACATAAATTGATGCAGTTTTCAGCTATATGGGACACTTTTATACGTATGACCCTTATTAGGGTGATAAATTATATTGAATGTTGATAAAAACTTACTGATACAAACCAATAAACCAAACCAATCGGATAACATACAAAGCTTACCAATGAAGGTCTCCGCTCACCATTCCGTTTCATGTCTTGCGGCATTTTTTTAAATGGTGATAGAAACTTCAATACTGGTAATATTTTTTATTTAACCTGAAAGCAATAATGAAAAAAACAATATTTAAAACCATCACATTTTGAAGCTAGTTTACTGTAAATGCTAAAAAACCTCTAAATGATATGTGTTACACTACAAAATTTTGTGAATCAAAGAAATACATCCACTTCATTCATTCCTACTGCTGAGAGTATTGTATTGATATTTTATGCATTACTGAATATTTATTGAATTTACAAATCTTGTTTTTGTTTTTGCTTTTGTAAAGAATAAGATGTAATGGAATATCTCATCCAGCATGAATAGAATTTAATTTAAGCACTATTTTTTGATTCAATGAAGAGTTGCGAATAGAGAAATATATGATACAATATGATTTATGGTATCGACTGAAAGTGCTTGATGGAATTTCAATATCAAATTTGAATTGTTACAACTTTGTATGATTCCACATGTTTTGTCACTAACAACCCCGGCTTCGATCCGGGCGATAGAATGCCTGATGATGCCAAAAGGTAAAACCTGGGTCGTTAGTGACAAAACATGTGGAATCATACAAAGTTGTAACAATTCAAATATGATACAATATATTAATGTTTGTTGTGTGAAAACAAAAATCTTTCATGACAATGTTCATTGTACAATTCGTTCGTAACCGATCACCCATTGTATTTTTAATTTTATATATAGCAAAAGAAAAAATAAGTGATAGAAATGAGGAAAGAAGCTGACAAAAATGTAGAAAGTCATTTTAAATTTACGGAAAATAAGGCACATTAGGGTTTTTTGACAGATTAGTTATATTTATTGCATTACATTTTAAACAAAAACAAAATCAATTCTTTTCCATTTTTGTTATTAGTAACAGTGTTAAAAAAATAAGCTTCATAATCAAATAGCGATTATATACATCAACACATACATATTTTGAAAGTTCATTTGTAGGCCAATCAAAAAAAAAAAAAAAAATAGGAACACAAAATATATATAAATCTCAAAATAGGAATATAGACGATAGAACCAATGATAACTGCATTGTGAATTTTGCAAATGTGCAACATTTCTAGCTAATATGGATACATAAACGTAAAAATTAAGAGCAATTCAATGCTATGTGACAGTTTAACAAAAAGGTAAACAATGCTATAAATTAGTTACAATATCAGTAAATCGAAAACATAATCAGAGATTGGTAGTGTAAATTCGTTTGTTCATTATCCAATGCTGCAGGATTCAGTGTCTGAATAAGTGGATGAGCTGATATAAATGTACTAAATAGATTAAGATACATTTTTGTTAGAATATTAGAAAGTAAGCTTTCATTATTTATTAAGCATGTGAAAATCATTGATAAAAGAAAAATTCTGGTTGTTATCTTTGGAGTGTAAAGAGTTGATGGCATAAAAACAAATATAGAACGCATAATTACTAAATTATTGAAATTTCACAATCAAAACAACTCACACGTCACGGTAAATTAACTTCAGATGTCACATAAGTCTATGGTCACTCTCAATTCAAGGGTGCCAGACTGACAAAGTATTGCCATAGTATTTATTTTTGTAAAAACGTTTTAAACAGTTTGCTTAATTTAATTGACGCAGTCTTGAAATAAAAAATGAATGAATGAAATTTTCATCAAAACAGAGAATAAATTTTATAACTTAGAAGCATTATTTATTTTGAATAAAGTTTTTTTTTATTTAACAATTTAGCAGCTGTCAGTTGCATGTCAAACAAGTCTATGGTCTTATAGCTGTCAAACTTCGGTAAACTTCACGATGGCGGTGAATATAGAAATCAAATTGAAAAAAACAAACAAAATATATCATGAAGGAGTAAGTATTTGATTAAAAGTTTTCTTTAAATTTCTTCGTGATAAATCGTCGTATATGGGCATATATGCATGTGAACTTTTGACATATTTGCACAAACCGATTTACTAGATTTCAAGTGGTATTTGATAGGTATATTAAACGCCGATATCTTTTTCAATATATTAGATTCAATTCATTAAATTACTATCGCAGTAGGCTATACCAGTGTCTTTATAATTCATAGCTGCTTTATTATTCTGCACCTCCTTTAATACATTTTTTTAATACTTTAATATTGTGCAAACTACTACTAAAGCCTCTTGGTATGTTTACAAGAAAGTCCTTCACAGACACTTGGATCTGAAAACAGTTCATGACATGTTATAAAACTGTCATGATATTCTACAGCTCCATGGCCGACCACCGGAACGCATCGTTCAAAACTTGAAACTTTACTGACCTTACAGACTGACTTGTGATAGGGTTGTGAGATTTATTTTGATTAACATCTCGGATATATAGAGACCTTCGAGATACCTTACTAAACTTACTGTCCCCAGCACTAAACAGAATAACCGTCAATACAATAAATGTAGAGCGCGGGTACGCAATCTTTTTGAGGTTGAGAGCTTCTTTAAATTTTCATTTTCATGGTGATCGACATTCAATCGGAATCACATAAGAAACTTTGTTAATGTTTCTTGAAACCAAATATTTTTTTGATTTCAAAATATTGTGGAATATTTTTAAAATAATATAATTTTAAAGTTTCCAAAATTTTCAGTCGTCATTGTGATCAATAAATTTTGTCTTGTGGTCAACAGGCTACAAACCTTTAATTTAGATTGTAAAGCAATGGTTCTCATGTAAAATATTTCTTTGGCCACATTATATACATCAGTGGTTCTATGAAAATGTTTTACCAGTACAAATAAGTTTGAAAAAGAAAAACATGTTTTTTTCTTAATATTATTATAAGCTGTTTGTGGCCGCGCATGAGAACCACTGTACTTCAATGATGCTCTATATACCCATATACTTGACTATACAACTAGTTCAGCCAAGTTTGCATTGCTAACTTCACAAGATGTTTTCATTTTGATTATAGGAATGTGTTGCTGGATTGGTTGTCGTATCAAGTCCTTCCGACTTCAAACTTGATGGAATCACTCTTCTTCTTGAAGGAGTTGTTTCACTGCAGCTAAGCAATAAAAATATTGGAATGTTTGAGGCATTTAGAAACACAGTAAAAGTAAGTGAATATAATCAAAATTTTTATAATAATCATTCACACTCATTTTTTCATTCACACAACCTACTAACAAGCCCACATGTCGTACACAGCACGCAGATGCTAAGCCACTCCATAGAACAAATTTATGCTTTGCTATGTTTATTATTCATTTAAAATATCAAAATGTCACTCAAATGGCTTGAATTCACAAAGATTGGATAGACGTTTCATTCATCATACTTACATAGATAGTAGAGTTTTCAATACTGACATTCTGAACCCATAAATGATTATATTTATGAAAGTCATATCTCTACATATTATTTGAAATGGTTGAGTGAAATGTTAAATTTTCTGCCATCATTGTATATAGGACAGTATCGATAAATTTATTGAAAGAATTGCTGTCTATACTGGAAATCTAACCCATGTGATCTACTACTGAAGCCAATAACATTGAAAATTCTTCTTAAGCTTGTAATTTATTCATTCTTTTTTAGCCTATAACATTAATCTCCTGCGCATTGGATCTTCAATCAGCTGGAAAAATACCATCAGGTGTGACTGAAATACCATTTGAATTTCCACTCTCTGCAAGACCACGGCAACCCGGTTCTCAGGGCCAAACCCATTTGCTTGAAACATATCACGGAGTGTTTGTTAGCATCACATATGTTCTCAAGTGCTCCATGAAGAGGCCATTCCTTAACAAAGATTTAAATACAACATGTCAGTTTGTTGTACAATACAGGAAGGTAATTATTTATTCTTTTACTTAATCTCTTTAGTATCACAATATGCAAAAAAAAATTTTAATGCTCATAAAAACAACTCTGCCTTTTGTCAGAGAATTTGACAATTTATATCAATGTTTTTCATATTTTAAAGTGCTAAAGCTCAAGAGGTCACTGTTGATACCATTGCGTGCCCTCAAAAAATCTTACATTTTGAAACATTGTGGGAGACAGACTATTGGACTGGGTTAAAAAGTAGAGTATTGAGTAGATTAAATGGCATTAATTGAGGCATTCAAGATTGATTGATTGACTGCAATCACTGATGAAGAAATAAATTTGGCTTTTCTTCCTATCAATCAAGACAATCATTGACCTTTTTTAAAACAAATTGCTGCCATAATAATGCATTGAATATTTTTATATCTCATACTATTAAAACTCTTGTAGAGAGATCTTCATAATTAAAACATTAGGCATATAAAACTATTCTATTGTAAAATAATGCAATAAAATATATGATGAAGATAAGGAACCTTAATCAACAGAAAAAAAACATTTACAATAAGAAACATTAGTAAAAAGATAAACCACCTAAGCTGTATATGTCTTTTTCAGTCTAGGTTCAGTCTAGGTAATTCAACTGAATTAACCTAGACTGAAATCTATTAAATTTTTGCTGATTTTCCAGTCCAATCAATAAAATTTTAGGTAGAAGTTTTGATATCTACAGCATCGTAAATATAGTTTATATTGTTTTTTTACCTTGTAGTCCAAAGATAAGGTGGAATTGAAACCTGTGAGATGTATCATTAGCCCGCAGACTGTTCAAAATGCAAGAATGTTATCAGGATCTCACCCCAGCGATCTGAAGTCAAACACAATGCCAAATTTCAACATTCTTGCAGAACTGGACTCAACAGTTTGTTCACTGGATAAACCTTTCACTGGACAAGTAATTATTTTCATAATATATTGATATGTAATCATTCCAATATCAATGCTTATGTGTGGCTATACAAAATGTAAAATGAGCAATAATCTTGCACCACCACAAGAGAAGTGTTGCAATTCAAAAATTGACAGTTTTTAAATTCACATATAACCAAATATCAAATATAAAAATCTATAGTTTGTTCGCTTACCACTGACCCGTTGTGCAATATGAAAATATCAATAAAACAAGTTATTCGTAAAGTGACCATAAATTCTTGTTGTATCAACCCTGGTGATAGAAATATATAGGTTGATTTTTTCACTATGAATGAAGCGATATATAGTTGAGTGAAAACAATAAATATGCGTTTGTAATAAGATTTAGAACATTTTCAGTGCTTCGAAAACATGCAACCTGTTTTTGACAAAACATTTTTATGATATAGGCAATCAAACAGTTGAACATTATGCCTCAAGTATTTTTTCCTCTGAAAATAACTTAACTTGACTCTCATCAGATTTAAGATATAATATTAAACAAAAAACAGCAAGTATCAATACTATAGCTGACTATATTAAGCTCAATAAAGGGACAAACTACCTCACTTGTCAATAATTACCAATTGCTTCAAGGGATATACCTATCTTTCCAGTGTAAAATCTGTTAATATACCTGCTTTTATTTTTAGATAACTGTAAGAGAATGCTCCATACCGATCAAATCAATTGAACTGCAGTTGGTAAGAGTGGAAACATGTGGCTGTTCTGAAGGTTACGCTAGAGATGGTACTTTATTTAATTTAACATTTTTTTCAAATATGTTCTGTACTGTTACACTAAAGAAGTTGAAATTTAATATTTTTTTCATTCTTACAGCCACAGAAATACAGAACATACAGCTCGGTGAAGGGGATGTTTGCAAAAATTTAGCCATTCCTATTCACATGTTATTGCCACGACTGTTTACTTGCCCAACGACCCTTACAGCCAATTTTAAAATAGGTTTGTGGACTTTATTTTATGCATCCCTTCAGTTAATTTCAGCACGTCACTTTCAGAAAATTACTACCATATTAATATTGTTGTAACCAATGTTCTCTTTGAGACACAAAATTTTTTATTTTAATATGTCTACCTCTGATTGGACACAAGTTACTAAAGTTTACTTTAGTCCATTTTGTGGTAATACCTTCTGTAAAACTAAGGATGTGTGTTTATAAATAATTTATCTTGAGCATTAAAAACAAATCACGATTTCTTAAGCAACGATTTTTAATTCAAATTATACATTTCATTCGGTATTTGATGTATAAGTAAATATGTTTACCATTTAATGAAATGTGTTACAATTTTGTTTTTCAGAGTTTGAAGTGAACATAGCCATTATCTTTCAAGACGACCATCTTGTTACTGAAAATTTTCCAATTATTCTTACCAGAAGCTGAAATAGTTGGTGTCCTGCAGTGACTTTAAAAAAATAAGAATAGTATAATCATTAAATGCGTAATACTATAATGCAATCTATCTATCGCATATTTATTGTCAATGAATCTCATAAAACATTGTCAATGTACCTCTATAAATCATTTTATTTGAGCTTAAAATTGCAGAACTCTAATTCTAAAATGTGGCCCGGAGAGACATCTCACAGAAACATATTTTTATACCGCAAGTGATTCTCAACAATTAGAATATTTTTTTTAGACATACAAAAAACATTTGGAGATAAAATTGCAACACATAGAAAGAAAAATGTTATTCCTTATTCTTTCAAATATTAAAGAATGTCAGAAATAATTATCTCACTAGTTCAGTTCAAACATATCATTATTATGGTGGTATCATCATTTTATTAACACTCAACCAACCGGTCCCGCGTTCGCGCGGAAATTGTCGCAATCGGTTAACGACCGGTCCCGCGTTCGCGCGGATTTCGTCTCGCGCTGCATCTTTACGTCTGATGCTCGAATGCATGATACATGTGGATATTTTTTTTTAATTTACGGCTTAGAACTGTTTTGTTAATTGTTCTACGTGTCTTTCATTCTATTTCTCCAAAATTTATAGCCCCAAATCGTCCTTAAAGTAAACAATATTTGCCAGTTCCAAAAGTTTCCTATAATTACTCTTGGACTATAACAAATTAAGTTTTTTTGTTTACTAATCATACAAAAAGGCATTATTGAAAATATTTAAGTTATAATAATTAGTAATAGAATATTATTACTCATGATTAGGCATTAGTAATAATATTCTATTACTACTGACTTATTATTATTATTAGGCTAGTGATAAATAATATTTAAATGTTCATAAAAATGAATAATAAAAAATGTTTCAACATGTTTTTTTAGTAAATGAAATATTTCATATCTCATTGTGCCTCCTGTTCCTGTCGTAAACCACTGAAGGATGAATGGTAAACGCCCACCACAGGGTACATACTCTAATTCTCGGAAGTGTAACAACTCTCGATAAATATTTTTTGTCGATGACTGTTTCGTATTTTATTATTTGAATATATTATCATTGCATAAGACGTAATCCCTAAAAATATCTTCACAAAATCATGATAGTAAAGGTACAGGGACCTATAGTATATGATTGATTATCAACATATCGATAGCCAATAACCATTCCGTTTTGAGTGACTTATTTTGAATGATTTAGTTGATGCAACCTGACAAAGACCATTTTTGAACTAAAGCAATAAAACTCTTGAGTTATTAGACAGAATGGTTTCATTCATTAGTAAAAAAAGACATGAAACATGTTTCTCGAATATTTACAACTTGAGATCCAGTGATTATGAAATTGTAGGAATATCCAGTATATATTTTTATTTATTATATAATTAAATTGAATGGAAAACTATATCTTGAACCCGCAATATCTTAAATATTTCAAATTAAAAATATGTTTACTGCCGTTTACCTAATTGACAAAATTAAAAAAACAGATGTTTATATTCGGCTTAGAAATATGCTGAAATTATGACATAATCAAATTGTTTTTTTTTATTTAGTCGATGATGACCAAATATCACACATAATTTCTTTGAAAATTTAAAACATTATATTGTTTGGCTCTCAAGTTGTGCCGAAAAACGCCTGCTTTCGGCTAGAGTCTATTTTTCGAAACTCCCGACAACCGAGTATATCATATCCACAGTTTGAGAAACTCCACATATAATAAACACACAATAATGTGTAACATGGTGTAGGATTTCTAAAGGATTTGACATTCCTTTGTGGGTTTATATGAGTGTTTAAAAGATTTTTTTTTTTATTTTTTATGGAAAAAAAAAATGATTCAAGCATTTGTAGCTTGATAATTTTATTTTTAAGCCCATTGTTTTTAAATTACATATTTTATACAATACTCTATAAAATACTTCTTATTTTATTAAATTCACTCAACTGAGTAAAAAGTTATAAGCATAATAATTGATGTCGCGAGAAATAGCAAAGTATCGAAAAATGTGCGGTGATAAGCGTTTTTTCTGCGCGAAATGTGCGGTTGCTTGAGTGTTAAAGTGACATAAAATGTTGTTATTTTATTAAATATTTACTTTCCTCTATAATTCTAATTTAATTTACTTTATAGCAATTCTCTTACTGAAAAAAAAAACAACAGAAACTTATCATATTATAATAATGCATAGTTTTTTTTATAGATACATATATTTATTTAGTAAGACATTCCAAAGCAATGAATTTACAATAAAGTGATTAAAAAAAAACAATTGGCGATTATGTTTTTTATTATAGTTTTAAAATAAATCTGTAAATATTTTCTATTTGAATCTTTATATCTGTATATGTTGATATTTTTACTTTTCTTTACAGGGCTGTATTTATTCAACTATTTAATTTATCTTTTTATGAAAATTCAAATGTGCATATATTAGAATTGTAATTGTTTACATAAAACTTATATCCCAATAAATATTTTTTACTAATAAGACTATTTATTTCTTAAAAAATATAACTCATTTATTATCAGTACTTCTATGACAGAAGCAGATGTGTATGTTTTTATTCATATTTAATTTACGATCTATAAATGTATAATTTTTAATATGGCAATATTGTGTTTTAAAACCAACAGGTTTACGTACTCAAAATGATATTTTACAAATCATAGTTTGCCATGTAAAACAAGAAAAATGACATGCTTACATCTGCCATAGATATTCAGATACCTAAATTATTAGCACTAGGCTATAATGAGAGCTGTGAGCTTAACAAATTTGATTTAAATGCTTTCATATATAAAAAAATCATCTACCTCATTTTAACAAGGAACGACAAATGGGATACGTGGATTTGCGCTCCTTCAATTGACTTTTATCCACGGCCATTATGGTTGAAATCTCAAGGAAAATGAATTCCATTGTCACGTATCAGTGTAGCACACTTTCCCGTAAAAATTCAAATCATTTTCTGTTCATAAATTCAAAAATTATTTTAAATAATTAATTCCGGAAAAAAATGTGAGCAATATTGATAAAAAACGTCAAATATTTTTTCAACTGTCAATCATACTGGTTCCTAAAAATTCAAATTTAGAATCCCGAGTGAAATTATCTCGTCATTTTATACGTGTATTTTAAAGATCTAAAATTGATAAAAAAACCTTGTACCTATGAAAATAGCTCTAATAACCATTCTTGATATGTTTGTAGATATCCCCTTTTTTAAATTCACACATACGCCACTTTTATAAACAATAGCTTTTTAATAAATGCGGTTTCCATTTTTCTCACGCCCAGTTAATAACCATCCAGTCTCAGTGATTCAAGAGGTAATAATATTATTCACATAATGAAAGAGACACAGCTATTTATTACTCGATTCGTCGCAGTAAGAGCGAGCGAGACGTCGCTTTATAAGGACGATCGAGGTAAACTGGCATAGGGGTCATTTTGTCTGAAGTAAAATTTATCTTTCAATCACACTTATGTCGACATTTCTCTTTTTTTCCATCTTGCTATGATATTATTTTCATATCCAGTGGAACACCACCGTTCATTTTATTTCTAATAAATATTTATAAAAAATAAAACTATAAGTTCTGTTGCATCCGTGCGATGGAATACCTGAAGATGCCGAAGGGCGAAACCCGGGTCGTTTGTGATAAGACATATGGAATCGTACAAAGTTGTAACAATTCAAATTTAATATTGAAGTCCCATCAAGCACCTTCTGTCGATATCATAATTTAAATAAAACTATGTTTTAATATTATATGAAAATATATGTATTGATTGAATTGGCATTCACTTGATAGAACTCCATTATAGCACGGTGAAAAGTAGCGATGTATTTTAGCTCTATAATTTTTTCTGTAAGATATAGTTGATAGCTATTTCGGCTTACGCCATCGTCGGAACTAACGGTGTTAAAAATTTATGGTTTATATAAATCCAAACGATGTGATTCTAAAAGCGAAAATCATATTTACAAAATGTATACATATTTTTTTGTAATTAGGAGATGCAATATAAACCCAACAACAATATTCAAATCCTTATGTTCCAGCTTTATTGCATGCAGTTATATAAAGACCCGAAGGTGCCGAAAGGTAAAACCTAAGTCATAAGTGACAAAACGTCTGAACGTGTTCCAAATTTCATGAATTGAAATTTTGTGCTGAAATTCCATTAAGATATTGTATATTAATAAAACTGCTGTTAAAACAAACATTTTATTCAAATATTAATTATTTCATCTTAACTTGTTCATGCCTGTGAGTATTTAAAAAAAGTCAATGTTAGTAATTTGCGATATCGATTGAAGTGTTTGATTTCTATATCAAATTTGAATTCTTGAAATTTTTACATTTTCACACGTTTTATTACTCACGACCCGGGTTTCGTTTTTCGGCATCTACGGGTATTCAATCACATGGATGCAATAGAAAAACTGACACACATCAAAAGTTTTAACATTAAAAACAATTCAACTAATTACATCAGACGCCTCAATACTTGAAATGATAGGGCTAAAATTTGACGGAGATGGCCATGATGGATTTGACTGAAATGTCTTGCTTTTATTGAGTTTCAAAATTATTTTAAATTTCAGTTAATAATCCAAATGAAAACGAATGATTCTTTTGTAACAATTTTAATTAGAAATGCTTATTCAAGAAGTGGGATATATGGTTTATATGTATAAGAAAACCATGAAATTAATTATACGGTTTTACGGCTTATTAGAATTTTCCGATAAAATATTTACGACAATTTATTCTCAAAAGGCGTACTGCGGTAGGCATTGCCAATATACCCTCTTGCCTTTCACCACCGAAAATGGTTTGCAGCCCGGTAAATAATGCGCCCGAAAATTATTTACCACGGTCGCTCGTATCCCATCAATTCGGGCCTGTTATTTGACGTCTATAACCAGTGCTTCTCAAGTGCTACACAGAAGTTGATTAAACAAGGGAGGTTCGAGTAGCTTTAGTTTAATTGGAACATCTGATTGTCATCGGTTATTATATTGGCTTAATATGTATGTCATTAGATGCTTGAATCTTAGACAGATATATTACGTAAAGACTTAAGCAGGTGAATTACGAAAATGTTATTGTATTTTATCGTTTAAAATGGCTTCTATCATTCAAAGCAAAAATAAGTAAAGTTAATGCTTGTTTAAAAAATGTGTCGAATGGCGCAAAAAAATTTTCGATAATCAAAATTGATCAAATATCTTTTAAAAACTCATATATTATGAAAGTTCGTTATTATTCACTCTCATGTAAGTAATATATTATGGTCCATTGATTGAATTGGCATTCATTTGGTAGAACTCCGTTATAACACGGTAAAAAAATAGCAATGTATTTTAGTTCTGCATTTTTTAAAAATATATGTAGTTGATAGCTATTTCGGCTCACGCCATTGTCAGAACTATTGTAGAGCTCATAGAAGTAACTTGTGGAAGTATTTGTAGAACTATAATACATTGCTATTTTTTTCACCGTGATACTATGGTCCATTTGATTGACAAATAAGACGTTTTAATAAAACGGCTGCCTTTTTAAAACAAAATGAAATGTTTCAAAACAAATAAACGTAAACTTATTGCTACTTGAATTAAAATATGAAATAAATATTTACCAATTACCAAGGTATAATGCTTGGGGACTTGGAGAGCACCAGATGTTGGTGTAAACTAAGTTTCTTAGGTAATACTAGTCTCAAAATTAAAAAACAACTCGCTAACAGTGTCAGACCGGCGTTTTATTGCAAGAACTCACTGGCCAAAACTTTAGTAAACAACAAGGACAACATTAATTTTAGGGATAAGTCCGGTATTTATAAATTACAATGTCTGGATTGCCAACACTTTTATGTAGGTAAAACCACCCGTAAAAATTAGAGTTTCAGAACACTTAGCTGCTTATAGATTGAAGAAGGATACTTCTACATTTGCAAACCATTTTCTGTCGGAGGGACATTCGTTTGACGCGGATGAGGGAGTTCAATTGTTGCATCATAACACGGGGGACCATACATTGTTTTATCAGGAGATTTTAGAAATGAATAGAGGCCAGTTATTAAATTCAAACTTCATTCTTAACGATCAATTCAATCTTCCCAACTCACCCTTGTTGTACCCTTTACGTGAGATCGGTTCAATGAATCGACAATCTCATGACGATAATTCTTATGTCTCATCACTAGATGTTTGATATTAGGTATCCTTTAAATAAAAGAAGACACATTTATAATTTGATTACTTGATTTAAATTTGTTGAAAACCCCATTTCAATAACGACAACTCATTAGCAAGATCGTTAATGAAATTTGTCATAACTAATTATTATTGGATTAATATTGTTACATTCTTTTCAGCTACAATATTTTGCTTGCCTATTGGTAAGTAGATTCCTGTTAATAATAATTTTAATATATTATATATACGATGCTAACTGTTTGTTTCACGTCAGTTCTGTTGCATCCGTGCGATGGAATGCCGAAGGGCGAAACCCGGGTCGTTTGTGATAAGACAAATGGAATCGTACAAAGTTGTAACAATTCAAATTTAATATTGAAGTTCCATCAAGCACCTTCAGTCGATATCATAAATTATATTTTTTTTTTTTGTGATTTCCTTATATTAAGTTAGCAATATTAATTAAGAAATCATAAAAAACGTCATTCCAGACCCTCTTTACTTTGTTCTTGAACAGATCAAATACAATAATTACAATCATTGATGCTAGCTACGACTTCTTCTTAACAGTGTGGCTTCGTAAAGCGACTGCTTCTTAAGTTAATCAATATATTCTTTAATATATTTTAGTGTCTCAATATTAAATTTTCTTTCATTACGTTTGATTTCCACCGTCACGTATGCGGATAGGTTAATCTGAATACATTTTGAAGGGTGCCAGAATCAAACGCCTTTTGCATGTAGAAAATGGATACACCCCTTCCAGAGAAGATGAGGCACCTAATCGTATCCCAACTTCCAACCCCTAAACCACACCCGGCTCTTGTATATCACATATATTGAAGCAACCCCCCCCCCCCCTATTAAATCAGTAACCTTTTATAATTTGTGTATCAATTACTTACTGAAACTGCCATCCATTGAAGGCTTTAGAATATTGTCATAAAACAAATTGAATCAGCTGGCGTGTATTCAAGTATTGATTTGGAATTATAAAAATATCAAATAAGTATTATAACAAAGTTTTTATTAACAATTTAATATTATATTACGATTAAAAAAATATATTTTATATAATATAATCACGCTGTTTTACATACAACAGCAAAATGAGTATTGTACGCTTGGTTTCTCTTGAGACAATTCCAGACACCAACACTTCAGACGAGCTTAAAGTTTGTTACGTTCTGTAAAAGCGCTTTTAAAAACTTGATGAATGGGCCAGGTAAATGTGTTACATAATTATTTCATTCACTAGCAATATATAGCTATTTAAAGTGATTTCTTTCTAATGAGCACTGAAAAGAAAAATAAAAATAAATCTTTGAGATAAAAATCTGCCTTTGATTATGCCAATACATTTTTAATTGAGATAATAAGATAACGCAATGCCATCTGTGAAAATATATCGTTAATAATAATTGCTTGAATCGAAAAATGGGGAAGTTAACAAAACTTCCTTTGTCCACACCCCAATAGGTTTTTTAGCGGTACCGATCTCTGACCAGAGTAACCATTTTTGTTGACTATACAATGATTCCAATCAATTTTTATATACATTATTATGATGGCATTGAATTGTTACACATACATTTTGTAATTGTATATTTTGTAACTATCGTATCTAATTATTAGGTATTTGGTATATATATAGTTATAAAGATCATACATTTTGAAGTTCAATGTCCAGGGTGTTATTGCTTATAGTTTCTTTTTTTATATTTTAAGAGATTGAGATCAGACGAATACTATTTTTAGTGCATCAAATATTTTCTCTGAACTTATTTAATTGACTATCTTACCAACTTCGAATTTGTATCGTATTTAATCATTTTGACGTTGCAAAGGTGTTAAATAAATGTTTTTCAATTTTTGTTATGTAACATATATAGAGTGGGTGATCGGTTAACGAAAATAAGCTGTTCCTAGACTATATTCACTATCTGAATTGTTCGTTAACCGATCATCGATTTACCACAGATAAAGTAAATGGATTAGAAATAACTTGATACTGTTCGCTGTCTGATTTGTTCGCAGTCCGAACTGTTCGTTAACCAATCACTCACTGTATATTGAATAAATACATATTTTTCTATTACCTTTATTCTATTCCACCATAAAGTATCGGGTCAATCTTTTATAAAACCTGCCTTTCGTATAATGATGATTATAATGTGCCTGTATCTTTTCTGCTCATTTATTAAAGTTGGATGTTTGTAGAGAAGTAATGCTTATAGTCCGTTTTACTTATTTTGACCATAATGCAATATAGAAAAACAATGTAATATGTTTTAAAAAATAAAATGACTTTCAACCAACAAACTCGGTCCAAAAACCTTCAAAATATGATCTAAAAAATATTATTAATTTTCATCTTAAATGAAAATATCTCTTGAAAAATCCACAGAAAAATAATGAGAAATGTTATAACATCAATAACACTTGTAAATTTTACGTCGATACTGTTCACCGTATTGGGAAAAGCTCTTGTTGCAGACTGTTCTTTTTATCTCAAAACAATGTTTGATTATATAATGTGATCTCAAATAAAATTTTAATAACTTTTAAGTGCTAGTTATATCCAAGTAATTTGGCAATTGATACTTGCTGTATTTTTTGTTCAATATACGAATTTTTAAAATTCAAAAATCCATTTGTGTAGGTGAGAAAGTATTAACTCAATTAATGCAAATATACTTTGTTCCGTAACAGATTTAAAAGCTATAAAAATTATATTACCAATATTCGCAAAAATTTGAACTTACTCAAATTTGAATTGTTAAAACTTTGTACGGTTCCACATGTTTTGTCACTAACGACCTGTGTTTTAGGCATTCTACCAAATTAATATTTTTTTAGAATCAATATTTTAAATGTATATACGTTTGGATCGTACCCGTTATGTGTGTTTTTCATTTGTGATTAATTTCTTTTGTATAAAATATAATCGATCGATGAAAACTGTTTATTTTGTGTCAGTTCCGTTGCATCCATGTGATAAAATGACTGAAGATGCCGAAAGGCGAATGCCGGGTCGTTAATTACAGTAAATATTCAAAATTGATAATTTAATTCCATCAAAAATCATCAGTCGATATCATAAATTATATAAATTTACATTTTCAATTTAAATTAAATGTATTACTTTATTATTATACAAAAATATTTTTTTTTCTGGTGATTGTGTCTAGAATTAAATTGATTTGATTGTGTCACCCCTAGATTAGAAACTTGTGGACCCCACTATAAAGATGAAAGATCCACTTCGTCAAACAGACGTCGGAGGCACCAGTGCTGTAGCGAATCTAGAGCAAACAATGCCAAGTAATATTTTCGCATAGCTTAATATGCCTTGATACAACCTGATTTTTTGAAACATGTCCGGTCTCGATAATAATGACATCTCTCACAAAGACCTCAAAATATTTTTTGTGGTTTTTGAGTAGATAAACCTTTTCTTGGTTTCGTAAATAACATTTCTACGTCTCGCTTTTTTAGAATTGGATGAGTGAGACAAGATATAAATTAATGTCAAATAAATCCATTTTTTGAACACAAATTCACGAATTGATTGTATAATCTATTTAAAGCCGGAGTCACTCCAAATGAATTGAAAAACTCCAAAAGCCTTTATCATTATTTACATAACCGGAGCATCAATGCTTATTTCACAACTTCACTTCTATCAGAACATATTTATTTCACACGCGTTTCAATATATTAATTTTGATAAAAAATGTGTAAAGCAAAAAACGTTATTTTTTTAACTTCTAAATTTCGTTAAATTAATTTAAGCGTGAATGGGTAATGCTTGTGGAAGACAGTCGGCATCGAAGGGGTTAAATGACTTCCGCTCTTTATTTATTATACCCAGTGTTGAAAATGAGTCTCACACTCAAAATTACCTCGCAACAGTTGCGTTTACTCTCTCACTCCCACCGCATCTAAATGCATTGTGGGAATTACGCCCCGTCCCTCTCTGATTACCTGTGATATGCCATGCATTGTTCTCAAATAACACTCTTCAATGTCTTTGTTGAAATAAGCGATTTTGAATCATTTTGTGAATTTAATTGCATTTCAGAACGTTTTTTTTTCTTTTTGTAAAAATGTGCCATTGGTTTAGATAAATTTTTGTTCAAATACTGGGTGGAATACAGTTCAAGCTGAAAATAATAACGTCTTTGAGAAAAAAAAAATGTTTTGTATTGATGCCACCTTGTGATTCAGTGGCGTGCAATAAAATGTTTTTAAGCATTTTTATTGTCCTTATTTGAATATATTTTTAAATCAATTTGTGAAATGTTACATCAATTAATCACGTATAAGTAAATTAAAGTTAAAGTAAAAATGAAATAAAAAAAGAAAAATCATGAAATATTTCATTCAATACACTGTTGCAAATTAAAAAAAATATCATAGTGTAACTAGCAAGAACAACAATGAAACAGAACAAATATTTATCTGAAATTTATTTATATGAAACTTATACGGTATATAGTTGAAAGTTATTTCGGCTTCCGCTCTCATCAGAATTATGTTTAAACGTATATTTACTTATCTATATTTTGCATACTTTTGATAATTATCATTATATAAAACTAAGATGTTAGAACAGAAGAGAAGATGTATTGTTTACCTTTTCTACACGGCTCTATATAGCAAAAGCGTAAATTTAGGTTTAAACATAGTACAAAGTGAAAAAATAGCAAAGTATTTTAGTTCTACAAAATTTATAAGATATATATTTGATAGCTTTTTCGGCTTAAGCCTTAATCAAAACTATCGAAGGCGTAGGCAGAATTTCTTATAAATTTTGTAGAACCAAAATACATTGTTATTTTTTACCCCTTTATAATGATGTTCTACCAAGTAAATGTCAATGCTGTCAATTAATTGTCATAATGTGTGAGAAATAGCCGCTAATATCATTTAAAGCCGTGTAACAAATGTATTGAAAGAATCAACTAGCCATATATTGAAAATATAACGCAATGAAAGTATAATGGAGTATTTTTCCGCAGAGCTACAGAGGTACATATTAAATAAATGGATGACATAACTTTTAAATAGTATTACTAAAAATAAAAATACCATAAAGAAAATTAAAAAGAGTTGTTAAATTAAAGTTATTTCCAACGCATGCATGTATTATAGAAAATCACCGAGCGGAACGGTGCGCGTGCTTTTCCTGTAAGGGTAAGTCAGTAATTTTTGGCAGTAGCCGACTACGGTCGTCCCGAACGGTGCGTTAATAATCTTATTGACATGTACGAAACCGAAAAAGTGCGCGAAACGACTTTGGAATACAAAAAAGAACTTATAAACAAACAAAAAAATATCATATAAAGTGACAGTGAATATAAGTGACATTGAGATTTATTTTTAATATTTTTTGATGAAATATTGAAAGTTTTTTTTTTTTGATATTGATGTTGTGAGAACGGTGGAGAACTTTTTACTAATTTGGATTTTTCATATCGCTTGGTAAAAACATATATTTTTTAAGCTTAAGTTTATTACACTGAGAAATAATTAAAATCAATGATTTTCTTGACATATATTATATTAGTTTTTATTATATATATTTTTAAATCCTGAAACTAAAACATATATATTTTTTAAAACAAAAGTTTCTTGAACTACCGAAAGTTCAATTCACATTTTTTTGCACTTGATAAATCGTCCAAAAATTTAACTGAACATGTGCAAATAAAAAATGTTAAATACGCATACGTGAGTCATTGATATTCATAGTGGTCTAACTGACATTGATAAAAAATGCTATTTATGGTTATTTGGTGGAGTATATTATATAAACATTAGTAATATGTAAGAATGAACCATGGGAAAAAATGAATCATTCGCAATTAATAGTGTTGCAGAAAAATATATTTATTTTAAGAATCTATTCATTAATACAGGCATTTCGTAATTTTCTCACTGTTGTATATTTTTAATCTGCATTTTTGCACGTTTAATATTAATTTCTACATTCATTGAACGTATATAAATTTAAAACATGTCACCAATAAAAATAAACTCATAATTCATGATTAAAAACAATCTGATTATTTCAGTTAAGATTTTTAAGCTGTTACCGTAATTGGAACAGCTACCAAAAAAAATAATCGGCAAATTTTTTTGAGATTCAAAGTTGCAAATAGAAAATCGCTTGTTGAAATCATGAAAGTAGAATTTCATAAAGTATTTCGATAAAAAGGAATTTATTTGCTTAATTATGAAGTGGCAACAAATACACCGCAAAGAGAATGACTACAACGAATATATTCTACAATATATGTTAAGGTGAAACTGTATTTTCACTACTGAAAATATGGTTTACCAATTCTTAGATAGTGAAACTTTACACCCTGTTAACGTTTGTACCATAATTTGTCTATGGATTTGATTTTTTTATTTTATTTGGTACATACACGTTACAAAAATTAGAAATTATTAATTGCTTTCGCAGCGTTCAAGATATAAAAAAAATAACGTTCAAAATTAAATGAATAAATAACTCTAGAAAAAAAAGGATAGCAAGAAAATCAATCAAGCAAACTCACGTTAAATCTACTTTAAAAATAGTATTTGCTTGAACTCACTTTCGTCCTCATGAAACATTTCGACATCCAAAGTAATACTGTTGAACATTGTTAATGCTCTTACCATTGGCAGACTGTTTCTACACTTTGGAAGAACAAACGATCGATGTCCACAAATTCTCACAATTCAATTTTATCAAGGATGATAGGATTCTCATTTTGGCCTCATATAAGACGGAAGAAATATGTGGCGAAGTACATAAATGTTCTGAAACGAATTTAATATCAACGTAATGGCCTCATTAAAATAAATTTGTTATATGTATGTTTCAATTAATGATTTTGTGATCAGATATGATATGAGAATGTCATAGAATGCAATTTTACTGAAACGAGTCAATCGTTGTAATATATAATATTATAAGTGAAAAATAGACAATTTATATCAGATATTTTAAGCTAACACTAAGTAAATTGATGATCAAAAATTGTCACTTCTTAAAATAGAACATATTTGATTTATTTATCTACAGTAGACCTTTGAAAGAGTATAAAAATTCAAGCAAAAAGGTGCGATAGTAAAATTATTGGTTTCATTGTTTGAAGTGACATTTACTTCGTAGAATTCCATTATAACACAGTGAAAAATAGCAATGTATTTTAGTTCTACAAAATATATAAACATAGTTGATAGTTATTTCGTTTTCACTGGGTGTGGAAATTATTTGTTGTTAAAAGATTTCTCCGGTTCAATAACAATGCAGAAATTAAGAGGAATATCTTAACATTAAAGACGTATGTTATGTCAATCATTTTTGAAAAATGTCTGATATACGAGCTATCAATGTTGGATTATTCTTGCAGTAAGCGATTTTTTTATTAACTTATTGTTAAATTATGTGCTTTTGATACCGTGTATTGCTAACGATATATGTATAAAATTTCATAGTTATATATTACACTTCTTTAATGCATTATTTAAATTTAAATGAAGAATACTCAAAACATATTTATTTCCGTTATTTTGTAAATTTCAATCAAATTTCAGATATTCCGTGAAAAACGAAAATAATTTTGAATTTGCTATTGTAACGGCGATCCTGGAAAACGATAAGTGAATTAATTTCGCTTTTATATTATATTCTAACCAATGACAATTTTTTTATCAAATTCTGCGTAAATTTCATCTAAATGGTTCTGCTTTTTTTACAATGGTTTCATAAAATTTTCTTTGAAATCATCAAACAATTTTTTTGGCTATTAGTTCATTTATAGTCGAATGATAAAATATATGTTATTTGTCCGTAGATGTTCCTTAAAATACATTTTTCATAAATTTTGTTATTTCAAATAGACAATGTATTATGATGAGAGATATTTTACGTTACCAACGAAATTCAAAATAAACAAAGGTGAGATCAATCATGTGATAAACTTCAGTATATACAAAACATATGCTGATGTGGACTAGCAAATTATTTTTTAACGAATGTAAAATGCTTTTATCATATAAGTAAATGCAATATTCCATAATACGGACTACAAAACGATTGTTTTCGCTTGTCTGATTCAAGTCAGACCTCAAAACATAATTGGATAGTAAACACAAAGAAACTTGACTACTGAATTATTAAATTATCATATGTAAATGTCTACAACTGTTGTCACTAAAACATGCGGCTTACCTTTTGACATCTTCAAACACTTTCAGATGAACTGAAACATAAATTAATTATATATTTAATGTCATTTGTTTAAAATAAAAATATTTTGTTATTAATATCGAATATATTTAAAAATGATTTCAGATCTCAATTGATATTTTATATACTAAAAACAGAACGTCATATTACCATACTAGTCTTTTTCTAGCTCTGTTCTATCTGTCTTTAATATCTTCGTGGAGTAAAAGTTTAACAACTAAGTACAGTTGTAGTAAAGAATCCTTAATTCATCGCTTGATTATTTTCGCGATGAGCGAAACCGGTTATGATCAAAAAATTTATTGTCGAAATAAGTACTAAAAAATGTTTTTTATTATTTAAAATATCATGCTTGCCTACTAAGAAATGACAGTAAACACCTTAAAAGTGAGTAAAGAATCTGTCAATGTAACTGTATTTGGAAGACATATGCTTCACGTTGAGACTGGACATTGATTAAAAAAAACAATGTAGTTACTAGACTCGATTATAATGTCTGTCAACAGAAGTTTTTCTACTAAGACTGCTTGTTACTCAGTTGTTCAACCCTTCTTTTAAATACAAAGAGCATAAGGATACAAAGGATATGTGTAGGAAAAGATGGATTGATAAGAAATTTTAAATATCACAAACAACTATGTCCTCGAACAGAATTAATAAGTCAGTCGAAAAAAACCCTGTACGTTACAGAAGCCAAAGACGTTGAACACTGCACCACAGACTAAATATATATGAATAAGCTCTTTTACTGTCTTATCAGTTCGAGTTTATCCATGCATTTGAACAAATGAAGATTACTAAAAGAGAAACTCGGGTCGTTAGTGGCAATACTCATGGAAAAGTACAAACTTTGAACTATTCAAACTCAATCAGTAAATCATCGTTTTTTTCAATAAGGAAAAAAATGTTCGATACTAGCGTAGTTAGTTTACATTGAGATGTATTTATACATTAGCGAATTTGATGTTTACTAAACAATTCAAATTATTTGTGATTATTAACGATGACATAAAGAAAAATATTTATCGTAAGTTTGATAAATATTTATCATCGTGCCGATTTTTTTCTCAGTTGAAACTGCACGAGCAAAATGATAATGGTTGAAATTGATTACTGTGCCGTTGACGATTGGCCCTGTGTATAGTTTTGCACGGCCATTGGTTTAAACCTTCAAGGGGACATTTCATGGATTGATATTTCAAAAGATTTGCTTAAAAATTATAGATTGTTCACATGGCGTGTTCATCCAACTGTACTCTCACTAAACAATCTTATTAACTATATAATTTGCGTAAGTACCTAATTAAAATCTAACTTGTTACAAGTATACATAAAAGAAAATATTTTTTTATTCAATTCATTGTATTTCTTGAAAATATTAGTGTTAATGATTATATGATAATTATTTTTAAACTCATAATGGACATTAAATGTAACACGGTGAAAAAAAAGCAATATATTTTAGTTCTACATTTTTTTAAAGATAGATATCTATCAAATATCACAAAGGATTCTTAACAAACAAACTAATATATGTCGGTCGCCATTGCTCAACCCACTACAGGGGGCTGTTTTGTTTCCGTAATAGACCATTGCCGTGTCATATGTAAGCTTATTGATATAGCCGCCTTTTTAATTTCATATACAATTTTTAGTTTCATCGCGAGCAAGAAACAGCTAGGTCGTTAAAACAAGAGAGAAGAAGTATTGTGTACCTTTTCTACACAGCTATATATAAATAAGCAGATGTTCGTTTAAGCATAGCTCTGACGATGGCGTGATCCGAAATGGCTGTCAACAATCTTAAAAAAAAACTTTTAGAAATAAAATACATTGCTTGTTTTTCACCGTGTTATAATGGAATTATATCAAGTGAATGCCAATTTAATCAATAGACTTTCAATTTGTTGTTAAATTAGTTGTCATTTAGAACTGCTTCAGTTCTATTAAATCCATGTGATAGAGCGGTATTCCGTGACCTTTTCTCACATACGACACACCAAAACACTTCCTAGAATTTTGCGACACACCAAAGACTAAATATATAGGTATTAAATTGTTAAACAAATTTTACAATAGATTTTAATTAATACGTTGTATTTGATCGCGGCACACCTGTATCCGGCTCACAGCACACCAGTTGCGGAGCACTGTTATATAAATGCCTTCAAATGCTGAAATTTGAAATCTGGACCGTGAATGACAAAACCTGTGGAAGTGTACACAGTTTCAACAATCCAAACATCATTTAAATATTGTATGCATAATTTTCTTACAATTTATGTTATTGGTTTTTGAAAAAATATTACTGTTTATAATATAAATTATATGTCTCTTTATTATTAAATAACATTTACATAAACAGTTTTGTTTTAATTTGTATTGTATCAGTTGATAATGCTCGTGATGAGCGAAACCGGATAATATTAAATTGTGGAACACTTTGTACGACTCCACATGGTTTGTCATTAACGAATTGGGTTTCGCCTTCCGACATCTTCATGCGTTCTATCACACAGTTGCAGCAAAATTGAATTGTACGTACTGATCAAAGAAGAATTTGAAAATAAATGCTTTTTTTTAGTGACTTATTTGATGTTTAATATAACAAATATTACGATATTTTTTTTAACATTTGAAATGTGATATATAGTTTATATTTCTACTTTTCTGGTTAGTATTTAATTTGGATACTTCGTGAGATCAATGTAAAGATAAGCGTTTTCATTATATAATATATGCTCAAAATTGGCGAAAAAATCTCATGTCGACAAAAAGCTCACATTGTATTGTACACCAACGCATTTTAAATCGATAAGCGAACGGATATAAATTGGTTTATCGGTGCTGTTTTTTATCATTGTTTTCTCAATTCCAAACTCGAGTTGTAAATTTAGTTAATGCGTATATGGGTAACAAACCCGCCATTAGAACTTCCGGGACATAAAGCAGTATTAGCCTAAACGTTCTCCTAACTGAGCTTAAAGCTTCAAACAGCTGTCACGTCTAATTGTTTTATCGTAAACAGTTTCGTGAAGTTATACAATAATGAAAGTCAATTTGTTTTCCGTCTCTGTGTTCGAGTTTTAACAATTCGTTTTTTTATATTCGACGGAATCTCTCGGTTCGCATTTGATAGGAAGAAAAAATCTCCGATTAGTAAATGCTCGCGAACTTGGTGAGTCTTGTGCGTTTCCGAAATAGCCCAACGACCGAATCGCCCCCGCGAAACCAAATTAGACATGCGTTAGGCGTGAATGAGATAACTAACATTAAAAGATGACTAAATGGTATCGATTATCTGCTGGATGAAGGTCTCCTGGAGATATTTTTGGTAGCTTTCAGCAACAACTTAAAACCTAGAAGAGTTTCGTATTTTTGAATAAATAATTGAAGGTAATCTCCGTTTTGATTGTAAATATGTGAACACGAGCAAGTTAATATTCGTGTTTTTCTCATACGTAGGTAGATTTTTTTTATATCTGTATCGTATCATTTCATCTGTATAATTCGATTTAATATGTCAGATGAGCGCAGGGAAAAACACGTATGCCAAATAACATTAATTTTACTTTAAGAAACAATATTTGAAGCCTAAAACTGTACTTGTATTTGAATATATTCTGTTAAATAGAGTAATGTATTTCAAAAACGTTATGAGTAACATTGTTTTTCAAAAATTAGTTAGGTATGCAAACATCTACGGAATATTTAAATGCACAAATGTAATACGAAAATCTCTCATGTATTTATATTATTATTAAAGCATTTCAAAGCATTAAAAAAATACATTTATTATAAAAGCGTTAGGAGCTTTCATTCAAAAATTTGGATTTCATCAAAATATATAACCTTAAAGAAAAAATAAATCAAATGTATATTACATGAAAAAATTTCTTTGTAAAATTTGATAGGAAAGATATTTTTCACTCTCCTGAACAATTACAAAAATATGACGTTTTTGAAAAAGACGATTTAAAATTGTATCTCAAAGGTATGATTTTGCATATATCGCTAGTTGAAAGCAACAGTGAGATAAATCAAAAATACTAGTTTTGAGATGGTTGTATTTAGGTGTCTGTTTCAAACTATCAAAATATGTTTGTAAAATGCAATTTTTTGTATAAAATTATTCCAATTATCCTACGCGTTCAGTGTTTGATCGTATTGGTTTAGCTTGCACCAATTATCTGTCATTCTTATCTCAAAATATAATCTTTGCGTTTTGTCTCACTGTTGCTTGAAAAAAGCTATATTTATATATTCAAATGATCGATATTCAACTTTGAAACAATGTAAAAACCTTTCAAGAATAACTCGTTAACAAGATTAATCGTTAATGAAAAATATCACAGGCAATTGTGTTAATTATTATTAAATTGGTTTTAGCCGGCATCCAGTGCTTGCCTTGGGATCTTTGTTTTCCTGTAATATGTGTTGTAATGATATATAGACGATGCTAACTGTGTATTGTACGTCAGTTCTGTTGCACCCGTGTGATAGAATACCTAAAATGCCGAAAGGCGAAACCCGGGTCGTTATTGTCAAAATATGTGGAATCGTACAAAATTGTAACAATTCAAATATGATATTGTAATTCCACAAAGCACCTTCAGTCGATATCATAAATTATTTAATACAATGTTTCAATTCATTATTATTTTACGGCACACTTAAAAAAGCGCTTCCTTGTAAAACTTTTACCGGTAATGAAGCAATATGCGTTCGTTTAGAAATAATTTAATTCCCAGACAGGTGTTCTTGCTCCTGCTATGTTGTGGCGGGACTCTAGCCCGGAACCCTCGCGTTTCGCTTGAGCTACCTCACCAACCGTCGGACATCTGCTGTGAGTTGAATTTTTATCCACCCATTGACAATACCTATTTGTGAAGTACTTTTTTATGTAAACTTTATGATCAAGAATATGAAAGTATTTGCGATGATTTTTTAAAAGTAAGATTAAGAAAGTAAAACTGTTTGAGTCATTTAACCGGATCTCTGCCAGAGACGTGTAACTGCGGCCTATAATTCCGTGAGCGCAGTGCCGGCCATACAAAATCCGCGTATATATACGATCCACTTAAGACATACTAAAACTGAACAAGGTCAACAAATTTAATAATTTGAATATTTCAACAACCCAGCGACATCTCTTTGTTTTATACTTACAATTGACATATTTTGTATTAAAATCACTGAAATATCAATTTTAAAAAGAGCTTCCATGTATAAATAAAATCGCGGCCTTCTGTATCTGACCATACTAAAACTTCAGGCATAGAAAGGGTTGAAAGCAAAAACACTTTGCTATGTTAGTAGTAAATGACGACTTTGTGCTTCATGTAACGATTTTTAAACCTAACATTATACATAAAAATTTATACAATGCCACATGTTTTGTCACTGACGACTCAAGCTTAGCATTTTTCGGCATCTTCCGGCATTCTGTCTCACGGATACAACAGAACTGACACACTATAAACAGTTTGCACCGGTTTTATGCAAGAGAAATTAATCACGAATGAAAAACACTTTCTAGCTTTCGGCTAGGATCCCTATAAACAACTGAAATAACTTTCAATAATATTGATTTAATAATAATTACACTCAATTGTCTGTGATAATATGTATTCCATGAAAGAAACAGTTTGCATCGGTTATATACCAAAGGAATTAATTACGAAGGAAAAACACAGATTATGAGTATACGATGAAAGCATACATACATCTGAAATAACTTAATAAATAAAATAAAATTAAAATAATATAATTATTGATTTGATAGAATGCCTGAAGATTCCGAAAGGCGAAATCCGTGTCATTAGAGAAAAAACATGCGGAATCTATCATGCGGAACATATACTCACTATTTAAATTTGATATTGAATTTTAATTTAACACCCTCAGTCAATATTATAAATTTTACTAATATATTTATAATATTAGAAGCCAGTCAACCGACATTTTCAAAAAATTGCATTTACCAAAATTTGATTCTAACGATTAAATATGTCGGATTCTGCATGTCATTAAAAGTTGCAACGTTCTTTTCGTATGGTATTGTCAGGCTTGAAAGGTTATTCATTTGTCATGGCATATTGATATATTAAATGATTTTTTAGTGCATATATGTAAATATCTACATATATTATGTCTTTTAAATAATAAAAACACATTTTTTTAGTACTTATTTCCACAATATATGTTTTGATCAGGACCGGTTTCGCTCATCGCGAGCATTTTAACTGTTTATCCGATCTAATTTGTGTTACGTTGAAAAATGTATGAAATAATCGGAGTTAACTCAAAATAGTTTATAATTTAAAAGAAATAAATCGTAATATAGCATTTCATCGGAAATTATTAAGACAATTAACAGTTGTTATCAAGTTGTTTATTACTTATTTTTTGGAGAATTTGAGAGTAAAAGACTTTTCTTAAATTAGAAAAGGAGTAAAATTAGCCAAATATATGTATATCAATGCCACTCAAATAAAGCGAACTACTAAAAACATATTACTTGCTACGATCGATAGTTTGCAAAATGTCATTAGATATTCATAACCTCAAAGTGTGACAGTTTCGAAAAGGTGACACCTAGATAACTATATACATGCAAAGTAACAAAGCATTTTTATAAACATATATATTATACAGAATTCAAATAACATATATTCTATAATTCTTGTAGAGCTTTTGAATTATTAATTCGTTTAGTATTATATATATAATTTATATGTATATATAGGTATTTATTTTTAATATATGTATGTACACATCAGAAACAACCGTGCCATCGAACAGAGCTGATAATTTAATGAAAACATTCTAAGCGCATTGGGTTTCGAAGCTGTGAAATACGACATGGAAGTTAACGATTTTGACCACTTCACCACGGACCCGACAGTTGACTTTTTACCCTTAAGCATATACGTATATTTACATAAATTCATTTTTTATGACTAGTCAATTGTTTTTTGCTATATATTTTCGAATTACTTCATAACGTTCACGGCCGCTTAATATTTATATTCCAAATTTCACAAATTGGACCGATAGCAAAATCAAATACATTTTCCGAGAAGAATTTTCAATCTTAACGACCAGACGATTTATAGGGCGACCTTATTCCACATATTTCAGCAACACGTATCAATACATTCGAATCGCTGCCTGTTACAGCTTTGACCGCAACTCGCGCCCAGTTGTGCCGGCGAACTGTCGGGAATTATATTATCGCGACCTATATTTAGAGCGCCGGTCATAACTGACCGTGTATTTTGCACATTTGTTTTTCAATATCGTAATAACTTTCATGTAAGCCACGTGTGAATTTATTCTTGTTCTATAACAGATTTTTAAAAAAAAATAAGTAGGTAGAAAAAAAAATGTCGGATGCCGAGTGGGAAGTTAGAAAGTAATTATTCTCGTGTACCAGAAGGACTTTGAATTACTCACAGCATGATTCAAAAATTTTCTTTTCTTTCAGAGCTTTTGTTGTTTTGTTGTTTTGATCACTCTGTACTGCTTGCTTTGGCAGTCGTCAAACATTGGATGCATATGCATATACACAACCGGTAGTTTGCACAACAATATCGATTCTTTCATTATAATAGCAGATAAAATATTCCTAATCGATCAGTAGAATTATTAAATATTTGTATTTACGTTTTTATATCTTGGGAACTTGACTGTCATTTTTACGTAAGTTTTTCCGAGTGATTGTGTTAATTTGTCATCATTGGATAACGTCTCCTATTCCTTATTCCTTTAATTTCAGATAATAATTGTTCAAATATTTTTGACGTTTCAGAGGCATTTTTTTTTATTAATTCAATTGGAATTTACTTGATACAAATCCATTATAATACGGTAAAAAATTGTAATGTATTATATTTTATTCTACGAAATTTATAAGCTATATAGTTGATAGCTATTTCGGCTTACTCTCTCATCAGAACTATTTGTCGCCTATCATAAAAAAAGCTTTCAATTATAAAACTTATAAATTTTGTAGAATTTAAATACATTGCTATTTTTTTACCGTGTTAGAGTAAATTTTGTTAAACAATAAGAAAATTCTTTCATGTTAACCCAAAAAATTACTGTATTTATTAAATGCTGTAAAAATATGAGAACAGTGACCAAATATGTTACATATGACAAAAGACGGTTGGAAAATAATTGTGTGTTAATTTGTCAAGCATGCAAAACTACGTCTATGTCACGCTTAGGTTGCAGAGCAATATGGCAACCTTAATAACATTATAATAATTATAAGAACTTTGTAGTTGACCTGTGGAGTGGCATGCGCGTACCGGTACGTGGGCGAATTTTTTTTTCAAAAGGGGCATGCACGTACATGTACGTCTGATAGAGATTTTTTTTAATTGACGTACTATTTCGAAAACGGATATGCTACTGTCATTTAGGGAATATTTTTGAATAATTCTACAATTTATTCTTTTACCTACTCAATCTACCTATACAATGATTATTCTCTCAAAATATTGACAGCTCAGAACGACGCTATCACAAACCAGCACATCGTGAGCGGAAGTAGTGATTTTAGTATTACTTTTTATCAAAAGTGTAGTGTTTTCTGACATTTGTTTGTTGAACTTTGGAAATAATTATACGCTTTTTTGTCTAAATAACTTATTCATTTTTTCAGGGACTGGACTTATGAAGAATATATTAACAAAATAAAGCAACAGAACTGACCCTAGTTCTGTTGCATCCGTGTGATATAATGCCTGAAGATACCGAATATACCGAAAGGCGAAACCCGGGTCGTTAGTGACAAAACATGTGGAGTCGTACAAAGTTGTTCAAAAAAAACCTTCAAAAAAAGCACCTTCAGTCGATATCATAGGTTGAAATATACCTCGCCCTCTATCTACGCCGCCATTCGACAGGTTAAAGAAACGCAATTCAAAAGTGTCGCTTTCGAAAGAATGACGATATTTTTATGTTATGTCAAATGTATAATACTTGGATTAAAAAAGCATATTTGATTTCTTCATTCCAATTTTCGTGGCAAATGGATTAATGTTGACGCGGACAGTGTCCACCCGAAATAGCTGTCCTATAAAATTCACGACACAGGCAGAAATAATCTTGTGTTTCAAACGCGAAATGAAACTAAGAAAATTATTTCAAACGTGACTGCTTTTGCAATTCGTTTGGGTATATGAAATCACCATTATTATTTCTAGCCTAGGCGATTTGGACGATTCGCGGAAGGAGAGCTATGATTACGCACAACCACTGGCGACAGTTTTAAAATAATACGGCTCGGCGACACAGTTCTTTATTACTGTATCATAACACTGTCGATGAGCAATCGCCAAAGATGTTGTCAGAAATTATCACTCAATCTTTTACTGGTAAAGTGAATAGTGATTCAATTTATCTATTTTAAAAACAAACGTTACCTAAGCAAATGTTGTAACGAATTAAATTATTTTTTTATTTAAGCATGTTTCACTATTAAGATGATAAATATTTCAGATAAAACTTATATTGAACTATTTTAATTATTAGGGACTATTTTGTCCCTAGGATCCCAATACGAAATGGATTTTTCAACTGATTCTCTTCCAAGGAATGGGTGTTCGTGATATCCTGAAATTCCCTTCAATCCATTCGAATCAAGCAAACGATTGTAGCAAGAGCAGAACATTGACCATTAGCCCTGTTCTACCCTAATCATTTACATCTCTCTCTTTGTAAATAATAGGTTGAACATCTGAGTAACTAAGCATTTCTCGTAGAAAAAAATTCTGTTGAAATACGCCTATTAGGATTTAATTCTGCAAATTTTTTTAATTCTTTGACTTTAGCTTCATGCGATCATATTAAAGTAACTTTAATGATTTCACCAAAAAACTCAATGATAGATCTCTTTATTTATATTGTTTTTATTAATTACACCCCAGCAAAGTTGCAAATACAAAAAAATATACATGATTCCTTTCTAACAAGAATAGTTTTTTTTTAAATAATAAAAATACATTTCTTATTACTTATTTCTACAATATATTTTTTCATCGGGACTGGTTTCGCTCATCGTGAACATTATCAACTAATATTATATTACATGTAATAAACATGTGTTTATATTAATTAAAATATAATACCTTTCCATAAAGAAGTGACAGTTAACACCTTAAAAGTGAAGATTAGTGTTTTAAGAAATATCGATTTTATAATAATAATCTTTAAATTTTCAACTGAGCTAAATCGTCAAAGCTTCAAAAGTTTTGCAGTAAAAGCTGACATTATTAAAAATGTGACTTGTTATCCTGTCTGATTCGCCACTGCTTCTCATACGTTGATTTTATTCGGTGGCATGCAGTAGCGTAACCAAAGTTACCTTGGAACTTAATGTTTCGGAAATACAACTAGCCAAGACATTGTCACTTGCACTTCATTATGCAGAATATCTCATAATTTAAGCAAAACAAAGCGATTCTGAGCTTTTTTTGCTGTTTTTGAGTGAAAAAAATAATTATATCTAGTAAAGACATATTTTAATGTATATTTCATCACTAGATGTCGTACTTAATTTATGATATGGCCTGTCTGATGCGTTTAAGGAAAGTGATGCAGCTTATTAGTTTCATGAATTTCTTTCGCTGTTATAACTTAAATATAATAATAATGTGATAATAAATAATACTTTGAATGAGCGAATAAAAATGTTCACTTTGTACCCAAATAAATAACTGTCACAATTTTCACTTTATACAATCGTCTCCGCTTAATAGGTACACTGATTAATTGAATCCGTCAGCTATTTGCTATTTTATTCACCGTGTTATAATGGAGTTCCAGCAAGTGAATGCCAATTCAATCAATAAATCCTAAGGAATAAAATACAAATTTTATACTAATTTACACAGCCCTGGTTTAGTTACTTTGCAAATTATTAACACTTTTTTGAGTTGATAATCCTTACGATGAGAGAAAGCGATCCTCATCATAAAATTTACTTTACAAATAAGCAATAAGAATATGTTTTTTTATAATTTAAAGTATCATTGCTTTCTATCAAGAAGTGACAGTTAACATTTAAAAAATATTTATAAGCACTGTCTTTGTTTCGTTCAATATGTATTATATATATTGAATGTTGAAGAACTATTCTACGCCATATTGTTTACAGTTAGGTTATATACAAAAGACAGAAAAAATACCCTTAAAAGTCGGTGGAATTGCAAAACAGTAATAGAATACAGTTTCTTGAATGGAAAGGTCTTGAAAGGGATGATTTCATTGAAATGAAAATAAGATAAACGGTTTAGATGTCCGCACACACTTATTCTATCTTATACTACATAGATTTCACTCAGCATTTATCGTTCACTTTCTTTTATCGATGTAATAGAAAAAAACGTTGTTGTCTGAACGTGCCAAACAGTATAATAATCCAAACACCATATTTTATGAAAGCTTTGCCAATATGATATAATATACCTGTGATGAAATATTTTGCATTCGAATTCTGATCTTACGTTCCAACCAAATAGTATTCATTTTATATCGTACCGGCAAGGTAACCATAAGAACAATTAAAAATAGTTACGCATTTATCTTTCCTCAATTTATTGATTTCTTCGATCTATCGCCTTTTAATATTTTGAACCAATTTTAAATATAATCGCTTTTGATGAATATTTTTTCATTCCCATATTTTAAATATTCCAAAGATATACACATATTATGCATTTATTAAAACAGTAAGCAAATTTGAGGGTTCTTTCTTTCAATGCAATTAATGATCGCAACAAAAAATTCGAGTATATAGTGTTGTTTTCAACATTTTCTGATACAAAGATAAGGTTCGACTTTTGTCATGGCGAGCATTATAGCGCCTGACTCAATCTTGTGTTTTATTTATTAAATAATATCTATAATACGCTGTTTTCTAAGAATATAGAATTATTCCAGATTAAAAAAATGTTGCTTAAATATCGCCATGTTTGAAAAACCTCCACAACTATACAATGATTTTAATTTATGTGAGTACTATGTATAATTTTGTTAAAGGAGAGATTATTTAAATTTTTATAAATCTATGTAGTATTTAAGACCATACTAAAGATTCTAAAATGCATAGTTATAAACACGAAGTTTTTAAATGACATGCTACATCAGCTAGACTCAACCTTTTTACCTCCGTGCCGCATTCCGTTTTTTGTTTCTTTAAGTGGGTCGCAACATATTTATGGTAAACTAATAACACACACCATACTGCATGTATTATGTATTATGATTTCAAAATAAAATTATTCAATTTATGTAAATATGCACATGTTTATGCATTTACGTATTCATGTATTTTCAAAGTAAAAAGTAACAATAAACTACAAATAAAAAACAGTAACGAATCCAAAATATTTAATTATTTTGGGCCGCATATAAGAGCTGATTGAACCACGTGGGCCACAGATTGAATATGGCTGTGCTATATAAACTTAATTGAATTTCCATTGAAACGCTCAAAATTTACTTCTTCTGGTAGATAATTCGAAAATTTATAAATTATTCTTGATTTTTAGAGACGTTTTGGAATATGTTCTTTGTTAAGTAACGTTCATCAGGAACAAACAAAAGATAGACAGTTACGCTCTAATTTTATTTTATACATAAGTTGGCTTATGTTTTTTACAATATCTTTATTTACTGGTTTAAGAATCGATAATCAAAATATTGACATGTTTTGTTGAATAAGTTTTCGCCAAGCGAAGATTGTATAAATGGCGGAAAAAATATTACTGAGGCATTCCGAAATTGTTTCGGCAGAGTTCTATTTTGGCATCTGACACTTGGCACGACCACCTGTTTGTTCGTCCGCCATTCGCTCGCGGTGCGGCATCGCTAAAAACGCGTGCGATTTTACCGACTCGCCCCGCTAATTACTGAGCTCCATCTACTGTGTGTACGAAAGAGATAACAACATATGTCTTCTGTTTACAGAGTTAAGCTTAGTATTAATGTAACCCATTCAACAAGTCTCTTAAATTAATTTTTCTTTTTATATAAAATATTAATCAGGTGAAAAATAATTCATGATATCAACACTGTTGATTGATGAAATTTCAATATCAAATTTGAATTGTTAAAATTTTGTACGATTCCACATGCTTTATCACTAACAGCCCGGGTTTCGTCTTTCGACATGTTTAGGCATTCTATAACACGGATGCAACATAACTGACAGTCAGTGTGATAGAATGCCTGAAGTGGCAAGTTAAGTAAGTGACAAAACACGTGGAATCGTACAAAGTCTTAACAATTCGAATTATTTAATAAATAAATTGAAATAGGGTAATAGAAATACTTTAAAAATAAATACATTGATAATAAAAAAAAATTAAATCAAGCTCATAGTCAACGGTGCTGAGAAATTTGATCTTCATACCGAATTCAAGGTCATGCGGGTATTTAATATTGTTAGTCTCTTCTACCCTTAGCACTCTCTCGAGAAATTTAATTTATCAATTAACTATCAATTAAGCATATTATTATTAAGAACATGCTTATATTGTAGAAAAGAGAAGACTATATGAAAAGGGTTGTTAAAAGATTGACTGTCGACCGACCTTTGTAAAAATGTTAAATTTTGAAATAGGGGAGCACTCACTTTGGAGTGCGTATTGTCTCACGGTGAACTGAATACTTTTAGCTATGAAGAGTTTATTTTGAAAAACTAATGCTATTAAGTAATTTAATTAATTTTGTGTACACCCAGTCCTTTTTTTACGCGACACATTAGTTCCAGAAAAAGGCGCGTAAAAAAATCGCGTAAAAAAATTATTTCACGCATTTGCATTATATTTCTTTTCATACCCTAAAACATAAATTCGCATAATATCCGATACACTTGTCAACATTTAGAAATTGTATGTGTATTTAAAAAAATGGAATGCTTCACAAAATTAAGTCTTAAAAACAAACATATTATTTTTATTTAAGAAAATAATAAAACGTACATACATGCCTAGCATCATATATAAATGCCTTCTTTAAAACAAATTTGGGGAAAGAATTGCGTAAAAACTAATGAAGCGAGTAAAAAAATGTAGCGGTGCCGTCCAAAAAAAATCGCGTATAATCGAATTCACGTAAAAAAAGGACTGGTTGTACTAAATTTATATATATATATTATCAAGGCCCAATCCAGCGCTAAATAACCTGAAATATCTTTTAACAAAATAATAATTACCATATTATTTTAGAAAAAAACTTTGACACTGAAGTTTGATTCCATCGCACGGATGCAACTGCAATGCAAATGCCTGAAGATGCCGGAGGGCGAAACCCGGGTCGTTTGTGATAAGACATTTGGAATCGTACAAAGTTGCAACAATTCAAATTTAACTGTATGTTCGTTAAAATAAACAACACAATGGTATCTTATAATTTTCATATATGTTTTTATAAATAAAATTTTTGCCGTCCCAAATCTGCCACTCCGGATAATTACCACATTTGCCCTAATCTTGATCTAGGTCTGCAATTTGTCACAGTTAGTGTTTTTTATATACAAAAACTGGTTAAAATTTATCGGAAAGCAAAGTTTATAGCTATTAAATTATAGCACTTTATATAATGACAACATTTTCCATTCAACTATATTAAACCAATTTGAATCTTTCAAAAAATCAATTCTAGAAAAAAAATGAAAACGGTTTGAATCTCTGTTAATAGTTATAATGAAATAAAAAATCTAAGCAGGACTTTGGAGTCGTGAAAATCGACCGACTCGATTAGAAAATTTTGAAAAATATCTCAATGAACAATTTGCGGGATTGGTTGGTTGATATTTAATTTAATGCACATAAATAGGAAAGGCATTTAGTAAATAAAATTAAACTTTTTCAAGTCGGAGTAGTGTTTGTAAACGACTCCACTAAAAAAAACATCCCTAAAAATCAGTTAAACATTATTTGATTGTCAATTAAAATTATTTGGGCACTCTATTTTTTTATATAAAGTTGTAAAAAATATGAACTTTAAAAATTTCTTTTACTTTAATTTTTTTTTTTTGAATAGGTATTAAGAAAAATACTATCTCAACATTCAGCTTGACAAACAAAAGAATATTTTTTAAATCCAATATAAAAATAATACATTTTCATTGTTCGTGACAAAGGTCCAAAGAAAAATTAATTATATTTTACGAATCCCTTCATTGAATAAATTATTAAGTTGGCAATGAATTAGCGTTTGAATACCTCAGAATAATTCGCTTCCAATTTTGACCCCTTACTAACCGCAAACAATTCTTTTTAACTTTGTAATTAGCACGTCGAAAAAGAAAAAAATGCTGTCTTTAAACAAATATTTATATAACAATGAGGGCCATGCTGAAATTTTATTTGTTAATTGGTTTTGCTTAATCTGAATTTTTTTTTCTGTTAAGTACATCTGATTTGATTATGCTGATTGTACTCATAGAGTGGTAACGAGTCTAAATTCTACTCTGATTTGCCAAGAAAAACCAAATTAATTAAGTTTGTAATTAATCAGGTTTGTTTTTGAACATTGTCGCTTACATTGTAGTCGCTTGCATCGTCGTTTCGATACAGAGAGAGTGCGTTATATTTCAGTCAATTTATCAATTTTGATCAAAGGCATAGATGTTTGCGATCATTAAAAACTCCTTTCCACCTATTCATCCGATTCTATAAAACAAGGTCCAGCAATAAAGGATTCGCTTACGACTAGACCTGTCCTTGCCTTATGCATTTATACCCATTTTCTTTGTGAAAGCGAGGTTGTGAAACTGATCAATATTACATTTAAAACCCTTCTATATCCCCTTGTTCCCATCTGGCCTGACAAGATTCACATTTGGATGGCGAGACGTATTTTTATAAACATCTCATAAATAATATATCTAAAAACTTTTTTTCAGTTGATAATGCTCACGATGAACGAAACCGGTTCTGATCTTAACATATATTTAAAACTTCATTCCTTTCCATCAAGAAGTGACGGTTGATACTTTCAATTTGATATAAAGAAACTTTTGAGATAGATGTTGCTGACAATGATGTCCCCACCACTAAGGAAAATAACCGTTTATACTAAAACCCCTGACTTGTGCCTTTTTATGAAGCTCTAAATAAGTGTCTCTCAAACTTTTTCACTTCACGGCACACTGTTGAATGAGATTTATTCCATGATACACCAAGTAAAAATGTTTTATAAAAGTAAATTTTACTTGTAAATAATAACAAAGGAATCTTAATAAGCTGTGTCATCTTACCTCTGTGTTGCATTGACTACTATATACGAACATATGTGATAAATTGAATACGTTGATGCTAAATTTAAAATTTGATAAAAATAAATTAACAATTTTTCAGCTCCTTTCTTCGCGGTACACCCTGAGACTTCTTGCGGTACACAGATACAGGCACTGCTCTAAATAAAGCAGTTATCGTTAAAAAAACTTTTGTTACAATACCTTTATTAGGAAGCCATATTCTATCCTCATAAAAGTGTACCTTTTGAGAATTTAAATGAATATTTCTAGGTCGGCTGTTACAAGAATTGCACGTATACATACGCTTTTCTCAGTAAAGCCTATTAAAGCACTACGACATTGCACCGTATTAGCCAGTGAATGAAATTATAAACTTGTCTTTCGATTTGGACACTTTGCCAAATTACTTAATTCGCGGCGCCACGGTCGCATAACGTAATGTTTTATTTGTGTACGTTAATTCAGAATCTATGTCGAGTAAAAACATATCCTTCTGCAACCAATATTGAATTCAAATTTAAGCTCTTTATTACCTAAATAAATGTTGATTATAGATATATAGTTGATATCAAGTTATATTTTAGACTTGCAACGTTCATTTACTTAATTAATAGATTGCAATATAAATTTAATAGAAGTCGATAAGACTTTGTTGTTTGGCATTTAGTTTGGAAAAACTTAATTTTAAATATCTTTATGTTTAGTTTAGGTTTGTCGTGGTCGTGAAAAACGAGTGACTCCGATTATTTTTCCGATTGGACAATTTTTGAAAAATGTCTCAATGACCAATTTTCTAAAGTGGTTGGTTGATCTTTAATTTAATGCACCTTAAAAGGAAAGGTAAGAAAAGACCTGACAAAAATTATCCTTTTTTTAATTTACCCTGATTGCACTACCTCTACAATTAATTCTACAGACGAGAGTAACAAGCACGCTTTCGAATTTTTTTAATGCACTATTTATACACTCGAAACCCATTACGAATAATTTTAATGAAATTCTTATTCTATTATTATTATATTTCATTTACCGGGGATTGAATTTTGTTAAGTCCCAAAATTCCGAGATTGAATACACTAGTGCTAACCAAATGTATTTTTCTAGTACTATCTTCCTATCTTAACCATTTAACTGCAACTATTTTTGTAAAAGTTATATGTGTTAATGTTGGATATTTTCATTAATTTTATTTATTATTGATAAAAAATAAACATTCAATTGAAATAGATTTATGAAAATATTCATTTCGGGATTCGATTCCCAAAGCTCTCAACCGAGTGAGACGAAAGCGCTGCCACATTGACAAGAGTGACATATTACATTTCAGCAGTGGCTTACAACCTTTTTCACATAAGGACTAATTTATAATTGTTCAAGAATTGCTGATGAAAGTTTAAAAAAAAAACTATACAATACATCTTCTCAACAAATTAAAAATGGTACATATACAAAAAAATGAGTGTTGACAAAAACGAACACGCTTCGCGTCAACTGCATGGTAGACGGGCCATAGAAAATGAACGCTATGCGCACTGTACTCTCAATATCTAGTCAAGTTTGACAGTTATAAATAATATTATATTTATGGAGCACAGTGAAATCATGGTAAAATACTAAGACGTGACACATTGTGAGAAATTACTAACTAAAAAAAGGCATAAGAGTATTTATTAGGCATTGAATTTTTTTTTAAATCCTGGCTCTCCGTGTCTCATGATATGAATGCATCCCGGTATTTAAAAGGTTAAAATTTACTGTCAATATTTCCGTGGATGATGATTTTATATTATAAAATTTTTAGTTTCCTAGTTCAAAAAAGCTAAGCACTCTTGTAAACTATTACTTAACAATCAGTTAAATAAAATTAGCTAATAACCTTCGTGCATGATAATTGTCGTTAATGAAGTAAATCCATTTCGCAAGTAGTAAGCACGAATTTTATTATTTTTGGCACACATTTCACTAAACCAATGCCAAAAAGATAATAAATCTAGGAAACATAAACTTACTGGTATTTTGGACAACTAAGTTCCGAGACATTTCATATTTACCTCAAATAATTATCACACATCATACATGTAAAATTACACGTGATTCCACATCGCATCGTTGTCAGGACAATGCAATAATTGTTGTGAGAAACTGACAGCTGTATATGGGGTCCATTTATTTTACTCTATGATAACATCACAAAAAATCGAACCTTTTTCATTGACTATCAATACATTGAAATAGATACGATCGTTTGATTATATTTCACGGTATTATTTATAGTTTGTTTATGGCCACGATTCACTATGGCTGGACAAGATGTCCGCCATTTTAAATCCGGCTCGTGTTAATGTGTTTACTTAACCTTTTGCGCTCGAGCACTTTTTCGTATGTGCCTACCAGCAACTCGACGCGTTTTTTTGTGCGAAAATCGCATTCGCTACATGAATCAAACTAATAAAAAAAATATGTATAACATTTAAAAAATATATTTTTTTAAATTTATTCTGTAAAATAGACATATAGTGAATATAATGTACATATTTTTATTTTATTTGTAATTTTTCATTTTATGGTATTTCACAAAGCAATCGCCAACATGTAATCCTGGCTTATTTACACAGGTCTCGCAAAACAGCCGTGTTTCCGATCTCCCGCCAGAAATTTTTCTATTTGAACATACTGCACAATCCTTCTTAGGCTCTGAACGTAATATATGTAATTTATCTGCAAGACGGTCTTCTGTAGGAACAGTTGAAGTACGCATTCGGAATCCACCATGCATTTCGATGACAACACTTATTGAGAGCCGACTATCTTTGGCTATGATTTTTTTATTAGAAAATGACTCCCCAATGATCTACTATTGTGATCTAGTTGAAATCGACCAATAAAAAATGTTAAAAGTATACAAAAAATGACTTTATAAACATGCCGCCACTGCGGCATCCGAGTGCAAAGGGTTAATTTATAAACACAACAGATTTTATGATACCTATGTTTTTCGGATGTACAAATTCAATAATAATAAAAACAATCGCATAAGGCGACCAAAAACATTATGAATTTGTTTTAAAAGAATGTTTTATTTTTTTATTCTTTATAAAGAATCCTATAAAATTTCACTCATAAAACAAAAAATATGACATTCTTTATTTTTAAAAAATATGACATTCTTTATTTTTAAAAAATATTATTTCATAATATTTTTTGTTAAAAGTAGCCTTGCGGTATTATCATTGTTTCCCACCTATACTTTTATTTTAATAAATTATAATATGTTTTTTTTTTTTTTTGCAGCTCGATCTTCACACGTTGATGGGGTTATACTACAGTGTGATTGAAAATACGATGTTTATTGAATTTATAACGTAAACATTATAAAAATAATAAACAAGACCTAAACTTTTTGTGAATATGTGAATTTATATTATTAACACTGCTAATAATATCTAATATAAATATTCATTTAAAACTGAGACCTTCAACTAAAAAAAATATGAATTGTAAATATTTAAAGAAGCTACCAGAAGGACGAAGTACTGTGTTTAGAGTTTTAATAAACAGTTAAAATTAACATTTATTTAATCAAATATTTGAGTGATCGAAGATGATTCAAAGGAAACATTGAGTTTGAGTGCTCATTTGTGACTTATTGTAACATTTTTGGTGGACAACAGAAGATTAACAAAAATGGCTCTTCGTGTATTGAGTCTAGTTATTTTGCTGGTTGGCTGCCACACCGCGGTGCAAGCTGGTGAAGGTAAGACATTAAAAATTATTTTTAAAATATATTTTAATACTATTTACAAAATTTTATATAATAAATATCAAGACAAGAAAATTCATAACAACTTTCAAATAATTATCAAGACCTTTTATTACCAATTCGGCTCTGGATCCTTATTGCGTTCATCTGTCAACATCTTGTCCTTTATTGACGTTGATTCTTAGTAGGGGTCGAACTGAAATAACTTTGTACGTTCAATATTATATGACTACAAATTTGTTGAGTCAATATTCCTTTAAATTGTTAAAACTTTGTACGATTACGCATGTTTTGTAACTTAAAAAAAACGACCCGGTTTCGCCTTTCGGCATCTTCAGGCTTTTTATCACACGGATGTATGATATCGACTGAAGGTACTTGATGGAGTTTCAATATCAAATTAGATTTGTTGAAACTTTGTAAGATTCCACATGTTTTGTCACTAACAACCCGGATTTCACCTTTCGACACTTTCAGGCATTCTATCGCACGTTTTTGTTTGCTTAAATGACTATTACCTTGATTGTATATGTTAATTTCCAAATCCCTCTTGCTTGATTATATATTTAAATTTTAAGCTCTCAAAAAGGAAAATTGATTACTTTCATTTGTATAAACCATGTTATATATACATAACTTTCAATTTTAAATAACCAATACACTTTTATAAATACAACCTTTCATATAATATTGAAATACTGACAAAAGATATCCATTTAATCACTTGTAATGTGTTAACTGTCACTTCTTGATGGAAAGGTATGACGTTTCAAATAATAAAAACACCCTTTTTTACTACTTATTTCCACAATATATTTTATGATCAAGAACAGTTTTGTTCATCGCAAGTATTATCAACTGATGATTTGACCATAAGTACGATCATATAATATAGAAAGAAGTACTAAAAATGTTTTTTTTTTGTTATTAAAAATATTCATTTAAACTGCAGAGCTTTCATAAGCTTAAAGTTTTCACGTTATAAACTTTCTTTTACGAAGTAAATAATTTGTTTTATTATTTTTAATATAAATTGTGTAAGTATATGCAATGTTTTCTGCCAACCAAGAAATTTGTGAAATTCCAAATTAGGAGCGAAAGCTGTTCAATAAAATTATATTATCTTCCGACGTGTGAAATTATTCCACAATAAGTTAAATATATGAGCACAATTCCACCATGAATAAAAAAATGACGTTATTAAGAGGAAATTCTTATTAGTCTTCATTCAAAGGCAAATTAATTCTGTCACATATTTGTGGATAGGAATGCACACTTTCCTGATGGTGTCATCCGTAAAAAATATTCATGAGAGATATTAAAAAATATTTAGCGCCTGCAAACCTTTAAAGCGAATATGATTTCTTTCTCCCAATCTATCTGACAGCGAAATAACGAAAATACATGTATTTTTAGTCAGTGTTTCTTAAACGATGGGCTGTAGCACACTTAAGGTTTTGAAAGCTTTTATCTGAGACCGCAGTAACATTATTTTAAACGCTTATTTGTCATTGATTCTTCAATAAATGAGGCATTTTTTTTTAAATATGAAAAGATAATTACATCTTCATGAGTTGATTTGAGAAAAATATTGCAATCAGTACAATTATATACATATTGGTTCAATAATACACGAGGTTTACAAGTATAATTTCTACAATTTATTTATTTTGAGATCAACACCGAGTTTAATTTGTACTTTGTGTTGACAGACAAACGCTATAAAAATCTGGAGATGGATTGGAAATTAGAGCTTGTAGATATATACTTTTAAGGAGTTAGCTGTTTGTAATAAAAATTGTATATGTCGACATAGAAGATTATGTAGATCGTCATTTTTTTTATAATTACAATTTTTACAATTTATATTTTTAGATTTTAGTATGTTATCCGAATATATGTTCGTTATCCGAACACAAAAATCTTTGTTCGTAGTCCTAATTGTTAGTTAACCAAATAACTTCTGTGTTTTGATAGTTTTATTCAGCATTTATTATCTTTATATCGCAATACATAAAGGACATACATACAAACATTCAAACTGACATTAATTTTTATCTGTTAAAAATTAAACAGCTGCAACTGCGAACAGTTTTAGAAGCACTGTTTTAAGTAATATTGGAAATATCTAACAGATGTTAGCAACACAACGTCAAAATCTAGCACCAATGGCTAATAAAGTAATTAATCGTGCCGTAAATAGATTGTATTTCAATTTAAAAAAGAAACGATTTCGTCATGAATATTTCAATTTTTTTCCATCCATCTGTAGCAAATGGCCTCCAATAGTAGGTGCTCAACAGATGTTTTTATACGATAACTGACAATTACTTCGTTTGTTATCTTATTTTGTTTTTAAGAGAGCACGGGCAAATAGGATTGCGCTAAGAGAGGACTTGTGTTTCGTTTACCGCTCACGCTACGCCGTTAAAAATAAATATATGTTTTTTTCATGTAATGAAACTTTGCAGTTGTGTATGTTTCAATCTATCTGCCTCACTCAACTCTTCAAACTGAAATCTAAAACGAGTGACCGACTAACAATTAGAATGTAAAATTTTATTGTATTTTAATGTATATACCAGAAAAAACACAATGCTGACTCTGACATTGACTAACAACACGACACCGACTAAATTATTATATATATGCATTAAATCAAAGACGAATCAACCAATCCGGCGAATTGTTTATTGATCACTTTTAAGACGTTAACTGTTACTTTTTGGTGGAAAGACATGATATTTGAAATAATTATTGCACTTATTTCCACAATATATTTAATGATCAGGACTGGTTTTGTGTTCGTTAACAATGCTCGCGATGAAAGTACTAAAAAGTGTATTTTTGTTATTAAAAAAAGTTCATTGAGATTTTTCAAAATTGTCAAATCAAAAAGTAACCGAAGTCGCTCGTTTTTCACAACTCTTCAACTCCATGATATATACTGTTAAATCCGTTGTAATTCCTGATAGTTTCAATATATGTGCCCATAATGATGAAAGTGGCGTAAGTCAAACAATTGAAAAATAAAAATCTTTCCATTTATTTCGTTTAACATTGTCGTAAAATTATATAATCTACATCAAACATAACCAAAATACACTAAAACTATAGAATTAATGCAAAATGCTGTGCTTACTTTCAACGGTACGCAACTTTTGTTCATTTTGATAACAGCCTATCATTGTTCTTTACTCTGTGTTATTCGCAATTCTGATTTTGATTTCATTATAATTATAATTTTAAGATATAGACTGAAGGTGTTTGATGGAATTTCAATATCAAATTTAATTTTTTACAAATTTGACAAACGACCCGGGTTTCGCCTTTCGGCATCTTCAGATATTCTATTACACGTATGCAACAGAACTGTCTGTAGTTCTTTTGTAACAATTCAAATATATTATTTATTTATTTATATACACACGTTACAAAAATTACAAATTACAAGCTCATTGCTTTTGTAACGTCAAAATATTTAAACATTTAATTTTGGAAATTAAATAAATAAAAACAAATAATAAGGATATAAAGAAAGTCAACTAAATAAACTCATGAAAAATCTACTTAAACACATTAAAAAATAGTATTCGCCTGAACTCACTTTCGTCCACATGGAATATGTCGACATCTGAAGCAATACTGTTGAACACTGTTAATGCTCTTACCATTGGCATCCCAATTGGCAGACTGGTTCTCCACTATGTCTATTATGTCATCATCATATATTGGCTCATTTTTTTACATTACATTACAAGTTATTATTATATTAAGAAAACATGACTTATGCACTTTCATAATTATGGCCACGTATATTGAATGAATTTTTCATGCCTATATATCCCGAAAGCTGTAAATTATCTAATAGAAATTGAATTTGCAAAATATAAAAGCACACCCGCCATGAATTTATCATTTAATTACATTTCTTGGCGCTAAATTTAGAACTCCATAATATAATATATTGCATACGAATTTTCCGAGATATAAAATGTTGCATGCTCGCTCGGATTATTTCGGCGAATAAAATTAGATTTGCGCCAGAGCGAGAGGCGAGTGTTGGCCCTCGGGCGACACCGACCGAGACAGGGTATGGAAATCTTACAAATAGGAGCTTTAAACATCATAGACTTTCGAGTCGGTATACACTTTCTGCAATGCATTAATGTAAACATTTACGTATGCTATTTTCGATTTCATCAAAAATCTGTAAAATTTTACGTGAAATTGGCTCATTCTTACTATTTTTTTCTACGAACTAAAAGAACTATAATTACGCAATTCGAATTTTTTTCTTGGGCTATGTATCATTTAACATAACGACACCAGCAAAAAAAGTTTAGTTTTTTTGTTGGAGCTTAATGAAATTTCAATATTAAATTTGGATTGTTGAAATTTGTACGTTTCCACATGTTTTGTCTCTAAAGACCCGGGTTTCGCCTTTCAGCATCTTCAGGCAATGTCACACGGATGCAACATATCTGATAACTGACTGAAACCCGGGTCGTTAGTGATAAAACATATGTTATCGTACATAAATGTAACACTCAAAATTTACAGGATAGAAGCATTTGTTCATTTATAATATATTCATATATTAAAACATTATGTTCCATTAACTATTTAAGTGCGGGCTATTTTGTAAATTAAAATTTTCATACTCCTTACTTCTCCTAATGAGATCTTTATGATTGTTCAGAACTCTTGGATGGATTGTTGATTTATTATATTTTTTTTTGAAAATTATTTATAGATGATTCTTAACATTAAGTTTTGAAATTAATTTTACAATATTTGTATTTGTATTGTGCGATTTCCTGTAAATTGTTCCTTAGTTTTTTTTAAGGTGTTAACTGTCACTTCTTGATGGAAAGGCATGATATATTTTTTGATCAGGACCGGTCTCGCTCATCGCGATCATCAGTTGATAATGCTCGCAATGAGCGAAACCGGTCCTTATCGAAAAATACATTGTGGAAATAAGTACTATAAAATGTGTTTTTATTATTCAAAACATCATAATCGGTTTTTCATGGTATTTAAAACCAACAAAAAATCCTTTTAAAAAAACATTTTAAAAGTTTAACAGTCGACTTACAATATGTGCACGTGATTCCATTAAACTGTTTATTGTTAATATTTATTTTCATTGAACTACCGTTATATTTGAATTCCGGAGAAAAATTCATTTGGTTTTTTTGCCTTGTGTCTTTGGAGTGAATGGAGTTTTAATGAAACTATCAAATAAATGCATTGAAAAATCGTTCTCTTACATCAAACAAAATGGCATACAAAAGAGACCACATCAAGCAGTGTACAATGACAATGAATATCAATGAGATCCTTTAAAGCTCACATCCTTCTTTGAGGTAGCAATCTATGCTTTTTACCTATACGAACTTTCACAATATATACGTCTAGCATTAAACTTCAGGACTGAATTTAGGACGCTTATCATCGAATTGATTGGAAAGCTCGTTTTATTTAAAACATTCAAAATTATATAAAAACTATAATTTATGATATAGACTGAAGATGCCTGATGGAATTTCAATATCAAATTTGAATTGTTGAAACTTTGTACGACTCTACATGTTTTGTTACTATCGGCCTGGGTTTTGCCTTAAAGCATACACACGGATGCATCGGAACAGACTGTTAGTTCTGTTGCATCCGTGTGATAAAATGCATTAAGACAGGGTATAACCCACCACCGTCCACTACGGCCTAGTTTCTCAACCGGTGGTCCGGGGAGATTTTTGGGTGGTCCGTAATATGATATTATTACGATAATCAATCGAATTTTATGTTGTATTTTATAAATTTTAAATTATATTTTTTTGCTACTGTCTCTATTAATATACTCAATTATTCTTAAGAAATTAGTTATATAAATATTAATTATTTTATTCCAATGTTGATGGTCCGCAAAACATTTTTGGATTTTTCAGTGGTCAGCGCATGTAAAAAGGTTGAGAAACTATGCACTACGGCGACAAACTTTTCTCATCTGCTACTCGGTGTATTCCGCAGTGCAGAAACGTAATGCGTGTATTAAATTTTTGCCTGGAATATCTGAAAAAAAACTCCTCCAAGTTTGGTTGCATAAGCTCTATATTATCAAAGTCGACTTTTAAAGTTCGTAAAAAGAGCTTTTAAGAATTAAGCTCTACTTGCTTTGAATAAGATGACGCGAATTATTTAAATGCCTTGTTATTTGTTAGATTTGAAATCATGTCAGCGTGACCGACGAGGCTGACAGATTCGATTGATAGCTATACCGTCATAAGCAATTTTTCCCCTTATTTTTCTCATCCGGACATTTCCAAATGGTCTAATCATTATCCTGGATCAAATTTTTGAAATAATATCGCATTATCTTTTAACACACCAAGCTGGAAGAGAGATTAACAGCAAAGTTGTCATAGCGAGTCACGAATTTGGCTATCTTCATTTGCAATAGAATATTTATGTGTGTCTACTCTTGAATGGATTTTCCGATCGATTCTGCCAATTTTACTTCAAAACAAAACGAAATAATGCACCATTGATTAAGGGTACTTTTAAAAACAAAACCTTTGTTATATCTTTTAATTAAACAATGCCAAATCATATTAATTTCGCAAGCTTTTGACTACGCCATTAATCATTAACATCATTCAGAAACCTTCAGTCTCAGCATGTTTCAATTTTTTTTTATTGTTACATTATCGAGCAAATTTTATAGCAATATGTTTTATGAGTGATGTAATTTTATTTGAGATTGCCAATAGCCATTAAGATAAGCAGGGGAATAAATTCAATATGAAGGCGACTCGCGACTCAGTAATTGTTTCCCACACCCCACCTCCGCCACTGGTTGCCAAATTTCGACATTCTATTACCGATAAAATCTTTTTATGAAACCCAATTATTAAGCAAAATAGAAACACGTAGCTATAAACCTACTCGAAATAGCATGTGTATCAATCTTAGGCTTTATTTAACTGTAAAAATTATCACTAGTTAATTTTATCATGAAATTTTAGAAATAAAAAGAGCCCAACTAAGTCCATTCCCTGTGTTAAGCGAACAAACAAAATAATTCTTCCTTTATAGATCCTTTACGCGAGATTAGTAACAAAAAAAATACGCAAATTTCGCAAAATAGTCTATTACAACAGCAAAAAAATCTTAATAAATATGTTTATTAGAATTGATAATGAGTAAAACGTATGGAATCTTTTCCATAATTTCCATATTTTTTTTTATAATAATTTAATATTATCGTATAGAAAACAGAATATTTTAAATATTAACCCTGAATTTACCCCTGATCTAAGAATTTGCTGAGCCAATCTGTCAGAAGTAGTATGGTCGTTAGCCTTTGAACTCTCCTTTCTTTCGGACTATTTCGATCAAATTGCTGTGAGGAAAATCCTTTACCAATTTTCATTCTATAGGAGGACAAATGTGAATATATTGGCTAATCTGTTTGCAGAATCAAACAAAGCAATTAACAAAAATTGATATCAATTAAAGAAAACTTCCTAAAGAAATATCTTGATAGAAAAAAAAATATTTAATATAAAAACATCGAGATAATGAACACTTTTGCTAATAAAGGCAAAAACTAAAGCTTTAACGACTATTCTATTTGTATAAACGATTTCAAGCGCTCTGTAAATCGTTTTTATTGTCATAAGCGCGTTAACGCGCTCTATAATCCAACTTGACTGTTAAATAATCTAATGTTTTAAGCACAGCATTTTGAAATCTTAGTGAAATATTAAAACGTGAACTATTGTCAAAAACTATCGTCAAAAACTATCGACCACTTTTAAGGGTTTGATTTATCAAAGAAATTGCCAGCCCTTCGGGTCTTTCCATATAAACACCTCCCGGCACATAAAAGGTTAAATGTCTTTTATAATGTTAACAATATTCACAAATTGCAAAGGCGTTTAGGTAGGTAATTTTATTCATTAACAATAGAGGTAGACGTATTTCGTGGTAAGTTGTATTCGCTATTATTTTTTTAAATAAGTTTCCTGTGCTTTCAATATTATAATTTCGACCATGTAGCTTTATAAGTCAAAGCTCTTGAATGTTCGTCTTGTTGGGTTTTGTTATCAACTAATATCTACCTCAGAATAACTTATTTTTTTATAAAAATAATTGAAAACGTTCTAAGATTTTTATATTCTCGTTCTAGAAAAGGAATGACACTAGAACGATTCGTTACGATTACAATACGGTGAAAAAAATATAGCAATTTATTTTAGTTATACAAAATTATTTTTTTAAGATATAGTTGATAGCTATTTCGGCTCACGCCATCGTCAGAACTATGCTTATACGAACATTTTCTTATCTATATATAGTTGTCTAGAAAAGGTACATAATTCATCTTCTCTCCTGTTTTAACGACTTAGCTTGTTTCTTGCTCGCAATAAAACTAAAAAAATTAATTGACACTAAAAAGGTGGCTATATCAATAAGTTTACATATGGCACGGAAATGGTCTATTACGGAAACAAAACAGCCCCCTGTAGAGGGTTGAGCAATGGCGTTAAATAAGTCTTTTACATTTTCGTTTCAAACATGGAGCGATCAGCTACTAAACCGACCCTCCATGAGTTTCAATCACTCGTTAGTTATTTTGAGTTTTTCAAATCACAAATTATTATGACGAAAATTTCTTTGATAATAAAATAATATAAATTTATAAAATATTAATGATCTCACGTGTGGCTCTGTACGACCTTGGTAGACAAAAACCTCATCCTTATATAAAATATACTTACGGCTTAATATTGATTGACAACTCATTTTAGTTATGTAAAATTGAGAGCTCAAGTTTTCGTGTATCACTCAGAAAATAGAAATCGACTTCAACTGGGTGACAGCTACTTAAAATCTGTTTTCTTTGAAAATTAAATAAAAATATTCTTCGAGATTTTTTTATATTTATTTTTGGATACAACAAAAGTTTTTGACTTGTTTGAGCGTAGTGACTTAAAACATTCATAAAACTGTTGACATCAATCAATTATGAGAAAATAAAATTTTGAATAAACAGTCTTGCAATCATATGATATAAATTACAAGCTAACCTATAATAAAAAACATTTGACAATAAGTAGGTGTACAAAACCAACGGTACAAGAATTAAGAAAACAATTCATATACATCGTTGGATTGCTTGAAAATTGTTTTATTATTTTTTGAACCTTTGGTTTTGTACACCTCAACTCTTTGTCGTTTGGTTTTCTATACCTAAACTCGTTTTGTATATCATGTCAATTTTTTATAAAAATCGATTAGTTTGCAAGTACTATCAGTTTATAATGCTTGCAGTGAGCGTAACCGGTCCTGATTATCGAATTTCGTGTGGAAATAATATCAAAATAATGTATTGTTATTATATAAAATATCATGCCTTTCTTCCAAGAATAGACAGTTTACACCTGAAAATTCTGTCTATATCTGTGTTCCTCAACCTATTCACACATGCGCACCGGTAAAGAAGTAAAAAATCACGGACCACCAATTCTGAAATAAAAATATTTTTTATGTAATATTTTTTTTAGAAATCTTATATTGTGACAAATGAACATAACTATAACTAACATAAAGCAGTCTGATACAATGTAAGTTTAAGAAAAACATTGTTCTTTTTCCAACAATTAATGCGAAACCTACTGTTGTATCTTTATTAATATATTGGATCTTCTTAGCTACAGTGCTGTCTTTGACAGTTATTATTAAGTTCCTTGGTGTCGCGCCATCTCAGCAATTATTATTATATAACTAAAAATAAAAATAAACGCGCAGGTGAAATAAAATCATATATTTAATATTTCCGCATGGTGAATTTTTTAAAGTTTGGTATATTGTTTGGGATCCGACGGAAAGTCTCTGCGGCTTGGCAACAGGCTGCGGACCACTGGTTGTGGAACATTGGTCTATATGACATGACAATAAGAAATTTAATTTAAAAATCAACTTTGCCACCACAAAATCCTCAGTAAAATAAAAGGTCGCAGTTGGTTTTCTATTTCCATAAAAAATACATGGAATGAATTAAAACCTAATTACTAACCCCATGTAATATTCTTGCAATCTTATGCACATTCCTTTTGAAATTACACATTAGTTGGAAAAAATATATTCTCTTCGGGCGAGTGGGAAGGCCGAGTAGTTTGGTGGATCGGGCTGTCTACCCGCAAGACAGGATTCACGCTCCGGCGGGTGCAAGGCGTGGGATTCCAGTATACTCTAGCTCCGTCGACCGATACCTGAATACATAAATATCATGTCGAGGGTAGAGAGCTGCATAGGTCACCGATAACTTCTATTTCACGTCGATTGCGCGTGACTATTTGTTTACTAATTCCTTCTTTGTTAAGGCCAAAGTATTGCACATGAAAATTTTTCAAAAAGTTAGTTTCTAACGTTAATAATAATTCGCCGATAAGAGAACCCAAAAGCAGATTTCCATAATACGAACATATTTAATATAATATATAGTATTTGAAGCGTGTTTATAATTGGACAGTCAACCAGGACTTCAGTATCGGAATATCAGCGGCAACCAACCTTTATTCTTCTGCGCTTATCCACCTGTTTAAAAAGACATAATAATATAAACAAGTTTGAATTGTTACAACTTTCATATTGAAATTCCACCAAGCACCTTCAGTCGATATCATAAATTATATATACAAGTTTTATATAATAATGACTTTATCGCAAAAAAACATGAAAACTACAATTAACGGAATAATAATAAGGTTTTGCTAATCTACGATATGAAGTTTTGTTCATTTGTAGGTATTATGGTATGGAAATTATACTTTCATTAAAAAGTTTTGGCCCCTCACTTTGCAATAGTCTGCGCCTACATTGTTGAAAACCGCTGCATTAGATACGTCAAATTGAAATTTACACCGTATAACTTCAATGTAAAAATATTAAAGACTACCACTACGAAATTTATATTTTTCTGGGACTTGAATCCACGATATCCATCAAAGAAAACAAAGGCATGCTGATTGACTGATTGTATCTTAAAGGCTTGAAAATAATACCAGAGGATTGTAAAAGTATTTTGTGACTATTTTGGGCCACTAATTAAAGCTGGTTGGGCTGACGGTTGAGTATCGCTTATGTATACTTGACAACATAACCCTTGCAAAAGAAATTATGCGAATTTTTCGAAATTTAAATTAATTGTTATTTTTAAAAAATAATAATGTTCTTTTACCCTTTATTTATTATGCAAAAAAAACATGCTCTTCAGCATTGTGCATTCGATACACACAATACCAACATGAGTAAAATACAATTTAGTTTCTCAATCTATTTACATCCGCGGACCACCAAAAAATCCAAAAATGTTTTGCGGACCATCAACATTGGAATAAAATAATAAATATTTATATAATTGATTTTTATTAAAAACAATTATTTTTGCAATACCGCATGCTGATTTACAATATTTAAGTATAATAAAACTAACAATAAAAAATAATATATTATTCAAAAATCCATAAAATACAACATAAAATTCGATTGATTATCAAAATAATATCGTATCGCGGACCACCGGTCGAGAAACTATGATATTATATATTATAGAACACGCATAATGAAAAGAAACGAATACACCAATGATAATATAATTAAATATTGCTAAAATTTGTGTAAGTAACGCCGACATATTGATATAATTTTTAAAAAAATCCTAAAAAAACCAGGGCTGTGCAGTCATTATAAAGACGCGACTCCATCTGCAAATATAGCAAATTAAATTAAAAGAAGTTATTGGTTGTTATACTTAGCTTGACAAAGAGGGTAAAAAAGTATATATATTTTACCACAATGAATGTTTATTTCTGATGGTGAATAAAATCCTTATTCTAATAATTAATTTACAATAGAGTTGTTTAGGTGTTTGAATAAATTGTTTCTCAAGCCGTGGCAAAAGCTTATCGATTTTAATCTTTACGGTCAACGGTCGTAAGACTGCCGATAAAGCGTTTATTTTTAAGGTTTCCTTTGACTTGCATATGTTTTACATAGCAAAGAGGTAATAATTAGCATTCACACAACCGCTATACTGACCAATTACACTTAAATCTCGTTTAAATTCAAGTGCAAAGTACTTTGACATACGGAAATCCGCATGCTTGAAATGGTGCATGTTAACACTCGCAAAAAACACAGTTATAAGATTCTTCTTAACATATCGACTGAAGGTGTTTGATAAAATTTATAGATCAAATTTGAATTGTTAAAACTTTGTACGATTCCATATGTTGAAATTCCACAGTTCATGATAAACATGTAATACAAAGTTTCAACAATTTAAACAGCTGTAAGTATTTGATATGTTTAAATTCTCCAATATATCGACTAAAAAAATAGCGTATCTAATATATAATTTATTTTATTTATTTGATACATACACGTTACACACAAATAAAAATCATAAGTTTATTACTTGTGCAACGTCAAAATATTATATTTAAAAAAATAATAAATCAAAAACGAAAAACAAGATTAGTAAAAAAGTCAACAAAGAAAACTCATATATAATCTACTTTAATTACACAGCAAGTAACAACAGCAATGTATATCTTATAATATTTATGGTGTTGATGAGGGCGTAAGCCGAAATAACTATCGACTATATAAAATTTGAATTTTGTAGAATTAAAATACTTTTGCTATTTTTTTACCATATTGTAATAGAGTTCTACCAAGTAAATACCAATTCAATCAATAATCTACTTTAATACATTAGAAAATAGTATTCACCTGAACTCATTCACGTCCAAATGAAATATGTCGATATCCGAAGCAATAAAGTTGAACATTATTAATGCTCTTACCATCTATGTATTATACTTAAAAACATACTGACTGCAATAATTAAACCTGCGAGTGTAAATTTTAACAGAAAATTAAATTTAAGTTCTTGCATCATTAAAATAACTTCGCTTTAAGATTTCTATGTAGTAAAAATTCAACTTATGACATCGATTGACGGAGTTTGATGAAATTTCAATATCAAATATTAATTGTTGAAACAGTGCATATTACTAAATGTTTTGTTACTCATGACCTTTCACCTTTCGATATATTCTTACATTGACATGTAAAAAATAGTACTGTCTTACAGTAAACTGTTAGTTTCGGTTAGATACAAAAGAAATTACACAGAAAAAATATAGATCCCAATCGAATCTGTTGATGCACCGATACATTGTTCCTTTTCCTTTATATATTATATACTAATAAAATTACACAGCTACGATTTTTTTTCTCGCAAATTTTTATTTTGACTTGCGAAACCCCCAGAGAGGTGCCGCGGAACAAACTTTGAAGACCACGTAATATCTGTTTTGACTATGTAATTTTAATTTTAAAACGAAAACGTGCATCGATATTATCGAAAACACCAAAGAGAGAAGCTGAAGATTTATTTACTGAAACTTGCGGCGGGATATGAAACCTAATACTTTCACTTACTTAGTGTGCTATCAGTTACTGGAAAGGACGAGCCACGTCTTAATGCGGGTTTGTTGACGACGTATCCATTGCATGCACTCAAATTATAATACAATGCAATATAGGAGCTTAAAACCCTTAAGCCAAAGTTTCACCCTTACAGTAAGACGGACTTTTGTAGGGGTGGAATACTTATGGGCGATACAATATATGAGAAAAGACTGAAGAAAGTTTTTTTTATTTGGACGTCAAATTGATGGAGCGAAGATCTATAACGCGTTTGCATCAAATAATTTATAAGTAATGAATTATTTTCTGCAGTATCTTTTTGTCATTGTAGATGTTAGTCGCTGTAGAGCTGAGCAATCCTCAGTGAATCCGGTTCACGTGGACACTATAGGCATTATAATTATATTTTAATCCTTAGAAACATAAATCTCACATACGCATACAAACTCACACACAGATACACATATGCACATACAATACGTAAGGAACGTCATTTTCAGCTGCCGAGGTCCTGTGTTTTGGTTTTCTTATTAAATTTTACTTAATAAAATTAATAAATTCAATCTGTTTTTAATTTGCCCATATCTGTGATTTTTTTTTTATTCACCATCTGGATTTCTTCTTTTGGCATCATCAGGGGTTTCGACACTCAGATGCAACAGAATTGACACCCAATAAAAAGTTTTCATTGATTTTATGCAAGTTTCAAGGATTCAAATTTTATATTGAAATTCCATCAGTTGATATCGTTATAACGATTAAATAATAAAAATGCCTGCAAATGTATATTTCAACAGATAATCGACGGAATTGAATATACGACATCGAAATTAAATGTGAGTTATTTTTATGAATTTCTTAATGCGAATTTGTTTAACACGAAACTAGATGTTTCCATCCCGTCCAACTCTTGTTAACCAAATTCCATGATTTTATCAACATACTTGTAAATATATATCATAAATACCATCAATGTGTTAGTAGACACAACGACCAATAGCGAAGTCGATGCGTTTTTGAAAGATTTTTACAATTCAGTGACCGTAGCCTAAATCTTCTCCCTTTACACATATTAAATCAACCCCACGTATGTGTTTGATATAAAATCATCCACCTTGACTTCCTTCATTCCCTTAGAAAGTTACTTTAGAATTATATTGTGCACCCAAGCATTTTATTTCCGCTTCCTGTATTGTACAATATTATCTTGAAAAATCTACTTCTTATCTTAGAACAGTAAGCCACGCCATAATAATATAACAGTCGCATTATTTTATGAAAATCAAAGATTGTCTTATGAAATATAAATATATTGTTTTAGTTAAAGCCTTAGACCATTAATTTATTGACATTATTTGAATTGGCATTTATTTTGTAGAAATCCATTACAACACGGTGAAAAAATAGCAATGTATTTTAGTTCTACAATTTTTTTAAAGATATAGTTTAGTAAGATATAGATCGGATAGTTTCGAAGATGGCGTGAGCCGAAAAAGCTATCAACTATATCATATAAAAATTTTGTATAACTAAAATACATTGCTATTTTTTCACCGTTTTGTGATTTATTTTCAGTTCATAAGCCACCCTTTTAAGCATTCCCATACTCAAAGGTAGATACATATTCTCTTAACTGTCATTTTATTTAAAATACAGATTTCAATATTGGTGAAACAATGTTCGTATAAAGTTTTTTTACACAATTGTTAAAGAAAGAAACAAATCTTAGGCAGCCAATTACGCTGCAATTTTTTTTTTTTTTTACACTAAGAATGCAAACCATAAATTATCATTTTATTTTATATGAAATCTGGTAACATTAAATAACGTAAGTATGCGCTTGCATAGGTGACATTGATTGCTAATATTGAGTCAATTTATTCAGTTGTAAATTCATGTTTTAGCCGAGATCTCGTCGTTTTTACGCATGACGAAAAATATGAATATTTTCTTATAAAATTAATATGAATGAATGATATTATATTTTGGGGCTCTTGTAAATACCCCCATATCTCTCACTGCCACGTTTTTAGTCATAGGTCTTTAAAGTTTAATGATACACAGATAAGATTGGAGTCACTCCTTCTTCACGACTTCGACTCCGAACCAACAGCCCTGGATTCAAAATAAGTTTAATTATCTTGATAAAAATGTAAAATAAAAAATATATATACACCCAGTCCTCTTTTTACGCAAATTCGATTATACGCGATGTTTTGGACGGCACCGTTACATTTTTTTACGCGATTTTTTCCCCAAATTTGTTTTAAAGAAGAAATTTATATATGATACTAGGCATGTACATTTCATTACTTTTTTAAATAAAAAAAAATATGTGTATTTGTAACACTTATTTTGTAAAGCATTCCATTTTTTAAATACACATAGTATTTAAAAAAAATGCCAAATGTTGACAAGTGTATCAGGTATTATGCGGATTTATGTTTTAGGGTGTGTAAAGAAATATAATGCAATTGCGTAAAATCATGGGATGTGTGTCCGCTCGTAAACTTGTTTAAACACAACGCATTTATTAAATTCGTTGAATAGCACTTTTCTCGGTCATTAATAATTCATATAAGTGTATATAAAATATTTTTTTTTTTTTGCACGAATTTCAAAGAGCAAATTTTGGTTTTTCATACGTTTCTGGTACTTTTTTACGCGATATTTTAATTTTTGGAACCAATTTATCAAATTATATGAAAGTTATTTTTTTTACACGCCTTTTTCTGGAACCAATGTATCGCGTAAAAAAAGGACTGGGTGTATGCCCAATTTTGTTGAGTGGACGTATTATAATTATTCCGATTTCAATCGTCTCAATGTGTTTCAATCCATTGATAAAATGACAATAAAAACTTAAAGAGTGACATACTTAAAATATGAAACCAGTGTTTATTTTCAACGTCGATGTCGGTTTGTTCATTGTTTATGAATTGGGGCTAAAAACATATATTGGAAATGGTCTTAATAAGTGCATAATTTTGACCTTCTCTCCAAGATCGCTTTATATTTAAAACAACAGATATTAAAGTGTTCCTCTTCTTAACAATGTTTACATTTTAAAATTTCCGTCTCACTAATGATTTGACGGGCGTACTGTACATTGAGCCGCGGTGACGACCTCTGCTTGATTACGCTAAATCCAAAAAAAAGTAAACGGATAATAATTCCGTCTCGTGACAGCTAGTGCTGGCCTCCAAACAGTTAGCAACCAGTTCTTTGAAACCTCTTCTAAGGTGATAACTGTCACTCGTTGATGGAATGACATGATATTTTAAATAATAAGAACACATTTTTAGTAAACATTTCTTCAATGTATTTTATGATCAGGATCGGTTTCGGTCATCGCGAGCACAATCAACTGATGCTGTTTAGTATACAGTGTTTTCCAGAAAAAATCAAATTTATATTACAATAAAAAAGTTACTTAATTTACAAAGTTTTCAATACTAACTATAAACACACTGCAATTTCGCAAACAATTTAGACTTTAGTAGTAAGAGGGATAATGTCCAATAAATAATATTTGAAAAACATATACATGAATGAAATTTCAGCCAAAAATGTGTTGAATTGCTTTTAATTTGTATCCTATCATCTGATAATGCTCGCAATGAGCGAAACCGGTCCTGGTCATAAAATATAATATGAAAATTAATACTAAAAAAATGTGTTTTTATAATTTAAAAAGTGTTCTGTAATGTGATATAAATGTGTGGTCATTTTCCACAAATTATAAAGTAGGATTGATATGTTTGTTAGAAATTTATTTATTATTTATTTATCTATTTATTTATTACAACTATACGGTACAAAACTTACAAATTATCAAATCAATGATTTTTCACCGTAACATATTAACGTATATAAATATAAGAATAAAAAAATTCAACAAATAAACTATAAAACAATCAATAGGATTGCAAAAAAAAGAAAGTCAACCAAGTAAGCTCATGAAATGTCTACTTTAACTGAAAAAATAGCATTCGTCGGAGCTCACTTTCGTCCACATGAAATATGTCAACATCCGAAGCAATACTGTTGAAATAGTATACTGACAATCATTTCTCAAGCCACCTTTGACTTACAGCTAGTTCTCGATAATCCCCTGCACTAAGAGTCCTGAATAAACAGAGTGGCACAAAATTGTTGCATCATTATTAATTTTGTTTAATCTTTGTGAAGTTCTTATGTGGGACATATGGTCTTTTATTAGCGGATCTTTACATACCTTTCATCTAAAAAGAAAACTAATCGTTAATCACTCGCTTAACCTCCATTTTGAGAGTAGGACATGGCTAGGACAGGACTAGTGGTTAGCGAATTGCTCTCTTTACGCCCTGATTTTTTTAGGATCGGGTGGATGGGAAAAAAATTGTAATCGTCGCAAACACCTATGCTTCTGAACAGAATCGACATTTTGTTTTGAAAAAAATGTTGATTGTAGTGGGGATTCGATCCCAAGCGACAATCGCTTAATTGTAGACATAGCAGTTTAAAAAATATTCATAAACTGAGACAACTGGTTCGCATTCTACTGAAAATGGTTATCAACCGGTTCGCACGGATCGTTGCGATCCGCTTGAGGTGCATCATCCTTGATAGTTCATCATGGTATCATTGTTTTCTTTGTGTAGACGTTGTCTGTCTATATGTGTATGTGTGTATTGTTTTTTTCATTTTTATATTATAATGTCGTAATGGGGGATTTGCAAGTCTTCGCTTCCCATAAGGCGGCCGTGGGAAGAAACACACACACATATAAATACTTCAAATGCATACAAATTTAGAAAAAAATGTATTTCGAAGTCATTTTATACCCGTCATTTTCACACAGAAACGTATATCTATAGTCGTTTTGACGAAACTTGAGCTATGACTAATATTTTTAACAACATATTTTCAAAAGATTAAATTTTCATCTAACATCATTTTTCCAAAGCAATCAAATTTCAACAAGGCAAAAACTACAATTAATGGTTTCCAAGTCATGTTTTCATTTAATAGAGAATATTACAAATAAATCTTCATTTTTTTTTCTTCAAAATAGTTATTGAGGATTGCTATAAAAGCATAAAATTCAACCAGGGTTATTAAGTCGTTAAAACGATACACGACTTCGAGTTTAATTTGGTCTGGCTTTTTCCTACCTTTCCTATTTAAGTGCATTTACTCAAAAACCAACCAATTAATTCGGCAAATTGTTCATTAAGATACTCTTCAAACTGGTATAATCAAAAAAGTAGTCTGAGAAGCTCGTTTTTCACGACTTAGTCATAACACAGCAACTTCGCGACTCCGTCTTCGAAACCACAACCCTGGTTGGAACTGTCAACATTTCCACATGTTTTGTCATTGAAGACACTTTCTCCATCTTCAAGATTTCCACCACACAGATACAATCGAACTGACAGACAGTAAACAGTTTTAGTTTTTTTTTTTTTTACATGTAAGGCGAATTACGAAAAACCTTATGCTTAAGAGCTTAAGCTTGTTTAAGTTAAAAAATACAAACAAATGATTCGGAGTGGCTCGTTTTTCACGATTCCGACACGGAAAATGACTGAAACTCCTACTCCACAGCTGTTAATTCAACAGTTATCATCCTACCTTAACGCTCTTCAATCATGTAATAAGTGTGTGGAATATTTATTAAATTGTGTCAATTAAAAAGTGAAAAATAATCCTTAAAAACCATGAAAAATCATATTAAATTTTTAATATTTTTAATCATAATTTTAAATTGCTTTACTAATGACATAATTAACTGTGACGTATGACAGGATTTTCAAGAATGCCACTGACAGCATTATCGGCGTATAGAATTTGAGAAACAATTTCTCAATACGTAGTAACATTGCATTATGTTTGATCGACTCACCCTCTAATATTAGAAGACGCCCTTGAAATATTTTATCAAGGGGTGGGAAAAGAGATTACATACAAATAAAACGAACGTTACCAATAAAAAAAACTGTAATCTTTTTATCAGCGGCACTATTTTACCCTTATAAGTCATAAAAGACAATAAACTTTTAATAAAAGGTTTTTACAATAAATAGTTATCAATTACCATTAAACCTTCGGTCGATATCGTCAATTAGATTATAAGCATTTGGTGTTTACGAAAAATGTCAAATATGAAGTTATTTTATATAAATTAAATATCGTTTAAATTTAACTCTTCTGTTTTTTCATGTACAGTTTGAAGTTCGGTTACCGATTACACGACATTATTGTAAGAAAACCTTTTCTCAACATAACCTCAATTATGAGTTTATAATATGGCAGTAGAAATGGAAGGCTTCCTTTTAAGAAAACATCCATTTTTTTTTACTAAAACTAACATTTTGAATATTCTAATAATATTTGTACATAAATGGCGATTCCGGCATATGTGTCCATGTACGTTTAGACGTGCCACAAATCGATAAACCGCATACCTAATGGTATTTGACTGTAAATTCACACAATTCCTGACAGGTAATATGACTAACTATCGACACATATATTCTACACACATTAATGCAGGTATGTGTTATACTAGTCACCGTGGCCAAGTGGTAATATTATTAGCCATCTTTTTGTCAAAAAAAGCCAAAAATTTGAATTGTTGATGGTTAGAAAACGTAAAGGTAATGTTCTGTTAAGTTATCTGCAGTTCTAATCTTTAAGGTACGTATAGTTTTACCCACGTAAAAATATTGGCATTTGTGGCACTGCAATTTATAGATACCAGACTTATCCTCAAAATTAATGCGATTTAACTATGCTAACTGTTTATTGTGTATCAGCTTTGTTGCATCTGTGTGATAGAATGGAACATGAATGTGCGGAAACGCGAAATCATATTAATTTATCCAATCTTCATCATTAAATATGTTAGTTCTGATGAGAGTGTAAGCCGAAATGGCCATCAACTATATACTTTATAAATTTTGTAGAACTAAAATATTTTTTTCCACTGTGGTATAATGGAGTTCTACCAAGTAAATGACAATTCGATCAATAAATTAAATAAGTAATGTAACTAAAAACAAATATTTAGTGCAAGTTATTTTTTCCTGGCCACAAATTTTATCTTATTGATTTTATTGTTAAAATTTTTTAACAATACTTTTCGAAGTGTAACTGTTTTTTATGGAAAACAACGATTTTTTAAATAATAAAAACATATTTTTTTAGGATTTATTTCCACAATATATAATTAATACTTATTTTATGATTAGGAAAAATAATTTGGCATTTGTAGTATCAGCGTGCACCCTTCAGATAAAACTTATGTTATATTGTGATTATCAAATATAATGCTAAATTGGAATAAACCAAGGCTTAAATTATGTCAAAAATGATAAACGTATTAGTTGGTGATTCAAACTTTGAAAAAAGTCCAAAATGATGAATACAATCTTCGATAGAGAATATAGAAGGCACTGTTTTGTTGCTACATGTTCGCAATATCTAGCAACCATAGAAATGACTATAAATATCTTCATAAAAGTGAAATAGACTAGATTGATTGATAATTATGTTTATTGCACATAGGTCATTAACTTAACTTTGAACGCTGCACGAAGAGAGTACATATAAAGGTGATACGAGTCACTCGCCTGTTACATCACGTGAAGTAATTAATGCGAGGAAATTTAATTATTTATACGTACAAACAGACGTGATTTTTTATTTTATACATCATACTGGAAACAATGGCGCATTTCCTCTGTATGGAATTCTCACGCTTTTTTTCTTTAGCGTAATATATGAATGTGTATATGTGAGATGGAAAAATTGATTGGATGGTAAGATTGTGGGAATAAAAGGTAAAATTTCTGCGAATACCGATCCGTAGCATGTTAGCTTTTTAGTGAAACCTAGTAGAAATACTTTAGGTCAGGGGCACTTAAGCCGACGCCCGCGGGTAAGTATGCGCCCGCGAAGCTATTTTCGTGCGCCCTCTACAACATAGTAAACAAAAGAAAAAACAATTAAATCGCAATAGTTTTTTTAATTAAAAACATTTATAAGGTTGTAAAATAAAAAGCCTCCAATGGTATATAGTTTTGAAAAAATAATTCTAATGAAAACACACGTGTTTGTTGAAAATTTTTGAGCTTACATTATTTATGACTTATCTTTAGAAGCTTTTAATAAGTGGCCATATTTTTTGTAAATCATATTGAGGTACACATAGACGTTACTGAAACTGCTAATTTTATTAACTTTCGAATTATTTAAAAGTCCTTAAAAACATTTTATATGTTCAATAAATTCATAATCTTCCGATTTATACAAATTTGATTATAATATAATGAATTTAAAATATACTTCAAGCCATCTGATCATCTTCGCTTCAATTTCAATTGCGCCCTTCACTGCAATTTAAAAAAAAGTTGCAAAGTTAAAAACCCCTGGTCTAGGAAGTTAGGCAACGCGTGTAAAAACATTTATAATAATCTTGCCAGCCTTCGATGAAATAAAAAATCAATTCAACTAATTTTATGACGACTTGTGTTAGTCAGATTAACAATAGCAATAGTCTTCTTGCTTTATTACATTGGCCGGTTACCTTTTGAATTAACCGAGAGCTGAGAATTGGTTGCATATATCACATAACATGATTGGAATATTATTTAAATCAATATCAATTGATTCGTAACGTTCGCAATAAATGAAACTGATTCTAATTTAAATAGTTGAATTATGACATGATTTTTGAATTCATTTCTTAATTAGAATTAAAACGTTTTACACATATGTTATTTTATAATTTTTACATACTATATTTTGTTTTAGTTTTTTTGTCGTCCCTCCCATTTTATGACACCTTGAGAATATGTCTAATTATTGATATAAGAAAATAATTAGTCCTTTCTTGAAAATTTTAAGTTATGATTTTTTAATGGATTGAGTTGTTTGTAGAAGTTTTTTCGTTGAATATAATTGGTGTATCACGTTTTATAACACACAAATTGAAGTAACAAACATAGCAACTTTAGTCTTATACATAAAGTATAGCTTATCATCTGCAAAGGAATGTGAAGCTTTTGTATATAGACACAGTTTTTATATTGCTCTTTTTTTCTGTAAAGATATGTCAATGAAAACATTTTTGAATTTGAATGTAACGTGAACTGTATAGTATTGAAATTACATCACTTCAAAATGGTGATCAAATCACGTGTGAAATGTTAACTGTTCATATGATGACACAATCCTCGGAGCTACCCAAGTATTAACAACAAAAAGCAATTTCCCGATGTTAATTGGACAACGCAATTGCATCTAGGGCTTGTTGTGTTTCGAGCGCAACTCCGCCCTACAACCAACAACAAACGATGTTTTTTTTTAAATCTGATCAAAATAAAATACACATTTTTCTCAACATAAATACTACTGAAGGAAAGGGTCGATTTATTTTGTAGAAGAGAACATTATCTCAAATATTCATGTTAGTACTTAAGTTTATTAATTATCGATTATCTTTTAACAGAAACTCGAGAGCAATTTATTGCGATATTGTAAAACATATACTGTTAAAAATTTCCATATAAATTTATACTTAAACTTAATTTGGAGTGAGCATGTTCAATAAATGATAAAACGCGTGCGTAGGCGCCATTGTTGAGACAATTATTCAATTATTTTCTCAAATGTAATGCTGTCGTCTTATATTGTAATTTCCGTCTTTTTCTACGTAACATGGCTTGACAGTTACGCAGATAGATTTTTTAATTTCCGCAGTATTGTTATACTATCTCTTCGATAAAGTACGATTTCAATATATCATATAATTACTATCTATCTGTAGTGAAAATAAAATTCACTTGATGAATTTTATCTCTATCCACAAAGCGTGGTCATGGTAAGACAACTCAATTAAAACTCTGATTATTAACGTATCAGCGATTGAGACGGCTGTTGACTTGATGATATATATATGTTATAGTTCACTCAAATCTCTTGAGATTTTCTTTAATAAAAAAATTCACAAGAAGAAGCTTAAATCACTATTCGACTATTTAAATAAATATTGCTTATTTAAAATAAGTTTAACAAAACCTTTTCATATTTAAGTACAAATTTTTGTAAACCACAATTTTTGCGTATTTAAGTGGAGGAACTTGATGATGTTCAAAAAATGTTATTGGTAGCGAGATTTGGTAAAGTTTCACTGATGTCAAAAAAACCCACTGATCATTTGACTGGATTATATTAAACATGAGTAATATCATAATATATATAAAAATCAATTTATGTGTGTCTGTTTGTCCTTTATGCATCACTACACTATTCATCCGATCGGTATGAAACTTTACGAATTTCTTAGGTACACTCCCGTGAAAGTTTTTGGCATACCACTCCCAAAAAAATCGACTTATAATCTTATCTTATTATATCAATCAATATATGCATGTCTGTTTGTCCTTCATGCATTACTACACAATTGTTTGTTATCATAACGAGTTTCTTTGAATGTCCTTACTCTAGAGTCGCAGCAACGCGCATCGGATCAATTAGTATCATATAAATCTCCCCAGTAGAACAGAATGCTATTTACCAGTTATTGTATTTTATATGTTACATAAAATATGGTCAATATTGATTTTCTTAGAAAACTTAAGTATTAATTTCGTTACGTTCTCTCTGGGTGTTTTCAAAAAATGTTTATATCACAATTGCCTTACACTAAACTCGATTTTAGAATTAATTAATCATATTTTATTCCACGTTTTTGCGCAATATCAAACAAATTTATCCATATCACTGCGTACACACGCCAGATCAATTAATTAATCGAAAAATTCAAAACTTTTAGCCTTTCACAAAATTTGATAAAACTACTTTTATAATTTTCTGTAACGATAAAATCAGTATAAAGTAAAAATAAAATACGTTTATACTTGTTACAGCAAAAATGTATTTTCAAAATTTAAAATATTGTTTGCCAATTTAGAGAGCAAACACATATAATGTTGTATATGGTTTTGATGAAATATAATGAATATAATATCACTGGAAAGTATCGATTGAAATATATTTTCAAGCGAAGAAGCATATTTCAACAGATAATGTTTATATAATTAAACAAAATGATTAGTACTATTTCAACAATTTTATTTTATTCAGATCACAATTTAAAAGTGTGAAGATAGTTATAATAAAATATGTTTTAATTTTTCAATATATCTTATTTCCATTACAAATTGACATTTAAGTCCTTAAAAGTGATTTGATATGATATGATGGGGTGTGATTTCACTGAAATGCCAGTAAAATGTATTTTGTGGTGAAATACACCATTGCTGTAAAATTTATGATAACACCATTCTTCCACTATTTTATCAATTATAATTGGGGTTGTTTTTCAAATAAAAATACAATTTAGGAATCATTTACATGTAATTGTAAATAAATTGAATAAAAAATAACAATTCATATTTTTGATATGAAATCAGGGCTGTGAAGTTATTTAAAAAAAACAGGACTCCGAAATTCATATTGACCAAAAACAGGACTTCGAATAAAAAAATCTTTTGTAAGATTTTTTACTACATTTTATATGTATGTTCATTAAATTAACGATCAACAAAACAATCCAGCAAATCGTTCATTGAGATATTCTTCAAATTCGTTTAAACGAAAAATGAGTCGCAGTCGTTCGTTTTTCACGACTCCGACTCTACAACTCTGCTTTGTACAAATAAAAATAAAATTTAAAAATCATTTACATTTCATTGTAAATTAATTAAGCAATAAATGATCAATCCCCTCTCTGACAAAAAAATGTCATTAAATCTGTTTATTCGTTATTATATATCAATAACCTTTAACGGTGACCCAATTTGACTGAACTTTAGTAAAAAAAACAGATTATACATGCCAAAAAACTTCAGCTAGAATTGATTTTCTAAATATGTGAATGGTATTAATTATTCTAATAATTTTGAAGCTCGAAATATTTCCCAGCAACGTTTATGGTTACCTCCAAAGATTTCATATCAGATAATCAATTTGCGTGTTTGTTATTCGTTTATTAGAAGTCTCGTGAAAGAAAATGTTTGAAATATTTCTAATAAAACAATAAAGAAAAATTTGTTGAAATTGTTTCACGTCAATCAATAAAATCAACGCTTTTGGTAGCAAAGATTTTAGCAGCGGTTAATTATTGTTCAGCGATAAAATGATTAACTGTAAAAAAATGATTGTTATTGGTTTTTAACACTGCATTAAAAATTAACAATTAGAATGATCTTCTGGGAAAGTTTTAAGTTAAACTTTGGTCTAAATTCAATTCCGTAATTTAGATTTCGAGTCTGCAAATGAAAACTATTAAGTATTGATGCCGAAACAAATTATATGTTTTACGATAGCGTATTTCTAGTAAAGATACATATATACTATATATATACGCTACTAGATTTGTAGAAGTTTGCTCCTGAATTGGTAAACAATATTTTTAGATGAAATTTTCTTTCGCTGAAACATGTACATATTATAGATAATTTGAATCGTTCAAACTATGTGCAATTTCACAATTTTTGTCACTCACGAACCGATTTTCACCATTTGAGATCTTTGTGCAAAAATTTAATAGCGAAAAAATGTTGAAGTAACGTTAACCTTTTTTATAATTCTATACGACCCGGGTTTCACCTTTCGTCATCTTCATGCATTCCATCTCAAAAATGTAATTGCGAAAAACCTTTAAGTAACGTAAACCTTTTTTTGAATTCTTCCAGATTTGACAGCGTTGGTAGGAGAAGCAGCTCTATTGAAATGTCCAAGCACAACAGGATGTGGAGACGTACATTCAGTGCGATGGTACAGAGCTGATAAGAAGATTGCACTCCTGGCTGAGGCAGCGGGAATCGAAGATACTGAGGGTGATATGAATGACAGGTAAACACTTTACACCATTTAACCAAATAAAAAAATACTATTCATTGAATTGGCATTTACTTGGTAGATTATCATAATACGGTGAAAGTGTTCAACTAGTTCTATTGCTATATATAATATTTTCGTGTTAAAACGACTTTGTCATCATACATACAAAATTTATCATGTTGATATACAAGGATTTTATTTCTAATTTTCAGGATAGATGTATCAATTCAAACTCCTGGAGAATTGACAATACTCCAAGTACAGGTTGATGATGAAGATGAGTACAGATGCGAGTTGACTTATGTTCATCCGAGTGATGCATGCCCATCAGTCAAGGTGATCAGCTTGAGGACATTAAGTGAGTAACCGAGCATTCAAACGGAACTGTGTTGTTATCAATAAAGCTCTTGGAAGAAGTTTTCATTTCTATGTATGATCATCAAAATATTTCCGAACTACGTAGAAAAAAGCTTATGTCAAATGCAAACACTCATTGACACTGAGTTAGTTTTTTTTTAAAACAAACATTTGGCGAATTTAACGTTATTTGAACATTTTTTTAGATTTACTTTATATTTTGCAATTGGCATAAACTTATTTTCATTTATTTAAACGAAGCTTCTTGGTAGAGCTCTATTACAATATGATGAAAAAATAGCAATGTATTTAAGTTCTACAAAGTTATATAGTTGATAGATGTTTCGGCTTACGCCCTTATCAGAACTATGCAGGCCGTAAGCCGAAATAGCTATCAACTATATATGAAATAAATTTTGCAGAACTAAAAGCTACTTGTTTTTTTTTACAAAACGTTATTCAAATTAATTTTAATCAACGATGTATATGAATTAACAATTTTTGTAAATCCATTCAAAATTTAGTATAACTAAAGTCAATAAACGTACTTAAAGTAGATACGTTTACAAACTTACGCTTCCACGCGAGATCGGGAGGTTTGTACGGCATAAAACAAGAAAGGATGTGCTTAAAGTACTCATTATAAGCAGAGCTGTGAAAGTCAAAAAAAAAGCACAACTCTTATTAGTCAATCAGTAGACACATATTAGTGAAGAAATAAATTCAATATTTAGCAAGACGAATTTATTTCGAAAGCTACAAATTGGCGGGAATAGATTTGACAGTCAGTAACAAAAATAACAATGTTAAAACATTTTGACATAAACCTCTATAATTTTAACTAATATCCACTTTTTAATGCTGTAATCTTGTAGAAAAAATGATGCTTTACTATTCTCCAAAATATGTAAATAAATTTAGTTGGAAATTATTTAATTTCTAAAACACTTTTGAATATTTTATGAAAATCGTACGAACGTTTTCTCCCAAAAGTTAAAAAAGTCATAAAATCTATTCTTATCGTTTTGTATCGTAATTAAATTGGCATTTTGCCACTAAGTATGATTTTTAGAAGTTAGTTATTGGAAAAAAATGTCAAATCGAAGGTCACACACTATTATAAATAGCCCTGATTATGAAAGTTTTCAAATTTATGATATTCGAATGGTTTTTTAATGCGTTCAAACTTTTTATTTTGACTTATTAAAAGTCGAAAGCTCTTTTGTAAAAATAATAACTTGCATATACAAAGACTTAGCAAAATGGTTAGGTGATTTATCAAAACTTTATTCGTATATTTATTGTAATTGTGATGTTTTCTTCTATCATTATTTCAATACAGTATATTTGATAGATGTACATAAGAGTAGAACTCCATTTTTTTGTCAAGTACAAAAGACATCCAAAATATTTAAACATACAAAGTAAAAAAACGCTTTAGTGGGACTAACAGTATACATCACTGTTACTTTTTAAAATATAATTAATTTATGTGTTTATTAGACTAACATATACCACCAATTTATATATATATATGTATATTCAGGGCTTTTTCCCCGAGTAACGCTGTTAAATGGCGTTCCGGCACCTTTTTTTCACAGTATTTGTTTTTAAATTTTTTATTCGCTTTATGGCATAGTAAAAGCTGCTTTAAATTTCATTTAAATGATGTTTGATTATAATTTTATTTAGTTAACCTTTTTTCTTAAAAAAGCCCTGTAATAATATTTATCATATGGATATTTATTCATAATTAATGAAAAAAATATTAAAGAATTTAAATTTTTACTTGTATTTGCTCTCGTGAAGAATCCCGTTTTGGCCTTTTGAGTACAAGCCCAAAAAATATTAAATTATTCACAAAAAAATATCCAGGAGGTGATGACAAAAAAAAGTTTAGAAACATTTGTATAAAGCACTCTAAAGAAATTCAAACTGTAAAGTGAATATCATATTTTCTTTGCGCAGTTCCAGAGGACTCAATCTCAATGATTGACTGACAGGGTGTTACAAAGTGGTACGATTATTGACAAATATTAAAAGAGAATTTTATTCAAATTCTCTCCAAACATAAATTAAGCAACATAAATTAAAATTAACCCTGCCTATAACTTTTAATTGAGCGCTCACTTTTTATATAAACGGTTTTCAAACTAGGGGACGCGGAATAAAAAAAAATTTTGAATTGTTACAACTTCGTACGATTCCACATATGTTTTCACTAACGTCCCGGGTTTCGCCTTTCGGTATCTTTAGGCATTCTATTTCACGAATGCAACAGAACTTACACGAACTGAACCCGGGTCGTTAGTCACAAAACATGTGGACTCGTACAAAGTTGTACCAATTCAAATTTGATATTGAAATTCTAACAAGCACCTTCAGTCGATATCATAAATTAAAATAAAAAACAATTGATTGTATAATTTTTGAATAACTTAAATATTTTTGATTGCGCACGATGTGAGGATTATATAAATAGAATATTTTCTATGAACTAAAATTTTATGGTCGCAAATTATTAGGGATTGCATATAATAATGTATTATTTTTATTTTTTACTTATTTAAGGCAAAATAATTTTCAGTGAAACCGACGGCCGTGACAATATTTGACCAGGTGGGAACGAACATGAATGATGAAAAATCATTGAAAGGTCTCTTGGAATGCACCCAGACTTCTATTGAATGCAAGGCTTTTGGAGGACGACCAGCTCCCAAGATCACGTGGAAACTCGGTGATGAAGAATTGGCAGGTAACATTACCAAAAAAAAAAAAATTTTTAGCACTCAAAACATTATGGCAGCTCTTTTAATCGAAAAATTACTGTTAATACCATCATTCGTCTGTTTACCTAAACTTCTTACAATGGGTATAATTTTCTTAACATTTTTAAACTATAAATAATGCAAGCGGTATAAATCCATAGACTATGATTTATATGAAAAAATTATGTGTTAATATTATTAAAATTGCTCAATCTATTTTCTTACAATATAAAATTTACAAATCTGCAACATGCTTTGTCCCTTTTTTAAAATAACACTTTTATAAAGCCAATTTGATCCCGATTTGGAACATTTGGCCACTTCATGTTGTCGTCATGAAATTTCATCCTTCTATAATCTCCTTACATCCACATAGATCATCCTGGCATACTTTATTTCCCTTCCAGAGCAACGGGGTCCATCCAATCAATGGATTTAATCAAAAAATTCATATGCTAGGATCAACCTTCCCTGAGATATCCGCATTGCATATTTAAGCCAATTTCACCTTCGCTCATTTAATGTTGGACACAGTACACAATATACAGTTGTGATACTTTATGGTTTTGTAAAGTAATATGACTCGCAACCGTAAAGTGATTGAACAAATATCAAACTGCTTTGCGACATTCAACTCACACCAAGTACAGATATAAGTCCAAGACTTTGCAAATTGCGTAATGAATTTTACGTACCACAATAATTTTCTTTTGTAAAATATAGTTTATTTGCATTTGACACAATAATTAAAAGAAATTATCATTTAAGCATAAAATAAGGTCAAACTATGACTGTAAAACTGACTTTTTTTTCTTTCAATTTAGATGATGTTACAACAGTTGGAGAAAACTCTGATGCTGTGACAACAAGTCGCCTCCAACTTCACGTTGAAAGGAAGCACCATGGGATGAAGCTTACGTGCGCAGCCAGTTCTGAAGCTCTTGACGATGATATGGTTGCGGAGTTGGATCTAGACCTAATATGTAAGCATTGGTCTATTAGTATAAGCTTTATACTTTACTTAAAACAAGTGTGAGAAAACAAGAATGAGAGAGAATTTTTATGTGATAATGTACGGATTGTAATTATCAGAATGATCTTTTTAGTTAATTAGTATATCAATAATAATCACCCGTGAAGGAGCATATTGTTAACAGAAATTCTTTAGATAAAGGATTATTTCACTCAATTATTTCAATAATTACGACTTTTTGGTTAAGAAAGATGAAGAGCATTAAAAAATTACTAGCGATTTACATTTCTCATATGAGATGTTTAAAACCAACAATCAACATTTACACATTTCAATATAAATAGTTAGGCTATAAAAACAATGTCGTTTTAATAAAAAAAAATATTTTCAGTACTTCCCAAAGACATTAACATCACTGGTGTAGAGCACCATGTTGTTGAGGGTAGCAAAGTGACTCTTGAATGTCAATCTGGAGGAGCAAGACCTGCTGCATCATTAGTCTGGTTCAATGGGACAGACATGCTGCCTGCAGACCAGACGCCCAATACTCATGAGGAGCAGGTAAACAGATCCTACAATATTAATTTCATACTAAGCAAAAGAGCATGACACAGCCCATTTGGCCATGTTGTATGATTACCTATTGTAAAAAGAAAATGGCAGTAAACAATTGAAACTTTGGACACTATACTATTGTTAAGCATCTTCATCAATTCTACACATTCGCAGATATTGAAGGTATTTAAATTTACCTCAATAAGTTATTGTGTGTTCAGTTTTACAAATATTCTATATGCAGATCTTTTCACTGTCTTTATACCACCCGATCTAATCCAAAAGGGTGTTAGCGACAAGTCACTAATATTCAGGAGAGCAAAAGAGGAAACAATTTCATTCATCTATTAGTTCTTTCCGCGTATATACATTCCCATACAAGGGTAAAAGTTATAAAGAAAGGAAATTATTTTACAACATTTTTCTGCTCATTTCTTTTGAATATTAATGATTTTTCCCCAACATCCTTTTGACTTGGTAGAGACACTATATTACTGCTTATTATTAAGTCTTAAATCAACTATCAACTGTTGATTGATTCTACCATCGTTTATATATTAGATTATTGACTGTGCACCAGGCTTCTCATTCAGTGTGTGTTCAGACTCATGGAACACAAAAACTTTATGGTACCTAGGCACTATAATCTTTTTTTTTCAATATTTTTATAGTCCTGGCCAAACAAAACTAGCATCAATTAAATAAACAATATTTTTAGAGCGACGGTACATTTGTCTCTTTGGCCAGACTCTGGTTTTGGACATCTCGTTATGACAATGGAAGATCTTTCCACTGTGAATCATCACAATTGGCAGCATCCCCAGAACCGACTCTCAATGCATCACAGACTCTTGATGTTCACTGTAAGTATTTTGCTTTCATTTGTTTACTTTTTGTTCATAAATTCCATACAGTTTACCAGTTTAACTCATCATGAGCATTTACTTTTTCATCCAATTGCGATAAAAAAAAATGGTTTCTTTTGCATATGCTCACCAAGGTTTCTGAATTAGTTATTATTAACTACCATTAGATCTGAACCAGTTTCAATTAATACACTGGAATATATGAATATGCTTCTAACATGGCTAACTTTATGTGGTCTGCTCACACGTCTTAAAAACACAAATTGTGTATCCAAAAGCACTTCAGTGAACAAAATTAAAATACAAACACTTTCTTTCTTTAAGAGGAATAGCAATACATGTCCGGTACTAGCTAGTTATTAATATTATATAATACCATATAACTTGATTATAATGAACATATTATATTCAAAATTTTGAAGGATATAATGTACACTGATTAAATATTCCATATGTTTTCAACGAATAAGCATTTAGTCACTTGTTTTTTTTTACTTTAATTGATATATATACATAAAATGTTTGCTTTTATTTCAGATCGCCCTGATGTATCAGTCAAACCAGCAATTGTGACAGTCAACGAAACTACTGATGTTTTGTTATTTTGCGAGTATGATGCCAACCCACCAACGCTTTTATCAATTGCTTGGTAATATTACTTAAAGTCTCAAATATAGTTCAATAAAAAAATTCTATTGTGGTATAATATACCATTTGTTTACTATCCATGCCATATTTCAACCAAAGTTGATTAATTGTAGACTGCTAATGTACAGTCATGTAAATGTTGAATCTTTTTATATGGCTTGCACTAAACACAAAGAAAATGTCACTATTTGTCGTACACTATATGATATGGGATAGTATTGGTATAGAGCTTTTTTCTAACAAGCTTTATACACTCTCAGCCAAAATGAATATTAAATATTTCAGTATAGAAGCAAATTAAGAATTTTATATTAGCTTGTGACTTTTTTAGGCTTCAGAATGACATAGAATTGAAAGTGGCCGACTTCCCCGATCATTATGAAGGTGGAAACTTGGTCGAACAATCTCTTCTTATCAAAAATTCGTCCGAAGAAGATATCGGAGATTACTTTTGTCGTGTTGAAAACTTAGTTGGTGCGTCGACTAGTCAACTCAGTGTTCACGTGAACATCACCTGTAAGTAAAAATATTTCGCGAGTATATTCATCTTATAGTTTCTTAGTCTTCATCAATTTGTTTTGATTGTTATTTTTTTATTAGTCAAGCCTGAAGTTCAACTAACGATGTCACCTGAAAACTTTGTCGTGGAAAGTGCAAGGCAAAACGTGACTTTGGAGTGTGAGGTGGTAAAAGGAAATCCTTCTACTTTGCTGATGGTGAACTGGTTCTTAGACGGCGAACTTCTGCAACAACTTCCACAATGCAATGTAACTGATGAAAACGGAAAAATCAAAGGTAACTGAATTAAATAAGTAATTAAGTTTAGACCTAATCTATAAACCTAATAAAAAAATTGTATTAAAGAATGGTTGTTCAGTAGAGGAAAAACAAGCTTAAAAAGTAGTAACCATTCTCAAAAAGATAATCATTTCCAATACTATTGTTTAAAGTATTTAGATAAATTTTCGACACTGTTAACTCTCTTAAGTGCCAAATATCAACAAATTGCAATCAGCCATCTCAACAGTTGAAAGCCTACCATTCAGTGAGTTAAAGCACATTAAACATTGGTTTTATTACTTTATACTTTCTTCCAAAATTTCTTGGAAATATATCAACAATACTATTTTACAGACGACATGTGCAATGGTGTGATACCATCACAGCTTTTATTGGAGAACGTAACAAGGTCATTCCACGGAAACTACTCCTGCCAGGGTCAGAACATGGCTGGACTTGGACCAATTAGCAACCAATCAGAATTCACTGTCTTCTGTGAGTATATCATTAACTTTGAAGAGTTAATATCATATCATAATCAATTGTGATAAAAAAAATGAGTTGTTTTGCATATACTCACCAAGATTTCTGAATAAGTACTACCATTAGATCAGAACTGGTTTCAATTGATACACTGGACTATTTGGATATGCTTCTCACATGGACAGCTTTAAGTGGCCTGCTCACACGTCTTAAAAATGTCTGATTTATTTATAAAACAGAAAAAACATATATTGTGTATCCAGAAGCACTTCAGAAAACAAAATTAAAATACAAACATTTTCTTTCTTTAAGTGGTATTTACTGTCTTCTGTGAGTATATCATTACCTCTTCAAACCCTGATTAAAAAATGACTTTATTTCACTCATATAATTCTTATACAAATATTGTTTTGCAGATGAACCAGGTCCTGCATCATTAGTATTTTCCCCTCAAAGAGTTATCAAAGGAGAAAGTGTCGAGCTCAAATGTTCAGTTCAAGATGGAGGTAGACCCTATTCTGATAGGTAATGAATAATTTCTCCATGTACCATTTTAATTAGAATAGCATCTCTTCAATACTGGGATTAGTATCATATTTTTTTAATTCACAGATTTTGTAAGTAACTACATATGTTTATAAAACAGCTATATTTTTCAAATAAATGGAATAAATATAATGAAATTTCTCATATTTTGTCTCTTACAATCGAGGTTTTCGATACTTTCATGCATTCTATTACACTGATGAATTTGAACAGATTAATATTACTATTTGGGCTTGTATATTTTTTTAGAACAGTTCTTGATTTATCAATATAATTACTATGAAAATCATTCACAAAATTTAAGATGCTAGAATATGTGAGACACTATACTTTATACCTCTTTATAACATTCTGACTCATAATATCTCAACAGTTGAGACAGTGTATTGAGTTAATAGTTGATATCTAAAAATATATGAAGGCTAACAGTGTCAAAACTTTTTTGTATATGAGCTAGGTTTTGTATTAAAATACAGTTTGATTTTTGTTCATAATTTTGCTTGGTATTCAGGGTTGTAATATTTTTTTTGTATCTTAGCAAAGAATGGGTTAAATTCCTCCTAAACGTTCCTAAACGTTTTCGGGTGGAAACCCCTTTTCATAAAATCCACGTGACCCGCGACCCCCATACAATCCAAAAGCATACAAAAAAAAATCTTTTTAGTTGACCGTATAAGTTGGCAACCCCCAGGTTGGGAACCTGTAGGTTAAATAGTATATAAAGCTTAGGTTAAATTTAGTTTTATCATAGTTCTAAAGATGGAAGATGTTGAAATAGCTATCAACAAATGTAAATAAAAAATGCTTAATACTTTGTTAAAAATAATTTTGTAGAACTAAAATACATTGCTATTTTTTCATCGTGTTATAATGGAGTTCTACCAAGTGAATGCCAATTCAATCAATAAACTTAATACTTTGTTTTATTAACCTTGTTATAATGGCTCAACAAAGTAAATTCCAACTTGATAAATAAAATGGAATATGTTCATTTTGAGAATTCTGAATTTGGTGAAGTCATACAGGGATTGGATAAAATGATTTCTTGATTAGTTTCCAGTGGTATCGTGGCACCCAAATGATGACAGAAATCCAGTCATATAATTGGACAATAGACCCAGTCACGTTGGAGACAGAAGCCAATTTCTCATGTGCAGCTGTGAATAAAGCCGGACTGGGAATAGCAGCTATAACGTACATTGAAGTATTAGGTAAGCATATAACACTGCCCTTGTAATCACAGAGTTAGCTTTTAATTGTATAAAGTTTCGACAAATAAAATCTAATATAAATTTTTTTAAATAATCTCTTGATAAATAATACTGAAATATTCATTAACAGTAAGAACAAATGGGAATATTCAATAAAATAAAAACAAAATGGCTATAAGAAAAATTAGATTTACATATGAATGAAATAATGAACATTCTCTTAAATACATGACAAAATCTCCATTATCATATTTCGTATTGCATTGAAAAATCTTTAATAATAATATTCTACTTATTTTGCAGCGCCACCAAACTTCATTACTAATCTAACAACGTATACGGGATATATGTATAACTCATCGGTAAGAAACAGCCGATAGCTAAATATATTTTTTTATTCCACCATTATATTATGTCACAGGAATGTGTTCAAAAATCTACCTTTTTACTACGTAACATTAAATTGAATAATATTGTAATGGACCTTTGATAATATTTTCAGGACATATCTTTAAATTGTCGCTTGGAATGTTCCCCACTTTGTGCAGTGCATTGGTTGAAGAACGGAGTTCTTCTAGATGATGCTGGATCAAATCACTATAGTATCATCAATAATCCAATACCGCCTGACTCACGAAATGATTATTTCGAATCATTGGACTCAACTTTGGTAAGATTATGCAATTTTTAATCATTGTTGTTCATGCAAAAAATAAGTAATCAAGTAAAAAAAATCTTGTAGTAAGGGTCGCAGAATGATGGCTTTGGAACAGCTGGAAATCAATAGACGTCAATTATCACAAAGGATTCTTAACTAACAAACTAATATAATAGTCCCCATTAGTCCAACCTATTCCTGGGGGAGTGGTTTGATTTGCTTCCGTAACGACCACTTCCGTCCCACATGTAAACTTATTGTCATAGCCGCCTTTTGTTTCATTTACAATTTTTGAAAATTTTGTTTTATTGTGAGAAAGTAACAAGCTAGGCCGTTAAAACAGGAGAGAAGATGTATTGTGTACCTTTTCTACACAGCTATATATAGATAAGCAAATGTTAGTTTAAGCATAGTTCTGACGATGGCGTGAGCCGAAATAGCTATCAACTATATTTTTTTTTAAATAATTTTGTAGAACTAAAATACATTGCTATTTTTTTCACCGTGTTAAAAAAACTTGTTTTGAGATGAACATTATGTAAATAGTGCTGATTGGATTTATTTTTCATTAGTTGAAAATCCTCACAATATAAAATACTGTCACTTCTTGATGGAAAGGCATGATATTTTAAATAACAAAAACAAATTTTTTAGTACTTATTTCTACAATACACTTTAAAAAAGACATTAATTTTGATTATGGGTAAGATTCAAATTTAAAAAGTGTCTGGCATAAGTGTGCTTAATGGAATAAATAAGTTTAAACATAACTGTTGTTTGTCAGAACACTGATATATAATCAAAGTATACCATGGGTAGCCAAACTTTTAGCCAAACCGTGCGACCGGTTTTTACAATTATTGGCAACAGTGTACTAACATTAAAATTAGTTATTTAAAGCTAAAAAAATGTTTAAATTAAGAAAAAAACTTAAATAACAACAATATCAATTTAATTAAAAGCTATTTTAGTTACAGTAATTTATAATGACTTCACACAAACAAATGTTTTTTTAATTATTTTAGTTTTATTAACACAAGCAAAACGTTTATTTTTTGCTTTTCAATTCGTGAATATTTACTATCCAGTTAGTGTGCATCAATTTATAATGAAGTAATTTATATATAAGAAGAAATGGATACACTTGAAACATACAAAAAATGTACTATATCTAATGAAACCAAAAAGAAGTATCAGACAGATGGTTGATCACGGACAATTCTTTAGCCATCCTTGGTGTATACTATTTATTTTAAAGCCATTAAAACATAAGGTATATTTTAACAATTTGACGATTTATTGTAGGTATTTAACATGTCTAATTGGCCAGACCAAGTTCTTGACCGACTGTTGGACAATGCTGCTTACACTTGTGGTTCCTCAGACAATGGTGTTGGACAACCGATCAATTCCACGACCGATTTCGGAGTTGAATGTAAATATATTTTTTTTTATATAAAATTCATTTTCATCTCCCTCTTCTTACTAGAGCCACTTAAAGAATATTTCAACAGACTATTTCCAAAAATAGTTAAAACGGAAATTTTCAGAACAAAGTAGATGTTTTTAACATAAAAATTAGCTCGCAAACGCAAGTCTTAACAATATTAAAGCTCGTATTATTTTACAGAATCAACTGTCAATACGCTATAATCACAAATCTCAACAATTGAGAAATGAGATGTCAATAGGTTAATAATGATAAATTATAACGAAAGTTAACAACAAATCAAACAAAGTACAAAATGATTCGTTCCCTGCTGAGCATTTCAAAGAATATTTCAACGCCTAGACTTCAAAAATTTGTTGAATAATATTGGTTTAAAACAATCTTATTGAGTTTGTCAGGACAAATCAAGCAATGGATTAACTCAAAAATCAATGAGTATAAGAAGGTTTTAACACCTGTTAATTCATATATTTTCGGGTATCAACTATTAGCACAGTAAAATCAGCCGTCTCAACAGTTGAGACATTAGCAGTCAGAAGGTTAATCATGACGTTATTTTTCAGTCCCTCCGGAAAATATGACAGTCTCAAATAAGGTCGTGTCTGTGACAGAAGGGCAACTTCCAGAAAAAGTTATCTGTTCCGCAAAGTAAGTGATAATCTCTATTATTAACATAAAATACACGAATAAATCTGTCTGTATGTCTGTCATAAGAATTCCTCCCCAACAATATTTACTTTTGTGTTAAAAGCATTTGAAGTTGACAAAATACTACAAAACAATATGATAAAAAAATATATTAATATGTTCTCAATACTCATTAAATTTTTATCGCAAAATATATTTTATAAGGTTTTAATTGTTTTGGGAATTTAGGGGCAAACCTGATCCGAGTTTCATATGGTTACGCCAAAACTCTTCAGCCCAATCGGCTGGTGAAGACTCAAAGACAGAAGATGCAGTAAGTCGTGAAGTCTTGTCTAATGGATATGCTCTTGTGTTGAAACGAGGAGTCCAACGAACTGATAGTGGTGACCTAATCTGCGAAGCTTCAAATGAACATGGATCATTGCAAGTGACAACGTATCTCAATGTTATGTGTGAGTATTTAATTTATAAAATTTTACGTCGTTTTAACTTGCTAATGCCTGTATGATTAAACTATCGGTTACTAATTATAATGATGTCATTGCTGATTCAATGTCTATCCTTACAAAACGATTAATATTTATCCTTAATTGTATTTTTATAGACAAACCAGAATGTACAATTACTGAAACAGAAATTGAAGAAGAGAAAGTTCTCATTTGTACAGCAAATGCCAATCCTACAGAGGTAATTTATTTAAACATTATTTGAGTGGAACAAAGCATATTTTCTCTTTTATAATATTCATATAGGGTCTTTCAATAAGGATGATTAAATTTGTTAGGTTATAGCAACCATTTTGTTAAGTGACATCTGTCAAATTTGTTGTTTATTGCTCAATAGACTACGGCAAATCACTATGAAAAATTTAAACGTTGAAAAACATATTTAATTTATCAATTTTGGATGAATATTCTGCATGAATGATTTGAGGGGATGGAACTAGCCATTGAGATCGTGGGATTTTACGCCTTTAGACTTCTTCCTTTGGTCTATTTTAAATAGTAAGTCTTTGAAAATAAACCACTAACGGTTGACATCCTCAAAGTTAATATAAAAAATGCTATCCAACAGATTCAGCCAAATTCAATTGAAATAAATATGATTCAGAAATTTAAATACACTATTAGCCAGCATTATAAACATTATAGCTCCCAAAATACCTAAATATAAATGATCCACCTTTTGATATTTCCATAGTATTGCATTTCTTGTTTACCCGACAATAGCTGCGTACAACTGAATAAATATATTTTAAAGAAAATGACATAAGTCAATCAAATGTCGAGTTGTCCAAAATATGTCCTTTTTCTTAAAGCTCCAATATGACAGCTTTTTTCCAACCAACATGTAATCTTTTATCCTCTGCTGAAAAAAACAGTTTAGTTACATATGTTGTTTTATTAATTATTTACATATTTTTTCTTTAAAAATATTGATTTTTAAAATCTTCTAAATAGTGCCATGATGCATAAATGAACAATTCATCAATGCTTTTTTGAGCTGTTGAAAATTTTTACGATTCTACACTTTTTGTTATTAATTTCACCTTTCGGCATCTTCAGGCATTCTTTCAGTAAATACTGACAGTTGATAATAATGACTGACGTTTCAACAATTCAAGTTTGATATTGAAATCCCATCAAGGACCTTCAGTCGATGTCATAAATTTCACCACTGCTTGTTAAACTTTGTGCTTAATTATCCTCTTTTTTGACAGGTGACATTTGAGTGGTACATAGAAGACTCCAATGACACGATTGAAGATGATGCAATCAGCCAAAAAAATATTCAAAGTTTCCTGAAGCTTGATCAGATGCCGAGCGTTGAGGATTCCAGAATCTTTGTCTGCATCGTGAATAATTCCGTTGGAACGTCTGAGCCATGTCAACTTCCCGTACAAGGTAAATTACCCAATCTAATCTTCCATCAAAAATCTTCAATAAACAGCAAATATTTGTTGAATTCTTTTAAGTGGCAATATGTATTGTATTTTAAGCAGTTTTAATTCGTGGCATACTTTTGTGATTATTCCAGAGTGTGAAAAAAAATTTAAAACAGTCTTAGTCAAGTTTATTGATTGAATTGGCATTCACTTGGTAGAACTTCATTATAACACGTGAATCTGTTTTTTTTACACAATTCGCTAATCACGCTACAAAGGAATCACATAATATAAATTCAAACTCAGCGCCTAAGTGTTTGCATCTTTGTAGTAAGGGTCGCAGGACGACGGCTTTGGAATAGCTGGAGATCAATAGATATCAACTATCATAAAAGATTCTTAACGAACAAACTAATATATGTCCGTCACCAATATTGACACTTCTGACTGATGTATCTTTGTTGCTGTAATGGACCATTTCCATGTAATATGTAAACTTATTGATACAGCCGCCTTTTTAGTATCATTTACAATTGTTAGTTTTATTGCGAACAGGTTAGGTCGTTAAAACTGGAGAGAAGATGTATTGTGTACGTTTTCTACACAGCTATATATAGATAAGTTTATGTTAGTTTATGCATAGTTCTGACGATGGCGTGAGCCGAAATAGCTATCAACTATATTTAAAAAATAATTTTGTAGAACTAAAATACATTGCTATTTTTTTCACCATGTTAGTGAAATTTATTAACCTGTCAGAGTCTAGCGACCCACCCCACATATGCACGTGGTAAAAGAGTAAAAAATAAAATACCTTGACAATTTCAATAGACTAATTTCAATTTATCACATTTAGGGAGCCTTCCGTGGTGGCGATGGTGGAGCAGAACAGCACTTCTTGTGGCTGCTGGTATCGGAATCCTGCTCATCCTGGTCATTCTTCTTTGCCTCATCATTCTCTGCATTTGTCGACGAAGACGAGCAGCTTCCAAATGTCAGTACTTTTCAAATAATCTTATTAAAAACATTTTTACTACCAAATATATTCCAAGAAGATTTCTTACAATCATAATATTTGAGGATATAATTATAACGCATATACACCCTACTTTCTTATTCAAAAGTTCAAAGCTTGTTACTCAAAAAAACAATAATATCACAAGTGCGTGTATTCTTTTTGTGCATATATTATATTTATAAGGTCTACCGAAAGTTTTGTCCGTTTCTATGATACAATTTTGGACAATCAAGGAGCATGTTTGGCTGTTTTTTTATCACGTAATGTATATATAACTACACAGCAAGTCAACTGAAAACAAATTCATTCACGTTATCTTAAGTATGAAGCAATAGTGAACCCATGTCTACTAACAAAGTTCATTTTCGTCAATGTATTCTATCCGAATTTCAGCAAGGAAAAAATACAACTGAAGCATGTAGAAATTTAATGAAAGTGTTTGCTGAAGGTACAGTTTCTGATAAGATGTTCAGAAGATGGTTCGAAAAGTTGATCAGATGATTTCGACATTTCTGATAAGCCACGTTTTGAGCGATAATCTTTTATCGATGACGATGTTGTTAAGACCTTGTTGGAGAAGTTGCAAGATCCTTTTTTGACAACATCGGAAATCGCAGAAAGGCTTATTTCAGCTCAGCAAATCATTTCGGACCATATTCGGTTGATAAAAGAATAAACATGTTCTCGCTTGTCGAAAATTGTATCATAGAAACGAACAGAACTTACCGGTAGACCTATTATATGCAAGTAGCAACAAACAAGTTTTTACGCCAAATTTTGGATCAATTTTGTTTTGAAGTTTTTCTTGAAGTATCGAAACTTATTATGTTTTTAATTTTAACTTATAAAACAGTATACAACTCATTCCCAAGTTTTTTATAAAAGATTGAGTCTTTTTAATGCATATTAGTATAAACCGTGTCCTGTAGATTGGATCTACATATAAAAGACATATAAGAAAGAAAAATATCAAAATCTGGCCTTTAAGAGGTTTTACAAGCTTCAAACTCCGCATTTAAAGCAGACAACTTTCAAAAATGCCAACTAATATTTATGTTCATCGTTTTTTGCATATTCCGTGCTTGATGTTATCCAACCTAACCTTGCAACGCGTGTGCCACTAATAACTTACAAATACGGCTCAACAGACAACAGTTCCGTACCACTGGATGAGAGGGAAAGGTTAGTATATGGCTGCAAAAAACATCTTTATTTTGAGTACAGTAAACTGCATGAAATTTACAATTACTTTGATGTGATTCATTATTAAAGAGCCTTCGTTTCATATGTTTAAATTTGTGTCGCGTTTAAATATATCGACAGTCAATCTATATTTCACGAAATACACAACAGTAAATTAAATTTAATGTATCAGAGATCAATTTTTGTTTTTACAATAATAGTAATTGTTTTCCCAAACATCGGAGATGATAATTGTCACTGTGTAAGAGAGTCGATTTGAATGTACCATTAATGTATTTCGTCTACAATAATTTGGTAGTACCATCAAATTAATTGTATTAACAAGTAACATTGATTTTGAACAAGTTTTTGTAAAATCCATTATCACAAAGGCTATTATAATTTCAATAATTGAAATCACCAAAATGTAAATTGATTGTAAAAGTTGTTCATTTTAGTATCCACTATTGATGTGTTTGTTGATATTTTTTGTTTGGCATATTTGTGAAAATTATTTAAATTTATTTATTACTAATTATAGTTTCGTTATAACAAATCGGAAACCATTAAACGGGTAAATATGGTGGACACAATAGAAGCATTAAGCAAAACTCTGCATTCCTAAAAGATTACTTTCTATTTGTTTATCAAATGGTAAAAGCTTTGCATTAATAATCAAACGTTCTCAACTCAAATGCTGGTAACATCAATTTCAATTTGTGATCAAAATTTCTATGATATATTTGATGTCATTTAATTTTGAATTAACTTAACAATATTCTTATCAGCTTATATTGTATGATTTTCAATTTTAAAATATTTTACAGATATAACTACAATATCTTTGAGATCACGTAAAAAAAATCAATACTCATGAAAACAAATGCATAAAATTTACATGTTTATTGACAAACTTCTTTAACGCTAAAATGTAACAAAATGAATTCCATTTTAGTTGATTTATTTTGTTTGTATTCAAGCTTTTTAATACAGTTTTGTTTTATTTCATGTTCTCAATTATCATCTATAATCACTCCATTAATCATGGCATGCGCAAAAACACTCAAACACCTCTGCAATATATAGTTCAGCAATTACCATTCAACATGAAACGTCAATAGTGCAGGCCATGGTTTCGCAAACCATTTCACCAAGAATCCAACTTCCTACAACACCGGTGCAATACTCTGAGAAATCTCGGCTAGTCCCGCTGCAGGGACAATTTATCATGCCACAAACTCGACAAAGTAACCACGTTAGCCCACTTGCCGCAAATCAGTTGACAGGGCGATTGCAAGCTGACTTGAGTCAATTAGAAGCAAGTTATCAAGCAACGTTACAAGCTAAACAAAACAAAAAATCAACCACAAGTCTAAATAAAATTGTAGACCCAAATCAAAGCATAAGTTTTACCAACGAAATAAGACAAACTAGAAACACTAATTGCAATAACAACAACAATTTAGAGACAAATGATAAAGAAGTCAATAAAAGTGAAGATCAAAATACACAGAAGATTGCAACAGAGCCACAGTTGGATGTTGTTGCTTCTCCTAATAAATGGCCATTGAAACCTGGTGTGTTAGTTCATGTCAATTCTAATCATTCTTTAAGTCCAAAACGATTCGGAAGAAATCAAATCAAAACTACAGAAACAAACTCAAATGCAAATGAATCAATGAAAACAGTCACAGGATCAAATAATGACACACAAAACAAAGGACAACAGTCTTGTTCTTCTAAGGATGTTTCAAAGCTTGGAATCTTAGAAAGAAACGACGTGGCTGATATAGTTCACGTAAATGACTATGAAGAAACAACGCAAGGTGATTGTTCTATTACATTTAATTCAGATAGATGTAAGAACATTATGAAATCGAAAAAGAAAAAGACTGCTTTTTCCAAAATATTCAGGAAAATTGATTTTATTAGTATGGGTAAAAACCTTAAAAGTGATGAAGATGAATGCCTAAGTGATGATGGAACCCGAAATGAACATAAAAAGGTCAAGAGAACGAAATCAAATAAAAGAGCGTTGTCTTTAGTTGGGTTTACAATGAAAGATGGCCAAATTAACAAAGAAAATAAATCCAAAGGGTTGAGAGGAATATTTCAAGCAAATACTCCAATTGTAGTGCCAACTTCAGGAGGTATAATTAATCAATAAATCATATTTTCACACATTTATAACTTTATTACGTAAAAATATATTGCAATAAATAGCAACAATTTAGTTTTGCTGTGTAGGAAATTAGTTTAAATAAAAAGAATTATTTTGCATTCAACATAACTTATTAATTTTTTTCTTCACTAAAACTCCCTAAAATTAAAAATAAAAATCAGGGCATCAAAAGTTTGTATGGACTTCGTAGATTAAAAATCCATACAAACTGTAATTGACCTCACTACTCGAAATATCCATTCACAATTTGTGCTTATCGAGGGGCTTCCAAAGTTAATGCCTCGATACCAATTATTTCTTTAATTTATATAATAATATAGATACTTTTTTAAAAATAAAAACTACATAACAAAAAACTAAATATTGGCTGAAGCCTAGAAACTCTTCGAAAGTGAAAATTTGTCCAACTTTTTCTTATTTAAATTTGATATTTATAACTTCAACTTTTTAATGAAAGCTTTTACTTGGTCCTTTTGAACATGTGGATGTAATTGTGTTCTCTGGATGTATTTAATCAAAACCATATTACCGGAACCCGATGTCGTCTAGTATCCTTTCTATTGAATATACCAAATAATTGAGTTTTCGAAATTTTTAATTAATACTCGTTCTTCAAATATGACAATATTTTTAAATTAACCATCTTTAAATTCATCTTTTCATTTATTCATTTGTTTTTGCATGTTCATTGTCGCTTTATTTGTTGTTTGAATTATTATTTTTAGTTGTAACATTTAGAAGACCTCCAAAGACAAACGAGCAGACTGATAATGAAAATAAAAATGAGAATTTAATAATCGATACTAATATTAAAACAGGATTTAACAGCTCAACAGAATCTAGAGGAAGTTCTAATTCGAGGAAAAGAAAAAAGCCGGGACAAGGTAATGTTGCCATTATTGCACAAAAAATATTTTTTTGTCTCACAATTTAGCTTCTAAAACCAAACACTATAGCTTACTGTTCATACAGGTAAGATTTTCGTTTTTAACTCAAACATTTTACAGCTCGTCATTTAACTAAGTCAAAACAATTGTCATTACATTTGAGCCACTAAAGGTAATCCGTCTTTAATTTCAGCCCCAGGTGGTGCTGATAAGGAACCAGGAATTGACAACCCTGGAGTCTATGAAAATCTTCCTTTCCATGGACTTCAACAAGCTCCAAACAAGGTCAGTCAACTATTTAAGATAATCACATTGATATGTCAATTTTTTATTGAAATTTTCGCTTGAATTCTTCTTTGCAAAATATATGTCAATTGATTTGGTCCAGGCCTAAACTCAGTCACAGTTACTATCGTGTTGACGTCAACAGATGGATCCCTGACTCCAAAAGAGATTTTTAAATAATAAACCTGTTTATTTATACATGGTTTTATCAATTCAATCAATCTTATTTGAAATGGGTTTTAGAAGATAATAAATATTCACTTTTATTTATTTTTTTGCTTCTATATATTGTAATGTGTTTTTTTTTTTGTTTCACGCTCTGCATGAATTTTGTGGCCTTGTGTTAATGTTCACACTAAACCAAACTAATTCTGAAACGACACACTATAATCAAAAACCATTTATATGTAACTGTAACCGAAATCGTACAACACAAATATTAAACGGAAACTATAGCCGATACAGATGATACAACCAAGGGTTGTAAGAGCAATTGCTGAACAGAACTCTGATAAATCTCCTGAATCTGCTTTGGAAAAACAATTACGATGCAATCCTTCATTCACTCCTCGGATTCTTTCTTGTCCTCCTTATTCACACAATCTACGACCAATAAACATTCCCAATATAGAATTATCAAATACTTCCATTAATACTCTTGTCCCGTCGACATCTTCAGTTAATAATGATACAACTCTCGGAGTTCATAGCCTTAATAGTTCCACATCAACGCTGAAGCCTTCATTGCCAATTTTTTCGCATGGATTGAGTAGTCATTCCGGTGAACAAAGTGTTTCTTTTCATCACGGTGCTCAATCAGAAACATTAAATCAAGATTGTTTGACATCTGGTGACGAAGAACAAAAGTTTCACTCTTTGGATGCCAAAAAAGATCACAATAAACGAAATGAGCCACAATTTAGTTCTATGAAGGTGTTAAGGAAGCGAAAATTAGATAGATGTTATCCAAGCACACGTCAAATTGATTATATCATGATAGATAAAAAGCAGTTGACGAAAGATGGACATCTCGGTGTCAGTTATAAGGAAACACCGAAGATGTCCAAAGATGTCATATATGCGAACTTTCCAGGTCTTTTTAGTCCAGCAATGTCTAGTCCTGAAGTAGGTTTGATGACAAATAGTCTAACTTCTGAATGTATGAATGTGTCGTTTCAAAATTTAACAGATTCTATACAAATATATGAAAATAGTCCAGCTGACAAATCCAAAAAATCATTTAATCCGATTAACAGAAGTGATTCAAAAACTCCTACACCAGCCCCGAGGACTATAAAATCACCTCCTATTACACCAGCAAAAGGTTCTCAAAAAACTTCCAAAGAACATGTTTATGCAAACTTTTGTTTGAGTATGATTGATTCTGAAACGATCGACAATGAAGGTTTAATTCAAAAATCTGATTCAGACATAAAAGCTCAACATTCTTCAGACGATAAATCAAATTTTCGATCAGCTGTTATACCGATATGCGAAACACCAAAAACGCTGCCCAGAAAATCTTTAAAGTCTGAAAACATATCAGTAAAAATCTCTGAGAAATCTAGTCCAAAAAAATGTCATCCTAATTTTAGTTCATTGACTTTTCCAAAGAGAACTACAAAAAGTGGAATTCTTTTTGATAAAAGTAAAAATACAGCAAAAGAAAAACCCGTCGGGGTAAAGGAAGGCAAAATTATCAGCAGTAAAACGCCTTCGAGAGCATCTTCGTTCAATGAACTGACCGTTCATTCAAATCGTGCATCTACTGAGAAAGAATTAAATTCACTGACCAGTTCAGATCACTCGAAACATGACAAAAAAAATCCAGCAAAAATATCGCCTAGTATTGTAGACGCCACTCCAAAGGTGAAACCGTTTATTGTGAACAGTATTCTTGCTAACACAAAAGATTTGACAACATTCACACCAAGTCTTTCTTACCAAAGTTTTGCACTTAATAGTAACTTTAATACAAGACCGAGAATAATCGTTGAAATGACTTCTGTTCCTTCACATTCAAAATTAAATGAAAGCGTGCTTAAAGATTGTTTTAGTAATGAACTGACAGCAAAGGTTATACCTAAGCAACAAATGTTAATCCAGCCGGCAAAAATTCCTTTACAAATCCCAAACCTCCTTCCGAAACCGATACCAAAAATCCACCCTGTACAAAAGCAAATAGTGAGGAGAAGCCAAAGCAGTGTTAGTTCTAAAGGTGCATCAGAGTATCGACAAAGTTCTAAAAATCCCAGTTCTGATACACAAGATGGATCTCTTGTCAGAGCTAAGATACGAGAACTCAATTTAAGACAGGTAATTTTGGTATTACATTGCAATTAATTGTAAATAATTAATTGTCTTAACGTTTTATAACAAGTGGTCACAGTACTGTTAGATATTTATAATAATAAAAAAAGCATTTTGAGAAGCTTTTAGAATACATATTATTGTAAATGCATTTTGTCATCGCTACATGTAAATTTACGTTAATAAATGCTAAAATAATTTTGCATTGGAGTAATAATAAATCTTCTATCCTTAACTGAAAAACATATAAACAAATAGATAACTAATTTTATATATTATATTTAGAATTCTGACAGTACTGAAAAGAAAAATGTTCATTGAAACTTAACAAAAATAACATTGACCAAAATTGATAACATAAAAACTTCAACAGTTATTCTTAAAACAATTTGAGTCTTTTTTAATATAATTTTCTATATGACTTGCTCAATTATTGAGTAAAAATGATAAATATTAATAAATCTTTGCAGAACACTAACCCATTAGAACAAGTATCACAAAAACTCAACCGCACACATCCGCAGTTTACAAATAACAATCGACCAATACAATTACCTTCGCAGAAACATCATAGTTTCTGTTATTTTCAACCTATTCACTCAGTTAGTCACACTGAAGATGTAAACGAAAATACCCCAATTGGTCCACTCGTTTACAAGCCAAACAAACAAAAATACAAAGACCTCACTCATTCATATTTTGACAATAATAAAAGAAATCATGAAGCTGAATCTAAAGAAAGATATGGCAGGAGGATGGATTATCCGATAAGTGAAAATGCACAAAACTCAGAATTCAATGATGACTCTATTGATCCTTCGCATAGAGAATCCTTGAACAGATTGCATGATTTATTAAAACGTGATAATAAGCCAAACGTGAGTAGTGGACAGAAAAAAAATAGCCAAAATACATACACAATGAACTCTTTGAATCAACATAAATATATTCCGAATGAAAAGCAGGAGGTTGCAGGGTTCCAGAAGAAAAGACTCGTTTACGCTGACCTTGATTTGGAAGATCATGATCAGAAATATAAAGATAAAGTTAATTCAAACAAAAAGCTTTTCTCCAAAGATTTCAGTAACAAAGCGAAAAATAAAGATGGAAATGCATTGAGTGCACAAAGGAAGCCACGAACTGAATATGCCACAATTAAGTTTGAGGAAGTTGACATTTGATCACTCTGATTCTCTTTTTCAGGCGGAAGGTAAGGACTAACATGTCAGCATGTTTATTTTATAATTAACCATCAAAAATCATCATTTTTTAACAATGTCAGCTCAACAATTTTTTTACTAAACGTTTATATCAGATGCAAATACTTGGTGAAAAAAATTCACTAGAATCCAGTCAGCAGCAATACTCAATACAGTGGGTGATCGGTTGATGAACAGTTCAGACTGCGAGAAAATCGGATGACACAAAAGATTTTTGTGTTTGGACAACGAACACATACTCAGAAAACGAACTAAAACGATCTCTCTAATCCACTTATTCTATCTGTAATATAATGATTGGTTCATTAACAATTCGTATAGCGAACATTGTTTTGAAGCAGATTATGTTCGTTAACCGATCACCCATTGTACTTCTATGTTGAATGCAATGATTTTTTTATTTGCTCTATACACGATTATTATGTTGGTACTAAGCACATACCATATTTTTATACAAGAAAAGGGTTAATAAATGGAAGAAGTGTACTTTTCATATTGAGTGGTAAACGACGAATAAAATTTTAACTTTTATAATCTATATATATATATAAATCAATGTATGTGTGTCTGTTTATCTTTTATGCATTACTACATCATTCATCTGATCGATTTAAAACTTTACAAATTTCTTGAGTAAATTTTTGAAAATGTTTCTAGCATACCACTCTCTCCCCAAATAGTAAACAAATAGAATTAAAAAAAAAAAAAAACCTTGAATTTCTTTTCTTCTGAGATCGCAGCAATGCGCGACGGGTCAGCTAGTATACAATAAAAATCTATCAACATAATAAACCTTACTTCAGCATTAAGGTACTGAATATAATTGATCATAATCCATTTGTGTCCAGACATTGAGATATATCTGAGAATAGGATAGCTGGACTAACATACCAATACATTACTCAATGCATCAATGTGTAAAATATCAGTTTGAAAAACTTAACCCCTTGAGGAGCATGGCCTCATATGTGTGTCCAATTATTGTTTTGTCTTTGATCAATTGCCTTTCCCATATTTTTTGCTGAATTGATGATATTTTTTCTGATATTAATGCTCCACTTATCAGCCATTGATTTTTTGTAATCAATTTTTTATTTTTATTTAAAATATTATGAAAAGAATAAATTCCCATGAAACATGAGCTGTAAAATTTCATGTCAGTTCGGTTACTTTCCTTCTTGGAGACACTGTCAGTAATAAAACATATACAAATTTGAATTGTTACAACTTTGTACGATTCTACATGTTTTGTCACTAACGACCCAGGTTTCGCCTTTAGGCGTCTTCAGGCATTCTACGGTTGCAACAGAACTGACAAAACATATACGATTACAATAGAATTATAATTCAAGTTCAATTGAAATAAAGATTTTATAGAACGTATAGAAAGAATAATGAATAATTTCATTTTGATTTTTAAATATACGCCAATTGTTAAAATAAATATACTATTTTAAATAATAAACAATATTCCTGCCAGATTTAAGTGTTTAAAATACACATTTAGTAAAAATAAAAAACTAAGTCAATAATGTTACAACAAATCTTACGATTTTTTACAATTTTCCTAAGCACACTAAATTGAATTATCAGTATAATTTTTTTTTTTAATAGATAGAAATTGTTTTCTATTCTTTTTGTAAAGCCCTACAAGCCGGACATCAACGATCAACTGATATATGCTGATGCTGACTTGAAAGACTACGGACCCATCAACTACAAGCAAGCCTCCATCTACGCCAGGATGAAGCAAATAAAGGAGCAACAGAAGATGGAGTTCGCCAGAAAAGACGAATAATTAACATAAAATCCTGAGACAATTAAGTACTCCAATATTGAGAATTCTCAACAATATTTTTCGATCTTGACTCCCCGTTTAATATAACAAAACGATAAAATTATTGTGAATTTTAGTCGCTATTACTGACTGATTTTTTATTTATTATTTATGTACCATGTCATTTACTGTCAACACAAATATTTATAACAACTCGTCAATTTTTTTCAATTGAATTAATACATATAATATATTATGAAGAAAATTGTCTTTTCTCCATTGAAACATGTTTTAAACAGAATATATTTACTACAAAAAAAGAGGACGAAAAAAATAACCTGTAAATTAACTAAACAGATTTTTACGAAATCATGCATTTGATTCATAGTTTAATTATTGTACATAATACACTAAAAAGTGACTAAGTACTTAATAAATTAAATATAATATAATACTATAAAAATTATTATTTATAAAAATTGTACTATAACAAACACTGAATAAAAAAAGTATTAAACCCTTAATGTACTTATCATTTTCATTACTATGTTTTAAAATTTAATAAAACAATTGACAATACGTAATGTATATTATGAATTGCTGAAATAACTTCTGCTTTCATACCTAAAAAGACAGTAGGTCACATATTTTGAGACGTTAATTGACAAACTGTAATTTTGTTAATTCTTTCACTAGCGGTGGCGATTGAATTACTGACGAAGCAAGGAATCAAAGTAAATGTACATTATTAGAATCGATTGAACCATCCAATGTTATTGTATATTACGCAGTATTGAGCTCTTGTTTTCCCGCTGAAATCTTCATGTTGACTTTAAATTTTGCTCGCCACTGTGTCATTTTTCATTTTATAACAGTTTATTTTAATTTAAAAATAATAAATTCTTGGTGCTACTGTCTTTTTACTTGTACTATATTTTCCACGAAGTTTTACTAAATATTGATTTCGTGACTTTTTTTTCCATAAATATTTTACAAATAAGAGTTTTTGTATTCTGAACATTAATTACAAAAAATTCTGTCTCAAGAACATTTTCATTGTTTGGACCAATGTTTCCCAAACTTTTTCATGTCGAAACCCCATAAATCTGAAAAATAGAATCCTCAGCAACCCCGAACACAAACGTGTTGAAAATGAAAGTTCAGCCGTAGCCCCTAGTTTGAGAAGCAATGGCTTAAACCACAATATTCTGCTGACTATACCAAAAAGACCTATAACGGAGTCAACTTTTTAAAAAGTTTGTATGTTAACTAACCACGTCTTAATTGATCGTCACTAGCAAATAACAATTTATGAATATTTATCTAGGAGATACGGATAAACTGTCAAAGAAGTTGCTCTTTTAAAATTTTAATATATATATAGGTCTTTTGACTTTGAAGAATCGAATTGTCATCAATTTATGTCGTTTACACCTTTAAGGAAATGTCTTGTTGACATTTCCTCCTATCAAGTAAGTAAAACACATGAAAAATCATTGTTCTTAGCTTTAATTATGGTGTATAATTACTTTATTTCAAAACTTGACCGTATTTGATAATGGATACTTTGAGTTATGCCAAGTATTGGAGATTGGGCATCGAAAAAAAATACGAAACTCAAGGAAACCAAACAATCCGATTCCCGCATATTCAAATTTACTTCACTCTTGTGTTAACTTATTGGTAGTTGGTTAGTTCAAACGTTTTAATCAATCAATTTTTACTTGTAGACTCTTTATTTATAAAATATTACTAAGTGCTTTTTATTGATATTTTTAAGAAAGGTAAGCCATTTTTATTTTAAAATTAAGGATTAATATGGATATAAAAATATTTACGTGGTATAGATAAACACGATGAAAATATTTTGATTTTTGAACTTATTGTCTAGATTCAATCTTCCTGTAATAGTTCTGTATTTATATTATTTTAGTACTAAATATAATATTGTATATTTGTACCAAACGCTCATAAAAATTTAAATTTTCCTGTAAAACCTATATTTAATTAATTTATTATCTGTACTATAAAGAATTACAGTGAAACCCGATTAGTAGCGTCCCGGGTTTCGCCTTTCAGCATCTTCAGGCATTCCATTACACGGATGCAATAAAACTGATTAAATGCTGACATACCTCTTAAAAACTGTAAAATCTTACAAAGTTTCAACAATTCAAATTTGTTATTGAAACTCCATCAAGCACCTTCAGTCGATATCGTAAATTTCATCAATGCTTGTTAAGCTTTGTGCTTAATAGTCCTATTTTACTCCTTTGGTATGTAGCACGTGATAGAATGCCTGAAGATGCCGAAAGGCGAATCCTGGCTCGCTACTGACAAAACTTGTTGAGTCGTACAAAGTTGCAACAATTCAAATTTGATATTGAAGTTCTATCACGCACTTTCAGTCGATATCATAAATTAAAAACATTTCAATAAACCGTCTCAACAGTAATACGTTAGCAGTCAATAGAAAAATTGTTAAAAAAATAATTAACAATTTTACCGAAATTATATTTTTTTATTTTATTTATAGCTCTCTAGCTCTTCGACGAATTGCATGCTTTAATTTTATTAATGTTAAATACAATTAAGAAAAACTTATGTGAATAACGATTTTAGCAAATAACAATATTCTAATCTAATATTCTAATAATATATTCTAATACCTTAAGTAGGTTGAATTGCTTTTAAAATAATTCTTAAAGTTATATGAATGATAATCAATTTTTAAAAATTATTTACTACATATAACATAGCAATAATAATTAGATAATTCATCGATAGGTGAATTGCTTTAAATATTCAAAATGTATTTCAACAAAATAAACAAAATTCTACTATATAAAAATATTAATCACATGTCTTTGCATGGCAAAAAAGCTTAAATTTAAATCTGTTTCACTATAATATTCAAGACATTCGTCAGTTCTGTTGCGCCCTTGTGATAAAATGCCTGAAGATGCCGAAAGGCGAAACCCAGGTTGTTAGTGACAAAACATGTGGAATCGTACAAGGCTGTAACAATTCAAATTTGATATTGAAATTCCATCACGCATCTTCAGTCGATATGATAAAATATTCAATTTATTTATTGAATTGGTATTTACTTGTTAGAACTCTAATATAGCACGATAAAAAATGCAATGTTTTTTAGTTCTACAAATTTATAAGGTGTATATTTGTTGGCTATTTCGGCTTACGTCCTCATCAGAACTAATGTGTAGAAAAGATACACAATACATCATTTCTTCTGTTCTAACATCCTAGTTTTATATTGTGATAATCTCACTTCTAGAAATACATTAAATCAGTTCGCTACATTTTAGAAGCTGCATCATATATTTTTTGGTACAAAAAAGAATATTTTTTTGTAAAGCATATTTGCCTAATTCTTTAACTGTAATAAAATAATATTTGTATGTAGTTTATACATGAATTAAAATATATAACTATTTTATAAGTGAAAAAATTGTTGTAGAGCGTTTTTGGCATACAAATGAGAACTATGTAAATATTCTCTGACAATAATGAACTATTGGAGTGACTAGATTTTACAACAATAGTTGGAAAGCAATATATACTATTCTGGGCATGTGTGTATAGATTAATTATTAATTATTATATGGTAAAAAAATATTGATCGTTTCAGCAAATTTTGTATAATAAAATATTTATGAAAATAATTATTTAGTAATAGATATATAATTTTTGTGAATAATTTTAGGCTATGAGAAAAGCGGTCAGCGGTTTACGTTCAACTGATTGTAGGCATTCATGTGTTCATTCGATATGAGTATGGTTTGCACACTGTTTATGGCCAAGAAATATGCATTTAACTAAACATGCTGCCTGAAATGCAACAGTTTGTCTTCTGAAAATAAGTATTGCTTTTTTGAACCTAAAAGACGTCTCAATTTAAAAAAAAAATTTAACAAAAGTTAACGATACGGGAAGCTTACTTCATGTTCATACTGCTGTCAAGAAATAAATAATACCAAATTATTTAAGTCCCTTCATTTTTTATACATGCGTAAATTGAATAAATGGAATAGAATAAATCGTTGTAATCAAAACAATACAATCTGCTTCGTAGAGTCATTGATATAATTAATTTTAATCTTGAGGCAAAGACAGCATAAGAGAGAAATATTTATATATATATATAATGGACTATCGAGGTCTGAACGCCCAGTGGGCAATTCGAAGCATGAAATTCATTATCGAGAATTCTGACCGTTTTTTTATCTGTGCTTAAACTTAAGGATTGTAGTGTATTCTTTATAGCCATACTAAAGTAAAGCTATTCTGCCAAAGATTTTCAATCAAATATATTTATTATTTTTGCTTAATTATTTCAAATTCACAATTTTGAAATTCATCGTTTTAGGATATTTCAATCATTTTTATTTTATTATTTATAAAACTTTTGCAAAAGTAAGTCTGAAGAGGCATCTGAAAAATGTGAAACACGTGTCACAATTAATAGAAAAATATGTGTAAAAATCAAAATCAAAATTATTTTAAATTTTGTATTAAAATAAACTTCCACAAAGTTACCACCGAATCCATCAAAAGTTCTATTGCATTCATATAATAAAAGCCTGGAGATATTCAAATGCAAAACCCTGGCTGTGATCAGAGTTTGAATGATTGAAATTATATCAAGCACTCTCGGTTAATATCATAAAATAATAAAAATATTTACGTTTTCTTCATGGTTTTATAGCTTTAAGAAAACTTTGGCTTGGGCCATAATTAATCAGTAATAAATTTTAAAAAAATTCTCCAGTAATGATAGAATTCCAGTGAGCGATGCTTGAATTTTTCGTTACTATATTTCTCCCGCAGTATAGCAAATATAAAATAGATAGTTTTGTATTATTATGATTACCAATACCAAAATGCATATTTTTTAAATATTTTCTAATAAATAGAATATTTGTCTAGAAAGAAAACAATTATACTTAAAAATAACCTACGTAAATATGTCTAATATAGAAGTATTAATAAAACATTTATTGTATATTTTAAAAATGTAAATTGAATTATAAGAAATAAACTATCTACATAATTGTAACACTCTGTTTTATTTAATTTTAATTTTTAACCCTTAAGTCTAGATCGTACTCCTCGAAATCACAAATTAAATTTGATACATGTTGGAATTGCACTTGAAAATAGATAGACCAAATTTGACCAAGCACTTTACTTTTAGAGGAATAAATGTGAATATTGCAATTAAAATCTAAGGTATAAATGTATGCATATACGAAATTCAATTAAATAAATACATTTTTGTATGCAGATTTACTTAACAAAAAATATTGCTGTCTTATATTTACATAAGAGTTATTAATAGAAACGACTGAAAAAACACTATAACAGTTGTTTTTCTTATTTTTATTACTTTTTTATTCTAGTGAAAACAGTGGTGTGCTACAAAAACACATAATAAATAAAAAAAAAACATTTGTAGTACCATTTTCACAATACGTTTTATGATCAGGTTTTGTTTCGTTCATCGCGAGCATTATCAACCGATCGGGTATAAATTACAAGTTAGCATATTTATACAAAAGTATGTTTATTCATATAGTTAATTGAAATTAATATATATATTTAACCCACGGAATGCAAGTGTCTTCACTTTTGCGACGGTAGATTGCAAGTATTGATAGTCGATACTCGAAATACAACCGTTCTCATCAGTACTACAATAATCTTGTACGAGTTAATTTTTGTTTAAAAATATATCACGATTTTTCCCGATAATTTTCATAAGTTTATTAAAGACCAACACAACTGTTTTATTTTTTGAAATATAATATTATCATTAATTTCTTTGGTTAATATATGTCATTTAATGTGCTCAAACTCACAAATACAATTTGTGAGTCAAACTCACAAATTGTATTCAATATAAATATTTATCTACTGGCCAAACGGGACCACAATATTTGATCAATTTGGACGACTGATCAAAGAAATCAATAAATCCGGGAACAGTTAATGAAGGATTTTTTAACATTTTTCTTATCGGCTATTAATTTTGAGACTAATTTAATATATATAAAAAATGAACGATACATCTTCGAAAACGTATTATGCGAGAACGGTTGATCGAGGATCCACTGTTATTACATAGTTCAATCAAAAATGTTATGAAAATATGATTACATTTAAAACACCCATCAAATTTCATATGTTTTTATTTACTGTGAATACAAAATGTGACTTGTATGGTATAAAAACTTTCTACCTTTCTCTTGCTTTTGGCATTTAAAAGATCTGTTTGTTCTGTTTAGTAAAATCGGAATAACAATGTTTATTTAAAAAAATGCATTTATTTTTGAACACAAAAATGCCACACATTGGATTAGCCAGCACAAATGTAATTATTTAATACATCTGTGTTTGTATTTACAATCGTATGATATAAAAAGCAGCACAGCAAAATCAAATTATGTGTAAATTTTGTGGAGTGCTTTAGATAAAAAGGTTACATATTTTTAAAAGCACAAAATGTTTTTAATTATTATATCTTTAGTAATGTTAAGTGGAATGTGCGAAGCACATGAACAATGTTTAAATGGTAACGTATATTTTAATTAATATATTTAAATATTTAACTTCAAGTTTGTTCATTATTTCTTAAATGAACAAAAGAGAATAATTAATTTGATTCTATTGTTCTTTAAGGACCTTTCCATACTAAAGACTTAATCAAAGTCTAGATACTAGCGATGTAGGGATATTAGGTTATAGCTTGAATTATATTTACATTTATCGATTTACTAAGTAGTTTTTATACCTCAATTCTAATTTTCCTTAGATAATAAAAAAACGACCGTCGAGTGCATCGCAAGTAAGTTGCTCTCTTTGCTTCAATGATCTCCTTTCTGATTCACTTCTTTGGTACTCTATGGCGTTATATTGTTTTAAAAAAAATTTAATGAAAGCAATTTTAATGTTTTTTATAATATCTAATGAAGAATGTATTAAAATATAAAACTGCATAGTTATTTATATAATATTATATATGAGAATGTCAGAAGGTCACACTTTGAAAGGCCTTATGCTTGTCACCAAATGGTTTATGAGTTTGTCTATCTGTATAGAAAGATAGTTTAACTACCTTCGACCTTAATACTCACGAAATTAATTAATCTAGACAAATTACAATCAAATATATTTAACTAAAGCGAGACAGTTAATTGAATAAATTTTGCATTTTATTCTCTTTTTCTGTCAAAAAAAGTGCTCAATAATTGATAAATATGGAAGATAGTAGTTCGGCCAGTTGAACTAGTAACTAAACTAACGGGACTAATTTATTTTTTTAACCAATGTCCATACACAACGTGAAGCTTTCTTTAAGATGTGTTAATTATTTAGTTACTCAATCTCTTATTTTACACAGACTGAAGAGATTGAAGTCATAGGTCTAAAACAAGACTATTAGTTAGCTTACTGTACTTGATTTAAGATGGTTATCTTTTTCAAATTAGTTAGATCAGAGGGAAATTGTTGGCATCACAAACACCCATTTCTTTTAACTGAATAAACAGATCAGAAAATAATAAATTGAACGTTGAAAATAGTACAGTTGAACTAGAAATGCATAATTTCATGTTGCTACTCTACACCATTGCAAAAAATTCTGGTGACAGACAGACAGACAAATAAAATAATCATGAACATTTTGAATTATATAATATTATAATGTAGCAGATAGATATCGTTAGTCACCAATTATTACTATTATCAAATGTTATGCATCAAATATAAGTAAATATATAATATAACATTTCTCTTATGTTTATTATTATTTTTTCAGTAACCTGTAAGTCTGGTCCAAATCAGTCTTATTGTTGTAAAACTGGTGAAATGAAATGTGGCGATCTCACAAAACCGTGTACAAACAAAAAATGCGTCTTTGCTTGCTACTGTAATGACGGATATTGCAGAAATGTAAATGACCAATGTATACGCATCAAAGATTGTCCAGGTAATATTCAATTCCTTACTAAAAGCAATTAAGTTCTGTCTGTCAAAATTAAAAAATCAGCATTCTTGATATGAATATCTAATTTTTATCGAATATGTAGATTATAAATATTCAAATCTAACTTTTATTAAAAGAAATTTCAACAATCTGTCAAATCGCGCAATTTGGTGACCGAATAATTGTGACAGTTTTTATGGACATTTGTGTGTTTAACTAACACAGTATGTAAGTTAAACAAACCATTATATTATGTATTGTGCCAATTTTTCATATGTTCCTTCAAATCAATAATATTCAAAACTGACTTGTTTGACTTGTGACACTTTTCGAATGGGTATATAATTCGACATCCACAAACTGTAAAACAATAAAGAGAACAGCTTGACGGTAAATGAAAGAAATCAATTTTGATAAACTTAAGCTTATTCATCAAGCTTCATTGAACGATTTGATAAAGTATTATATCGTTTACAAATACTATATTAAAAAGACAGCAAAATAATAATTATGATTGATTTACCCATGTAACTAAATGTTAAACTAGATACACTGACATTTCAAAAAATGAAAGTTGAGCAATTCATAGATTTAATTTGTCAATAACTAAATTGTTTTAAAGAATAATTTATTCCAAGTTAATCAAAAAAATTGTAAAACATAGTATATTTTCACATGTTTTGTCAATCACCATCAGGGATTCACCTTTCAGTATTTTCAGGCATTCTATCACACAGCTGTAACACACAGTCTGATAGAATGTCTGAAGACATCGAAAGGTAATAACTTAGTTCATGATTTTTACAAAATTTTATGTTTAAAATCTTCAGTCGATATCTTAAACTGAAATTTGATCACGACCAAAGAAAACTTGATGGAATTTCACTAAATTCCATCAAGTTTTCAGCCGAAATTAGATTAGAATTGTAGTTAATTTTATACTTAAATTTAACATGTTTGAATTTGAATTGTTACAACTTTGTACGTTTCCACATGTTTTGTCACTAACGACCCGGGTTTCACCATTCGGAAATTATAGCACACCTATACAATAGAAATTATATAAAGCATGAAGATCCCGACGAAACCCGGGTCATTAGTGACAAAACATGTGGAATCGTACAAAGTTGTAACAATTCAAATTTGATACTGAATTTCAATATAATATAAACTATATTAATAACTTTGCTTTAGACAGAATGAAGTTATCTTTTTTACATCTGTAGATTTAATCATTATATTGATTAATGACTACTGCACATTATTTTTAATTATTACCATTTTAGTTCTTCAGTGTAAAGTGAACGAGAGATATAACCCATGTCCTGCTTGGTGTACATTTGACTCCGACTGTGAATCATACGTAAATGGTTGGATCAGAGATTGTACCACTACTCCATCTGGTCAAATTAACTGTGTACCACGGTGCGAGTGTATAGACGGTTTTGTCAGAATTAACGGCACTTGTGTTTCGGCCAACTTTTGTGAGTACAACAATATTTTTTAACTGATTAAAAACAGTTGTCAATCACTGAAATCGTCAATTTTTTTGGTGTGCTGTCTATACAATTGTGACAGTAGATTCTGCCTTAAATTTATGTACATGAATAATATTACTTTTGGCGTCTTTTTTTTAGTGATAAAATATGTATATCGGTAATCATATGGATATAAGTCAGTGGTGGTTAACCTGTGACACGTGAGTAACATACATAGTTTACTGGGTGATATTTTTCGAAAAACAATCAATAAAAAATTGTACATACTATTTAATGAGACAAATTTAAGCATGGCGTGAAATATTAACAGATAAATAATTAAATATTTTTCAATGGACATAATTAGACGACAACGTGCAGAATTTCAATTCAGCAATTAGATTACATTCCAAACATATGAATCAGGAAAGAAATTGTAGCAGTAACAGAGTATAACTGAACAATTTTGCCTCTCTAAAAAATCTACCAATGGCTTTATTCATAATTTTTTCTTATATATGCTTCTGTCAGACCTAATTATTGATTTTAATAGTATTTAAATTAACAAAAGAAGTCAACTGACTGATGAAGTCAAAACACCAACCTTACTCACTTTTAATGGGTTAACTGTCATTTCTTGGTGGAAAATCATGATATTTTAAATAATAAAAATGGATTGAATTATATTTTTTTACCAGGTTGCAAAGTCCTCGATGCTATTGTTGTGGACTGCCCGGCGGAATGTGACAAGACTTGTGATGGAAAAGACGTAGAGAATTGCGATAAAGATAATTGTTTCCATAAAACGTGTCGGTGCGTTCCAGGGTTTGTGCGTGATGACAAAGGAAACTGCATTCCAAAAGAAAATTGCCGTAAGTATTTTCAGTGGTCTTTATTATAATTTTGTGTTACTGTAAGTCAATCAACGATTGAAAGTTAGTATGGAATTATACGCTGATATAATTATAGTGCGATGACTGCCAGTGCTTCTACATGGGGAAAAACACATGAGAAATGCATACTCACATAACATACTACAATACATAAGAGTATCAAAAAACTCAACTGCTTTTAGTTTTGATAACAATATATCAAACTTTGCCAACTATTTACAACTGGAAAACCACTCGTTCTACGTAGAAGTATATGTTGAATTATTGCATCAAAATATATATAATCAGAAACTGTTTTATCAGGAAATTTAAGAAATAAACAGAGTTTGATTAAATTCAATATTTATTCTTAATAATATGCATAATTAATTCTGCTTGTATAAAATCATTGCAAATCGTTAACCATGTATCAGTTCTATTGCATCATTATTGTATAATGCATGATGATGCCGAAATGCGAAACCGACGTCTTGAATGAAAAAACATGTCGAAACGTACAAAGTTTCAACAATTCAAATTTGATAATATAATAAACGAATTACAAAGTTTTTGTAAGGAGTTGACTGTCACTTCATGATGTGATATTTTAAATCAAAACACATTTAAAAATACTATTTCCAAAATGTGTTTTATGATACGTCCCGGTTTTTCTCGCATTATCAAATTCAACTGATATACTTGATTATGCTTGCTATAAGCGAAACTAGTCGGGATTATAAAATATATTGTGGAAACAGTACTAAAAAATGTGTCTCTATTATTTTAAAAATATGTACATAAATACATTAGTTTTATACATTTTTATTTACAGCTAAATGCACAGATCCTAACGAAGTGTATAACAAATGTGGACCACCCTGTGAACCAACATGCGACAATAGAAACCCGATTTGTATTCCACCAGCGCCGTGTACGCCCAGTTGTTACTGCAGGAAGGGTTACATACGCCACAATAAGAAATGCATAAAAGTGTGCGACTGCCGTGAGTATTGTCATTTATTCATTAATTATTTCTGTATTTAAATGATTTGAAGACATCTAATCATTGTCAAAGATATTGCATACATGATAACATGACCCAGCGTTGTTCGGACACTCAAAAACTCTTTAGGCCATCACTTACCCAAGCAAACTTGACAAATATTTTTTATACTCCTGATTATTTATTATTTAATTTAACCCTTTCTTACATATGCTAATATTAACACAATGTCGTTTTCATACTTTCTTTTAACTCATTCCCTACCGAGCCGCTTAAAGGATATTCAAAACACCTAAACTTCAAAAAGTTATTGAATGATATTGGTTTGAAACAATCTTATTGAGTGTGTCAGAACATATCAAGCAATGCATAAACTCAAAAATTAGCGAGAACATGAAGGTTTTAACCACTGTTAATTCGTAGATTTTTGGGTATCAGCTATCAACACAGATAAATCAGCCGTCTTAACAGTTGAGACGTTAGCAGTCGGTTTGTTAACCTGCGTTAAATTAACGACCCACCCGTATGTCGCTTTCCTACTATTTTATTTAATTCCAGCTGTTAACAGGTTAAATAAAGTATATTTAATTGTAAGAAAATGTTCCTTGAATCATTAATTCAAATAAAATGCTATAAGCGTATGAAAACATCTCTAGGTTCAATGAATCGACAATCTCATGACGTAAATTCTTATGTTTCATCACTAGATGTTTGATAGTACGTATTCTCTATATGAAAAGAAAAAGATACCATTTATATTTTAATGCTATTTGATTGATATTTGTCGAAACTCCCTTTCAAGAATGACTAATTAATAAGATCGTTAAAGAAAATCATCACCGGCAATTGTGTTAATTATTATTGGATTAACATTATTAAAACCGTTTTAGCTGTAATTTACTGCTTGCTCTGGGGTAAGTGTTTTCCTGTAATTAATAACTTTGCTATATAGACGATGCTAACTGTGTATTTTACGTCAGTTCTATTGCATCCGTGTGATAGGATGCATGAAGGTAGTAAAAGGCGAAAACCGGGTCGTTAGTGACAAAACATGTATAATCGTACAAAGTTGTAACAATTCAAATTTGAAATTGAAATTCCATCAAGCACCGACAGTTGATAGCATTAATTACATCTCAATGAAATAAATTGGCTAATTTTTCAACATTGCCATCAAGCCATTAAAGAGATTTAGTATCAATATTATTAGAAGATAATTCATGGAATGATGTTTTTTCCAGCACCTCAATGCAAACCAACCGAAGTGTGGAATCCTTGCCCAAAGTATTGCACATTTGATGCCGATTGTGATTCATACCTTCGTGGTATAATCAAAGATTGCCCACCTCCTCCAGATGGTGGGATTCCTTGCCAGCCACGATGTGAATGCAAGCCAGGCTTAGTGAGGATCAACGGAAATTGCGTGTCGCCAAATTTGTGTGAGTTATTTGTCATCCTAATCTCTCTCCAGTGCACAAGTTTTTGTAGACCTAAATACGTTGATATTTTTGCCTTTATTATACTTGACAATAATCATGTCATTTTTCTTCAGGTTGTAACGATCCAAACGCAGAAGTTCTTGACTGCCCAGCACGCTGCGAAAAAGAATGTTTCGCTTTACCAACGGATACCAGTTCCTGTGTGGACAATTGCGAGGGAAGAGTTTGCAGATGTAAGAAAGGATTCTTGTTTGACATTACCAAAAAGTGTGTTGCACCAGAAAATTGTAGTAAGTAACTATAAAAAATCAATCAATTTTTTCAACTATTATATTATCAGATAAAATTTATTTGCATTATCATATATTGATGTATTATATTTACAGTCCCTAAGCTTAACTGTAAGAAAAACGAAGTGTACAATCGATGTCCGAAGCCGTGTTTCCCGGGACAAATCTCCTACTGCAGTGAATATGTTACAAACACTCCACAAGAATGTGTTCCGGTTACCGACCATAAATGTGAACCGAGGTGTGATTGTATCGAAGGATATTTACGTAACAAAAAGGGAGAATGCGTGAAGAAAGCCGATTGTAAGCCAAATTTTGTTCAATTGTCTTTCATAAAATCAAATGAACCAATGCTAAAATATGATCAACGTGGCTAATGTTATGAAACTAAAATCGATTTTCCGATGAAGTGGTTATATATCTATATATATATATAGGTCTCATCATAAATATTACCCCATTAACCATGATGAACTCGTGATTCCATTCATTCACCGTCCTTTAAAACACTGAGTCTACAAGTCTGCAAGCATTGTCTTGTTAATTTGATTGCAATCAATAATGTTTCCACTGATGACTCACTTATTGAGCAAATAAAAAGAACAGAATTTTCAGCTATCTTTTTATAATTTTCAGTATTCATTTTTTTTATGCTGACTTCCAACTACAATGCCCTGTATGAAAAGCCTAGGAATGATTTTTTTTACCATGAAAATGTTTTTTCCTGGGTTTTATATTGTAACCGGGATTAAAAGTACGTAATCGGGCATTGGATTATATTGTATGTTAATAAATTATTCTCAACAATATCGAATAATTTCTTTATTAGGATAAAAAAAAAAAGTAAAATTTGTCACGGTACGTTCCATGGACGTACAAATCAAACATGCTAATTTTATTTTTTCCGTAAGCCATGTTATATAAAGCGTATTGTATAAAAATATGTCAAAATTTATACATCCATGTTGTGTAAAACCGTATTATACGAGGCCCGAGAGTATTCGTTTTTTTTTTTTTTAATAAATGGGTGAATACAAAAAGATTACTTTTAGAATTACATGTCTTAGAAGACACACTGCGAAAGGATGAATAAATGATTATACAATGTGAGAAGTCTACTGATATTAATCCTAAGATAACAAACTCAAACGAAATTGTTTTATAGGTTGTGACGATCCCAATGCTGAAGCCCTGCAATGTCCAGCACGTTGTGAAAAGGATTGTAACGACTTGCCAACGAATACGACAAGCTGCGTGGATAACTGCAAAGGAATTGTCTGCAGATGTAGGGAAGGGTTTTTGAAAGACATCGATGGTAAATGTGTCCGTCCAGAAAAATGCAGTAAGTAATATTTATATACCCACTGACCCTTTTTCCGACGAACAAATTTTCAACTCACTTTTTTTTTCAAAGCAAACGATGAAGTGGGCATGGACGGATATTGAACGCATTAAATAGTCTATTCATTAGTGCCATGTACGGTGAAAGGGTCAATATATGTTACTTTGATCAACATTTTACCACATCTATGGAGTGGGAGTCAGATTTGTAACTGGAGTCATGAAAAACGAATGACTTCGACTACTTTTACGATTAGACGATTTTCAATGAAAATTTTGCCAGATTGGTTAGTTGATCGTTAATTAATTACAAATGGATGGGAAAGGTAGGAAATACCTGACAAAAATAAACTTTTTTTTAGTCTGAGGCATGTTGTTGGTCAATTTCAAATTCGAAGACGTGTTTTTTTGTCAACTCTACAGCTCTGCATTTCGTTCAACTTTTTTATTCAAATGAATACAATGTTCTTCTTACAAGTGGTTATAATTTTGAATTATTTACAGTTCCCAAGTTCACTTGCAAGAAATATGAAGTATACAATCGGTGTCCGAAGCCATGTGTTCCGGGAGAGATATCTTACTGCAGTGAATATGTTACAAACACTCCACTAGAATGTGTTCCGGTTCAGCAAGATAAATGTGAACCGAGATGTGATTGCATCGAAGGATATCTACGGAACAAAAAAGGAGAATGTGTGAAAAAAGCAAATTGTAAGTTATGTTTTTGTTAATTTCTGTTGTGAGAGAGGGAGAATGCGTGAAAAGAGAGAACTGTAAGAGATTTCTTATATTGCATAACATGCACTTGGACACCAGTGTGATTTAAGATCCTTCAATCTGTATTATCCTGCATGATAGTGTTTAACGAAAATAGCTGACGGTTATTTTCGGTACACATCTCAATACATAATCCGAAGCTCAAAAAACTCCACTGATTGAATTGGCATTTACTTGGTAGAGCTCCATTGTAACTCGGCGTAAAAATGGCAATGTATTTCAGTAGTACAAAACTTATAAAGTACAATAAATAGTTGATAACTTTTTCAGCTTACGTCTTCATCAGAACTAAACTTTAAACGTACATTTACTTATCTATCGAAGTATTGTACTGATGAGGGCGTAAGCCGAAATAGCTATATACCTTGTAAATTATGTAGAACAAAAATATCATTCCTATTTTTTCACAGTGTCACAAAAAAACTCTTTTTTAAAAACATTCATCAGAAAGGAAGAAGGTTTTATTCTAATTTTTGATGGATTTATTCATAATTTTTTAATGGTAAGTTTTGGGAATTTGTATTTAAAATAAATGCACGGAGAGTTCATAATTTATAAAAATGTATTTCAATCATTAAACAGATTTTTAGTTTATAGTAATTTGCTGTCAAAAAAATATATTTCAAAATAATATTACTCCAAGAAAGTCGAAATGCTACATGGAGTTTTGGCTTGAAACAGATTTGAGCTTTGAGAGTCATTCAAAAGTTGTTCACTTGGTGATTGAAATCAATATATCGTCCATCAAATAAGATCAATTATAAATCAATTGTCATAAGTTTATTCCTATTACTGCAAAAAAATTGATTCTAATCAAGATTCTAGTCTTTCAGTTCAACACTGAAATGTACAGTTTTTTATTGGAATTATTTTATAGGTTGTGACGATCCGAATGCTGAAGCCTTGAAATGTCCAGCACGTTGTGAAAAGGAGTGCCATGCCTTACCAACAAATACTACAAACTGCGTGGATAACTGCAAAGGCATAGTTTGCAGATGTAGGAAAGGATTCTTGAAAGACATCGATGATAAATGTGTCCTTCCAGAAAAATGCTGTAAGTATTTTTTTTATCTGATCATCCTTTCTTACTTTGGGCAGGTTTTATTTAGAAAGAAATATTTTTGCTTGTCAAATTTATCACTCTGATTGCTAACTTCTCAACTATGTTTTTACTGTATTGATAGTTGATACCCGAAAATATATAAATTAACAGTGGTTAAATCATTCTTGTACTCGCTAATTATTAAGTTAATGCATTGCATGAATTGTCCTGACAAACTCAATAAGATTGTTTCAAGCCAATATTATTCAATAATTTTTTTAAGTCTAGGCATTGGAATATCCTTTAAAATGCTCAGCATGGAACGAGTTAAGCACAATTATTTGAGTTTTTGAAATATTTATAAAAGCAAAAATAAATGCTTGACTCACTTTTTTTCTATTCAGAAGTAAACTATGAAGTGGGCATGAACAGGTATCCTACTGATTAAATGGTAAATTTATTTGGGCCTACTGTGGTAGAACTATTATATAATATATAAATTTGAATTGTTTCAACTTTGTACGATTCCACATATTTTGTCACTAACGACCTGGATTTCGCCTATTGGCATCTTAAGGCATTATATCACACGGATGCAACAGAACTGACATACAATAAACAGTGAGCATCGTCTTTTTACCAAAGGTATTAATTACAGGAGAACGAAGACCCACAAGGCGAGCAGTAAATGGCAGCTAAAACAAATTTAACAATATTAATCTAATAATAATTAACGCAATTGTCTGTGGTAATTTTCATTAACGATCTTGCTAGTGAGTCATTCTTGAAAGGATTTTACAACAAATAACAATCAATTATCATGAAAATATAAGGTTTTTTTTTAAATAAATACCTATTTAATTCAATCTGGCAAGTAACGATTAAGCATCTAGTGATGAAATATAAAAATTTTCTTCACAAGAACCGATCTCACGCACAGGATACAACAAGGGAGAGTTGGGAAGATTAGTTGATCATTTAGAAAGAAGTTTGAATTTAATAATTAGCCTCTATTAATTTATAGAATCTACTGATAACATATTTTATGGTCCTCCGTGTTATGATATAACAATTGAACCCCTTCATACGTGTCAATATGTTTATCAACATTTTATTTGACTTTATTATGCATTTGTATCGATTTTTTCTAAATAGGACTACCAATACAATGTATGGCTATAACTTTAAAATTTTTACAGTTCCTAAGCTTAACTGCAAGAAATATGAAGTGTACAATCGGTGTCCAAAGCCATGTGTTCCGGGAGAGATTTCATACTGCAGCGAATACATAACAAACACTCCACTAGAATGTATTCCGGTTGTCAATCATAAATGCTATCCGAGATGTGATTGTATCGAAGGATATTTACGCAACAAAAAAGGAGAATGCGTGAAAAAAGACGAGTGTAAGTTATGTTTTTGTAAATGTCTATTGTGAGAAAGTGAGATTGCGTGAAAAGAAATAAATGTAATAGATTTGTTCTATATACCACCTATAGGCCACCTGTGTGATCTTAAATCTTTCAATCTGTATTATACTGAATGAAAACATGTTTTGTTTAATGACCATAACCATGAATCCGTAAAAATAATATTTTGAGTAAAAACTCTCTACATTCAATGAGTTCACGTTTTTTAAGTACAATTAACAAATTTAAAAAAAGAGTGTATCTGCTGATTTTTTATGAGTTTGTTTGCGCCAACTGCGCCTTTTCGGATAATATACCGTGTTATCAACTATAAAAGATTTTTCTTTTATTTTTCAACCAATAAGTTGTATACTCGTAGAAGCAATAAATAATCGCACAAAATCAAAATGGAGGCTAAAATCTAGTAGATTAAGGCGTGGATGTGAATAAAATTGTGAGAACTTAATTGCTTTTTGTGCCTACAAAACATACTGATAATCTTCAAATAAATCAACAAAAAAAGTGACCGGATATGACGTGAATCAAATATTACTACAATATCTTGTTATTTGTATTGTAAGTGTGAGTTGCGTAAAACGAATAAGCACATAAATTTTACGATGTCCCGGTTTGGTGGGAAAAATAACTGGTTACGTTATTAATATATGTGGTTTCCTTGACTTTACAGGCTGTGACGATCCTAATGCTATTGCTGTGAAATGTCCCAATCCTTGCCCTAAAACTTGTGACAATTTAGACACGATTGACAAAACCCCATGCCACAAAAAGTGCCAAATTATAGGTTGCACTTGTCGAGAAGGCTATGTTCTGGACTCTAAAGGAAAGTGTATCAAGCTTTCTCACTGCCGTGAGTCCCGATTTCTTCTAATAACCAAATAAGTGCTCAGTTCAAAAAGTTTATGTATATTAACTTAGAATTGGATGGTGCTAAGAGAGTGTATAAAGCACCTATTTTAAAATGTCTGTATATTTTTTTTTATAAATGCTGTAAGCAGATAATATAATTTTGATATTTTTTTAGCGGTTAACATTTAAATATATAATAACACTAGCTTAACTCGTGATAATTTTAAAACTGAACCACATTACAGACAATTTTTATTTCATTTATGGTTTTCTGTTCAAGAATGTTTTACAACCCCTAAAATGATTACCCACCTACTCATTTCCAAAACAAGTGTCCCAAAATGCCTTAGAAAAAAGAGTTGAATAAAGCAAATACTAGAGATTTTGAAGTCTTGGGGTTTTTCACTTTTTTCAACTTTTGGAATGTACAGGGAATTCTAGGGCTCTGAATTGTTCATTATTACCTTCTATTATTTTTTTTTATTATTTTATGTGATACTTACATCATAATTAGAAGTTTACAATATTATATTGATTGATTGATATTTTAATTCAAGATTCGATTCCAAATACTTTCTATTGAAATTTGTTATTTTATAACGGAAGCTTTTAACGGAAATATGACTTAGCTCTAGTAACAGTATATCATTATTCGTTTCCATTACAATATTTGTTGTACATTAGTAAATATAAATATTTTTTTTCTTTGTTATTATCGATGACAAAGACAACGAAGTCACTTCACAAACCATTTTTTTGATTGAATTGGCATTTACTTGGTAGAACTCCATTATAACACGGTGAAAAAATTGCAATGTATTTAAGTTCTACATTTTTTATAAGATATAGATGATAGCTATTTCGGCTCACGCCATCGTCGAAACTAGTAGTTCTGAAATAGCTATCAACTATATCATATAGCTATTTTTTCACCGTGTTACTTTACAAACCTTTTACAATTTTATTACTACCTGCTTCTATACAAACTATTTTCAATTACATAGAGATTTTTAAAAATATAATAAATATTCACTATATTATATAAAATTTGAATCAAAAAATCTCGTGTCTTGGGTTACAATTTTTGGAATTCTCGAGAATAATTCTCAGATTGTCTCAACACAGAATTTCAATCAATACTCCGTCAGGTAGAAAAATTACAAAACGTTGATATCAAAATTTCAACATTCAAAAAGTCTTTGGTCGTACAGAGGACAAAACCCAACATTTTTACTGAATTCTTTTTAGCTGGAAACTAAATTAATATATTTTTTTCTTCAACTCAACAGCCAGAAAATGCCTTGGTGCCAATGAAGAATATAGAGCTTGTGGACCGGCTTGTGAGCCAACGTGCCAAAACAGACACCCAAAATGTATCCCAGTTGCCATGTGCACACCTGGATGCTTCTGCAAACCTGGTTTCATTCGAAATGAAGGGAAATGTGTTTGTCCTGATGAATGTTGCGATTGTTCTCCAGATTATTGATATAAGCAACAGTGATCTGATTTTGACAGCTCACATTAAGGCTAATTAAAAAAGTAGCAGATTTTGACTTAATAATATAATTTACAAAACCATTGTTATAAATTGGTAATATCCTAAAGCATACGTAAAATAATTTAACTATAATTTATCGAGAATGTGTTAATTTTTTTTTTAATTTTCTATTAAAAAAATTGATGTCCAAATGGCCGTACTGAAAATAAATAAAGATTAAACAGAATTTTAAAATTGACTTTTCTTTCATTTATTAAACACAAAGAACTTATATAACACTGTCATTTGGTTCCACAAAACATAACCAGTGTTATACGAGGCTTAATGTTCATACAAATTTAGAGTACTTAAGAGTTCTAAAAAACTTAAGTTTTAATTTTATTTTCATATAAACAAACGTTTATTTTATATTAACAATTATCGTGATTGTATGGTTTTAACTTGGTATGTATTTTAATAAGGGCTAAGACACACATACAAAACAGGCAGATTAATAACATTTATTAAATTTCTTGCAATTTTTCTTTTAAAAATCATATTGTTTTTAATTTACATGGTCTCTTATGAGTCTCGTCACAAATATTAGATGTTTGATTTACACAAAAAAAAAACAAAATCATTTTTTTTATATTTGGTAATGGAATAAGTTTTATTTAGTTCAGCCGGGAACTGGTTAATATTATGATATTTTGGGAATACACCTAGGCCTCATATAACACGGTTTTATACGACACGAATGTTTAGATTGTGATATATTTTTATACAGCACGCTTTATATAACACAGTTTAAGAGGAAAAATTTAATAAAAATGAAATGTTGAATGAACCTACCACAATTAATGACTCGGAAAGCAGTTGCAGCGAAGTAGCTACATGTTATTTTTTTTTTTATTGATGATTACTCTATAATGAAAGGAGTTCGAAAATCAAGAGGGAATTACAAAATATTTTGAAACCTTATAAGAAAATATGTAAAGATTTATTCGCTAAAAGCAGACAATCGCTTATTAACGTATAATTTGAAGGCTAAAACTAGAAAAAACTCACAGTCCTCCGATGACTCACAACCGATCTCGAAAAAGAGTAAAAAATATAAAATTCCAAGTGATGAATTGATGAATTAATGACATATTATGTTATTAAGGCTTCTTTCAATTAATATATAATATAAATTTATATTTATTTATTATATATAAATTTATATTATATATTAATTGAAAGAAGCCTTAATAACATAATATGTCATTAATTCATCAATTCATCACTTGGAATTTTATATTTTTTACTCTTTTTCGAGATCGGCTGTGAGTCATATATATTTGTTTATAGCCAACGACCATACCACGTTGTAAGCACCGGCTCTCGTGCGATCACCGAAGTTAAGCAACATTGGGCGCGGATAGTGCTTGGATGGGTGACCGCTCGGGAACACCGAGTGCCGTGTTCTCTTGGCTATGGGAAGGAAAACCCAGACAGAAAACCGAACACCAACCCGCCTGGGCAGCGTGGTGCTGCTATGTCCAAACCCCCCCTGAAAAAAAAAAAGCAGGGGGAGGCCTTCATCCAGCAGTGGATTGACCCCGGCTGATGATGTATGTATGTATGTATTTGTTTATTAAAAAAAATTTTTTTTGCAATATTTGAATATTGCAATGAAAATCTAAGACGTAAAATGTATTCATCAAAAAATACAATTAAATGAATATTGTCTACAGATTTATTTACCATAAAAATATTGCAGTCTTCGACGTAAATAAGAGTTATTTATAGAAAAGACTGAAAAAACACTAATACAGTTGTTTTTAGTATTTTGATCACTTTTATACTCTAGTGAAAACAGTGGTGTGCTTCTTCTTAAATACATGAATAATATTTTAAATAATGAAAACCGATTTTCGGTGGTATTTCTACAATATATTTTATGATCAGGACCTGTGCCACTCATCGCTTGCATTATCAACTGATATATGTATAATAAATACAAACGAGCATATTCATACAAAATTTTGAATCAAAAGTTAGCAGGTATACAAAACCAATGGCTCAAGACTTAAGAAAAAAATTTACAAGAAGTCATAAAATATAAAATTTTATTAATTAATACAATGGAGCATACTCCCAAAAATATTTAAGTGCAGGTTATTTTGACTATAAAAATTCCCACTCATTATTCTACTAATGTGTCATTCATGATTGATCTGTACTCTTAATGGATTATTGATTTGTCTTAATGTTTTTTGCAAATTGTTGATAATAGTAAAATTTTCTATTTTAAATTTCTTAACTTCATTTGAATTTATATATTGAATGACTTCCCATAAATTGTCTTCTTAGTACTCGAACCATTGGTTTTGTAGACCTGCTAACTTTAAAATCATTTTTTTATAAATCAGCTTGCTTGTAATTAATATCCTATCAGTTGATAATGCTCGGAATAATCTCGAAATCGGTCCCGATCATAAAATATATTGTGGAAATATTATCAAAAAAATGTGTTTCTATTATTTAAAATATCATGCCTTTCCATCAAATTAAAATCACAAATAAGCAATTAATAAAAAAAGCTTAATTTGTCTAGAAAATTTTTATAAGTTTGCTTTACAGCAAGACTGCTGCATACATACAATAGTTTAAATCTTTAAATAATCGGTTTTAGAATATCTTCCTATAAGGCTCAGCAGGGAACAGGTTAAGTCAGTAATACAACGAAATCATTTTTTTTGTTTTATATTAACGAAAGTGCATTTATAAATAATCATCTAGATCAATCTAAAATATTATGAAAATATATTTCCATTTAAAACATCCAACGAATTTCGTGTGTTTTTATTGACGTTGAACACAAAATGTAACTTATATGGTATAAAAACTTTCTACCTCTATCCCGCTTTCGGCATTCAAAAGATCTGTTTGTTTAGTAAAATCAGAAAAACAAAGATTATTTTTGAATATATAAAAAAAACACACATTGGATGATCTAGCACAAATATATTTATTTTATACGCCTGTGTTTGTATTTACAATCGTATGATATAAAAAGCAGCGCAAGAAAATCAAATTATGTGTAAATTTTGTGAAGTGCTTTAGACAAAAGATTTTTATTAATAAGTGATACATATTTTTAAAACCAAAAAATGTATTTAATTATTATATCTTTTGTAATGTTAAGCGGGATGTGCGAAGCAAATGATATATGTTTGAACGGTAACGCATTTTTTTATTAATACATTTAAATATTTAATTTAAATTTTGTTAATTCTTTCTTAAATGAACAAAAGTGAATAATTAAATCGAGTCTCACTTTTAAGGTGTTAACTGTCACTTCTTGATGGAAAGGCATTATATTTTAAATAATAAAAACACATTTTTTAGTACTTATTTCCACAATATATTTTTTGATCAGGACCGGTTTCGCTCATCGTGAGCATTTGGCGAGCATCAGTTGATAATGCTCGCGATGAGCGAAACAGGTGCTGATCAAAAAATATATTGTGGAAATAAGTACTAAAAAATGTGTTTTTATTATTTAAAATAAATCGAGTCTATTGTTCTCTAAGTATTTTTCCATATTCAACACTTAATCAAGGTAATAGGTACAAGTGATGTAGGGTTGTCTCTTTTAAGCTTGAATAATATTTACACTTTTCGACTTATTAGATATTCAGTTTTTATATATATTCAAATTTACACAATGTAATAAAAAATGATTAGCGATCGTATCACAGTTAGCGCTTTCACTGCTTATCTAAAAATCCCATGAAACAGTGTCATGCTCAATATATTTGAATTAAAAAAATGTATTGCAAATTATTAATAACATGCATTATTTCAAAGACAATACATGCGAGAGTCGGCAAGTACAAATAACTCAACTTCGGTATTATTGCGTCTCATATTACATCTCGATAAATCTGGGTCAAGTTCATAATGTAATGTTCGGTATACACGTGTATTTAGTTTGAATTACATTTTGGTATTTCAAATTTTATTCTATCCTTTTCAAACAAATTTTTTTAAAGTTATTCTACGTGTTTTGCCACTAACGGATGTAAGAGAACTGACAAGACTGAGAAGACCTTTTACGAGATCTTCACTATATTTAGAAACAAATCACGTAAACATTGGGTTGATTGTACTCAAATAGATAGAAGAGAATTTTTTATGTTTGTCGTTTTTATACTATCATTTTCATGAAATATATTAAAATTTGTATAAAATAATTTTAATTGTTGAAGTAAGTATATTGGGACGAAATATAAATAGAATTTAAAATAGATCGATAAAATAAAACAAATGGCTTCCAATTATTCATATATTTACAATATTCATTTATTTGTAAATAAACACAAAAATTAAAATATATAAGTAGTATCGCCTAAGGTATTAGGGTAACATAAATGTGAAGAGGTAGTGAGAAATGGTACCGATTTTATTTATTAATTCCACGATAGAGTATGTGCTGACTCAACGACCAAACAAAGTCCAACGGTGTAAGTTTTCATCGATACGAACTATAGAAAAAATACCAGGCTTGCATAAAGTTGAGGAGGTAAATTTTTCGATGTTAGAAATCGTTGTGTGAAACAAAAAATTGTTAAGTATATCCGATCTCTTCTAACATTCGTTTATTCGCGGGCAAATAGTTGCAATTTAAACCTTAGGGCGGAACCCAGAGCGGTGGTGCAATAGTTTTGATTTTGATCGTTAGTATTCGGTACAGAAAGAGGTATCCACTCAATACTTACGAATATATAGTCCAAAGTAAATACTATATCAAACACGTTAATTTATGGTATGGATATTACCTTTTGTTTCATCTGTGGAAATAATTTATGCTTAGCATTTGGATTTTTTCAATACTGAAGCTTGCCACAACTCTTTATATTTTTATTATGACTATTTGGTGTGATTAGAATAATATTTGTTGTTTTACGCGTGGTATTAAATTTTATGTACCTATCGAGATAAATTGTAAAATTGAAGAGAAAATCCATTTTTTCATGATAGGTGTAAGTATTTTTTGGGGAAAATCAATATGATACTTTTATTATTGTAAATATAATATATATACTATACACACAAATGTATACACTACATTATTCAAAAAGAAATTATTTTTGCTCACAATGCACTTAATAGCTCAAACTCGAAAATTAACATATATATAACATATATAATAAATATATATAAAATAATTTTACTGCGATGAAATTTTCACAAAACAACGTCATAGAAATAGCCAAGTTATTTTTATATTCTTATTGTTAAAATCAGCAGCGAAATAAAACGTTGAAAAAAAAATTGAATGAAAATCACAAAAAAATATTCACAGCGGCACGTCTAGACTCAGCTTTACTATGCAAAAAAGTGTTATGCGAGGTAAGATCGAAAGGCGATGAAATCCATCCGAAATGAATATAGTCGGCTAATAAAAAATATAAACAATTTCGACAGTCTTAAAATTATTGTTTTACGTTTCGGGCATGAACACGCTAGGCGGGTCCTGAGCACATAGTGTATATAAGTATGGACACGCTAGGCGTGTCGTTAGCACGTTGAGTTAATCTAAAGTAATAAAACATGATTCATATCGAATATACTCATCGTTTCCTGTCAATTTAGACTTTCTTCGATTATCTGGATTTCTTCTTCTCTGGACTATCTCTATTCTCAATTGGTCCTTATAATCGAGGTTTTACTGTATTTTTCAATATACTATAGTAGATGGGAATTGTTACACACCAATTATTACTGTTTTCAAACGCTATGCATCAAATATAGGTAAATATTTAATATTTTTCTTATGTGTATCTTTTTCAGCGAACTGTAAGTCGGGTCCATATCAGGCTTATTGTTGTAAAACTGGTGAAATGACATGTGACAATCTCACAAAACCATGTACAAACAAAAAATGCGTCTTTGCTTGCTACTGCATAGACGGATATGCCAGACATGTAAATGGCCAATGTATACCCATCAAAGATTGCCCAGGTAACCTTCAAATCCTTACTAAAAGCATTTAACTTATTAAATTTGAATTGTTATAACTTTGTACGATTCCATATGTCTTATCACAAACGACCCGGGTTTTGCCCTTCGGCATCTTCAGGTATTCCATCGCACGGATGCAACAGATTGTCAGTTCTGTTGCATCCGTGCGATGGAATACCTGAAGATGCCGAAGGGCGAAACCCGGGTCGTTTGTGATAAGACATATGGAATCGTACAAAGTTGTAACAATTCAAATTTAATATTGAAGTTCCATCAAGCATGCAAGCATCCAAAATGCATGAAGATGCCGAACCGGGTCGTTAGTGACAAAACATGTGAAATAGTACAAAGTTGTAACAATTCAAATTAAATGTCAAGAACTAAAAATGAGTTTCTATTATTAAAAAAATTAATCACTGATACATTGGTCTTTAACATTTTCATTTACAGCTAAATGCACATATCCTAACGAAGTGTATGATACATGTGGACCAGCCTGTGAACCAACATGCGACGATAGGAACCCGATTTGTATCCCCGCAGTGCCATGTACTCCCGGTTGTTACTGCAAGAAGGGTTACATACGCCACAATAAGAAATGCATAAAAGTGTGCGACTGCCGTGAGTATTGCCATTAAGTCTTGCTGCTTTAACCCCCCTAGATCTCCACCCCAACTCACTCTCCACAGTTCCCTTCTCCTCCGTCTAGTAGCCGTCTATGGTTCTGGGCAGCAGAAGAAAAGAAGAAGATGACATCACTGACGAGAGAACTTCAAGAAGATCTGGGACATCGAGGGTTAATCTTGAGGTTAAAGCATTACAAATCAGTGTCACCACCATCAAGAGATTGTCTTCACTCCAATGTCAAGGAACCCCTCTATATTTTTTAATTGTTATTTTTATATTATTTATTTTACGAATCACAAATACACCTAAGATGAAATAGAAATGTGGGTAGCACACCCTTGGTCCCCCATTATTGTGAATAAAATATAACTAATTAAGTAAACGTATTGCCATTTATCCATTGATCATTCTAGTAATCAAATACTTTGAAGATATCCAATCATTGTCAAAGATATGGTACATATGATAACATGACCTAGCTTTTTTTGGATACATCAAAGGCCTCTCATGAAAGTCAACCTCGCAAAATAGTCCTAGTGTTAATATTTCTAAGTGGATAATATTATTTGCTTTAATCGTGATAAGTTGAATTTAAAATCAATGTATGGATTTCTGTTCAAAGATTTGTGGTGTCTAAAACTATCACCCACCTACCTGTTTCCAAAACGAGGTGTCCCAAAAGCATGGTTAAGAAATTCAATTGGATTTTTATTGGGATTTGGTTTATAATTATAACTTGATTGATTGACCTTCTGATTCGACATTAAATTCTAAATATTTTCTATTGAAATTGTTTTCTTCGGGTAAATTATATTTTAGAAATAATGATGAAACCTTTTATCGCAAATATAACAGAGACTAGTGAAAATAAATCATTATTCGTTTCTTTTACAATATTTCTTATAGATTGGTAAATATTAATATTTTTTTATTCATTGTTTTCGATGACATAGATAAAAATGTCCCTTTACCAACTTTTTAACTTTCCTCTGTGGATTGAATAGATGGTTAAAATTTGAATGGAAGAACTTCAAGTCCCCAGGAATCGACACAGCAAAAAATTCTTGGATTTCTCCGAAATTAATTCTCAATTTGTCTCAAACGCAAAATGTCTAATTCATATGCCATCAAATATACAAATCACAATTTTTTTTTCTGAATCCTATTCATTATCAGGATACATTTCAAATTCCTCGAGGTCTAATATGTTTTCATGCCTACTTCTCATAGAATAATTGTACATTAATTTCAAACTGTTAACATCCAAAAAGAAATTGGTGCCATGGATGATAAACAAAATTTATAATTCATTATAGCTCGAAACCATATTTATTCTAAATAATAAAACACATTTTTTAGTACTTATTTCCACAATATATTTTTTGATCAGGACCGGTATTGTGGAAATAAGTACTAAAAAATGTGTTTTTATTATTTAAAATATCATGCCTTTCCATCAAGAAGTGACAGTTAACACCTTAAAAACCATATTTATTCATTCATTGTTTTATTTTAACTCGACAGCCCAAAAATGCCACGGCCCCAATGAAGAATATAAAGCTTGTGGACCGCCTTGTGAGCCAACGTGTCAAAACAGAAAACCAAAATGTGTTTCGATTGCCATGTGCACACCTGGATGCTTCTGCAAGCCTGGTTTCATACGCAATAACGGGAAGTGTGTTTGTCCTGAGGAATGTTGCCCTCCGGATTATGATTTACGTAAGCTACAGTGATCTGATTTTGACAGCTCACATTAAGGCAAATTAAAAAAGTGGAAGATTTTGACTTTGAAATGCAATTTACAAAACCATGTTTATAAATTTTGAATATTCCAAATCTCACATAAAATAATTTAACTATAATTTATCAAGAATATGGAAATATTTTTATAATTTTCTATTAACAAATTTTTATGTATACTGAAAATTAAACAGAATATTAAAATTGACCTTTCTTTCATTTATTAAACACAAAGGACTTGTATAACACTGTCATTTGGTTCCATAAAAACATAACCTGTGTTATACGAGGCTTGAAATTTATACAAATTTAAGTTCTTAAATGTTCTAAAAAACTTAAGTTATAACTTTATTTTTCAAATATTAATCTTATATTAAAAATGATCTTGATAAGTATTTTACCTTCTTACTTTTTTTTGAGAAAAGCTAAGTCACACATACAAAACAACTAGATATATATTTATTCATTTTCTTGCAATGTTTCTATTAAAAATCATATTGTTTTTAAGTTTTCGCATACTTTTGTTTCGTTGTTGATCTTCAGTAGTAAAAATTTATTTTTATTTGTGTTCAAATAATTCTCTGCCACTACATAACCCAACTTTTTTATTTGACATGTTTGGAATGCGACATCCAAAAATGTTATGTCTCCCTCTTTCTTATACACTCTATCACCACTGTTTAATTCATTGGGGATAAACTGTATGAAATACACTGATAAATTCATCTGTGCGAATGAAAGAGACAGCCGCTTTAGAGACTACAATTTTCTACTGGCAGAGTTTCAATTGTGCATCCAGAACTTTGATGTCCTTTAAAATTCATGTTTTTCAGATATTTTTTTTTTTAACCTGTTAACAGTTATAAACAAATAAAATACGTGGTGTGCGACACATTGGTGGGACATTAGTTATAAATGAGTTAAAAATTGAAAATCTATGACACAAATACAAATTTAAATAAAGCTGCATTTAAGGTTTTTTTTTTTTGTTCACCCAGGGCAACAATATTTGGACTATTATTGAAGGTTACCTTAACAGAAATTGTTCTAGTACCATTTTTTTAACAGGCATCAGTCAGAAAAAATAGATGATTTTCCAAGTATATACTGAAGTTTTCAGAGGAAATTAATCAATGTTTAGAGTATGTAAATAGCTTTATTTTAACAATATCATTTTATAACACCCATCTATATACATAAATATATCATATTTAACTGTTCACCCCAATTCTGACTCCATTTTTTGTCAAGTATTGAAGAAAACGTACAAAGAGTGATTGAAATAAGTGTATTGAAACTTTTTTTCGTTGACAGCACACCTAAGCTGATGTAAAAATCACACAGCACACCACAACTGAAATTTCACTAATAATTATAATTCTGTTGGTTACAACAAATTGACATTTTAAAAAAATCCTCTTCCAGTTATGCTGACATTCCTTTGATAATTTTGGATTGAAAGTTTTTGTAATCGGGGTAAAAAATGATCAATATGAAAATTGTCAAATAAGTTATTTAAGAACTGTCTATGTTGCACCGAGAAACAGCTTATATCAATCTATTTTGTGATACAAACTGATGTTTATTCCTTTTTTTTTTATTTTTTGTATGTATCTTGTTGAATTTTAATTTGGGTGTTTGAAAAAAATTTAATGTTGCTCAATCAAAATTTCACTCACGTCCATGGTCTTCAGCATTCACTGGGATGAACACAATTACTATTTTTGCGAATGAATCCTGTTTTGCAAAAGCATCCCGGTGTGCACTTAACAACTGAAGTGGTATTAGGGTTCTTATCAGTGCACGACACCTCACAAGATGGTCCACAAGAATTGTACTCTTCATTTGGGCGAGTGCATTTTTTGGCTAATAAACACAAAAAAAATATGTATATATAAATTCAGTCTTTGAACAATTCAACTACGATTGACAATTGTCAATAGACTGGAAAGTTCTTTTGTGTATAATGTACAAAACTAAAATGGTCAATATAGAAATTGTCTGATGAATTTATTCGTAGAATAAGCATAAACTTTAACTGTAATATTGTGTTCAACAATATAATAAAAAAAAAAAAATTCAAAGCGAATTATCAAACATGTTGATGAATGTCTTAAATTTCACACAAATGACCATAAGCAATATAGAGTTTTAATGTTAATTTATACGTTCATTTATTTCACATACAATTTTTTATATTGACAGAAAAATTATGGTTTTATAGTTGCATCTAACTAACAGATATATTAAAAAATTTACTCATGGCATTGTGCAGGCTTGATACATTTTCCTTTGGCATCCAGAACAAATCCATCACGGCAAGTGCAACCAATACTTTTGCATATTTTGGCACATGGAGCTTTGCTTACAAAATTGTAATTATCACATGTCTTTGGGCAAGGATTAGGACATTTGACAGCGATGGCGTTCGGATCATCGCAGCCTACAAAATGTAATAAAAAATAATTTTAATGGCTTACTTATGAAGACATATCTGGCTCAGTTAAAACTAAAATTGCAACATATTTTACCTTAACTTAAGTAAATTATAATAGTATAAATTACTTACAATCGTGTTTGTTAACACATTCTCCTTTACTGTTCCTCAAATATCCTTCAATGCAATCACATCTCGGTTCACATTTAAAGTTATCTACTGGAACACATTCTTGAGGTGTGTTTGTTAAATATTCACTGCAGTAGGAGATCTTTCCGGGAACACACGGCTTTGGGCAACGATTGTATACTTCGTTTTTCTTGCAGTTTAGCTTAGGGACTGTAAATACATCAAAATATACTTATGCAAAATAAATTTATCAGATAATAGAATCGATTAAAAGCGTTTTATATTTACTTACTACAATTTTCTGGTGCAACACACTTTTTGGTAATATCAAACAAGAATCCTTTCTTACATCTGCAAACCCTTCCCTTGCAATTGTCCACACAGGAAGTGGTATCCGTTGGTAAAGCAAAACATTCTTTTTCGCAGCGTGCTGGACAGTCAAGAACTTCTGCGTTTGGATCGTTACAACCTGAAGAACAATGGGATGATTATTTATTGGTATTTATTTACTCCGACTCTAGTCAAAACACCGCGATTCTACAGCCCTGTTTTTATGTTTGCTTTATCCATCCTTAATTTTATGCGTGTGATTTTTTTATATGCGGTTCTGTGAAATGTTTCTACATTTTACAAAAGCTTTAAGCTCCATGACTAATTGTCTATTAATCAATTATTGATTCGTAATCACTTAGTAAGCAAGTTATAATTACCCACGTTTTCATTAAATTTGCATCATAAATCTTGGTGGAATATACACCCAGTCCTTTTTTTACGCGATACATTGGTTCCAGAAAAAGGCGTGAAAAAAAAATCGCGTAAAAAAAATGATTTCACGCAATTGCATTATATTTCTTTACACACCTTAAAACATAAATTCGCATAATATCCGATACACTTGTCAACATTTGGCAATTGTATGTGTATTTAAAAAAATGGAATGCTTTACAAAATTAAGTTTTAAAAATACAATTTTTTTTTATTTAAAAAAATAATGAAACGTATATGCCTAGCATCGTATATAAATGTCTTCTTTAAAACAAATTTGGGGAAAAAATTGCATAAAAACGAGTGAAGCGCACAAAAAAATGTAGCGGTGCCGACAAAAAAATCGCATAAAAAAAGGACTGGGTGTAATAACAAGGTGAAAATTTTAAAGTATTTTTTTTAAGCAATATCAATTGTTGACACTGCTTTTACCTGTTACAAGGAATTTACGTAATAATGCATAAATATTTAATTTCAATGCAATTATTAATTAACAGCTCTTACACAATAAAATATTTAAAATTTATACTTACATTAAAAACATAAAAATTTTCATAGTATAATAGATGAGATGATATATGGCTTCTTAAGAAGTATATTAAACAATTCTAACAATGAATAAAGCTGAAATGACTGTAGAATACAATAATGCAAAAAACTCACATAAATCTGGTGACACACAATTTCCATTGATTCTCACTAAACCGGGCTTGCATTCACATCGAGGTTTGCAAGGAACTCCTCCGGCTGGAGTAGTGGTGCAGTCTTTGATTATACCGTAAAGGTATGAATCACAATCAGCATCAAATGTACAATACTTTGGGCACGGATTCCACACTTCGGTAGGTTTGCATTGAGGTGCTTAAAGATACATTTAACAGATTTGATATCTCAACCATTTTATATCTCTTGTTAAGAACAGTGAAATTAAATTATCACAAAGAAAATATTTATATTTGAAGAAATAATTATAATTGAAATAAAATATGGTTATTGCCAATTTATAAAAGCTCAACTCCTTTCGCGAAATGATAACTGTATCACACAATCAACAAACTTTCAATAAATGTTTTGAAATGAATCAATTGTCAATTTTAAGATGTTAACTGCCACTTCTTGGTGGAAAGGTATGAAATTTTAAATAATAAAAACATATTTTTTTATTTTTGTGTCTTTATGTTTTTATTATTTAAAATGAATCAATTGTTGTAACATTTAATGTTTGTCCAACTTATTTTGTATAAATAATTTCTCCTGAGTTAAGGTTAGTTTTCTTTTTTGAAGGATTTAAATTTAAAGAAAAACAAATCGCCATACGATAGAGTTGCCTAGAGCATAGTTTCTCAACCTTTTTAAATCCGTGGACCACCAAAAAGTCCAAAAATGTTTTGGGGACCATCAACATTGAAATAAAATAATAAATATTTATATAATAGATTTTTTTAATCAAAACATTTAATTTTGCAATACTATATGCTTATATAATAATATTTAAGTATATTAAAATAGACAGTAACAAAAATATACAACTTAAAAATCTCTGCGGACCACTACTTGATAAACTATGGCCTAGAGTACATTATTATGTATATTATTATAAATTTTCTTCACAAATCAGAATCTTTTTGTATTGAAAAATATTTTAAATTAATTAATTCCAATTGTATTCAAATATTCCTCACTTGCTAGAACAATATATTACTTACGGCATTTATTTTTTGTGATGCACTTTCCATTTCCATCTCTCACAAAGCCGGGAAGACAACGGCAAGCTCTTCGGAAACAATTCTTATAGCAGTCGGCCACATCTTTGCCATCACAAGTCTTGTCGCACTCTGCTGGGCAGTTTACTACGTGAGCATTGACATCATCGCAACCTGATAATAAAAAAAATTGCATGATTCAAAATAAAATAATATTTATGTTGATAAATATTGTCGAAATAGGAAAATAAGCCCCTAACCACATTGCCAATTATGTGCATGTTAGCAATTGCTACCGTAAAGCCGTTTATTATTATATATGGATTTTTTTATTAAATTGAAAACAGAGACATCTTTTGAATGTCATCTGATTGCCAGAATTTTTAAATGTTGAAATATTCTTTTACACTTGAGTGGAACAGTTTTCACAGAACTGCACAGATACTATTTTTTTATGATAGCCGTTGAAGCATTTACATATGAAGTCTATGAATCAAATGTGTTTTTTTATATGTTCACGACACGTGTGTGCTCATGCTTGTTTGGCTAGTTTAGTTCCATTTTTTTCCGGCAACCGATTTATAAAATTTGATTGGAAATCTAAAACTTTTCTTGTATTATATATAATTGTGCACCTACATTTAATTGGTAATTGGCAGGTGCCAAAGATACGAACATATCCTTTCTCACAATCACATCTTGGATAGCAAGGGTAGGGTCCTGGAGGAGGAGCAGCACAATCTCTTATGAATCCATAGATATATGAACCACAGTCTTCGTCAAATGTGCAATAACGGGGGCATTTGTTATAGACTTCATGTTCTTTACACTTGAGAGCTAAAAGAATAAAACAGAAATAGTTTATAATGATAAACATTTCAGATAATACCGGATGGCAACAATTTAGACTTTTGTTTGGAGTTGTTTGGTTTTGGTGGCCGTATTCACAGGTTTTAATCCTTGTACTAACAGTGTCGTTAGTTGATTTTTGAGTTTGTGTGCTTGAAGGCATATATAACTGTATTGTTAAAAATTCCACTCTGCACATCTGATCCTTAAAATAAAGTGAAGCGAGGGTGGTACCAACACCACTATTCATGTCTTAGCTATATTATACCCATCTTGTCCTCATTGGAAGTGTATATGTTTAGAAAAAAATATTAATTTACATCAATGTCCAATATATTATTAATATCAAAAAAATTAAATACACTTTTCTTCCCTTGGTGACATTTTCTAATAAAATTTGTCATTTTTTTTAATGGTGCTTTCCTCATAAATATCAAATGCATATAAACAATGTTTTACAAATAAAACTAAAAATACAGTAAAAATTTGGGGTAGGTTAAAAAAATGTATCGTAATTGTGGAAAACAATAATAAAGAACAGAGATCAGCCAACTTTCTCTATATTGGGCACCTTGAGCTGCTAGGTTATTATAAAAAGTATAATGTTATAAGCTTTAGTTAAAATCAATGTAATTTATGATATCGACTGAAGGTGCTTGATGGAACTTCAATATTAAAGTTGTAACAATTCAAATTTAAAATCAATGTATCACAAAACATTGCAGATAATTTGCTAATCAGTCAATAGAATGGGACACGTTTTTAATGTATATTGGGTGCTCAAAAACCACAGGTTGCCAATAATGATATTTAACAATGCAGAGAATAAGAATGTATCAACATTTATAATGGGATATGTTTGAAATGACTTTTGCTTCATTGTTTGTGGTATTTAAAACATAGAATAAATTTATGGCTTTTTTTTTTGTCTATTGGCAGTTTGATATGTTTATATATCTATCATTGTTGATTTAATAAAAAAAAAAACACTCTGCAAATGATAAAGTAATATTTATTTTTAGAATGAAATAATTTTTAGCTTTAATTAGAGAAGTTCATTTTTTCAACTTTTAATTCTCGATTCATAACTTTTGGTTAATTAGGATAAAAATTTCTTGTTTATTCCTAAATCTATTGCATAAACAATCACAAATGATATATTCAATTATAAGCTGCACCCATATTTTTAAAAGCCATTAATAAAAAATAAAAAAAGTCAAACATGCTTTATTTTAATATAGTCATACAATAATCGTAATAAAAATGATTTAAAAATATGCAATTTATTAATATGGGATATTGACAGATGGTGCCTGATGTATTTTCAATACCAATTCAAACTCTGTACACTTCCACATACCTTGACACTAGTAACCTTGGTTCTGCCTTGTGGCATTGTCAATAATTCTAAATTATAGACACCATTCTAGAAGCTAATTTAATATCTAAATTAATTTTAATAACTATTGATTCGGTGTTAATAATTTCATTATTTTATATAATAAGCAATATTTCATCGTGACTCCAGCATAAAGCTGCCAATAGGTTAACAAGAGGTTAGGTTTTTCGAGTTTTAGAGTTATTTGCAGTCTTCCAAGAAAAGGAATGATTTTCTTTCATTCGTACACAATTACAAACAATAAATATCACGTACAAATATTTTTCTTTAAACGTCTAAAAACATCTGCAAGCAATATATTTCAAAACATCATTACTTTTATGTATTGGCAGACTATTGACAAAAAAAATGCTGGGTCTGTATTATGTATATATTGTGCAACCGAAATAAACGTCTTGATTCAAAATATATTAGTAGATAGATATTGGATTTAGGTACTGACTTATATAATACTATAAAAGATAACATTGTTGTGACCAATAATTCTAAACGTATTCAAAACAAATCTAAAAGTATTTATTACTAACGGCATTGCTTTTGGGAGATACACTTTCCATTTTCGTCTCTTACAAAGCCAGGAATGCAGCGGCAAGCTTTTTGGAAACAATTTTTTTCACAGTTGGCCACATCTTTACCATCACAAGTTTTGTCACATGCAGCTGGGCAGTCCACTATCTGTGTATTTGGACCTTCGCAGCCTGACAAAAAAAAATTCTACGATTAAAAAATAGCATCAAAATTGTTTCATATCTGTTTATGAGTATCATTGTCTTCCTGTCAGAGCTGGGCCAATTTAAAAATGAAAATATATAAATTTACATATATATTCAATCAATGAATATGGCTTGTGAATTTTTATTTTGTTCATTCATATTATTATTGTGTAATGCGTGACCTAACACTGGTTTTTTTTTGTTACAAAACTTTGTTTGAATCTGTACCTGAAATATCAAACTGTCCCTTCTTAATGGAATGACATTACATAACAATTATTAAAATAAATTAAACCCTTTTTTTGTGCTGCACTTACATTCTTTAATTTATATCCTTGACCAATTTCTTTCAGTGTAAGGATTTTCTACTGAAATGATCAACTTTGATTACCTGATCGCATGCTCAAAATAAGCAAAACTTGGCCTGATAACTATATTGTGAAACCGCGGAAACAGTTATTATCCAATGTTATTATACTATACGTAAATCAATGAAAATTTTTCTGATTTTTAAGAATAAACATACAATATTACAAAAATGATTTGAGAACATGTCCCTTTTTTCAATTTGGTAAATATGTGATAGATTTTTTAGGTTATATATATAATTTTTTTATATAATACATACAGTTGATCGGTAGTTGGCAGGTACCGTTGATACGAAGATATCCTTTCTCACAATCACATCTAGGATAGCATGGGAATACTTCATCGTCAGGAGGAGCAGCACAATCTCTTATGAATCCGTAGATGTACGAACCACAGTCTTCGTCAAATGTACAGTAACCAGGACACGGATTGTAAACTTCATGTTGATTGCAATTTTTAGCTAAAACATTAAAACACTGATGATTTAGAGCACATTCCTTCATTCTGGGTTCCAGGAAATTCCTGGGTTAATCTGACAAACAAAATTCAACAATTTTTTTTGACTGATGATCTTTTGTACAGTGTTTATGTTTTCAAAATGGAAAGAAATTAAAATTGTTATTAAGCCAATTGCAGCTTAATCTCCTTTTGATTTCTTTCTGAAATCGCAAGAATTTATTTAATAAGTTTGCCTGGCACTAATGCATAGTAAAAATAATCTTATCTCTTATGATTAAATTGTGGACGATAGTTGCATTGTGCTATTAAAACTTTTTAAATAAAAAAATAAATGGTAACATTATGTATACCTGACTACAGTTTCAAATACAGCTAATACAATTTAAATCAATGTTAGGTTTCTTACGGCAGTCTTCCTTCCTGACACAAATATTGTTTGAATTCCTGACATAGCCCGGCAAGCAATCACATCCACCAGGACAAGGAATTGGTAAAGAGCATTGAGGCTGAGGTTTGGTGCTACTGATTGATTCACAAGTGTCTGGACAAGGGTTCTTGCAGTTCTTATATTCCTCATTAGGTCCTTCACAGAGAGGTTTTGCTATAAAAAATATCACATTACCCTTTTGAGAGATTATAAAGTCATTGTTAAATATGTGATATAAATTGTGCCAAATTGTGGCTCAGAGCCAAACCGGCCTTTACAACAATTATGATGAACTAAAATAAATGGAATTAAAGTGTATAAATAATAATTAAAAATTGTTGTTGATATATTGAGTATTATGGGATAAGCATAACTTGACCACTTGTCCTGCTTAATCTCTTCCACGCTAACGCCCCAACGTATAGGATAGCAATGTGCAAGGCCTGTACGCGAGCGCCCCAGACGTTGGAATGCGAACATTCAAACATCGATAACTCAGGCAATCTTTTGCATATAGGACTGATTTTGGTTTTAAAATATCGCCCAATTCGTCCTGATACTACCATTTCCATAAACTTGTCAAAAGTATTAGGTCTTAACGCTCTAAACATCGATTTTTCGAACCCTTTAAATTTATTCTGACCCCGCCAAAATAACATATCAGTTTGAAATATATAGCTATACTCGAGACTAACTTCGCACTGAACTTTGCACCAATCGTGCGGCATTGCAATGTGACACTCCATGACACGTGACAGTAATGGCGCTTATTCATTTGAGTTTGATTGGTGGCTTCATTACGTCACTCTAATGGCGATTTACAAGTGAGTTATTTTTTAGGGATATATTTGTTAACGTGATTGTGACATCATAGGACATTTCTTTGTGTTTTTTAATGTTGTGAAACATTCCTTATGCATCTAGCTTTCATAAAAGCTAAGCAAATTATTTTTTATTGCTGTATTTATAGCTCTATATGGAAAGAGAACATTTTGAAAAATAGCAACGCGGACGGATTTTGTTTGTATGAACAACTGTCGCGTTGATCGGGTTAAGGTTACCTGTCCCATTGTACCCAAACATTACCTCGGAATATTCAGGTCATTAAATTGAATCATTTGATTAATTATCGAACATATTTAATGTCTGCCCGGCGTGCCTGGGTGACAGTATATATATATCACAGTTCTGATGAAGGTGAGCCGAAATAGCTATCAGCTATACACCTTATAAATTGTGTAAAACTAAAATACATTGCAATTTTTTCACTGTGTTATAATGAAGTTTTACCAAGTAAATGTCAATTCAATCAATAATACTGCTAAGCTTCCTTGAAAAATGAATTTTGTGATTTTCACTTACGGCATTCATTGAACTTGATGCATTTTCCATTGGGCTTATCCAATATGTAGCCTTGTTTACACTGACAACCCCTCAGTTGGCAAAATTCTTTACAAACACTCTTAGTGTCATTACATGTATGAGGGCAAGGATTGGGACAGCCGACCACTTCAGCGTTTGGATCATTGCAGCCTGAAAAAATATATAGGTGGATAAATTATAAGTCAAAATAAGATTGTGTAAATAGCGCAGATTGGTTAAATGAATTATCATTTATGACATGTTCAAATATATTCATATAGTTTTGTAATTTTCCAAAGCTGAAAAAATAAGATCGTTAAAAAGAAACGGAAATACTGACCATCAAGTCATACATGTTAATTTGAACAACGTAAATGAAAAACTAGGAATAGCTTAAAGTTCAAATAAACCAATAGAATCATTAGCAGTAATCAAATATTAATACATAACATTTAAATAGAACAGACGGCGATCAAATTTATTCCCGTGAGATTTTCCTCTACAAGTATTTGAAAATAATTAGTTAGTATGTACATCTATTGTTTTTGTTGAATCTCTTCTCTACATCCAGTAAAAAGGAGATAGTTATTGTTTACTTTAATTAAAAATAATCGTATGGTACAGCTTTTTTGAAGATGCTTCTCAAAGAAGTTAAATACACTAAGTGGTAGAACAAACTTATCAATTTCAACATTACATTGTCTATGGATATTTATTGACAAATATACAAATGGTCAAATCTCTCTGCAGAGTGGAATGATGATAGAATAACTTTTACATTTTTTTAAGTATGCAATTTGAATTTGAAAGTATTCAATTTATAAACCACATTTGGATCTAGTATCAATTGCATTTTTTATCCGTTAAAACTAATATTCATTCTTTTATTATCAACCTCAAATAGTAAAATAATTTAAAAAACTGATAAACTGACATGAAAGTATCAAATAAATTATGAAAATTGTTAGTTTGAAAATTTTATAACGTTGATATTAACTTTTATATTAATATAGTAAAGAAAACATACATTGCTCTGGCTTTACACATGCCCCTTTACTGTTTCTGATATATCCATCAATACATTTGCATCTTGGAATACACGGTGCATTGGGCAAGGGTTGGGCACATAAATAATAAACAGGTTGGAAGTATGTTTCGCAAGTTTGCTCTGGTGGACAAGATGGTGAACAGGGAAACAATTTTTCCAGTGCCGAGCATACTGGAATCTTCACTGAAACATACATAACATCATATTTAAGAAACATTTTTCATTTTTTCATCAATTATTCTTTCTAATCAATTTATTGGTCGAACATTATGGTCTAATCAATTTTTATTATGGAATATCTATCTATGATGTTTTTGCTCGGCTTTTATACAATATTATGACATAATTTATATATTTTACCCTCTGACAGCTAACGTCTCAACTGTTGAAACGGCTGATTTCACTGTGTTGATCGTTGATGGCCGAAAATATATGAATTAACAGTGGTTAAAACCTTCTTGTACTCACTAATTTTTGAGTTAATGCATTGCTTGATTTGTCCTGACAAACTCAATAAAATTGTTTCAAACCAATATTATTCAATAAATTTTTGAAGTCTAGGCATTGGAATATCTTTTAAAATGCTCAAGAGGAAACGAGTAAAGAGAATAAAAACACATTTCTTAGTACTTATTTCCACAATATATTTTATAATCAGGATCGGTTTCGCTCATCTATGATGCAGTGGTCAATGTCATTTTCTTCCATTAAGAATGTCATGGGATTTATTGTTAGTACAAACAATGCTTTTTTTCAATCTAATCTGTAGGAAGGTATAGATTTTAAATATTGAAAACACATTTTTTTAGTATTTATTTCCACACGTCATTGAAACTGAACCTGATCATAAATTATATTGTTGAAATAAGTACTAAAAATGTGTTTTTATTATTTAAAATATCATGCCTTTCCATCAAAAGGTGACAGTTAACACCTTAAAAGTGATAATTTCTATGCGTGAAATTTAGTACAACATAACTGTACATGATATAATAACAGTGAAACAGCAAAAAATGGCTGCATGTATTACCAATGATAGTTAAGGGTTTCATTTAAAATTACCCGAACTGTAGAATACTTCATCCTGAATTCAAAAGTGACAGATAAAGAAGGAAACTCTTTGAAATAAACCTTATTATATTCATTGATTGAATTGGCATTCACTTGGTAGAACTCGGTAGAACTTGGTAGAATTTTGTAGAACTAAAATACATTGCTATTTTTTCACCGTCTTATTATATTCATATTGAGCTTTATCATTAATGTACCTGGACAGTCTTTAATAGGTATGCATTTGCCGTATTCATCTCTAGCATATCCTTCTTTACAGTAACACTTGTCGACACACTTTTTATTTATAATATTGCAGGGTTGTCCAAGTGTAGCACATGTTGTGTCACAGGCCGACCCGCAGGCAAAAAATTCATTTTGAGGACATCTCACTGGAAAATATTATATAAGACTTTTTAACAATAGACAATAATGGATTAAATGTTAAACATTATGGAAGATAGTGTACATGCTCGTTTTGAGTAACTTTGAATGTCAGCTAAAAATTAAGCAAGCTTACATATATTTAGGGTGAGGCAAACACAGCATTTACTCGGATGACAAACAACATCATAAAGAAAAAATTATGTCCAGAAATAAAATGATATAAGAGATAATATGCATCGTACAATGAACACTTTACAGGTAGACATGACAGTTTCGGAGACCTTACATCAATTCCTTTCCTCCATATTAGCATTGTATATGGATGAAAAAAAATAATTTCCATAACCCAAACGCAACAAAAGTCTTTTGAGATAATTTTCATCAATTTAGAATATAGTCCGAGACATGTCTACCAAAACAACCTATAAACCATTTTTATTTCAACTGTGACTAAAAAGCTAAATCAGATAATATGGGTAACATCTTATCACATTACTATTATTGATATGAAATGTACGCTTTCTTTAAATGAACCTTTACAGTCAGTGTTCGTAAAGAATTATTTAAAAAAGTTTTTTCACAAGGGAAGATTTCAGCTGAGAGAAACTTTGGAAAGAAATTAACTAGAGCATCTGTTGAAAAACGATATCAATATTATGTGGTTAGAAAACTTAATTTCAGCAAAAAAAAAAAAAAACAATGATGGATCTCACTTGTCTGATCTATTTGAAAATTTATGATATCGACTGAAGGTGCTTGATGGAATTTCAATATTAAATTGGAATTGGTTGCATCCGTGTGATAGAATGCCTGAAGATGCCGAAAGAGGAAACTCGGGTCGTTAGTGACAAAACACGTGGAATCGTACAAAATTGTAACAATTCAAATTTGACTATTTGAAAATGTGAAAAGTTTTTTTGAAAATGCATTATAAAATAAATGTGAACTGAATAATATAAACTAACATCATTTTCCTCATTATCGAAATTACAATATATCCATTATCGAAAAGTAGGTATGCAATAAATATTTCTTTCTTTCACGTTTTTTCGGTTTTATCTTTTAATTTTAATGAATAAATCATGATTAGTATATTCAATCTCGTGATGCTATAATAAATTTGTTATGTTTTTTAAGGAAATCCTACACCTATTTTTATTTTTTAATGATGCTTTTTTGATGTGTTGTTTAAATTCAAGGCCATAGTTTGGCCTTACACATTCACAATATTATTTAGAGTAATTCTGAGAAATGTAAAATAAAACAAAAAAAAACTTATATGAAAAACAAAGCGAATTATAAATAATGACAAGATTAATTATTGGCATTATTCATATGCCATTAAATTCTTAACCATATTTTGGTCACACGTTAAAATATAATTTAAAATACTTTTGAGAAATGTTCAATCTAAACCAGTTCCATGCTGAGGTACATAAAAGATATCTCAACACAGAACATTTCAAAAATTAAAATTGTGGTATCCATGTTGAAAGATTTTCTATACAAATCAGTTCATATTTTGATAGAGAAATTGGCTCATAAACTAACTAAAGTTTTGAAACTGTTTACTCTCTTACATTAAATGTTAAACTATCACCCATTCATCTGTTGAAGTTAGTAGTGAGAGGGTTACAATTAAAAGAAAACCCTTTGAGTTATTAGTTATAACACAGAATCATGTATAAACCTGTTAGTCTATCCCAAGAACTTTTCCCAAACAATGTAAGTACAATTTATGATAATGACTGAAGGTGGACTGAAGGTGGACTGAAGGATTCCACATGTTTTGTCACTAAAACTTTTGAAATCCGATTCATCGGGTTTCGCCTTACGGTATCTTCAGGCATTCTATCATACGGATGCAATAGAACTCAAATACAATAAACAGTTAGCATCTTCTATATACCAAAGGTGTTAATTACGGGAAAACACAGACCCCAAGGCAAGCACTAAATATTACTACTATTTTCAAAATAAATGAAATGAAATAGTTAATAGTGAATTATATGAGTGGGAGGAAATTCAAGACATCACAGACACTCGTAAAATTAATCCAAAAAATTACAATTTATGGATCAATTAATGACTGTAACTAAAGTCATTTACGTTGACCGATAGACCATAAAACCGGCTTAATACTTTTAGTTCATAATAATTTAATGAGTAACAAGTTTTTTGACGCACCTGGATAATTAATCCCATGTACTCCACACATCAAACTGAACGTCACTAATGATATAAATATTAAATACATTACTTGATTTTTAAAATATATCATATACAGTTATCGCAAAAGCAGCCTATCTCAACCACACAACAAATGCTACTGACCACATTATTATACAGCATTGCTTCTTATATTGCCGCACTGTAAATAACTAACACAGGTATATTAAATAATTATTAATGGTAGGCAATCAAGTATTTACTAACAGAATATGAAGTGTTTTGTTTTTGTAGTTACATTTAAGTCTAAGAAATTATTTAATGTGGGCAGTGTATGTTCTTTTTTGGTCAACTTATGGAGATGTAATCATTGTAGTCAATTTGGCTGAGTGACCATTCCAAAGATAATTGACAGGCTATAAAAAGTACCATTTTATCATGTTCAAGGTTACAAATATATTGATGTTTTTTAATAAATTTATTTGATAAAATTTATGATATCGACTGAAGGTGCTTGATGGAGTTTCAATTTCAAATTTGAATTGTTACCCTTTCAAGAATGACTCATTAACAATATTAATCGTTAATGAAACTTCTCACAGACAATTGTGTTAAATATTGTTAGATCAATATTATAGAATTTGTTTTAGCTGCCATTTAGGTTTTGCCTATGGGTCTGTGTTTTCCTTCATATAATACATTTGGTATATAAACGATGCCAACTGTTCTGTTGCATCCGTGTGATAGAATGCCTGAAGATGCCAAAAGGCGAAACCCGTGCCATTAGTGACAAAACATGTGGAATCTTACAGTTTTAATAATTCAAATTTGAAATTGATTTGAATAAAACTGAAACAAACTACAAATTGTTAAAAATCTAGTCATGGTGCTTCCTTTAGTTACGCGTGTTTTGAGCACGTTGCAGGTTTCCAAAACGTTTTTAGCAATGAAACATGTCTCAAACTAAAAATTTTAACATAACACTTTTTAGGTTATGTTATTTATAACAGTAAGTAGTATGATAATTCATAAGTAGCCTAATCTTTATGGAACACTTATTCAGGCCCTGCAAAATATAGTTTGGAAAACAAGGCACTATCATAATGTGGCATTAAATAATTGTAAAATATTAAATTATTGCAATCAACTGAAGTTGGCGTTCATTTGAGTTGATCCTATGTTGTGTTTATTACTGTGTTATATTATCACATATGAAAAGGAACAAATGAGTGTTTTTCTCTGTTATGATAGACCAAAAAAGTGTTAAAATTGTTTATTTATGTTCAGGAGCATTCCCTAAATGTTGTGTCAGTTTTTCTTGCATTATTATTAATTATTCAGATTGGCATTATGAATAAGGAACTCTTAACACACTGCAATCAGCTGTCTCAAAAGTTGAGACGTTAACAGTCATTGGGTTAAGAAATTATTAGCAATGTCATTTCAATCTGTAAGTACTTCACTGCATCTTTAAATATTTTAATATAATCCAAACAAAAAACAAGTGTTTCATTATTATTTCAGACGTTTCTGTAAACATCTCTAATGTACACAGAAAAATGAATTAAATTGTACTAAGTAAATCAAAAGTATTACAATATGTGTTCAAATGAATTTTAATGCCTATTGTATATTTAATTAACACAGCTAGTTATTTTTTTTAAAAATATTAATATTAGAGTAAAATTTTCATGTTGTCATTATAAAAATATTGCATTATTTGAGATATAAGATAACCAGAATATTTTTCCAGGGTTGTGGAATCGTTAAAAAAGAACACGACTCTGACAAATTATCTTTAATTTTTGCCAGGTTTTTCCTTACCTTTCCCATTTGTTTGCATTAATTTATGATATCGATTGAAGGTGCTTGATGGAGTTTCAATATCAAATTTCAATTGTTACAATTTTGTACGATTCCAAACGTTTTGTCGCTAACAACCCAGGTTTCGCCTTCCGGCATCTTCAGGCATTCTATCACACGAATGCAACAGAACTGGGATAAAATAAACAGTTGGCATCGTATATATGTTAAAGTTGTTAATTACAGGAGGACACGTACCCCTAGGCTTGCAGTAAATTGCAGCTAAAACAAATTTAACAATATCAATCTAATAATAACGAACTCGATTGCCTGTGATAATTTTCATTAAATGATCTTGCTAATGAGTCCATTCTTGAAAGGGGTTTTTCAATAAATATGAATCAAGTAACATTAAAATATAAAAAGGGTTTTTTTTTTCATATAGAGAATACCTACTATCAAACATCTAGTGATGAAACATAAGAATTTACGTCATGAGATTGTCGACTCATTGAACCGATCTCATGTAAAGGGTACAACAAGGGGGAGTTGGGATAGAATGCCTGAAGATGCCGAAAGGCGAAACCCGGGTCGTTAGTGACAAAACATGTGGAATCGTACAAAATTGTAACAATTCAAATTTTATTTGCATTAAATTATAAAATGTAAATGTGTAGAAAATAAACCCTTGTGATTAACAGTGACTACCGTATCTACAATGATATTAATACATATGTTAAGATATAACAAATATTAAAATAGTTACATTTTGTGACCGATATTAATGTTAAGTGTGCTAAAAACTAATGGGGAAGTTTTGATTACTAACGGCATAACTTTTGAGGGATGCATCTTCCATTTTCATGTCTCACATAGCCGGGAAGACAACGACAAGCTTTACGGAAGCAATCCTTATCACAGTCACCAACGTCTTTGCCATCACAATTTTTGTCACAAGCTGCTGGGCAATCCACTATCTGAGAATTGGGATCATTGCAACCTGACAAAAAAATAGTGAATAATTAAAAGCAGGCTTACGTGATTACAAAAAACAATTTACAATACATTACTTGTCGAGCCGCGTTAAGATGATTTTAGCACAGAATATTCTAGAAAATATTTCAGAAGCCTTGGTGATCAAGAAACTTAAATTAAGAACAGATCAAGCTAAATTTTTATACACAAATTAGCTGATACAAAAAACATTTTTGAGTATTAAATATAATAACACTGCTATCAACTCAACAATTGAGACGCTAGCAGTCAACATGTTGACAATATTTCTTGTATCAATTTGGGACAAATTAACACTTTAACTGATAATTTTTTAAATGTTGAGAAAGTTGATAGTTGGTACTCAAAAATATAACAATAATATTATTTTTAAAACTTATGTGTTCAAGTCAAATTTTTGTATTAAAAGACAGCCTGATTTGTCCTGAAAATCTTAATAAGATTGTTTAACATAAACATTACTTATAAAATTTTTGAAGTGTTGAAATATTCTTTATACAATTTAACAGGGTACAGGTCGAATGGCAAGCGTGTATATAAAGACATGGCTGTTTTCTAAGAAAGTAAAATGAATATTTTCAATTCAATTATAGTTATTAACTTCATAATATAAAATTTAAAATAACTTTGATTATTCCACGTATTGTGTAACTAACTGTGACACAATATGTGGAATAATCAAAGTTATTTTAAATTTTATATTAAAATGAACTTCCACAAAGTTACCGCCGAAACCATCTAAAGTATTGTTATTAACTTCATTTGAAATTCTGATAATGAAAATAAATTAGTTGTGAAAGAAAAAAAAACACCATTAGTAAAATTCCACATAGACACATGTGCCACCTATGAATCTTGATTTATTATTCTTAAGTATGCAATATTTTAAACGTACAGTTGATTGGCAATTGGCAGGTGTCATTGATACGAAGATATCCTTCCTCACATTCACATCTTGGAAAGCATTTGGACTCTTCTTCGGCAGGAACAGAACACTTTCTTATGAAACCGAAGATGTATGAATCACAGTTCTCATCGAATGTACAGAATTTGGGGCACGGATTATATACTTCATGTTGCTTGCACTTAGTAGCTAGAAAAAAGAACCAGTTATCTATGTGGTGAATACCCAGTTTGTGGATTATCAGTTTATGAATTCAGCACATTTACATTTTATTTTAGGACATAAAACTTTAAGTGACTTACAATATCGTTTTAAACAAGACTAACTACGAAAAAACATACAAGAAATTGTCTTTTGAGTCAGACAGACTGGAACATAAAGGGGTAAAAAGACCGAAGACATGGATTTTTGTGTATATCTAATGTAAATAGCATTAATATTAGATTTCTTACAACATTCTTCTTATCTGACACAGATATTGTTTTCATCTCTGACATAGCCAGGTATGCAATTACATCCGCCAGGGCAAGGAAACGGTAAAAAGCACAAAGGCTGTGGTTCAGTGTTATTGATTGATGCACACGTTTCCGAGCAAGGGTTTTTGCAGTAATTATATTCCTCATTTCGCCCTTTACAAAGAGGGATTGCTGGAAAAATAAATGCATTAACTTTTTATGACATATTGAAGTTGTCAGTTGTTAAAAATGAAGAAACATAAAATGACAGTTCACAAGCTCTTGCACATGTCAATAATACAGACTGAATTAATTTATATTGATTGAAAACTTTCTCTACAAGATTCCTGGTAATGATTGTTGGAAAATTAAGTGGATCAATTTGCAATATGTGCATGGCATCACAGATGAATTCCAGAATCCCTTAGTTCTATCGGTCACATCATGTGAGTAGTACCAAAATTCAGGAATCCTAATACTTGGAAGAAGAAGCAGGCAAGATTGAGGTTCTCCAGAGACATTGTCATTCTAAGAGAATATGTAATAAAGAAATAAGGACTTAATACAATTGAATAGGTACTTATTGCATTGTTTTATTTCTATGGTGAGGGGACAACTCCATTTTTGGTAATTTTACAATAAGTACAAAAACGTTCCAAATAAAAGAAAGTTTCAATGAGTATAACTGTATATGCCACACATTCTTGAAATAAATTGTCAATTAGACTATGTTTTTCCTGAAATATAATATATAAGATGTGAACATACGTATAAGTATTGTTACATTTCAAAACATTGCTTAAAATATAATAACAGCAGAAATGATAACTTTATAGAGTAAAACAATTTTTGCTGAAAATATAATTTTAGAGTTCTACTTTTTAGCATTGTTTTTGGTCTTTGAATTTGAATGGCTTATTCAAATTCAAAGAGCAAAAACAATGCTAAAAAGTAGAACTCTAAAATTATATTATTTTAAGAAAAAATCTTTTTATTAAAATAAGAATTAAAACTAAAACAACAAAATAATTAAACAACCTGTTTGTACAAATTTTCAATGTCTAAAAATATTTATTGTCAACTTAACGTTCACAGTCAGTTTTCATAAAAAGCTATTTAATCCTTTGGCTGCCAGAAAAAAAGTGTCTACCCTGCACGCCAAAAAATAGTTAATTTTCTATTTTTTTTTCTAATTCCATTTACAGAAATAATCAATAAACTTACCAATTGTTCATTGTTATATCATAAAAAAGGCAGGTTTTTTTTTTTGAAGAGTTTCGAAGAAAATTGATTTTAATAAGCCTGCAACTATTAGCACCCCCAAGTGACAGTTCAAATACTCGAAGGAATCACGAAACATCATTGTAGAAATCCTTTACAGTTATAGTCTTATGTTTTTAAACGTTTCTTATAGATATCACTGTGTGTCCTATGAAAGATTCATTTTGATAGAATGAATACTTTTGGAGGAAAGTACGTTTAAAGATATTGACGAAATATCTCGTATCAGGCAGTCATCCGGTCATGATAGTGTATCATTAATAGTGAAATATTCGGGGCTAAAATAATTGTTCAACTAACTTTTACTGAGTTCAATAACATTGACAACTTGACTAAAAGCATTGTTGGTAATGTTCCCTTTAATTTTTGGAGGTTATGTGTGCAAATGTCACTGGCTGTGCAACTTTAAGAATAAATTCAAAATTTTGTGCACCAATTATCTCATATAGTATACTTGTCTATGATAATATCATTTAAACCTAACAAGCCAAAATGTTAGTTTTTAATAGTGACAATAATCAACAATACTATAAAATGTTATTTAGTTCATTTATTGAAAAAGTCAATACTATGTAAGTAATGTAATACATGTATTGAATAACAAAATAAGCATACCGATACCAGTTCTAATTCTCGAAGTTTTTCTCTGCAATCTTTAAAATTTATCAAGTCTGAATAAATCTCAACAAAATATATTCATCCTTCATTTTAAAAACGACTTAAAATGTATCAAAATTTTAATGAAGTAATTTTACTGCTGAATAACATCTTCTTCCTGAATAAATTGTGTTCATTGATTGAATTGGCATTTACTTTGTAGAACTTTGTAGAAAAAATAGCAATGAATTTTAGTTCTATTTTTTTCACCGTGTAAAATTTTTGAAATTTCGAACAAAAGCAGTAACAAATTCATATTCTTACTATGTGGCACTTTTGCGCGGTCTATTTCGTGCATACCCAAATACACAGCTTAAAAGAAACACTGACTGTTAGTCTAAAATTCTATTTTGCTCACCTGGAAGAGTAGTTCCATGTGCTCCATACATCAAATTGAATAGTACTAATGGTATAAAAAAATACATTGTTTGATTTGAATACTATGTAGCACACAGTTGTAAAAGGGGCCTATCTCAGCCACACAACAAAAGTTACTGTACCATATTATTAAATGGGATTGGTTTTTATATAATCATACTGTCAATAAGAGCACAAGTAAAGTATGTTAAATAATTATTTAAACTTGGCAGCTAAGTATTTACTTACTAAATATGAAGTGTTTTTCTCAGATTACAAGGGATAATGATTTAAGCGTTTTCAAAAATACATTATATTTTTAATTAATACAATATCTGTAATTAATTTACTGAAACGTTTTATTATCACATTATGGAACTATCCCGAGATAAATACCCAACAAGCAGAGTTTTTTGCTGTGGTCCATCCTTATACGGACCACATAGGTCAGGCCAACTTGATTTCAACCAACTTCATATTAATGTTAAGAATTAGGTTCACTGCTTGCCTTAGTAATAATGAATTACCTTACTCTATACTTAGTCCGAATATATGTATGTTTCAAAGATACTAAACATGTATAATCTATCTAAATCACGATCTAAAAACACACCAAGTGGAATAGCAATAGCTACAAATTAAAAATGAACTCCCACAACGTTACCTATAAATCCATGGAAAATTTAGGCTTTTACAATATTGTAAGTTTTAGAGTGAAAATTGTTTAATCTAAGTGTTTAAGAATATTGTTTTTACATGTTGGTAATTTCAATATTCTAGAACATAATAAAACTTGGGGCTTAAATTATTAACAATCATACATATATTCTAAGTTTAACGAACTCAGCAATATAAATTAATCGTATTAATAGTTAACAGTAATAAGCTAATAAATAACATTTCAGTCTTTGTATAGTGCATAACTGCATTAGTATCTTAGTGCAAAACAAACAAAAACAAAGTTTTATTATTTTACAAATGCTTTTATTCAATCTTTAGTGTTTAACTATCTATATATATAATGTATATAAGTAAATTGAAAACATTAAAATATCCCTTTTTGTTAATTTTTTTTTGTTATTAATATTAAAAAAAATATTTTTTTATTTTAATCTAATTATATAAATAACAATGACTATCATAATGTTGCTATGTTTTAAATATTATTTATTTTAGCTAATATTGTTAGTTTTATGATATCAACTGAAGGTGGTAAAGTTAATGATATATTTTCAGCAGATTTCTGCTTTTAACATCCTTACCATATGCATTCATTGCCAAATTTCAATGATATCAACTCTTTCAGATTTTGAGTTTCTTCTTGTAACATACATTTTTTTTTATTCAAATAAAAAATCTTCAAACTAATTTACTATATTTATTGAAATCAAACGATGTTATAACAATTCTCTCATGTTTATATTTTTATAAGCAAGTCCACGACGAAATTGATCACTATATACACCGATATTTACAAAAACATCATAGCACATCCGTGAAGACACATATGCTCCATAAAAATAAAGTGTCTGGTTGGCATACTGAAATCGAAAAAAAAAAGAAACATTATTTGGTTATTAAAGTATGTACAATAACTGCTTAGTGAAAATATAAAGCATCACTAACAATTTTGTTATTTATGTTTCTATATTTAATTTCTTTTTCTATGCAGTTTGTAAATTGAGAAAAACAAGGTTCTAAGTATTGATCTTTGGCAAAACAAAAGTAACAATGAAGCAGTAGTCAAATGTCTTTTGAGGTTAACTCAAAGATTACATCATATTTATAGGGTCTTTCAATAGGGATGATTGAAATTTGTTAGGTTAAGGCAGCCATATTGTTAAAGTGACAGTGACATCTGTCATATATGTTGTCAATTGCTTAATAGACTACGACAATTGCTATGGAAAGTTAAAGCATTGAACAATATGTGCAAATCATCAATTTTTTTGAGGGTATAGAACTGGCCATTGAGATTGTTAGATTGAACTCCTTTAGACTTCTTTCTTTGGAACCATTTCAAATCCCAAGTCTTTACGAATAAATCATTAACACTTGACACTCTCACAACCAAAAAAAAATATGCTTCCCAACAAATTCAGCCGAATTCATGTGACAAAGTTTTTAAAAATTGGATGTGCCACTAACCAAGTTGTTGGCAAAAAAGCAAAAGGTCGATTCTAAGGTTTTAAGATCAACGAGGTCACAAATACAGCAAGTAGTGACACAATTTGTGATTTTAAATGCCTATATGTTGTGTTTTACTGCTCTAAACAACTATATCTGTATTGATAATTTATTAACATTTGAAGCATACATTCGTATTGTTGACAATGATTCCAGTACTATACAAATACTTACCAACGGGCAGTAAATAGCATCATAGTTCGATTTCTCCCCACAGTGGTTGTTAATGCAAATAAACCTCAGGTCTCCAAAATCTTTTGGACAAGTTTCCATTTTTGCAGCTGGTAAAGATTCCTGGGATATAAAACAAATTTGATCTTTTGTTAACTTTCTTGTTCCGGTTGGTGTGTTATTGGATTAAATGAAATAATTTTGCATTTCACAAATCATTTAATTGAAATCACCTTAAGTACTTTTGTCAAAATTATAATGTCAAAATATTCTATCAAATAAATAATAAAAAAATTAAAATGATCTGCTTAGTTTTTAGAAATGAAGAAACAGCAATTGATTATTAGGTCAGTTCTGTGGCATCCGTGTGATAGAATGCCTGAAGATGCCAAAAGGCAAAACCCGGATCGCTAGAGACAAAACGTGCGAAATCGTACAAAGTTGTAACGATTCAAATTTGGTATTGAAATTCCATCAAACACCTTCAGTCAATATAGATTAATAGTAAATAGCATTGAAAATAAAACAAATGGAAGCAATCAAAAAAAGGACAGCTGCTTTCATTTTCTCAAGTTTATTATTTTTACATATATGTATATGTAATGTGACTATGTGCCCCATTTTGAATGGGACATGTTGTCACGTTTTAAGGTTATCCATTCTGTGGTTCCTAAGCTCTGCCTCAGGACACTAAAATGTCCCATTTTCAAGAAAGAACTAGCCACAGTAAACACTTTAAAAGCAATCTTATGCATTATGTACTCAATTATAATATTAAAATAACGACTCACCTTTTATGTCATTAATATCTAAAGTCAAATTGATGAATGATAAAAACTACATAAAATCACAGTCACACATTTATTACCTCTATTGTAAAAACTGCGAAGCTTTCTATGTTGGAGAAACAGGTATGACTATTTATATAATATATTGTATAATATTAGGTATTACTAGAGTATATGAAATCAATTTAATGATAAACTGCAAATTAAAATAAGTGCCGTCGCTTGAAATAACATAATAAAGTTTCTATACCACAGTAGAATCCATTTTCAATCCTTTACATTGTGACCCTGGTGATGGTAATGTGCTTTCCTCTGGAAAACAAACAGGTACCTTTCCAGGGCTAGGTCGAAATTCTTCATCTAGAATTAGCACATTGATTCCAACTGAAATAATGTTAAGTATACTCAGTCTCTCTTTTTTATTTTGTTGACTTAATTGAAAAGATTTACTCGAATCACAAAGAAATTTTATATCTAAAATTACATGTTGTTTTTGTAGTTACATTGGGCTTTAGATTACTGATTTAGGAGGTGATAATGCAGTAATATGTTTGAGAAACCTTGGATATTAGTTTTCTGTTCTTCTAAAATGTAAAATCAGCCTGCTAATGGTGTTGTTACTGGTTAGAGTATTCACAATATTGTTAACAGTAATGCTTTAGAGTATAGGTTCCCAATCTGGGGGTCGCCAACTTATACAGTCTAATTAATTTATATACTAAAATATATATCAACTTATATACTAAAATATTCTTTTTATGTATATAAGTATCTAAATATAGTTTATATGAATTCTATTTAGTAATGTATTAAAGTTTTTCTTGAGTTTGCTTGGTAGACTGACATGACAATTTTCAATGTTATTGTTTGTTTAAATTGATTCAACATTGCAAAAGTGATGAATTTATAATTTGCATTTTATATGGAGCGTTAAGATCTATGACATGTTAGCATCAGAGCTCTTCAAGTCTCCTTCATCCCTTATGCATTGATTTGTTTGAAGTAAGATTTTTCTTGTCATTGCTGACAGTCATTAGTCGCTGCAGAGCTGAGCAATGCACAGTGAATCCGGTTCACTTCGACACCACATGAATTATAATTATATTTGCATCCCCACATACTATACCCAGGCACACATACTTACAACGAGAGTGCTTAGTGGAATTTAAATATAAAATTGAATTTTTCAAACTGTGTGCATTTCATATGTGTTCGTATATTTAGTAGATACACGTTACAAAAATTAAAAATTACACGTTTATTGCTTTTGCATCTGAGAAAAGATATGAAAATTTTACATTAAAATTAAAAAGAATAAAAACCAAAGGAAAAGAAATAACAAGGATAATTAGAAAATTAATCAAGCAAGGTCCCGCAAACATATAATACATAGATTATGTGAACTACAATAGAGGTGCAATGCGATCACTTACAATTTATTCTTTGTACAATTTTTCTTATCTGGCTTGGAACGTTTAACAGTCCTCTTCTTGCTATCAATTCACCGCGAAATAATTGACAATTCGGTGAAGGTATCACCACTTTTGAATGAACGAGAGTACCGTAGCATACCAAAGTAAATGGGTCAGTGGGCCTTCAAAAAAAAAAAAAAATATACAGTGGAAAAACAATTTATCGTTTGTGAATTCACTTTTCCTAATTGATTTTTATAAAAACTCAAATATTATAGTCTAATTAATATTTATTATAAAATGTGGACACATTTGTCATTTAAACTCTTATATTTTGATTATAGGACATTTTAACAAAACAGCTTCACACTTCCACTTAGCAGAACGATCTTCATTAATGTGGTGTGACCATAAAAATAGTTTCATTGGGTGTACATATAGTTAATTAAATTAACACATTTCATGAAAGAAATTCATCTAGGTTTTGTTGTAAACGGTAACAATAAATGAAGTATTTACTTTAAAATACTGACAGTCCACGGGAATAGAGATTTAGGATCATCAGTAGTCATCAGTCCGCACTTTTTGATTTCATCTGTTCCCAAAGGATAATCGGCTGTCTCATCTAACCTGTGATAAATTTTTGAAGGTATTACAAAATTTTTAACCATTGAAATGTTGATTATTGACACCAGGACCGGTTTTTATCATCACAAGCATTATCAACTGATTAAATATGAATTAAAACTGGGCTGTTTATATACAAATTTTTGACTTTATATACCAGGTATACAAAACCAATAGTTCAAGAGCTAAGAAAATAATTTACAGGTTTATCATATGATATATATTTAAATGAAGTAAAATAGTTTATAAATAATATGTTAAGGGCCTGTAAGGGCTTGTTTATAGTGAAAAATAAAACCAAATTAAAAGCCCACTAGGCAAAATTAAGACATAATTATTAGCATCATTAATGAACAAGAAAATTTTACAATCATCTTCCATTTTTAAGGTGTTATCTGTCACTTTTTGGCAGATAGGCATTTGATATATTTAAAACACAGGAACTATGTCAACAGCTTTAAATTATCAAGCTTAGGAAAACCAGTTCTGTTCTTAATGATAAAAAATTGTGAAAATATTAATAAGCATTGTGTTTTATATTCAAAAAAAAAAATGGACTTACCACTTAACAGTTTGTCTGTCTAGCATTTTTGTAATATTTTGACCAAGACTTTTAACTGAAGACTTGAATTCGCTTTGAAATCTTTTATCTATCATATTGGACATATTCATTTGAAGTGCATTTTCAGAAGGCAGAGGTTTACAAATAGATTTCTCAAGTACGTATTTACGAACTCTGCCAACTGTTGAAATATGGTGTCTCAATCTTTGATTTTCTAGTAGTAACAAGCGAAGTCGAATGTCGCATGCTTTTGCACTCGAAGATATAATATTATCCATCATGCTATCAACAGCTACATTGAATTCCTTTTGTAGTTGAGATTGAGTTATATTGAATATGCTGGCGAGACTTTTGTTGAATTCTTCTGACTCAGATGGTATTTCTGTCTTCAATTTAAAATCGTTTGCGGCTAGCAATATTATCTTCCAACTTTCACCCTCTAAGGCCTCGATTAGGGCTACATTCCCGTTTACTTGATCTATTGATAAACATTTTAGTCTACTTCCTAGTTGAGATATATCTTCGACTATTACTTGGTTTCCTCTCATTATTGTTTGGTCTGTATTAAGCACAAATAGTCTTCCTGTTGAATCATTGTGGTCGACTCCTATCATATATGCTATCCCTCTGTCAATATCTAATGAAAGATCTTTAAAATTTTCATGATCCTTGGAAATTACCTGAAAGTATTATGAATATTGGGTTAACAATAATTATCATTGGAGGGGCCAAAAACAAAAATTAACAAAATTTCATTCTCTTTTCAAGGTTGTAAGTACATTCAGTGTGAACTAGATGTGCATACCTGAAAAAATCTATAAGATGAAGCAATGTGTTTGAAATGCATTTTTACACACTAGTAAATAGTGAATGTATTCGACAACTCAAACAGACACACTATCTGTGCATGGCTACATGAATCAATGAATTGTTCACAGATGTCAACGGTCAAAAGCAACCTGTCAATCAGCACTACATAAATGTAATCGGAGCCCTTACATCACTGCTTTTTTATTAAATTTGAATTTTTACAACTTCTTACTATTCTACATGTTTTGTCACTAATGACCCGGATTTCGAAACGACTGGCTTTTTTATTACATTGTTCATCAATAACAGGTCCTACCAATGAAAATAATTTTTATCTGATTTATATTGATTAAGTTCATTTTAATACAGCGTAAATATAAAATTCATTTCTGAAGAGTGAAGAATCGAATTGATAAATACATAATAATAAAATTTATATCATTAAGTATTCATGTAGCAGTTGGCAACTCAAATGCATTGGTGTGCCATAAAACAAGCAATTTAAAATACCGGTCACTTACGGTACTGTAAATTAAGGCAATTTTTTTTTCAATTTAAATAAACATTTTTTAGTACATATTTCCACATTACATTTTTTGATTAGGACCAGTTTCGCACATTGCCGGCATTTATCAGTTGATAAAGCTTGTAAAAAATGATTTTTTATTGTTTAAAATATCATGCCTTTCCATCAAGAAGTGACAGTTAACACCTTAATAGCAGTTTTATTTGATTATAATTATACTCACTACATAAAAGTATCATAAAAATTAATATATTTAAGCAATAGTTTCTGTTTTGAGGTTCAATTCTGAAAGATAGCGCCACAATATTTGGTTTAAAAAAATAAAAAACATTTTTAAAATGTGCCGACAAATAGAGTGCTTAATAGTGGGTTTTTATAAATATATTCCAGTGTGACATTTCCGTAGGGCAGTATTGTTCCAACACAACTGGGATTTCCAACTAGATGTAACTTTTCAATATAAGTTAACATATATTTGAGGTTATTAACCTGATTGGATTTTAACAACACTTTAATAAGAAAATTAAGATATTCTATGGCTTCAGGTATTTAGGAGTACAAACCAAGCTCAACTGTCATGAATATTGTATAAAAATAATGTCTTTTGATCAAAATATCAAATTTGCATTGACTTACCATTTTTTCTGATTCCGTATTTTTAGTTGAATAAACTAAATATCCATCTACATTCAATATGGAGTTACCATTTTTATCCTTAAAAGTTTCATATGTTTTCTTTTCTTTTGATGTTGGCAGGATTTTATATTTCGTAAAATCTAAATTGGTAAAACTATATATTTCTTTCTCCATGAACAGCTAAAAGAAAGATAGATATAAACATGGAAGTCATTTTTAGCTGTTTATGACTTAATATAGTCAGTTGTGTAACAATTTAAGAGAAAAGTGTTAAAACTCTCCTGTACACGTTAATGGCCTTATATTCTTCCATATGTTGTAATATCCTTTATGCAGTTCAGCATGGAATGGGTTGAATAATATCCCATTTCAATCTGGAACACGCAGATCAATTTGCTAACCTTTTTTAATGACAATCCTGTACAAGAATGGCAGGCATATTGATTATCTTTTGCCATTGTAAAAACAATTCTTTACACAATTAAATTTCTTAATTATTTGTTCATAATGTTGTGATACTAGAAATGTCCATCTCTTTTTAGGAAAGTATATAAAACTAAGTTTAACTTTAGTTCTGTCGATGTCAAAAACCAAATCAGCTATCAACAACTATTTTAAATAATAAAATCAGATTTTTTTAAAACTTATTTCTACAATATATTTTGTCATTACATTGCTCATCATGAGGATTTTCAAGTGATCAGTTGATAATGCTCGCAATTATATTGTGGAACTAAGTACTAAAAATGTGTTTTTATCAATAAAAATATAATATCATAGAGCTAAATATGCTGATATTGTTAACCTTATTCTAATATTAAAAGTTGAAAATGTAACAGTAGAACATAAAATACATATGAAATAATCCATGAAATAACCTGCTAATTGCGGTCATCTCAACAACTGAGACAGCTGATTGCAGTGTGTTCAAATTCAATACTTAAAAATAAACATTTCAACAGTACTAAAACTCAAATATAGCCTGATTTATTCCGATAATTTCAATATGTTTATTTAACGCTAACACTTACCAATGTATTTTTAAATTATCAGATATCTTTTTAGAAATAGTACAGTTGATCTATAAATTGCAGCAAATATGATATGTACAAATTTTAAATAGCCACTGTTTACCGTTTTTGAGAAGCTCTTGTGACAGACAGATTGATTGATGTACATTTTTTTTCTACTATACTGTAGATATTTTATAGGACAGCCTGAAAATAAAATCAAATCGCTAAGAAAACAAAGAATTAAACTTCTTTACCAAAGTTTCTGAATATGAGAACTGTATGTGATTCGGAATAGGCAAGTCATTCTCAACGACGAGTATGTGTTTTGTGTAGTTTCTTTCAAAGATGTTCACAACATTTGCACTGACATCAGCATTCAAAAGCATCATAAATATTACCGAGACACTTGTATTTATCTTCATGTTTCATAAAAAAACATAACAACACAAACAGTTTACATATATCAAATCTTTGTTTAAGATAAATTTTTATCATATTTATTTAACATTAAATTATTACAACTCCTGACATGAGCATTTTGACACTATTTCATTTTAAATATTGCATGAATCTATTCTGGGTAATGAGATTTATCACAATTTAGGATACAGAGGTTGTCAATCTATTTTTCTGTCATAATCTATTTTTCTGTCATAATTTATTTTTCGTAAGTGATTTAAAAATGGAAAATAAAAATACACATTTGTTTTGTCACAAACGACCCGGGTTTCGCCCTTCGGCATCTTCAGGTATTCCATCACACGGATGCAACAGAACTGACTTTTCAGATTCTCAGTTCTGAACTCAGTTCTGTTGCATCTGTGTGATGGAATACCTGAAGGAAAACCCGGATCGTTTTTGACAAAACATGTGGAATCGTACAAAATTACAACAATTCAAATTTGATATTGAAATTCCATTAAGCACCTTTAGTCGATATCATAAATTATACACATTTGTGACTGACGTCTTAAAAGCAAATTAAAATTCAATTCTTATCTATCGGATTTTATTAGAAGACTCAAGAAATAACAAACAATAAGTTTTATTTATAATTTATAATATCGTCTGAAGGTGTTTGATAGAATTTCAATATCAAATTTGAATGTGTTGCATCTGTGTGATAGAGTGCCTGAAGATGCCGAAAGGCGAAACCAGGGTCGTTAGTGACAAACCATGTGGAATCGTGTACAAAGTTGTAGCAATTCAAAGTTTTATTTGTGTTTGAGATACAATCACAATTTCACATATGTTTCTTTTGTGTAGTAGCCCTAAAAAATAAAATTTAACATTTTTATCTTTTCGATAAAAATTAATAAAACTATGTATAAAATGATTTTCCATATATGTATTGTTGAATTATCATAAAAATTAAAGAACTGAAAGTTAAGATATAGTACTGAGCCTTGAAAAATACGTTTTGGCTACACCTTATACTGTATAATTTAGAAAAAAATGGGATCTCTTTCAATTATTAAATGTTTTCAGTAAGCATATCCTTGCATTCTAGAATGTAATGCATTTCCTATAGCATTTAAAAAGCATCAGTCCTGATGATAAAGTCAAATATAACAATGAAAAATGCACAATCCTGTTCAAATAATGTTTGTAACCTCTGAAAAATAATTTGTTTGCCATATTTGGAAATTCCATAACAAAGATAACCTATAGCCTTTTAATAGTTAATAATAAATACTTCAAATATATAATGATATTCTAAATAAAATAATGGAGATAAATAGAGGAAAAAACATAATTAATAATTATTGTCATAACTGTTCCATAGATGTCACTATGGAACAGAAGGTTTTATATCAGGGTTGCCAAAGCGTCAACCATGTAGCCATTTCTAGTCAGTGCTTAAGGTGTTAACTGCTCTTTATGATGGAGTTTTTCAACATAAATTTAGGAACTGTTTCACTTATTACAAACATTATCAACTCCTGATTTTTATCATAAAATATATAAAGGAAATAGTCAGGACTTTTTTTCCCCAAGTAACGTGGTGCAATGGCAATCTGGTACCTTTTTTTTACATTTTTTTTTGTGCACTTCGTGTTACAGTATTAGCTGCTTTAACTTTCATTAAAACGATATTTGAATATAAATTTTATTTAGTAAAAAACTTGACATGAAGCGAGTTCTGGCAACTTAAAAAAAACCCCAGATAAAGTATTAAAAATGTGTTTTTATTATTCAAAATATATTTATGATGGACATGTTTCAATGAAGTTTATAGGTAAATAAAAAAATCAGATATTTTTTTTAAATATGTATTTTATTATACAATTATAATAGATACAACAGATAAAATTATTTATCAATTTTATAATAATAAATATAAAACAACCAAGTGTCACTTTGAATTATAATTGATGGCACCTAACTACACTTTTAAACAACAATCATTACATATTATTATTCTTGATTAATAATGATAATATAGACATTTTAATATATAAATGACATCTCTAAAAAACACTTTCCTATTTAAAATTTATTCAGTACATTTTAATGATTACATATAATATTTTAGCAATTAATTATCTATGACAAAATAACAAAAAATGAATTTTAGTCGAAAAAAATTTTTTACAATCCAAAAAATAATTATATAGATTTCAACGAAAATAAGAGTTTCATTATAAAATTTAATGCAGTTAAAAGCTGGGCTCATAGCTTTTAAAAGATATCATATTTATAAATAGCTTTAAAAAAGATAGAAAAAAATTGACTCATTTTTGGGTTAGTAAAGTATTTTAATATTCAATATATTTAAAAACATTGACATCGTAAAATATTTTTATAATAAAATATAAAGCATTGGGTACATTACCCTACAATATTATTTCACCAACGAATAGAACATCTTCAATCAAATTTTAAATACACTTAAATATTTACATTTACAATTAATTTTTTATTTAACAGTTATGAATTAAGCTAAAAATATATTTTTTGGATATGGCAAAGGTATTAATAATTAATTACAATAAAGTTGTAGCTAAAAGTAAATTAAATATAAATGTTTCATTTGAATATAGTTTTATGTTCATTTTTGATATTTCTGTATATATAACCACCAATTTTATTCGTACATACAAATAATTAAGCATGTCTTCTTTGACAACGATATTTTTCTATTCATAACGTTGTCATTTATTTTTTCTTTCAAAATGAGACACCTTCTAATTTAATAAAAATAATATTTTTTTATTCAAGAAAAAAAAAATGTATATATCTCCATAATTTGTACAAACATGAATATATTTATATGCAAAAAATTTTCTGTGTATGATATTTCTCAAAACACATGTCCTTTATTAAAAAACAAAATATTAGGAAGAAACATTGAATATTTTAAAAGAAATATTGAATATTTTCAATATTTAAGTCAAACAAATGTATATGAATAATTAACCAATATTACATTATTATATATACCGTTTTCTTGAAAATGTTACTGTGTGACATAAAAAAATAATCATTGTCCCATTTTCAAATAAGTCTGTCAAGTTATGAAAATGGGATATTTTGAGATCCCAAGGTAGTGAGTGCTTGGGGACAACATACATTAAATGTTCGGTCACGTTAGGTAGAACGTCGTTAAAAATACATATGTTTAATAATCTTCCTGAATTGAATTTATTTTCTGTGAACTAAAACCTTTTGAAATTGAACTTTTTATCTAATTGAAAATTATGATGAAAAATCACACAAATCATTGATTTAAAAAAACAATATTTATTAACAATTTTTCATAAAATTATGCATATAAATTTAATCACTCAATAAGTTTACCGATTATTATAATATTTTTTTGTAACAATACAAGTTTTTATGTTTCTGTTCAAGTTTAACTTTTTAATAACGCCTCATTTAATTTTAATTCATTTTGTATTTGAAAAAAGTATTTAAATAAAATTTATTCGCGCACTGATTTAAATTAAAATTCCACGCACATTTTATAATAAAAGTAAAAATAACCTATAAATATATTTCTTTACTTTAACAAAAAAATAACCTAAATTTTTTATTATATTTTAGTATTTCGTTTTATATTTGATACATTTGAGTTATTTACATGTTTTGAAACAACGTTGATTTATTTAAACATTTTCAGCTTTCAATACATCTTAAAATATTTTTCAGTATATTTCTATCATAAGTTTATGTTATTTACTATAATTAAAAATTATAACTAACTCTTTGGTTTTGGTATATTTAAATATTTATATTATATTCCTAAAGAAAAAAAAACTTAATATTAAATATTAAAATATTCGTTTCTTCATTGTAACCAACTAACACTGATATATATATATTTTTTTATAAAATGCTACTTGTCTATGCTATTGAATCCACCAATGTTGCCAACAGGACCAACGTACAATAATTACATAATAATTTCATATTTAAATAAATTTCAGCAATTGGTAAATTATTTACCGATGTTCCTAATTAAAAAAAAATATTGTGTGCAGATAATTATTCTTAAAAATGTCACTAATAAAAGACCCATAAGGAAATTGTTTTGTAACAAACAATAGAGAATTAAAATAAAAAAAAAAACACACATTTTGTTACACATTAAGTTACCAAACATACCAAAGGTTAATTCAAAGTGGAAAATAAATTCATAACACGCTTTCATGTTTAATTTTTTTATGTAAATTTTCTATTAAGAAATATATTTTGCAATATCGACTGAATGTGATTAATGGAATTTCAATATTAAATTTGAATTGTTGAAATTTTATACATTTCTACATGCATTGTCACTCAAGACTATGGTTTCACCTGTAGGCATCTTCAGGCATTCTACCATAAAATATGCAACGAAAGACGCTTAGTTGTTCTCATGGCTGAATGATTAATGTTATTGGCTTTGGTTACATAGCTCACAGACCCGAATCCCAGTGTCTACAATTATAAATTTATAAACAGCTTTCTGTTTGAAAACGAAATTCTCTTCTATCCTAAAAACAGAGCAGAACTAGTCGTATCAATCAACCACTTATCCTGTTCTAAACTCATTCTTTTCTTTAAAAAAAGCAATAATCTTAGAATAATAAATATTTTAGAATATTTTTATAAATTATGGTTAATGATGGATACTCAATAAAAAATACGCCAAATAGTTAGTTAATAAAAAAGTGTTTATTCTTGTTAAGTATGTATAATATAAAAAAAATCTTCATTAAACGAAATTGTCACCACGGAAACAGTACAATATATTTTTTGTTAACCCTGCGCTTGTTTAACATGTTTAAAAGGGCGCGTAAATGATTGTTGTATATCTTTATTCTATTTTAATTAAAATATGCTTTTTGCAAGTTTGCATTAATTTCTAATTAATTACAAACTTTCGACATTAACTGATTAAAATAGAACGGCTAGGCAGTGGCATGCTTCATATTTTAACGGAGTACGTGTCACCACCACGATATAATAAATTATAATTAATAAAAACGGAAAATTATTTTGGACTGTTGCTGGTCGTAGCTAAATTTGACTTGTCTTCTATGATAAACTCAAAAAACAAGATTTTTTATGGTTCTTAAATTGTAAGTTTTTTTTATTTAATTTTAATACATATGTATACATCGAATTTAAAGTGTTTTTTTTTGTTTCAGCTAATAATGATCGCGATAAATTAAACCGGTCGTGATCATAAAATATATTGTGAAAATAGTACTAAAAAAATGTGTTTTTATTGTTTAAAATATCACGCTTTTTTGCCAACAAGTGACAGTTAACACCCGAAAAATGATTAAGATAAATTTCTCAGTATATTTAATGAATTGGCATTTACTTGGTAGGCCTCTAATATAGCATTATGAAAAAAATAGTATTGTGTTCTACAAAATTATACAAAGCTATATAGTTGATATATATTTCGGCTTACGACCTCTTCAGAATTATTGATGCCTTTTCAGTTATATAACCTATAAATTTTGTAGAACTAAAATATAATAATTTGCTACTTTTTCATTGTGTTAAATTTCTCAGGTTTTTAATCAAAAGACATTATCCGTGATTTTTGGCTTTATTGAGTTTTTAATATCATATCTATGCCTGCATTATACGGAAAAATTACACATTTTTCTTAGAATATTACTAATTTTTGATATTGTGTTGGAATCTTATTCGATTAACTTTTTGGTCGCTTACGTCTCAATTGTCTCACAGCACATCAGGAAATTGGTTAAGTTAAAGTTTCAGCACTATAATGATTGTGTAATAGATGCGACGATCTTACGAGTTTAATTCAAACAGAAAAAGGTGGATAAGCAAAAGATGATTACTTTTAATTAAGAATATTAATATTAAGTGTTTCATGACTTAGTGCTTTTTACCTGAATCTCCACGATATATCGAAAAATCAGTAGAGAGCTACTAAAACGAGCTCAAAAAATGCGAGTTTGAGGCGGCCAAACTAAGTGTGCTCAAAAATAGCTTATGTCTCATAAGTGGTGTTGAAAAACAAAAACCGATAAGTTTACATTTTGTGAAAACTGAACCAAAAATTGCCCATATGCTATATGCCATTTCACATAGTATTTAGTATTTATAATATTTTTAAAACCAAAAAAATAAAAAATCCGATAAACTTTATAGTTATAATTAATGATATCGATCAAAGTTGCTTGATGGATTATCAATATAAAATTTCAACTGTTGAAATTTTGTATTTCTTCACATGTTTTGTCACTAATGGCCCGGGTTTCGCCTTTCGGCATCTTCAGGAATTCTATCAAACGGATGCAACAAAGATGACATACAATTAACAGTTTATATTGGTTATGCAAAATTGACAATAAACAGTTCTGTTGCCTCCGTGTGATATGTGAGAATGCCTGAAGATACCAAAAGGCAAAATTCGGGTTGTTAGTTGTAAAATATATGGAATTGTACTTATAAGTTCAAATTGTTGTTAAAAACAAATATCATTTTTTAAAACTTACTTCGCTTGTATTTCATGCTATTTAATTAAAGTGTTTATTAACCCTTATACTGCTATTGCCTTAATTGTTAAAATACCAATAAAATGTTTGCTTTTTTACTGTTATATGAATTAGCCGATATATCAAATTTGAATTGTTGAAACTTTGTACGATTCCACATGTTTTGTCACTAACGACACGGCTTTCGCTTTTGAACATCTACAAGCATACCATCACACGTATGCAACAGAACTGACGAAAGGCAAAACCCGAGTCGTCAGTGACAAAACAAGAGAAATCGAACAAAGTTTCAACAATTCAAATTTGATATCGAAATTCTATCGATATTATAAATTTACTGGTATTTTATGAGTTTTTACTGTCCGCAGATAACTTTCATTATTTATTACTAAATATAGTTATTCCAATTCCTTTTTTAAGCCAAAAGTCGATCAAAACGCAATTTTTGTACCACGATCGTTGTTTCAAAATGTCTATCCACGCCTAAGCTCGTCAAAACGTATCCGCAAGGTTACTCCTTTAATTTAAAAAGCTGTCAGTGTCACTCTGTTCCCGCGCAAAAATGCACGTTTTCAGTTTAAGCTCAAAATCCGCCCGACTAAACTAACCTCAGACGTTTCCGGGTTCGAAGGCGGGAGCAATTTCCCTCACGTCAAACGGTGTGAAAGCCGCCCGCCATTTTGTATTGACGGCCGATAATTTATTTCGTTATAATCCGGCAGAATAATAATTAATATCCAATGGTTTACAACACTTTTACGGAATGGAATAGCAATCTATCATTATTATGTACGCTTCAACGCGAAGGAAACCGAAGGAGCTGCAGTATTGTAAACAATGCCAGCAATTCTTTATATATTATAAGTAAAAATATCTCTTTGATCATTGAAATACTGGGCATTACAAATGGCACGTAGAGTAAGTGGATAAAACCACAATTTGACATTCGTAATATATAAACAGATATTAACGATTTTACTTATGGCGTGACGGCTATTTACTTTACTAATATCGATTAAAATTTTAAATTAAAGAATTAAAAATTTGAACTTAAGACAATTGCGCTACAGAGCAATATATTGTAATTATTTTTTATCAAGAAATACTTTATTTAAATTAGATAAAACTTTTGAGACACTGAGATGCAAGGGCAAGATATAATACATCGAACAATACTGTAATTTTCGTTAATTTTTTTACGGTATTTAAATTTTTGTAAGCGTTCAAAGAATTGAATGGCTGTTTGGTAAAATCCAATTTAATCTAACCAATAATTTTTAGATATTTAGATGGCACTGTTAAGCATATTTTTACACAAATAAAATTTTCACAGAATACCAACTATCTGGAATATGAGGATATAAAAAAGATTATTGATAAAATCCGTTAGTACAGTGCCATCTGGTAATGTGTCAAGAATGTAAAATAAAATTTTCTGTCAAAATGGCGTCTCCTCAGTCAATGAAAATTAATTTTGATAAATCGTTATGCCCGTGAGAAAGTTTTTTTGTCTCTCGTTAAAAATAAATAAGATTGACAAATGTGATTCTGTATCAAGAAAACCCTTCAATTATGACTGTTTCAAAAAAGTTCATTTTGCTCGTATATTCCTCATAAAGAATGGCCGTCATTATGACAAAGATCTAGCCTCATCGGATACAAGAAGGTATATTTTAGAGTTTTAAGTAAAATTAATATTCTATTCCTCGTAAATAAATAATTATTGCAAGACATTATAAGTTATTGTTAAGATTTTCATTAGCAGGAGAAATGGTTTCACCTATGATAATTTGGATCCATTGTGAGCGATAGCGATAAAAAAATCATTTTTAAAAACTTTCGTATCATTAAACAGATGCAATTCTCTTAATAATAAATGGGAATAACACAAAATAAATTGAACAAGCTATATTAGCTATATATATTTTTAGCTATGTATTTTCAAAATGCCTGTTAGAACTTATATAATATAAACACCATCCAGATTATGTTTAATAGTGCAGAGTTTCCAAAATTATCTAATACTTTTGATTTCTATATAAAATATTCAAGAGTTTGGCTAATTTTGAATAAAAGAGTATCACAGATAATACCTGAGATCCGAATAGGGTTGTTCTAAGTGAAACAAAAAAAGTTTGGATAGGCTAGGTTGTTTATGGTAATGTTATTTTTAAATAAAGCAGCATATCGATTTATACATATTGCCTTTCCTCCTAATTCGACAAACACATTTTGTCATGATGTTTAAGGTAAGAGACAAACATGCGACGAGCATTAAAAAAAATACAAAAAACAACATGTCACTTCACATAATCTCATCGCAAGTTTTTTTTCTTTAGTACCTCAGCCGTGTCAAGTCAAGACCGAAAAATAAAAATGCCAAATAAGTACCCCCCTCGTGTGTAAAAAATAGTGTTTTCTTATTCAATTTCTCTCCCGTAACCGGCGAAATAAAAGCGACATTTTGTTAAACGATAATAAATAACAACATGGCGCCTCTGCGCGACCATTTTGTTTTCATCATTTTCCCGCTTCTTCCTCGTATTCATGTTTCCGCGTTAAATTGTCTACGGATTTCCCTCTTTTTTCTATGCCAAATCGTCTCCTCTTTTTTGCAAAAATCGTCGCTTTGCTTTTATTTATGAAAAATACCACGCGTGTGATATATTAATGTATATTATAATAAAAAATGTATAAACAGGACGTACCTATTTATCTGTTTATTTTATAGTCAGTATATATTTCACTACTTGCGGCCTGTTGTGTTAATATTTTTATAAGAAATTGATGACTAGCAACAATGTTATTTATGGGTTGTTTAATGTGTCGGAAACTAAAGACAAAAGAAGTGAAAAATAGATCGTATGTATTGAAAGAAAGCACTAAAATAATCGGAATAAATTTATATAACATATGTATTCTTGCATTATTCAAATTTACCAATTCTAATCTTTGACAATGTATTTTATTTAATTATACACATTAAAAAATTTACATAGTGTAAGTTTATTACAAATGTAATGTAGAAAATCAATAGAACAAGCTTAACAATGTATTAAAGTAAACGAGTTGTAAAATGTATTATATTCATTCGCATTTTTTCGTTGTTTTAGACGACATTATTAAAATGATTTTTTGATGCCTTTTTGCCTTGAAAGCAAGAAGAAATGCAGTTTTCTAAATTGATACGATTTCACTAGCGATACTTAACTTTTTTATTTTCTTTTTTCTTAAAACGTGTGTGCTTCGTATTGTGAGATGCAGTAAATGTTTCAATTAAAATAAATCGTTTCAAATCTTCCATGCGTAGTTAATCAATATTAATTTTACACTCATATTGATTTTTTTATACATCACTCTTTCTAAAATAGAGAGAATTGACGACTCTCTTTAAACCAGTTTAATCACAAATTAAAGAAGAATTCAGTTATACACCTACGTTTAAATGTGTACCGATTTTTTTCAATGCTGGCGTACAAAATAAATTGCGGGTATGTCAAAATGGGGAAAAATTCAGAGTTCCATATTAAACGAAAAACAATAGTTTTTCGTCAGAAATAAATATTCAAAGCTCTGGCAACGTCCATCGTAGGAACGCGTTTTTCCTTTGTCAGAAATTCGGTCAGCAAAAAAAGTTTTGGCAGATATTGAAAAAAATATACATCGACTTTTATACTCGATATGAAAAAGATCTGAAATAAATTGCTATCGGGAGTGTTTATTAATTTGAATTTTTGGTATTTGAGCTTAGAAATTGCTGTTCAGAATTTATTTATTTCAAAAGTATGCACAACGTAAAAAATATTGCAAATATTTTATCGTTTCCGTCTTTTATCAAATTTAAGCTAATTCCAAAAAGTATGTTAATTTTAACAGCGTTTTTTTCAAAAATTCCCGCTTATATCCACGCATGTTGGAACAAAGGCGAAAATATAATGCGTACATTTTCTACACCGATATATATATATATAGATAGGTAAATGTATGTTTTAAGCATAGTTCTTATGAAGGCGTACGCCGAAAAAACTTATAAATGTTGTAAAACTAAAATACATTACTATTTTTCCACCGAGTTAAATACGTAAACCTTCGGAGTTTGTTAATTTTATACAATTTCAAAAAACTACCAGTAAATCATCAGTTTGGCGTAGTAAAGTTAAGTAAAAATTTATTTTACAAACAGTGAAACTGAGAAATCGAATGTAAAACTGTAAAATAACGCATATTGCATGCCGCATAACGCGCTGAAAATCAAAAACCGATAAGTTTACATTTCATCAAAATGTAATAAAAATAATTAAAAATGCAAAAATTCATTTCATATTCAACCTAATATTTAACCACGAAAAAATATTTAAAAAATGACTTCTTAGCTTTTTTTAAATTAAGCGCCGTTAAATCCATTTTTTAAGATTTAAGTTTGTAGGAAAATCAAAAAAAATATATTTGGCGTTTGTTTAATATGTTCCGATAAAATTATTCGATTGTAGAGCATATGCAACAATCCAAGAGCAGATATTTCAAAGAAATTATTTTGTGGAAAAGAATGCGAAAATTCCACAAAAATATATTATATATGTATTTGTTTTGCATTGTGAGATAAATAATATCGTGAATATTGTATAAATTCCACTTTGATATTGAATATTTTATAGAATAGATGGAAATTGGCGTACCATAAATTCAATATGTTGGAAATGTTGGAATTATTATGCCACAAAATAAAGGGATCTTGCATTCTCGTTCTTCTTTTGAAGTAGCTGTCAATGTGTGACCTTTTTATAGTATTCGGTTCGAAAGTGTCTCTACATAAATATATCTCTTAAAGTATGCAACGATATCGTTCCAAATTCAAAATTGTTTTTTGAACCGAATAAAGCTATCAATGTCACATTCCAATTTTAAAATTATGTCCTATTATAAATCAATGTTATTGTTTGAGACATTCCAAATTTAAACATTTTTTTTAACTTGGCTCGAAATATAACAAAGACGGTTCGTAAAAAGAATCAAAATTAAAATAACTTTTCATTTATTTCTTTGAAAATTGAAATTATGCTTAGTTAATTATAATATATACTGCTATAGAGATATACTGTGAAACTTCAATTCCACGTTTTTCAAGGAACCCTTAAAACAAAATGAGAAATACGGGAAAGCTTAAAAAAATAATTAAAAAAATAAAGTCCCTTCCCCATTTAATTTCTAAAAATAGGGTAAAAAAACGATACTGTTAATAAAAGTTCCTGTATTTTAAAAATTTATTAAAGGTTCCAATAACTTTCTAAGTATTTTTAAAAGTAAGAAAGTTACTAGTTTTTTTTTAAATATTCTGAAGACGAAAGTTCATTGAAGTTTTTTTATATTTTGTATGACGAAACAGCGCTTGGATGAAAACATAAAACTATAATTTTGCATCGGTGGTTAGTTTATTTTAAAACAAAACGAAAAAAACTAAATTCTTTGTTATACGCAGAGCTTTCATTAGTGAATCATACAAAGGTTTCATATTTTCCACTTTTCTGTTCTTGGAGAATTATTGTTTTTCGTTTAAAGTGCAACCAATGACATAATATATAGGTGAAATCATAAAAGGCATTCTATAATATGTTCATTCATGAGTTAATTATTACTTTATAATGTGTTTTAATACTTTTGCTAAATTTTGAATCAAGAACAACTTTTATTTGTGGAAAAAGTGGAGTTTTAAGTTTTTTAAGCCATAACTACTTATAGAATCAAAAATTTTAAGTCATATAGCAGCTTATTCCATAAAAAGTCGTTTTATTACAGTTTTTCGTTACTCAGTCATTCAACCTCTATTTTATTAGAGTAAACAATGACTGTTATTATTTTTGATTAATTTGGAGGCAACAAATACAAACTGATTTTATGGTATAAAAAAATTATGAATATATTATTCTACTGATCAATGATAACTTTGTTGTTTCGCTATCATTTTGGCGGGTTACTAGATGTGACACGTGTCTCTATTTTTTGAGAACCATCATTAAGCTAAATGTTACTGTTAATTTACTGTAATCAGTTAGTCTTATGATGCTTTTTAAAGACGTGAAACACGTGTTAAAACCATTATAAAATATTTTTTTTGATAAACGCCCTGTTTTTAAGAAACGATGCATGCAACAATAAATAAATCAGTAATTGTATTATTTCATGAAAGTTTCCTACTAGGAGTTACACAAGTTAAGACTATAACTGCAGAAACGACACTGAATATTTGGCTACAGGTCTTGGAAAAAACGTTTTTTAATAGTTGTGTAAAATGATTTGTATTTATCATAGTGTTTTGAACAAATGTTATAATAAAAAATCCATTTGACAATAAAACAATATCAATTCAAAGATATTCATCATTCCATTTTCAGATATCCCAACGATAAAATATACACTAAATACACTTCAAAGGTTCTAGTCTTGGTTAATAATCAAGATGTATTTATTCATTTTGTTTTATGTTAGTTGTCTATGAAGCGGATGTGGGGAGCAAGGGAAGTCCCAGGCGGAAGTTGTAGAACAATATTTGAAACGCAGAGCACATTTCCCGCCATGGCAAAATGGCGGATATTAAATATGGCTGCCGAGGAAATTAGACAGCACAAGACTTGGTGTAATGGGCAGACATGTGTGAAACCAGTTTAAATTATCTAGATATTATAGTTTAGATGGTTACCATCGTTAGAGAATATCAGAGAATATATATGAGAGATATACTATCGTATTTATGGTGTGAATTATCGACGATACAATGTTTCTAAATTCAAATTTCTCTCATATACATACCATAGATAAATGTGTATTTGACTCTTTCTCTGTTAGGTCAAGTAAAGGATACTCTATCACCAAATATAAATAAAAAATATTTCAGTCATATTGACAGTTTAGGACAGATCTGGCTATATTTGAACACAAAAATTAATCGTAAACTGTTAACACTCGTGAATTTTTAAGCAAAGTGGGTGATCGATTAACGAATATAAATTGTTTCAACTTTGTTCGTTTTTCGAATTATTATTATCGATTATCAAATTACCATAGATTATAAAGATTTTTTTAGTTCGTTATCCGAAAATGTGTTCGTTATCTGAACATAAAAATCTTTTATGATAGTGTTCGTTGTCCGATTTGCTCTCAATTCGAATTATTCGTTGACCGCTAACCCATTGTATAGTAGACCAACACACATAAATAAGCCGTTTCAACAGTTAAAACATTAGCAGCTAATACGTTAAATGCGAATAAAAAAAATGGTAATTATTTTTGGGTCCCAAAAGTGTTCGATAAACAAATCTCAATTTGAAAGCTCAAACGATTACAGTATAGAATGTCCATAGAAAGTATTTGGTTCAATTAATTGTATTAGAATTTTGATATGGTTCCACAACCTTTATGTTCCTGACATGCGCACATCAGTCACCTAAATATCAACGTTCAAAGTTTCCATACGAATTTTATTCAGGTCGTTCTAAATGGCAAAAGCCATCATTGGGCCATACATCCGAAGTTGACCGCTCGATTTTCTTTATCGGCTTTCTGATATTTAAAATGGTCACCCCAAATCACGTTACGAGAGTAAGGTCAACGATCACATTGCTAGGATATTACTAAATATTTGAGTAGACTCATTTTTTATTGCTTAGGACGTAAGAAAAATATATTTTATGTTGGGCAGCTATTCGTAAAGTTATGTCATATATTCGTTATTGACTTCTCTTATCGCGGTTACATAACTTGAGTGAGTATTATTAAAAAATGTCTATAATACGGATTTTATGTTTATAATGATCGTTGATAATTGATCGTTAATTTAAAATATGAAAATTAATATGTAATTGTTGTTTTACAGGATAAACGAAAGTGATAAAAATGTCGGAAAGAGTTTAGCGTGGTGATTTTATTTCGAAATAAAAATATTCCGAACCGCTGTTTTGCAAAAGGAAAAAATAAATATATTTTACAATATTTGAACTTCATATATGAATTTTTGAAAGTATTCTTTATTTGTAAAATCCTTTCATCAAAAACTCATTACCTGTATATTTTGTGTATACAATTTATCATATGTAAATTGAATGTCATTAAAATCAACTCAAAAGTTATTTCAGATATGTATTTGGATCATATCATTAGGGTTTATTTTTTTCTGTTAATGTCCTCGTGTATATATTATAACCTGTGTCAGTTTTATAGAATGCATAAAGATGTCTAAAGGCAAAACCTGGGTACATTTGGAAGCGTAAAAAGTTTCAGCAATTCAAATTTAAATGAGTAAAATCTGTTACATAAAAAAATAACGAATAAATATTATGTGACTATGAAACAAAATAATATACTCGCTTGCATACACATACGTAAATTTAAATTTAAATAAAAATCATGAATGAATTAGAGTACAGTTTCGTTGGTACATGTCCTGGGTCCATTCACGAGGGAGTACCTGCTTGAACCACCGTTCCTCCTGTTGGCCACAGCTCCTCTGACAAAAAGCTCCTTAAAAGTCTCCCTGAACTGTCGCGACATTCCGCAGTAAATGGCGAAATTGATCGGGTAAGAAACAATGATGAAGAAATTCGTCATTAAAATTAAAACGTTGGCTATGTTGTAGTCAAGGATTTCGGTTATGGAGCTGGAGATGATATGCAGAATTGTGACTACGGCCACCGGGATCTCGACCAAGAGGAAGACAGTCACCACAACTATCAGCATGAGAGTCGTGCAGTTCGAATCACGTAGCTTTTTGCATTCTGATTTCTTGTTTTCCTTAAAGAGCCGTCTTCTTTTGAGCTGAGCCTCTCGCATGGCTCTGAACAGTAAGACGTTTAAAACCACGAGCGACACGCATGGTATAAGATGGACAAATATTACCCGAAACATGTAGTATGTTGTAAAGTAAATGTTTTGGGAGAGATAGTATTCCACCCAAGGAGCTATTCTTGACTGGCAGACGTTCTCTTCTCGTCCGTTCCATATTATTTTGGCTGGTAGATACTCTCTGTCAAAGAATCTCGTTGACTGATGAAGTAAGGCCATAAGGCCGATGTAAACTAGGCATTTGTTGACTCTTGGCATTGTACACCTGAAAAAGAAAAGAGAAAATGTGTTAGAAACGAAATAATTCAGAAGTATTCACTCCAAACTTACTACATACAAAGAAACGCTAAAAAAATATTTTTCGCTTAATACCTAAGCGCAAAAAACAGCAGGGCTGTAGAATCGGAGTTGGAGGCAATGTCGCGGAGTTGTGAAAAACGAGTGACTTCGATCACTTTTTCGATTACACAATTATGAAGAATTATTGATTGAATCGGCATTAACTTGGTAGAACTCCATTATAATTTTTTTTGTAAGATACAGTTGATAACTATTTCGGCTCACACCATCTATAGCTAGAACTATATAGTTCTGACGATATACGACGCAATAGCTATCCTCTCTTTCTTATAAAAAGAATTGTAGAAATGAACCACATTGCTATTTTTTCACCATACTAATTATGAAGAATGTCTCAATGAACAATTTACCGGATTAGTTGGTTGATATTTAATTTAATGCACATTAATAGGAAGGCCGGAATGAAAACATATATTTTTTGGAGTCGTGTTTTTTTAACGTTTCGTTGCCCTGCCAAAAAGGCTTCTTAAGCCATCGACATACTTTTTTACGAATTTTAGCGCAAAATTTGACGAAATAAAATGACATGTGAAATTAACGTGTATACGCGCTGTAGTTTAACAATTAATATCTAGCCAAGTTTGACTGTTTTAAATAATCATTAATTTGAAACACACAACGATTTCTTTGGAGTCATGTTGAAATATTAACACACGAAATATTGTTGAATTAACAACTAAATAAAATGTATTTTAATGATCTTCAAAGAAAAATTTGTCGACTCCGTTTCCCAACTATTTTTGTATTCAAATATTAACACAATGAATATTAGTGCTTTAAAATTATATATTATTAAAGAACATTATTAAATAATACAATACAATTTAAAACAATACAAATTTCGTTTACAAAATCATTCAAAATCAACATGAAGAGAAAACACCATAGATAAAAATTAAAATAATCAAATTTGGTTTTGAACATGTGTATTATATTATAATTAGATGTATGTAATGGAAATTTGTGTTTTTCGTAAAAAAATGTTGAACCGAGTGAAATGGAATAGATTATTTGTGGCACCTAGGGTTCACCCCGGACTTTACCGCCCGAAAAGAAAAAGAAGGCATTGAACTTCTAAATTCTCGTGGACTTACCAGCAAACTTTAGGAGTCGACTTATAAAGAACAAAAATATCGACCTTTTGGAAATAAATGCACATATCGAGTAATGATAACGATTACCTCGAGCAGACAAAAAAGATGAAATGTCTATCAATTTTTATTTAAATTCATAATAAATTTCAATGAGCTTATTAATTATTTTGAAACTGTCTCAAACATTACTGCTTATAAGACATTTATATCTCTTAATTAACGTTAAAACTTGTTCAGTAATATTCTGATTTTCCAGTAAAATAGTAACAAAAAACCCACTTAGTTATAGTAACACATTTGATTTATGAAGTTATGAGCAGTGGCTCTTATGTGAAATTGTACAGTGCCCGCATTATGATCATCAGAGGTTTTATAGAAACGTTTCGTAGCTGAACCATTTTTTGTTGTCAGATGTGATAAAAGTAGCAGTTGTATTGAATCAATAAACAAAATAAATACATTTTTACATATTCTTTTTTATATATATCAAAATTTACTATAAAGCGAAATCCTCTAGTGCAGTGCTTCCAAATTACTTTCATGTCACGGCCCCCTAAATCTGAATGAATTAATTCCCGGCTTCCGTCGGGGAAAGTATAGGAAAAATGCACTTACCCACTATTTTCAGATATGTGAAGGTGTCTTCTCGGTGTACATAACTATGTTTATAATATAATGTGTTATAATTTAGCATACTTAATTAAATACATTCCCTAAATATGTTATGTGAAAATCATTGATGAATATTTGTCTTTCATATTTAATATATTCGCGGCTTCCGCGAGAAATCCTGCGACTCCCCAGGAGGCCGCGGACCCTAATTTGGGAAGCACTGCTCTAGTGAACACACATGAGAACTTCCTGTCTATAAATTATTTCGAGAATCTATATAATTAATCGAAATGATTCCACTGCTCACTTATAATCTCTGCAATAAATTTGGCGAAGAAAAATATGATTTATTGATTGAATCGGCATTTACTTGGCAGAACTCCATTATAACACGGTGAAGAAATACAAAATTTACAATATATATAGTTGATAGCCATTTCGGCATCTGATGAAGCCGAAATAACACACTTTGTAAATTTTGTGGAACTAAAATACATTGCTATTTTTTCATTTTGTGATATAATATGGTAAAATTTTTAAAGAAACAATAAATATGAGTATCCGAGTTTTTTGATTCTCCGTGCGGCCCCTTCTCATCTTAAATCAGGATAATCGTTTTGAAATGTACTTTTTTAAGCTCCCCAAGTATTAAATAACACAGTCCGATAAAATTTTGCTTCAGTCATAAAATTTTACCTTCATAAAACAACACGAGGCCTATTTTAAGTCAATAAACTTTTTGGAACTGTCGAATGTAATGTTTTCCCTAACTTTCAATACTGGAGTTAGACGAGAAACTTTTCAGTCGAATATCAAAGCTATATTGCCATAGCTCCTTCGTAACATTTTGTTTTTGTATAATAATAGATTATCATGTATCAAAAATGTTTATTTAATGCCTGGAAGAGCAAGATAACGTTCAGGCAAAATAAATTAGATGGATCACGACAGAAGGGTAAATATATTTTATATTTCAATACATCCGATTTGGGCAAAAACACATCAGTGGCGGTACAAATTTTTAGATATCTATAAAATGATTAAATTGGCACTTATTTGAGAGAACTTCAGCACAACACAGCGAATAAATAGTAATGTATTTTAGAAACAACAAGGTGAAAACGCCATCTTCAGAACTATAAAGCTCCGAAGATGGCTGAGCCGAAATACCTGTCAACAAATATCTTTATTATTTCACTATTTTTTCACCTTGCTGTAATGGCGTTCTGCCAAGTAAATGCCAATTCAATCAATAATGTTTTAGAAATATTTTTTTGTACAGCTAAAATACATTGCCATTTTTTCAACGTGTTAAATAAAGTGCTTTTCCACCAACAAATGATATTTGACACTTTGAAAATGAGGCACTATGTTGTGTAATTTATTTTTTTATTTATTTATTTTGTATTTTTAATTTAATAACAAAGCTGTGAGTCGAAGTCGTGTTTTTAGTCAATGTCGGGTTTGTGAAAAACGAGCAATTCCGACTAATTTTTATTTGACGACTTTTAAAAATATCTCAATGGACAATTTGCCGATTTGGTTGGTTGATCTTTATTTTAATGCACATAAATTGAATAGACAGGAAAAATGTGACCAAATCAAAAAAATTTCAGCCGGAGTCGTGTTATTGGTCAATGTCGGCGTCGGAGTCCAGTCTTCTATGCCATAGTTTCTAAGCCGGTGGTCCGCGGAGATTTTTGGGTGGTCCGCAATGTAATATTTTTCGAAAAACAGTCGAATTCTATGTTGTATTTTATGGATTTTTGAATATTTTTTTTGTCACTGTCTGCTTTAATATTGTTATATCAGCATAATGTGCTAGAAAATAAATTATTTTGAAGAAAAAATCAATTCTATTATTTAAATATTTTTTATTTTATTCAATGTTGATGGTCCGCAAAACATTTTTGGATATTTTGGTGATCTGCGGATGTAAATAAGCTGAGAAACTATGCTCTATTCTATGCAAACATATTAAATATAAGGTTTTTTTCATCTGCAATATACTTGTATTTTTATTAATTGTAAAATAAAAATAATCAGTAGGATGATGGAACATCAAGGAATTTAAAATAACTTTCAAAGACAGCACTTCAACCAAAGATATGCAATATGTAAATATTATTTGCTAAAATACAACAGCCTATTGTTTTTTTAAAATTTCAACTGCATCAGGCTATATAGTTATGTCCATCTGTCACAATATAAAATTAAAAAATAACATAAAAATAGATTTTTATTTCAATATTAGTTAGTGGTCCGCAAAATTTTTTTTTTGCCGGTCCGCTGATGTAAAAATGTTGGAGAACTCTGGTCAAGTCATGTATTTATCACTAATGTCAGTGTTGGCGGAAATAGCTTCCAACTGTATATCTTATAAATTTTATAGAACTAAAATACATTGCTATTTTGTCACCGTTTTAAAAAGCTGTAGTTTTTTTCATGTTTAATATAATATATAGCTGTCTCCAATCTGATGCGAATGACTTAAAAACTTAAACACTCAGAATGTCACTTTTGATTGTAGGCTACATACATTTTTTCATGCTACGTAAATGTAGCACGCCAATATTATGTGTTATTTAGTAATATTTTAATGAAATATTTTGCAGATTGATATTCCTGTGCCGCCACTGCACCGATGGAGTACAAAATGGGTGGGGGTAAATAAATATATTTAACACGTTCGATAAGGAAATACATATAATAAGGAAATGTAATTTTAGACAGCTTTCCCTATGAACATAATATTGGATATTTCATGTTTATCGTTATATTTCGGTGTTTTTATGTGTAGTCGTTACTTTGAGAGAATGTTTTGCAACTTGGTTCGATTGACGATGTTTATATAAATATATATTCACAAGTAGAAATGTTTTTTGGTATTTTTTTTTGTGGAATTAAAAAACTGATACTAGTAATCATCTTAATAAAATAATGAAAATACAGTGGGTGATCGGTTAACGTACAGTTCGGACTGTGAACAAATCGGAGAACGAACGTTATCACGAAAATATTTCGTGTTTGTTCAACAAAAACATATTCGGATTACGAATTAAAATTATTGTATCTTTCTAATACACTTCTTCTATATGTAAAACTTAGTTGATTGATTAACGAAAAATTCGGAATATGTTCGTTAACCGAAAACACTTGAGTTTTTATTATTTAAGTTTGATACTTTTCCACCAAGAAGTGACAGCCATACCACTAAAAGTGATTGAGATTTAGTTTCTGTTGAGCCAACGAAAATGTTAATTTTCTCTACTCTTCAAGTGGGTGATTTCGTTAATTGAAGACACCAGTAAGTTTAAATTGTTAAAACATTATACGATCCCACATATTTTTTCATTATCAAAAAAAATTTCACCATTCGGTATTTTGAGGCATTCTATGACATGGAAGCAACAGAACTGACAATAAATGTAGACTCGTACAAAGTTTCAACAATTCAAACATGATATTGAAATTCCAGCACCTTTAGTATTAAGTTTTATTAATTAACAATTCACCTGGATAATGTATTTTTCAGTGAAAAATATAGAATAGAGAGTTTATGTCCTATCTCGAGAATGTGGCTCTTTTAAACAATATGGAGAGAGTTGAAGCGTTGGACAAATCTTTTTATAAAAAGACATACACATATTCGAGAAGAGTTAGACCGAAAATGTTACTTTGTATAAAAAAATCCAAACAAAAAGTTGTAATAGTAATAAAGCCAAGTGCAGTTGGAATGGTAAATAGACTCTAAACGGCGTACCCTGACGTAGCTCAGGTTGCCATTCCCTGGCAAAATTTAATTTTTGTTCACAAAGGTATTTTGCCAACAAGCGCAGTTGTGGCCGCCCATTAAAAACCGGGTATAAAGCATTTTTATATTTTTGGTCCTTCTAATTATAAAAATTAAGTTATATTATCAATAAAAAGCATTATTTTTTCATAATGAACCAGATTGGTTTCGCTCACCGCAAGAGAGCTATCAAATGTTTTACAAATGCTGCGACCACACGAAAAGAGATTAATGTATAGAGAAACAGGTTTCGCCAATCGCGAGTATTATCAACTGACTTGTTGTTGCTCACGATGAACGAAACCGGTCCTGATCACATCTATACACAGTGGAAATACTAGCGAAACAAGTCTTTTTATTATTTAAAATGTAATGTTTTTTGTGTGACTGTGATTTTGGAAGTGATAGTTATGACTTTTAAGGTCGTTATTTTCTCGCAGTTTGAGATCGTTTTAGTTTGCTATCCGAATATATCTTCGTTGTCCGATTCGTTCGCAGTATGAATTATCCATTTACCGATCATTATTATCCTACAGGTAGAATACTAGGGGTTATAAAGATCGTTTTAATTCGTCATTCGAATGTGTGCTCGTTGTCCGAACAAAACAATCTGAAAGTAGTGACAGTCAACACTTTTAAAGTTATTATAAAATTATTTCAATAATGAACGCAATCCCGCAAAAATCAGCTTTAATTTGAATATCATGATTCTATGGGATAGTAATTAATATATTTGTTTTTTATTATTTAAATATTAAAATATGTTTAATTAACATCTAGTATTTTTTGTATGTTTTAATTGCTTCATTTTAATTTTTGATTTATAATCGAAATCTGCAGACACAAAAACTTGCCTCGATATTCCTTTTGAAATTGTAAAATGTGTTTTTATTTTCTTGCTTTGAAATTCGCTTTACACCTTTGTGCCCTGAACTACGGTCCCGGAAAACAAGACTATTGTCATAAGAATTATAATCAAGCCAAAGGATTGTTGTACAGACTTTCATTGTGATGAAGACGATGGACTTTTCAATGCACTTGTGTTTCGAGCCTTATGCATTATTCAGGCTTTTGAAGTCAAATATTCAAATTGAATCCATAAGAAATTTAAATTTACACAATTTGTGTTCTATATACTTGAGAGCAAACAGTGGAATATTATATAAAACTTATTTATTTTTTCAATAGAGTTTCAGATTTCTAATTTGAAAAATTGAATCAAATCAATTATTGCTTGTTTGAGCTTAAATCCGAGCTAGAAATAGAAAACTTTACGAGTTGAAAAGCTCGATAAAATAGTCAGCATGTTTTTATTCGAAATAATAACTATTTTTCGAGCCCTACCTATTTACGTATATTATATATATACAAATGAATAATTTATATTTAAAAATACAAAATTTATAGGATATAATTTTGATAACTATTTCTGCTTACGTTTTCGTCAGAAATATTGAAGGAGTAAGCCGAAATAGCTATCAACTATATATCTTATAAATTTTGTTGGACTGAAATACATTGCTATTTTTTCACCGTCTTATAATGTAGTTCTAAAAAATAAATTCTTATTCAATCAATAACAATTTACTTCCTTGTTTAATTTAAAAAAAAAGTGTTTTAATAAAACTTGTGCTAACCTATCAAAAAGTTACGCATATCTTTAAGTGGTAAATCACTGTATTCATTACATTACGCTTCTCTGTTTAAAATCTCAATGATCGTGTTTACTTTTTGTTTTGAGAAAACTCTCGAGAATGTCTTGAGTGAGACAAAAAAAACTATGTTATATCAAATCATCGTTCATTGATAAGATTTCTATAAATAACACCGCGATGATATTTAATACTTCTTGCGAGGTCAATAATCTATCTTAACACTATTCTCTTTTATACCTATTGTATTAGCGAAAAGGTTGATATATTACTCCAACAAAAGGAAAACTTTATTTGTGTTACGCTCACACGAAAAATAATACTTTATTGTAAAAAATATCCGTTCATATAGACGCATAAATGTTTCCTGAATCTAAATATAGTAATCGATTGTTTATTTCAAAAAAATCATAAATCAAATAAAAACAGTTTTCGGGAGAAAATAATGAATGAAATATTTCACAAACAAAATCAGTTTTGCTTGTACGGAGTCACATAAGTGACTTGTTAAATTGAATTTTTTTGAATTTGTGATAGCATAAAATAAATTAATATAGTATTGAGATAATTATAAAAAATCCGGCTATATTTTAAAAAGAAAAAATGAATTGTATACAAAAAAAAATTATACTGTCTACATTAATATTTGGTTACTTTCTATCAACATCACAAAATTTTCCTTTTCATTAGTTGAAACGGCTGCAGTCAGTGGGTTAAGCGTAGAAATGAGTTTTATGAATTTAGAGTCTTGTATGAAACTAAGTCACACACGGTGAATAAATATCATTTTATTTTAGTTCTACCAAATTTTAAGGTGTATATAAAAATGTTTTTCGCTATATATATTGGATTGAAAATTTTGAATCTTTCAACCATAAAAAAATCTCTTACAAAACTGTCAACCATGTCACACTTTGAGAATGATATTTTGTATACTGGCAATTGTTCATAAACTAAAATTGATTTTGGAATAAACTTTATTTTAAATTTACTCACCCAATTCGATTACTTTGAATCTTATTAAGAACTGTTGGTATTTTAAAAAGGAATCTAGGTGCCGCTTTTGCATACTGCAAACCTTGAAGCTATAAATTTCTAATGACATTGTGCAAACCATCGATTGCTTTAGTAGTTCACTTTGATTGAGTGGCATAGCAACGCAAGCCGAGTTTTCATGGTAGTATCATATAAAAGAGAAACTATTTACAAAAATTAGACACGAAAGCGAGAAGTTAAATATATAATAAATATTATATATATTTGAAGTCATTTTAATAAAAACTAATTTGAATAACAAAATCTTAATACCGATACAGTCTAATTAACTGTTAATGAGATTTTTAACGATATTTAATAATTTTGTATTACCTATTTAATTATTGTGTGTTTTTTGTGTAATAGTGGGATTAGCAAATGACCAATTATTGAATGACAATAATTACGAAGATTGTTGAATAATTGAAATAATCTCATATATGAGAAAAGTTATGAAGGTAGAACTGCTCATTTAATATGAGTAAAGAACTCAACTGGGCGTTGTTAATTTTTTTTTAATCATGAAAAAATAGTTAAATATCCGAAAGTGGTGTTATGACTTGTGTATAAATAAAATATTTTAGAAATTAGTACATTTTAATTTCTTATTACATATATAATATAATGTAATAATGGAAGCATCTTAAGTTCCTTGCAGTCTTATCTTTAGTAGAATTCCTGGCAATATTGTTTATAGTGGACGATGCTTAACGGACGATACGTGTCTTTAGACGAGCGTAACGGCCGTTACTCTTATGATGACGTCATCGCGTTTCGTTGTTTTAATGTCACTCACTTTTTACGACGTACACATAGGAAACCTTACTCTTCTAACACTCGTGAGTTCAAGATAATAAAAGAATTTCTTTCGTCGAAATAATAAATAGTGTAAAAGAATAACATGTATATTATGATAATAGATGTCGGGCGCCGTAATGTCGAGGTCCGTAAATCGATGGAAAAGTACGTATGGTGAAATGATTTGAAATCACACTCATTCAAAAATACAAATATTATATTTGTGTTAATTTAAAGAAGACTCAGTATCGAAACAATTGTGAAATAAACATAATTTGAAAGACAAACTTGTTCAGAATAGCTCGAGGAAAAAGAGTGAATAACAATATATTTTAGTTCTATAAAATTTATAAAATAAATAATTGATAGTTATTTCGGCTAACGCCTTCATCAGAACTACCGTGTCATAATGGAGTTCCACCAAGTAAATAAATGCCAATTTAATCAATAGTATTCTTTCAATTTGTGACACCGCTTGAGTTTTGATATTAAATATGATTTTTTAAAACTTTGAATGATTCACCATGTTTTTCAACTAACGATCCGAGTGTCGCCTTTCGGTATCTTCAGGCATTCTATCCATCTTCAGTTGATATCATAAATATTTTTTTTCAATACGTTAAACATTTTTTTATCAACTCAGTTAAAATAAAACACACAGTGTTAGCAGCACCAGTATCAACTAATTTCGATAATATTTGCGATGAGAAAAACCGGTCCTAATTTGCAAAATATAAAATAGTGAACACACATTGCTTTTCTACTAAAAAGTGACAGTAATCACAATTACCAAAGTACATATTGCCATTTATTAGTGTTTTAAAATTTACGTATAAAGGAAAAATAATTGAAACATTAAAATCATCACTTAAAATTTCCACTCCTATAGACAGAAGGTTTATCATATCATATCAAAATATGTTTAAAATTGATAGTGTATACGGATTTAATATAAAAATACTTGAATTTTTGAAAAAACATTCAATTGTGTTTTATAACCCTAATGTGATCATTCGATTGTTTGTGAGACAATACAAATGAAAGTCTTTTAGACTTGTAAATGTGTTTTGGTTTTGAAAATTCGTATACGAGTGGTTGAGCTTTATCTGTCCTCATCAGTTCAGCTAGTCAAATGGTGAGAGTCAAGAGAATAAAATTGAATGGTACAAAAATATCTTCACGTTGCTAACACTTCTGTGACGTCACACGCAACAGGGTGTATTCTTAATTTGGCTTTCGCTCATTTCCGGACTTTTCAAATTTTTTTAAAGTCTGATAGATTACACCTTTATATTTTAGTGATAATTTTTTCAAATTAAATCCTTTAATGCATGATTTTAACGATCTCTTACACGACTACCGATAATTATTATCGCTTGTAAATTAATTTATAAATACCGAAATTGTGTATTTTGAGATGAAGATTTTAAATTAAAAATCTAAAGGATCGTCAAGCAGAAACGCTCTCGGTCGTAAACGATTAATCAGTACTGTATTATCATAATTATGTATATATGAGGTCGTAGGGTTAGTGCATGTTTGTCTACATAATTGTGAAATTTTTGAGAAATTACACGAACGAATTCTCGAATTTTAGGCACTTTCTAGTCCTTATATAGCAGCGAATTGCATTCGTACCACATTAAAAATTTGTCGCAATGATTTATTTTGAACAATCTGAAGTCTCTGATGTTTTTGGCGAAAATAAGAGAAACTAGAGTGAGATCTGATGCTAACGCGTCATAAATATCAATGCTCTATCAATTTGATATAAAAAAGAAAAAATAAAAACAGAACTCTTGGGGACATAAGCGAAAATATCTATTAATTATATACTTTATAAATTTTTACAACTAAAATATATTTACTGAATTGGCATTTACTAGGAAGAACTCCATTATAAAATCGTAAAAAAAGCAATGTATTTTAGTTCTATAAGATTTATAAGATATATATGTGATATAATTTACGATATCGGCTGAAGTTGCTTCATGAAATTTTAATATTAAATTAGAATTTTTAAAACTTTGTACGATTCCGCAAGTTTTGGCACTAACCACTGGGGTTTCGCCTTTCAGCATCCTCAGGCATTCTATCACATGGGTGCAACAGAACTATCAGTTCTGTCTTATATATTTGATACCTATTTAGAGAGCGTAAGCCGAAATATGTATAATATCTCGTAGATTTTGTAGAACTAAAATACATAGCTATTTTTTCACCGTGTTATTAAGAAAACAGTTTATACGTATTCATACAATATACATATATAAATGAAGAAAAAACGTTTACAAAAAAAAAAAAAAATAGTTTTTCTATACAACTGTTTTACTTCATTTAGATACCTTCCTATCAAAAAATGGCAAATGAAAACCAAAAAAAGTAAAAAAAACTCTATTTATCGATGATATTTTCATGTAAAAAACACCCTCCACCCTACAATATACCAAGGGGAGGTCACTGAAAGGTCAAAGAGCTCAAACATCGCATACAGGGTGTGTGTCTTTAGTTTAAGCGCAAACATGCAGCCGAGGCTTGGCAAAATTGCATGCCAGCTGAACAAACGCGATGAATGCATTTTAAACTTGGAAAATGCGAAAAATATCAATTCTTCATAAGAAATGTTTCGAGTATAATGCACTTTCAACAATGATGACGGTTTGTTTTTTGGCCTTAAACATATACAGTAGAATCCCGATCAACCATTCTCGCATTATACGTTTTCCCGAATGAATAGTTTGTTTTTTATAGTCCCGTCACCCATAAGAACAGCGTTAAGTAATCCTGCATAGACCGTTCACCGACATATCGATTTCCTCGATTTATCGTCAAAATATTATGCTCCCGTCTCAAATATTATCCCGATTAACCGGTTGAGGTAAATAAATCATTCTATGCAATACAATTTGTGAGATTGAGATCATTAAATTGTATATATTAACCAAAGAAATTAATGATAATTTTTTTTTTATAGTTCGCTCAAATGTCTGGAGATTTTCATAAATAAAGAATTTCAAAAATAAGTATGAATATATAAATAGATATCCAGAAATTCTATGACTCTAACAAACATAATTGATAACTTTAAGCGTAGTGTACCCTTCGTTACAGACTTGTTGTAAAACTATCGGAAACTTTTTCAATTTTAATGAATCCGGCAATTTCAGCTAGAGAAGCAAAAAATGATGTAACAGGTTTCGGCAACTAGCAGGTTAAAATACATAGTATAAGAAAACTTACCTATATATTAAAGAATCCTTTTTTATTTAAATAATTATATAAAAGTATGAATAAAATGTATTTGTTATGTTATTTATTCCATATTTCATTGCATGTATATTTATTTCACTAATATAATTTAATTTCGAAAAATAACGAATTTATAATTAACAACTTAATTAAGATAAATAATATTGTATTGAAATGGTTCTTAATTGGATAATTTCACAAAAGGTGGTTGGAAAAGCACGAGAAAATGTTTACCAATTTGATTAATCTAATTAATGGATCGATGCGATTCTGTTTTGTCGCAAAATAAAGCTATATTCTAGTCTATAACGAGAAATGTATCTCAAAAATACTATAAAAAATAAACCATTTACAATAATGACTGTTATATATATTAAATATAATAATTTTTGATATGAGTTAATTCAAGTTATAGAAGTTATAGAGTTATTAGAAGTAAAAATTTGATCACTTTTATAATGTGACATGGGAGACGCCATTTTGATGTACGATATAATTAAAGTTTTTCGATACAATCACAGATATCATTGACGTATGGTTTTTTTATCAATAGATTCAAAATCAATCTTTTGACAACTTTTAACTCGTATCCTGCTGAGCTGTTTGAAGGATATTCCAACACCTACACTTCAAAAATTATTGAATAATATTAGCTTGGAAAAATATTATTAAGTTTGTTAAGACCAAAGGATTAAATCAGCCATTTTAACAGTTGAGACGTTAGCTGTCAAAGGGCTAATGTGTAAACTGTCGCTTCTTAATGGAGAGGCATGATATTTTAAATAAGAAAAACACATTTTTACTACTATTTCCAAAATAAAATTTATGATCAGGACTGGTTTCAGTTGATAATGCTTGCGATAATTGAAACCAGTCCTGATTATAAAATGTATTGTAAAAATAGATATATAAATATGTATTACTATTATTATATATATCATGCATTTCCATTAAAAAGAGACAGTTAACACCTTAAAAGTTATCAATAGAATGATGTTGACAACTGGTGGTGGTGGTGGTCAGGAAAATGTTTTTTAAGACCTTATAATATATTTTGTATTCTGCAAAATTTCGTGATTGTAAAATTATGCTCAACAGTACCATATTCACATCTACATTGTAAGAGCAATTAAGTTTTTGTTTGCAAATGGCATACAGCCAAAAAGCCTTTCTATTATTATCTTCAAGTAGTACTTATTTCTGTTTCCGCAATTACTTACTACAAATAAAGCGCTCTCTAAAATGGATTGTAAAAGACACAAGCGCTTGAAGCTTTATTACCAGGATTGTCTCAGGAGCAATACCAGTGGTCAAGATGCTAATAAATAAATAAATTTTAGAAGTATCGCTTCATCGTTAAATTATGAGATTAGAATAATTTCAATTTTTTATGTTAAATATGTGGAATAGAAAACTTGATACTGGCAATAAAACTATAATTATATATATTTAATAATAATAACGCAATGCGAAAAAGAAACTAATTATCTAATCATTTTTTACTCCAATACAGCGCATTATAGATCAATCCAAAAAACGTGCAATGTTGTGCCTTAAAAAGAAGAAAATGTTACTGTATATATAAAAGATATATTTAAATATGTATTAATATAAAGCTACGTATAGAACTATGTGTTGGTAAATGAGAACATATACCAACACGGTGAAAAAATGTATTTTAGTTCTACAAATTTTTTTATAAGATATTGTTGATAGCTATTTTGGCGCACGCCATCATCAGAGATATGTTTAATCGTACATTTGCTTACCTATATATAGCTGTGTAGAAAAGTTACGCAAAACATCTTCTCTTCTGTATTAACAACCTAGCATATATTATATTATATCATATCATGCTAGTAAAAAATTAACCAAACTAAAATTTAAAATAGGCAAACACTTACAATAAGCTTAACTACTACCGCGCTTGGGTAATATATCACTTCCTGGGTAAATAGATAAGCAAATGTACGATTAAACATAGTTCTGACGATGGGTGGGCTGAAATAGCTATCAACTATATCTTATAAAAAATCTGTAGAACTAAAATACATCGTTATTTTCTCACCGTGCTGTAATGGAGTTCTACCAAGTAAATACCAATTCAATCAATAAACATATATCAAATTTTTGATATATTTCGTTCAATTAATATTAAAAGCTGTTTGTAACTGATCCCTTCTTCGCCGGACGTCATCACAAACTCCAGCTTTTGACACATAGTTGCTTACTAAAGCAAACTACAATAGAAGCTTTTGAAACTGGACATGGATAGTAGTCTCAAGTTGATTCATACAAGAAAATCCACGAACAACATCCCCTGTAATACTACTTTCCTTATTCCAGTACTCATAAGCTGAAGCTATGACATGCGACATCTGTGATGTCGCCATAGCAACTCAACAATGCTTTACCTGCTGCACCTTACTGTACCTTATTGTAACGTTGATTTGGAGAATGACGCCATATAATTGGATATCGATTTCAATATAAACGAACAGACCGCGTTATCTGATATCTGTGGCGGTATCATAGCAACGCAAATTATATTGATTGAATTGGCATTCACTTGGTAGAACTCCATTATAACACGGTGAAAAAATAGCAATGTATTTTAGTTCTACAAAATTATTTTTAACAAATATGTTTGATAGCTATTTCGGCACACGCCATCGTCAGAACTATCCTATATATATATAGTTCTGACGATGGCGTGAGCCGAAATAGCTATCAACTATATTTGTTAAAAATAATTTTGTAGAACTAAAATACATTGCTATTTTTTCACCGTGTTGTAACGCAAATTATATAAAGCCGTATTGTTGTCAGAAGTATTCATATAAACCCGACGGAAACAATTGAATTAATGTTACAAATAACATTATAACACGGTGAAAAATAGCAATGTATTTTAGTTCTACAAAGCTTAGAAAATATATAGTTGAGACCCCCATCAGAACTATGTATTGATAAATTGATATTTTTCCACCGTGTAATAAAGGAGTTTTGCTAATTAAATGCTAATTCGATCAACAAATTATATTATTATCAATTTCATTAGTATTTATTTCAGATAAAATTTATAATTTAATATAATAATTCAAAAATTATGAACGATTTAAAAACAATATTATTTAAAAAAGTTAAAGCCTGAGAGAAAAAGTAAAAAAAAACATGCATGACGTTACGTATACCACGAAAAACGTGTTATAATTTAAGTACATTGTTTGCGGTACGTTATTAAACACCAATCTGTTGATTACCTTAATTAATTAAAAGTACACGAGAAAATTGTGTTCTCGTATAATTTTATGGTATTTTTTATGCTTTTAATATGTTAGGCATTTATATTGATCGGCTATGGTAAGAACTCTTTCTTCAACAGTAAAACAAAATGTATTAATTTGTTTCGACGGCTGCTTGACTTACACGTAATTTAATGCTTCAGCTAGAATTCATACAATAGAAAAAATATATAATTAAGAAACAGTTATAATTAGGACTCTACGCCTTGGCGATAGCGCCTCGCCTAAAGATTAATTTATAGATTGAATTTTCTTCAAGACTTTAAGGATTATAATGTATTTGCTCCAAATCAAATCTAATTTACTTTTATTGTTGCCGTGCTTTGGTTCAAGCTTTTCTAGAAAATTTAATAATCAACTCTTTGCCATTAATTTAATTTTATTATTATACTTTTACCGAATTTTATACCGAAAACATATTCATAAATACAAATTATATATGACTCAATGACTGCTATAAACGTGTTAACGCATCCTATAATCTCATCCTCACAAGGCAGGCTATACAGATTTGACGTGTTAACTCGTCATGATTAAATAATTAATATTTAGCGTACGTAAACTGTTTAAAATCATGCAATATATTATACACGTGGTAACATTTCTTAAAACCACAATTTAATACTTATCTATCTATATTTAAGTAATATATAAAATAAATGTTTTTTTAACACGGTGAAAAAAATAGCAATGTATTTTAGTTCTACAATTTTTTTTTAAATATAATTGATAGCTATTTCGGCTCACGCCATCGTCAGAACTATAACCGTTTTTTTCACCATGTTATAATGGAGTTCTACCAAGTGAATGCCAATTCAATCAATAGAATGTTTTTTTGTTTGCTTGTATGTATGTCCTGTATGCGTTTATATACTATTCACCCGATTGAGATGAAACTTTAGAGTAGTTTAAATTAGATTCAGTATTAAATCAGGACCAGTTTCCGTCATCGTGAATATTTACTTTTTTATCTAATTGCGATAAAAAGTTGAGTTGTTTTGTAAATTCTCGCAAAGGTTTCTGAATGAGTACATTCATTCGATAAGAAACGGTTTTCTCTTATCGCAAATACTTTCAACTCATATACTGGACTATATGATTGATATGTTTCTCACATGAATAGCATTACGTGGTCTGCTCACGCGTCGTAAAAACATCTGATTAAATCAAATACGTAACAGACAGAAAAACAAAATGAGTTTATTGTAAGAAGAGATGTCTCAAATTACTGAAGAAACTACACACATTTTTTGTTCATTGTTTTTCATTTTTTATACATTTTATTGACTTTATATAGTATTGTTTTAGTTTGAAAAATATAGCCAATATATAAACCATTTTTTTTATAATTATATTCTTATTTTTTTTATATTTTATCGATAAATTTTCCAATTAATTAATTTGATATAATTTTGTTTATTTATAGCACCGTCTGTTTTCTAGACCAAAAATCAGGCGCTATTCGTTGTCACGAGAAAAGGTCACCCGTCCAATTTATTATGGAGGGTGCAAAGTTGATTATACTTTCGCAGGTTTTCTTTTAATTAAGAAATTAATGACAACGCTGTGCGAGGCCGTGTCGTTGACCGCCATTATACAGGTAAATCAGAAAGTTACGTGCAGGTAGAACAATATTCTCTTTGATATTTACAGCGATTGAGCCCCGTAAAAGGAAGTGTTCACCTGGTTCACTAATGTTCTAACGGGATGTGATAACGGAAATGATTAATTATAAAAAATCTCATTTACAAAATTGTTGACGGCAACTGAAAAGCAGTACTTTACCTAAAATTTTATTTTGTCATAGTAACTTTTTGAAACATTTTTTTTCGTTAAACAAATAAAACAACAGTTCCCTGTTAAAAATATATTCTTAATCATTCCAATGCCTCACACGCACTGGTTTGTGTTTATATTTTTTGTCTCATTTTGATTCTACTTCAATAAATAAAAATAATCTTTTATAATTTTTAAAATTATATTTATGGTTTTTCGATGCTTTGAAAACAAGCAGGCTTATTGTTAGTGAAATGCTTTTACGATCCAGGCACTGAAAGAGTTAATCCTTACCCGTAACAATATATATTCGCTAAGATAAACCTTAAAAATTTAAGCATCATATTTAAGGGTTAATGATCACCTCTTGATGGAAAATAACTATATTTAAATCACTTTTAAGGTGTTAACTGTCACTTCTTGATGGAAAGGCATTATATTTTAAATAATAAAAACACATTTTTTTAGTACTTATTTCCACAATATATTTTTTGATCAGGACCGGTTTCGCTCATCGCGAGCATTATCAACTGATATCAGTTGATAGTGCTCGCGATGAGCGAAACCGGTCCTGATCAAAAAATATATTGTGGAAATAAGTACTAAAAAATGTGTTTTTATTATTTAAAATATATTTAAATCATTAAACACAATGCTTATTTTTATTTCTGCAATTTTTTGTTGTTTCGATCATAATATAAAGTTAGTAATATAATATTGCGGACAAAGTACTAGGGAAATGTGATAAAATGCCAGAAGATGCCGAAAGGTCCGGGTCGTTAGTGACAATACACGTGGAATCGTATAAAGTTGTAAAAATTCAAATGCGATATTCAAATTTCATCTAGCACCTTCAGTCGATATCATAAAGTAGCTTGCACTAAAAGACGTGTTTTTATTACCTAAAATATTGTGCCTCAATAAATGATAGTTAACACATTGAAGGTGAGAAAATATTTTGCATACCTTATGTTTACTTTAATATTGTGAACACCTTGTCATTTCTGTCGTAACACAGTGTGAAGTCAAAGCAATTTGTCATAATATTCTAAGACTTAATAAAAACCTATTTTCAAATTCACAATACAAGATAGAAGCTATTCTTAAGCAGAATATAAAACTGATATTTTCCTTTATCAAACATATATCTATAATTGAAAATTTAATGTTTTATTAATTTAATTGTGATCGTATTCCTAACGCATACACTTTGTGCGCACTGCCAGAGCTTCACAATTAACACATTTGTATGCATATTTGTTTATAAATAATGATTGGTAATTGAGTATTTATTTATTTAAAGAATGACAGAAGAATCAAAAAACTTCGTGATTAGTAACACGTAAAAACAGAAAGTGGCAAATATAAAGTTATCGAATTAGAATGAAATCTGTAAGATACATACATATATATTTACTTTCCACATGCTTTAGTATTTTTTTTTGGTATGAAATATCAAACGTTATTTATTTACCTGTTTATTCCCGTTATATGAACAGAAGTATCATTATTTTTTCAATAGATTATTTAGATGAAAAAATAAACAATGACATACATATTGCATTCATAGAATAGAACGCGTAGAGAGTTTGTGAAAAAATTTTAGAAGAACACGTAGAATATTTTAATTATTTAATTCAATTCTTCAAAAATAAAAGAATTTTATTAAAACACGGTGAAAAAATAGCAAGGTATTTCGATTCTATAAGTTTTTTTTAAGATATAGTTGATAGCTATTTCAGCTCACACCATCGTCTGAACTACGTGAGCCGAAATAGCTATCAACTATATATATAATCAACTATATCTTTAAAAAAATGTAGAACTAAAATACCTTGCTCCTTTTTCACCGTGTTATAATGGAGTTCTACCTAAAATACGTAAATGCCAATTCAGTCAATAAATTTCATTATGAATTTATTTAATGCCTTTAATTATTCTGCTAGGATACGAAAGCTTTTATTTAAAAAAGAATTTAGTATTTATTTAGCAAGAGTAGTTATGTGAGATAATCATTTTTTTCTTTCAATCCTTTGGCATATTGGCAAACAAATATTTTTTTCTAAAGCCAATGTTGTTTTTATTATCAATAATAAAAATTAAACTGTAAATAAAAAATGCAATTACCCAAAATTATTGTTTAATAAACACATGGATATTTTCCAGTAGTTTTTTTGCGAAACTATTATATTTAGTGAACTGTGAATATATAATTTTATTACTACTTGCGCAAATTTATCAAATTAAAATCAGGTCAGTTTGTGCTTATAACGATCAGTGATTATTTATAAGAACCATTTATTAACACATTACAGTCAGTTGACTCAGTCAGTGGGTTAAATGTAAAAAAATGCTTAACTTTGTTTAAGGTTTGATACTGAAAAATGTGTATTTATCGTTTGTTACGCCTCAACACTTCTTATTGTATATTAATTTAATTTACTGACAAAATCAATTCTACACGAGACATAAACCACATACAAAAATATTATTGGAAGAGATAATGGCTGTCATAGAAAGAAAGCCTTAGAAACGAGCTTAAATGTGTGGGAGGATGTTGGTGGTAAAACGTAGCAGAAAGTTTTCGTAAACAATTACTGTTTCGACACTACATTTTGGTATCATTGATTTCGAATGAGCTAGGCGCAATGTTACTAAGCTGAACACTTTGATGTGTTCCTCAGTTATATTTTATTTCGGTCAGAGTTAAATCGTCTTGAAAATTGGTTTCTTCAAAAACACGACACGTTACCTAAGCATCGAGAAAACAGATATTATGGCTTAAGGACCAAGAAAGATAGAAATAAGCTCTTGTTCATTCAAGAGTCGCTTCCAAGGAAATCTTTGAAGGGTGTTTTTGACAGAGATAAAGCTCGTACGTCAGTGGTGAAAGTACAGTGTTCGCCGAGATGGTTTGCTATTTCATTTTGTAGCCATTTTGGTAGATATGAATTTTAGCAATTTTTGTAGTGAAAAATTCATTAACAAAAGGAAAAATATTCGATGAACCAACGCATTTTTACCCTTGTAATTGTTCAGACAGCATACTCAGAATCATTAGTGTTACAAAATTTATGTATGATATTTTAAATAGCTAACCAATTCCGCTCATCGTGAGCATTATCAGCTGATGAATTTATTGTGGTTAAAGTACTAAAAACTGATTTCGAACAATGCTCTTTTTACCGAAATTATTGAGCTTTTAGGAAAACCGTTTTTAGTAAAAATTTTGGAATGTTATGCGTACCGTTCGTGTGATGTTATTTTGTATAGATACCTTTGACATTATGAGTAGATAAATCAAGACGGATTTGCTGTGATATATTTAGTAATGAAACTATTGAGAAAGCAATATTCCGAATTGCGCAAAATATTGATTACTTTACAGACACTGATTACATTATGGAAATTCTAATGATATTCACGATAGCTTAAATGTAATTAAATTGCAGACATTTTATCGATGTAATATATTATATGATATCGACTTAAGGTGCTTGAAGGAATTTCAATATATAACATGAATTCTGGAATCTTTGTACGATTCAACATCTTTTTTCATCAATGACCCGTGTTTCGCCTGTAGGCATCTTGATGCATACTACCACATGGAAGAAAATTTTCAAAATTTTAAGTCTTATTTTATTTGTTGTCAACAAAATGACATGATAAATGCATAGGAAATACCCAGGACGGTGTAATCGTTAAAATTAAACACGAATCCAACTCTAACATTGACCAAAAATACGACTCCGATTCGTGATTGTTGGGGGAGAGTTTTACTACTCTTAGGGATGGAATAAATAATAAAACAACTTTGTTTTGATTAAATTTTTTTTATGATCATGTTTAACATATTTCATTAATCTATACTTTTTAGTAGGGGTGTGAAGTTGTTAAATCGCGGAGTTATGCCGGAAGTCGGACTCTATGGTGAAAAATGTGCAACTTCGACTACTCTTTCGATTAGTCGGTCATGGAAAATATCTCAATAAGCAAGAAAAATTAAATCGTCTTCGTTTAAGCTCTAATAAAGTAAATTTTGGAAACCTACCGGATTGGCTTGGTTGATATTTATTTTAATGCACATGCACAGAATAGGTAGGAAAAAAACTGACAAAATTATACATGTTTAAGTCATGTTGTCAGTCAATGTCAAAGACAGAGTTTTGTTTTTTTTCTGAACGACTTCACAGCCCTCCTGCTGCTTAATCATCTTTTTATGTACTTAAAAACATTGACATCTATATAACGATATATTAAAAATTTCAAAAGACATATTTAAGATAAAGTGAGAGTTAGGGTAAGACGTCTTTGACGTTGGGCTTGGGAAATTTAAAAGTATTCTTAAAAATGTGGAATTGACCAACTCATTGGTACCTTGAAATCAATAGCCTTAATTACACTGAATCTGGTGTATATTGTTTCAAATCGAATCGATAAAATCATACTTTTTATAACAAATACAATGTTTCTTTCAATCATACAAAAAAAGCCCAAAAAATTAGCAATCATTTAATCAGTATCATTTTGAAAATTTTAAAATATGATTGATTGATTCGTCTGCACAGAAAGTAAATCAATTTATTTCGCTGTATTGAAAGTGTTCTGAAAGCATATATGTTCAATTTAATAATATTATTAAAATGAGAGCTATCGTTGTTATGAAATCTGATCTCAAAATACACAACCTTGGCATTTGAAAATGACTTTCCCAGTTCATTTTCTTAAGTATTGTATATGTATGCATGAATGTAGTGTGTGGAGATATAAATATAATTATAATGCGTGTGGTGTCCACGTCAACCAGATTCACAATGGGTTGCTCAGCTCTGCAGCGACTTACGTTGGTCAACAAAGATAAGTATATACTTGAAGAGGTTTGAAGAGCTCCGATGCTGACGTGTCATAGATAACACCCCATCAAATTGATAACAAAAAATAACGAGATGAAGGTGTAAAAAGTTTATTTTATTGACCGTGTATGTTTCTAAGTTAAGACATTCCGTTCGTAAAAACTCCCATCACCAAATTACATAATAAAAACCGGAAATGTGTTCAGAAAGTGAATATAATATCCAGAAGTAATATGTCTATTGTATGTGAAAAGACGAGCATAACAATATATTGTCAGCTAGCTCACGTAGAAACTTTACCTATGTACTCTTTTTTCTTTTCAAAGACTTTGCTTTTATCAGGAATTTGTTTCAGAAAACATTTCCTGTTGTTGAAAACAAACGTACACATAAAGAAATAAACAGAATGTAAAATGTTCGCGTAGACGCAATATATCACTTTGAAATATTGCCACGAGATGTCTGCGAGCCGTTCGCGAGAAAAATTGGTTTGAATATTTGATAAGGCCACTTTGCTTGTCAACGTTGATGCAGTGACTTAGTGTCAAAGTAACTTGAGTGAAAATGGAACATATGTCACCAACGCTATTGTGCTAAGTGCAAATAAAGCTAGTGACAAATCTTGCTGTTTTGAGGTATCTTTTTTTGAGGAGATTTTTAAAGGAGATTTTTAAAATTCTACAATATTCCCCCGTGATTATTAAATTTAAAGCTATTTTCTGTTACATAACCCATCACGTTTTTCAGTCATTAAAAAGAGAGTCAAAAATCCCGCGTGTCAAATATTGCTTCAAACCAATTTTTCATCCGGTACTTGGGTTACAAATCATTTTGATCATAAAGGATTCTAACTTATAATAAATACTTATTAATTATTTATTGAATAAACATTTAATTGGTAGACCTCCATTACAACAGGGTGAAAAAATAACAATGTATTTTAGTTCTAAAAAAATTGTAAAGTATATAGTTGCTATCACTATAGTTTTTTATAAATTTTGTAGGCGTAAAATATGTCGCTTTTTTTCACCGTGTTGTAATGTAGTTCTACCAAGTGATTGCAAAATGAATCAATCATTGTTTTTCTTGATGATCTTGAGAAATATAAATAAAAAAAATCATCAGACGTAATAAAAATACTAATAGACAAGTGTAGTAAACTTTTTCTATTCCATGAAAAGCTACCAACTAAGAACCCGATATAAAAAAATAGGCATGTTGCATTCAACAACGAAAATCTCACTAATTATGGAATATCAAGGGTTGTACATTATTTTGAAATTTAGTTTCTTTTTTATTTATTTGTTATATTTTGGAATTAATAAGTAATTTACTAACTTTTTCGATGTATTAATACCATGTTTATATTAAATATCTGAAGTAACATAAACTATCAATTGAAAAAAATGAATTAAAAATTTTGGCACTCAGGCTCAAAAAGGTTCGCCATTCATGGTTTTAATATACATTGAATGTTTAAAAATAAATATAAGAGGGCGAGAATGGAATTCAAAATAATTCGTTTCTTTTTTTTCTACTCTCAACTGTCAAATTGAATAAAAACATATTACAATGTGAGTGAATAAAAATGCATATGAACACTTTACTTTTGACTAAGCGAGTCACTTATGACGTTTTACTTTATGTCGTTGATAATAATGTAAATGTTTTTGTGTTGCCATGCCTACTTCAAATAAGTAATAATAACGTGTTGAATTTTAAAGCGTAAAGGTGAGAATTTGAATAAACAATGAGCATTTTTCCTCTTTATAGGCAGGCTTCCAAACAAATTTTGTGTAAATACTTACTTACAAGGTGCTTGCGAGTTGTTGGAAATTTTGAGAGATGTTTACACTCGGTACTTACGTTGTTTTGTTTTGTTTTCTCCAAAGGTTGCTTGTGTCATACACCGTTAAACTGCCAGGATATAATTGTTTTTGATTTCGTTAACCTTAATTGAAGCACAGTTTTAATCATCGTCGATGCTTGCTCATTATAAAGCTATACACGAAAGCTTTTTTACGCTGTAAAACGAAGATAATAACATCAAGAAATATATATAAGGTCTTTCAATCAAAAAGCTAAACATTTTAACATGCATTCTGTTAAAGTGACATTAAAGTGACAAATTTAAATATATTACGGCAAATTATTTTGAAAGATTATAAGGTTAAATAATGATTGCTATCATCAATTTTGCATGGACATTTTAGGGCATGAAACTGGCGACGGATATTGTGCGATTTAACGCCTTTACACTTTTTCATTAGGGTTATACTAACACACAAGTCTTCGCAAATAAGCTACAAATAATCGACGCTCTTAAAAGTCAACTTGAGCTAAACTTTTTGATCGTATTATATAGAATTCACGTTAAAAACGTACAGTCAATTCCTTGAAATGATTGTTCTAAATACATCATTATTTTTAATGATTTTTCAATATTTTTCTATCCATTATAATTCCGACAAATTTGAAGAATACTTAATTCATTATTAATTGAATCAATACATTGAAACTTTAGCATGAATTTTTAAATATAAACACAAAAGAGTATACATAAAACGTACTCGGTATTTTAAAATTGCAGACAGAAAAATTATATCATAATTATTAATGTCATAGCCATCTATCCTTTAGGCATTTTTAATTTAAGCTTTTTTGACCGAGTGACTTTCCAACAGATTAATTCTCAATTTAAAAATAAACCAGCACTACGTTAGCTATGGACTTCCACTGATTGAATTAAAAACCTTCAATTTATATAATAGACCATTGATCGTGGAGTGGAGAAAGTTGCTAGAGCTATTTTCCCAGCCATCTTAGACTTAAAAGCTCATTCCTTAATGTATAATCGTAAATCATAATGAATACATTTTTGCAGACTTTAAATATAGAACGCTGTGTATTTTTGGTGGATATTAATTAGAATTAAGAGAGATGGCGTGCTTTCGAAGCTTTCTTACTTAAATATAAACGTATATATGACAATGGAAAACATGGCATAAACATATTATATAAAACTTCCCAAAACTTTTATCCAATGGAACACAAATCCAATTTTTTGATGAACACACTTTGCTTATTCGCAAAGTGTGTTTGTTTGTTATTCACTTTTAATGTGTTAACTGTCACATCTTGATGGAAAGTAATGATATTTTCATTAATAATAACACATATTTTAATATTTATTTCCATAATATTATTAACGATCAGGACCGGTTTCGCTAAACGCGAGCTTTATCAACTGATTCAATTATGTCAAATATCAGTTGACAATTCTCGCAATAAGCGAAATCCGTTCTGATCAAAAAATATGTTGTGGAAATAAGTACTAAAAAAATGTATAATTGTTGTAGATGTCACTTCTTGATGGAAAGGCATGATATTTTAAATAATAAAGACACATTTTTTACTACTTATTTCCATAATATAATTTACGATAAGGACCGGTTTCGCTAATTGCGAGCATTATCAACTGATTCGATTATATAAATTTTCAGTTAATAATGATAATGCTCGCAATGTCTTGATCACAAATTATACTGTGGAAATAAATACTAAAAAATATGTTTTTATTATTCAAAATACGAGATTTTCATCAAGAAATCTCGAATTTACATTAATTTTCACATTTTCTCATTTCTAGGGCAATATGTAGTATTCAGCGTTTACGTCTTAACCTACCTGAAAAAGCTACACGTCTTTCGTCATGTATTCATCAGACTAAACTTATTATATCATATTAGCTTTCAGCTCATAGTTAGTTTGTTGATCAAACAAAGTTTACATAATTCAATTGAAGACAATCTCTGAGGAACGAACAAGAAAATGGGTATCACTTTGATAATGATATCACAATGATAGAGTATGAATGCGAAATCAACTTCTAGTTTCGTTTCATTTAACAATGGAGTAGAATATGGAAACTTTAGTATCATAGCATAACATTGTACGCCATTGTAATGGAAATGTAGAATGCCATACGATGCATGAATGAAAAGTTAGTTCAGAGAAGTGGCGCCCACTGGTTTTTCAATATTTTAAACGTTAACCCATTTTTATAAATTATAAATAAACTCAGAAATACGGTGAAAAAATAGCTATGTACTTTAGTTATACAAAATTTATAAGATATTAACTAACTGACCCGTCGCGCGTTGGTGCGATCTTAGAGTAAGAAAATTCAAGGAAACTCACTATGACAAAAAATAATTTAATTGTTAATAATGTTTTAATTAAAAATTTTATAGATAAGATTTCAAATAGACTATTTTTTTGGGGTTGTATGCCAGACACCTTTGCAGAAGTGTACTCAAGAAATTCGTAAAGTTTTATATCGTTTGAATAAATGGTATAGTAAACCATAAAGGACAAACAGACACACGTACATTGTTTTTTTATTTACTATATATAGATGTTGTTGATAGCTATTTCGGTTGACGCTTTACTTTATAGTTTTGACGAGGGTGTAAGCCGTAATAGCTATCAACTATATATCTTATAATTTTTTTAGAATTTTAATACATTGCTGTTTTTTTACCGTATTATAATATAGTTCTACGAAGAAAATGTATTAAAATACAATCAATAAACTTTTGCAAAAAGCGTGTGTAAAAATTTAACAGAACTTTGACTTTTAATTATTTGATAGTGCAATTTCAAAGCCACAAAATGGAGGTTTCAAAACTACTTAACCCTGTCTCTTTGGGTTATGAAGAATGTTATATTTATAGAGAAAATTAAATTATTATTTAGTTATGTGTACTTATCATACACCACAGGTCAGAAAAGATTAACACCAATATTACTATACTATTTCTTTAAATTTTCACTGTAAGAAAATTACTTGTGTGGTTCACCAGAAAACAAGTTAAAAAAACTCCTAGTAACAACAATCAACATATTGTAATCGGCCTTCTTAACGGTTTAGATGTTAGCTATCAACAGACAAATGGTGAAAAAGTGATTTATAATTCATGGATTTAATGATAGCTATGTAAAAATGATTTTTAATAATTTATGGGAAAATTTGTTATAATTGATTTACTGTTGTCACTTAATTTTTTTATTTAAAAAACTAAAAATTTAAAACAAATATCGATTTCAATCAGATACGACATGAGAGTTAAAATTCTTTTGTAAGCCATAAATAAAAATATCGGAAGATAATTCTCAAAAAAGTGAAACATGTTCATCTTTACTGTTGTATCAGTTTTTGTAACAAAGGATTGATAATAAATGTATTCAACAAACCTTTTATATATATATGTATAAAATAAAAATAAGATCTTTTTCAATTGAAAGGGACTGTAATGAAATGGTTCACTGCTTTGGGTACTTAGGTTCCTGTAGTAATGACCAGTGGGGCGCCAATTGTATGAAATCGAATTGATAAAATTAATGATGCGGAACAAGTATTTTTAAAACGAATGTCGTACGGGAAAATGAGAATCAAATTAAGCACAAATATTGCAAACCTAATACAAAACTTTTATAGATATGTGATTAAAAACTAATGCATCGTATATTTAGAAAGTAATGCTGAACAATAATGCCTTTTCCACGCTATAGTATTGAATAATATTTTAAAAATGTTTCAACTGAAATGTCTTACATTATTTTTTTTGTTAGAAAAATCGTATGTATCAGCAGTGGTAATGTTTGCAATTTCGATGTATAGAAACTTCTGGGTAATAAAAACGACTTAAAATATATTAACAAGTGATTTTATTTAGATATGTTTTTTAGGCTAGTTTGGATTTTGTCTACTCAAACGTAATCAATACCATTAATTGAAAGAAATTTAATAATATTTAAATAAGGCAAAGCTAAGGTCATCACAAATAAGGTTTTAAAAAACTCTGGCAGAAGTCAATTGTCATTTTCTTACTTTAATCTATCAAATTGGTAAGAGTTTTAAAAAACAAAGGAAATGATATCGACTGAGGTTGCTTGTTGAATATTCACTGTCAAATTTAAGTTGTTGAAACTGTAATTAAACAAAGGCTGTGGAATCGCTTATATTTTTCAAAATCTTCTAATAGAAAAAGTAATTACGGTCACTCGTATTTCGTGTTTCTAACTCCACAACACTAAATAAAACACTATGAGAAAAAAACTTTAATAATTATGTTTTGGTAGGGTTACATATTAAATATTGTAAGCGTTTGTTTTTAGATTGCTGACGAATTGAACTAATATCGCAAAAGGGATAAAGGAAAGGATAATTAGGTGTAACTGCTCGTTTAATATAAGCAATGAACTTAATTGGGCTATGTGTCTTTGTTAACATTAAAAGGGATGTTTTATGTGTTTTTAACTTGCATGTTACTTACCAAGTTCTTGCGACTGGAGCATGGCAGACATATATGTATCGCTGCACAGCAAGTGCCAGAGTCAACCAGATACTGGCCGTGTGGAACATAGCTGGTATCACCTGTGGACATCAACATTCAATTAGCAATGTTTTTGTTATACTTGATAAAGCAAATAAAATTAATATCACTTCTACCACACAATCACAATTTAAATGTGTTTAATTTATGATATCAAATGATGGTGCTTGATGGAATTTAAATATCAAATTTGAATTCTTACAACTTTTTACGATTCCACATGTTTTCTCCTTCCTATCTCCTTCTCCGATTCCACATGTTGCATCCTTGTGATAGAATGCCTGATGATACCGAAAGGCGAAACTCGGGTCGTTAGTGACAAAATATGTGGAATCATACAAAGTTGTAACAATTCAAATTTTAATCTGTTTATTTGAACGACAATAATATTAAAAGTTTTTTTAATTTCTTAGAAAAACTCTTGAAACAATTGTAAATTTACTATTTATACACGATAAAAAAGCAACATATTTTAGCTCTAAAAATTTTTTAACGTATATAATTGATGGCTATTTCAGCTTACGTTCTCGCTAAAACGTGTTGTAACAGAGTTCTGCCAAGAAAATTACAATCCAATGAATAATTGCTTACATTATTTACAAATCTATCCATATATAATGTTAGAATAAGTGAGATAAAATACTATTTCTGTTTTCGTGCTAGTAAATAAAAATTTTAAAAGTTAAATCTTAGCTTCACCTCAGTTTAATCATAGTTCTGACACTGACGGATGTTGAAATAACTAGCAACATCTATGTCCAAAAATATCCTTAGTCAAAAAATTTTACCTTGCAAGAAATATAACGGGTTAATAATTAGAATTAAATGAGTTTATAATATAATATGATTTCGATACGTTGTCAACACGAACGCGGTGGTCAGTGGTTTTTCATTCTTCGAAGATACGATTTTTTATTTTGTTCGTATACTGCTTTTTGACAGTTATATTTGATTTCGTCTATACTTGAAAAGCATTTTAAGAAATTATGTTTATTTATTTTAATGAGTCCTGATGTTTATTTGACCTCAAGTAAAAGATACAAAAATAAATGTTGCGACATCAAGTGCTTTCTTGAACATTTCACAACTATCAAGATTCAAATGTAAATACAGTCTGAATGAGTGACGACTTTGGCGGAAATACACCAGGTAAGGCTTAAAGTTCTGGAAACTTTCCAAATTACTAGAGCTTTAAGTTGCTTCCATTTGGAGGCTTCACTCGTTTGTAGCAACGTTAATGAGGGAGGTTCGACAACTCAAATATTTTGTTTATTTTTATTTTATCATTTTGGTACCAACTTACATTCAAAATAATGATTATCAAATTGTCAATTCTACTTTTTAATAAACTTAGTTTTGTAAATCAAATACTATTCGAAAATGATTGTCCTTCTTACTTTTAAATATATTATACTATGTGTGAGAAAAATATGGCGTATCAATGGGTATAAAGAGTGACGATGAAATTGAAAATATGTGTGATTGATTCTTAACTATAAATTTTAATAATTGTGGATAAACTTAACTGGGAGTGTCAACTGGTGAATCGTGAGTTCCAATAAAACTTTTCAAAGATTTTAAAATCTTTATCGAAAAAGACGTACTGAAAATCAAATCAGATAGAAAGAAACAATGAAAAGAGGGAGGTCTGAACTTAAGCAGAATAATTATTAAGTGAAAAGAAGGTGGAGAAATGATTGAATTTTTTTTTCTTTTGTTGGTCAAAAATATATAAGAGAAGTTTTAGAAAATTTTCTATATCTATTATTTAACAAAAATAAAATAAAAAACTAATTATATCAAATTGGCAGGTAACAGTGAGAATTATACATTAGATGAATATAGGAATTTAATTTATGAGGTTATCGACTCATTGAACTAATATCATGTAAAGGATTTAAACCGTTAAATTTTAAGGATGCCGAAAAAAAGCCCCGTTCACTAGTGCCAAAATATGTGGAATCGTAGAAAGCTTTAAAATTCAAATTTAGTTTTGAAATTCCATGAAGCACCTTCAGTGGATATCATAAATTATTTTATTTATATCATACGACAATTTATTGGTATGGAAAACGTTATATGTCAAACTTTAAGACAAGGCAATCAGCAGTATATTTCGAGTGTCGTTGGACAGTGATTGTTGACCGTGACAGATCTAACTATTATCTGAGCGTCCCTTGTATGTTATAAAGTTTTATACACTTTTATTTTGGCAAGGTTCTACTATTTCAATGGCTAAGATAGCCTCATTTGCAACTTTTATCGGCCATACGACACACTCCGCTCGAAAGCCTTTAATAAATGACATGAAGTTATCACTTCAGAGCCGAATAAGGCTTTGTAACATTAATTTGATAAAGTATTGTTGAAAGCACACGAAGTGTAGAGGTGAGACTGTCTAAACTGTCTGTGATAACTAATGATGAATATAATGATGAACTAATACTGTCTGTGAGGTGTGGAGACTGTCTAAAAAATATTTGAGATCCTATTCTTGTACGATAAATATATTTTGGTTTTTAAAATTCATAAAATAAATACAATAAATAGTTGCGATAATTTATGTTTTAAAACTTTTTTGGATGAAAATAGGCTTAGAGGAATAGTCAAAGGTTTTATTGTATTATATTGTTTTGTACTTTTAATAATGAAGCATTCTCGTAGTCTAGTAGTAAACGTTTGTATTCGTTCATTCTTTTTTTCGCAGTTTTAACATACAATAATCGTACTCGAATAAATTTTATCTTTCATTTATTTTTAAGTATACTGTGGTCGTATTTAAATTTCCTGACATTTTTTCTAAATAACAAAAAAGTGCTAAGCGATTGAAACAAATAACAACATAAGTAAAACAAACTCTGATATTCTAAATGAGGTCTGAAAAAATATCGTACGCAATTCAGCGTTCGTGGTTTACCAGGGTGCCCATTGATCGCATAAGCAGTCTATAATATCCACATAACTGATAGAATATTTTACTGCATTCAACAGCCAAACTCAAAATGAAACCATATGCGATCACCAAAGCTTTTTTGCCTGTTTAAAAATAAAATTTTAAGCATTAATTGTCTTAATTATATAAATTATTTATGAAACAATTTCTAGTCTTCTTACATCAGTATAATTATTATGATGAAGTGAACTATTATAGCAGTAAACACATAAGAGTGGATTTAGTAAACAAAAGATTGGGTATATCTAGCTTTGAAACAAAAGATTTGTCCGACAAATTAAAAAAAAATGTATTATAAAAGCCTTAGGTTGCAATAAAAAGTAGTGTTTTATGTCATAAACATATGTGTAAATTGCTATAAATAAAATATCCTAGTGATTATTTGTAGGCATTAAATTATTAATGTGATCAATTGTTGTGGTAGTTAACTGCAAGCAATCAATTAATGCTGACGGTTTATTTCAAGTGATTAATTTTCCTATATTCATTTGCATTTATGAAAATAGTGTGCAACTAACCGTTATGTTTGTATATAATATTACACATTAATTGTACCATTGAGACTTATTAATAAAATTTGATCTAATTAATTTGTGTTCTGAATATGTTCAAACTATACTCCGGTTCTGTGTAACTGGGCGCTCAAATAACAGCGAACCGGAAGTTGCTGCAAAAAGAGTTCAGAAAAGCGCTCAAAGTTGAGCGTAATTACGTCACAAGAAAAGCGAGAAAGTGCACGTGTTTATTTATTTTTTGATTGCAATTTACGCCTAACGACTTCATCCGACAATTTTCAATTCCATCACAAAGTGATGTTGCATGCCTACTACTCGTTTTCTTAGTAACTTAGATAAATGAAATGAGGTTATTGTAATATTTTCAATGCGTAAACATTCATAATTATACTAAATGACGTACTTAAATTATTTACTGCATCTTCAAAAACTCGATAACACTAAATAAAAAAATTTTACCGTTTTATAATGGAGTTCTACCAAGTTAAAACCAATTCAATCAATAAAATATGTATTTTTATTTATTTTTGACATAAGTTTATCAACACTACCAAATGTGATGTATACTATTAAAAATCTTACCACGGCTTGAGGTAAAATATAAACAATAACACGCTTATAAAATTGTTAGAAGTACGATTCAATAATATATCAATTTGAATATGTTAACTGTTATTTGTTGTATTATATTTTAAGTAATAAAAACACATTTTTTCAATATTTTTATACTTGTATGATTGACGCGTAAATATTTTTCTCAGTTAATAAATTTTTTGAGTTTTGTATACCTGATTACTTTTTTTTAATAATCCTTTTTGTGATTTGTATTTTTGCTCTATTTTTTGTTATATGTCTTATATTATAAATAAACTATTAGCTATTTGATTAACAGCACATTTACAACGTGCTTATACCATTCGAAAATTATTAAAATTGTTTTATACGTTCATAAAAACTACCAGATTTATGGTTGACTCATCACAGGAAAGGTTCCGAATCACTGATTGTGTAAAATCAATAGTGGCGCTTTCGTTGAACTGAATTGATTTGATTACATCGGATCAAAGATTTTTTTTGTATAGCTATTGACAGTATCAAAAGTTGAAATTGGTTCGCTGTTAATTGAAAAAAAGTGTTCACTGCAAAACGAACTTCTCCAATTAATCTCAAATTTCAATAAATTAAAAAGGTAAATTGAAGAGTAAGACATAAAGTCTAAGTGTTATTTTATGCCTTCTGATAAAATTAGCACAAATCATTTTATTTATGAAAACCAATATAAATTTATGATATCGACTGAAGGTGCTTGATGGAACTTCAATATTAAACTTGAATTGTTACAACTTTGTACGATTCCATATGTCTTATCACAAACGACCCGGGTTTTGCCTTTCGGCATCTTCAGGTATTCCATCGCACGGATGCAACAGAACTGACAGTCTGGTCAGTTCTGTTCAGACTTAAATACCTACTTATTTCAAATTGGGAGGTAACGTTGAGAATTAAACATCAGGTGACGTTATGAAGAAATTATATGTATGAGATTGTTAGCTATTGAACAAATATCATGTAAGGGGGAATTAGGGAGGTTTAGTTGATAATTAAAAATATGTAATGAATTTAATTGAGCTCTATTTACTCATAAAACTTCTTGATAAATTAATTTATGATTCCGTGTTTTAATGGAATAATTCAACACCTTCATCCGTGTCATGTGAATGGTATTTCAAAGATTTGAAAAAGATATTGAAATTCCATTAATACACTCCCACTTGATATTAAAAACAATTTAAATGGTTTGATGACGAATATAACCAAATCTTCAAACGGTTATTAAATCGAAGTTTCTTCGTACGTCTTACTGAAAAAATATGTTATTTTGAGTTATTTTAAGAAAAGTTGCAGTGTTTTATTAATATGTTTAAAATATGGCGAATCCTTAATTGGATTAGAATTTATTGGAATTTAAAAAAAGTGAACTGTTTTCATCACATTTCTACTTTGACGAAGTAGCTTTCACGCCCTCTCGCGTGTGACGTCGGAGCTTCATTAACTTTTTGGACGTCGCGATCGGAAAAGTTTACGCCACTTGCCAAAAGTACAAAGTGGATAAGTCAATTTAAACTTTCAAGGTTTTTCGGTTTACCTAAATATTCCGGAAAGTTTCGTTTTTTTCTGTTTACTTTGTGAAAAATGTACATTTTCTTTTCGATGTTTACCTGGGCTTTGCGGAAATTATATTTATACTATTTCTACCAAAAAGGATCATAAATAAATACACTCAATATTATACGCACAAGGCTGGAAATCTAATTATTGTAGAACTTCTTGAAAAGTATGCAAATGAAATTTTCAAAGAACGTTTGTTTTTAAAGCTATTTTTTATGTTCTGAGAAGGCTGAAGGTTTTAGAAACCTCAGACGATTGAACGTATTAATTAAGTTTTCAAAAAAAATCGTGTTCATTTTCTACATAGATTATTCATTAAAATTCATGGATAAATACAGTCAAAGTGTTAAAAGTTCATTTTTTTGTTGACTTTTTCCAATAATTGGTATGCTTACTGACGAGAAAAGTGTACTTTAATTAATGAATTTTATTCATTTTCTTGGGTATGAGACACTGCAAATGACACCGATCATCAGGAATATACATGACATAAAAATAAAAACTAAAATTTAATTGTTTTTACGATTAATTTATATTTATTTTACTACGCAAACGTAAAATGTAATTGAAATTTTCAAAATAAATTAAGGTGATAAAGATATCAAGATGATATCGTCGTCCCAAGAGGTTCCTTTTAAAAAATAAACGCTTAAGAGTAAAATCTTTTCAATGCTATAGAGAGAAAAAACCATGCTGAAAAATTGCTTTATTTTTCGAAATAAAAATTAAATCATAGGATAATTATTGAGGAAAATTTAAATGGAAGATATGTTTCATTATCTTTTAAATTACTTGAATTTTCGTCAAAATTTCATGTTATTTGGATTGTCTTCTTTCGTTATCTAAGGTTTGCATATTATTGAATAACAAATCAATCTTTATATACACCATTGTTGTTTTAAAAAATATATTTTACCATACATGGAAGATTACAAAATACACAGCTAAAAATTATTTAGTTATAATTTCATAAATTTCTTTTGTCTTTCAAGTATGTAAATATGTGAACCAAACTGCGTTTATTATACCGAACCACCCTTCTCACAAGTTATTTCGAGGTGGCATGCAGTGAATGCAGTTTCGTGTGCAATAAATGCAGTAGTCCAGTGATCAATATTGTTGGTCTTAATCGCAGATGAATTCATTATATTATTTTTTACAATAGTCCTGGATTTTTTTTTCTTTTCATTCATTCTATATTCGCTTAAGAAAAGTTAAATAAGTGAGTAACAATTGACTTCCGAAATAAATATGTTAATACGTCTGCACTACAGGTAAACATATTTATTTCAATATTGACTATGATGGCTTTCAGTTACAATTAAAATTTGTTTCAACGTCGTTGAAGTATTTCAACACAGATCGCATCAAGCTATATAGTAATATTGGTGTTTATAAACTCACTAATTATTCCTAACAAATTACACAATATATTGACAAACAAATTAGCTTGTACACAAAAGCTTTCAAGATTTTATCAACTGCCAACATACTGTAGTCAATCATCTAAAAGTTTGAGAAATTAGAAGCAATAATTCTGATAACTTCGTTAATATATCAACTAACTGTTATGAAATTTGAATTGTTGAATCATTCTACAATTCCATATGTTTTGTAATAGTATGAACCGGGTTTCGCCTTCTGGTATCATTAGGCATTCTATCACACGAATTCAACATATTATAACTGAACCACAATAAACAGTCAGTATTGTTTATATACCAATGGTCTCAGATGATAATCTTCGCGACGAGCGAAACCATTCTTGATCATAAAATATATTGTGGAAATAAGTTATGAAAAAATGTGTTTTTATTATTTGAAATATCATACCGTTCGTTTATAGTAAGAAGTGACAGTTAACACCTTCAAAGTGGAAAATAATTTACATTTATCATGTTATATATATGTTAATCATTATTATATAATAGTTAATTTATACGGGTTTCGCTCTTTGGTATCTTCAGGCATTCCATCACACGAATTCAACATATTATAGCTGACACACAATAAACAGTTAGCATCAGTTAAATACCTCTGGTTTCAGTTGATAATCCTCGTGATGAGCGAAACCGTTCCTGGCCATAAAATATATTATGGAAATAAGTACAAAAGAATGATTTTTTTATTTGAAATATCATGCCTTTCTATTACATCAAGAAGTGACAGACAACACATTAAAAGTGAAAAATAAGCTCCATTTCTCATATTTATACAAATAATTATTAAATAATAGTTAATGTAACTCAAATTCTTATAGAAATATTTTTTTATATGAAATTATAATAAAGGAAAACTTCACAACACCTTCTCACGTTAATTAATCTATTTAGAAGAAAGTAATAACAAATAACTCTACCTTAATAAGTAATGCAATTTAGTGCACAGAGTGCAATGAAAATTTGTCGTCGAGAGTTCATTACCTTTTGACTTTTATAAACACGTAAATATCTCTGTTGTGAATCCAAGTAAATTAACCCGTTGGCAAAGTGCACCCCTTAATCTACGATCCCCTAAATGCTTGGCACACCACTGCGCCAACTTTGTGATTTGGCAATGCAAAATGGCTGACGTCACGTCGCTTTCTGAATGAACCGGAAGAGTACCGCAATTTCCAAAAACTGCTCTGTCATCAACAAAATGAGATGTCGGATGATAATTTCGATGAGCTAATTTGAAGGCTTTCATGCAAAATGGATCTCTGTGGCGCATTTTGTCTGTCGCGAATTGATGTAGAGCCATTCTTATCTGGCTACACGAGCATTTAATTATACATTCTATTATAGTAACAAATAGTTCATTAATTTTCGGTGCATAAATGATTTGACTGAAATCATTTTTTTATTTACCAATTTAATTATGAGCGCTTTTTTTTACTGGAAACGAGTTGGTATACCAGAATTTCAATATTTGACTAGATATTATCAATTTTGACTATTTTAAATTTACTTAGTTCCTACGTATCGAAATTATACTTAGAGCAAATACATCCACAATTTAAGAGCTTAATCAGCTTTTATTTAAAAAAAAAAAATTAATTCAATATTATTGAAATCAGTATTGGTTTCGATCACCACAATCAATACCAACTGGTACAATACAAATTAAAATTCAAAATAACTTTGGTTACTTTACATATTGTGCTGCTAACTGTGACACGTTTTTTGCCTCTTCAAACATCCACAAAGCTACTGGCAAAATCATCGAATGTAATAAAACAAGGCTATTTATACAGAATTTTGAGTAAAAAATATTTAAAAAGTTCAATTGTTACAACTATGTACGATTCCTCATAATGTTTTGTCACTAACGGACCGGGTTTCGCTTTCCGGCATCTTCAGGCATTCTATCACACGGATGCAACAGAACTCTTGTGAGTGCTGTGTTTTTTTTTTATATAATGAGAGCTATTTCACGGTTGAAAATAGCATAATAAACTTGATCGTTAGGAATGTCATTTCATAAAACATTCATTTTATTGAAAACTTGACCTCTAAAACGTCTTTTAAAAAAGAGTTTTGGTAAAAAAAAAGCCACCGCGACAGCAGATTAATAATTCGAAAATTGAAAATTAGCAGACATTTTTGAATTAAGTCTGGAGGAACGCGAATTTCCCATTTAAAATTCTTCACAATTCAATTGTGGAATCTCATTATAGCCTTCGTGACAGGAAATGTTAAATATTGTACCGTAATCTGACTTCAGGCGTATAAAATTATATAAATCTTTGTTAGTAATAAATGTTACGAGACTTAAATAATTTTAAGCATTTAATAGCAAAATCAGATAATTATTTGTGTTGTCTAAATCCATCAGTAACTTCATATTGTATTATATATCGTAACACTCGACAAATGTGTTAAAGCGGATTTTTTTTTACATCATTTATGTCACGGATTTTAGACGCACAAACCGATAAGTCCAATTCTGATTTATATCTTGTCAAAATATATTCCAACACGCGATTGACTCATTAGCAATTGTATATAAACATATTTAATAAAAACAAAATATTTAGTACTGTTTCCATAATTTGATATTTTTATGATCAGGACCGACTTTATTCATCGCGAGATGCTTTTATTGTTTAAATATAATGCTTTTCTATGACCGTTGACAGTCAATATCTTAAAAATGAATGTGACAACGCTGGAATATTTATTTTGAAACTGTCAGTTTTTGGTTTCAGGACAATATTTTCAATGTTTAACCCGCAATATTTTGATTATAAATCTTGTTGTATAGAATCGCAGTTCAAAACAACAATAAAATTAGGATATAAAAGTATTTCTTATTACCAAATAATTACTGAACTAAAAGAAATGACGTCTGTCTGTTTACATGGAAAACTTTAGACACTGCGAAATCAACAATTTATTAAAAGGGATTCGTTTTGCACTATTTTAATATTTTCGACGGTTTCGGCGGGTACTATGTGGAAGTTCATTTTAATATAAAATTTAAAGTATCTTTGATTGTTCTAGTAATTACTTAAATAAACTGAATTATTAAATCTGAAGACTTGTCTGAAGGAGGCGAAACATGTGTCAGAATTAGTAATAGTTGCATAGGTAAATATAAAATTAAAAACAATTGATTTATTGCTTTATTGCGATTCCATATTCTACACATTTAAGACATACATCTTTGTAGTTGATAAAAATACAATGATGTTTTTTGTTAAGTTAATTATTTCTGCAATATTTAACTAGTGGCTACAGAATTATTGAAGTGGCTTTTTTAATTGAAAGAAATGCATATATTGCTGCAAACGCATTATTACCTTATTCTTTTGACACCTGAGTGTGCTTTATAGGTTTTGTTATATGAAATGTCAATCTATAATAAGACTTCTACTCGATTTATATTGAACGAATGTGTGTCACATCTCATTAGTATGAAAATTTCTGCATCACACAAAGGACGACGTCATGAGATGTCATTATGAACACAAAAGGTTGACAGGAGAAGCATACACTTGAATGATGATATGCGATAATATTTAATAGGGGTGCAAATACAAAGCGAGTTTTCATTGTATTACTCATTGTTGGAAAAAAAATAAACAATAATAACAGAAAGAAAAGGCCTCAAACTTGTAACGATAAATAAACTAAAATATTTACTATATCATTATTATATTTGTAGTTCTTTATACATTTATATGTTACAATGTCATCGCCATAAAGTCAGCCAAGAAGTGTATGTATTCATGAAATACATGATTGGAAAAATTATACGTTGAATAAACAAAATGAAAGCAAGAAAACAGGTCCGTCGTTTAGTGGTTAACGACGTTGGTTTCCATGAAAGATCTTAAAAGCTCGATTCTTAAAACGAACAGCGTTTTCTGTTTAAAGACATGAGTGTTTTTGCCTTAAAAAAGAAGTAGAGAGAGTCGTGACCTAACCCAATCTTTTGAATCTGTTCTCTCTTCTCAAAAGAAAAATTGAGCACCTGAATAATAAGCCGTTATTCTAAAAAAACTTTATATTTCAATATCTCTATCAAGAAATCATATTTTTACATTAAAAACAAAAAGATGTAAAAAAATTATATTTATAATAAGACGTAAAATTGCTGTCACGAAAAATATCTATGTGTTTAATATTATTAATTGAAAGCATTTTTCTTTAGTGATAACATAGAAGATTTCTGGACCTTCTTTAGTTTTTTCAATTAATTTAACATAAGTAAATTAACAATCAATTGAGTTTATTTTATCTTGGAGGAGTACCTAACGTGTTAAACGGGTAGTGTGTTAAAAGTAAAAAAGGTGGATGTATTTCCTTAAATGAATTTAAAAATGGAAAATGACGATTTTTCTCAGAGTTTCACATTCTATACTACTGTTGAAATTAGAAAACAATTAGAATATAACCGAAAAGATCACATGTGTCTTTGTTAACCACAGAAGAATTTCATATTTTGCTTACTTAAATAAACAGAATGTTTAGTATTATTTCAAAAATCCATCGCAAGCATTACCGATTGATCAAAATCTGTTTTGATATGAAAAATGTAAAAGATAAAAAATGTTACTAAAAATTGTGTTTAGTTATTATAATATCATATAATGTCTTTCCACCACGAAGTGACAAATCAACACATCAAAAGTAAAATAAACAGTTTTTCACAGCTTAGCACAGAAGAAACAAAAACAAACAGGGAATATATGCTTATATTATATTTAAATAAACAAGTGTTTTGTTTATCAAAAACTATTATTTTTTTATTAAATTTAGAATTTTTTTAATATTTAGCTACCATTGTTGAATCAATAACTTTGCTGTAATAAGGATCCCTTTTTAATTCGATCTAAAACACAAATCTTACCACAAACATCCCCTCCAATCAATTACATTCTACTTAAAATAGCCGGTCTAAAATAACCTAATTACGAAGACTTTGTGTAAAGTAATTAGTGAAGGCTGTTTGCGAATAACTTAATTGAAAAGCGACCCACGAAGACTGTGAGTTTATCACTCCTGAGCTATTTTCAACTTACGAACGTCATAATTGAGTTTAATCTCTGACTGAACACTGATTCTAGACAGCCTGCATTTAAAGAGACCTACATTTTATTTGACGCGCTGGAATTAGTCTTAAATGAGCTTCCGGAATCAGAGATGTGGTAAGAAAGCAAATATTGACACGATTATCCATATGGTGTTCGATATCCTGCATTTAATATTATTGATTAAACTTGTAATAATTAAAATTTGATGTAACTTTGATTGTTTATACTATTCGTAAAGCCCACTCTCTGCGTCTACACAATACAATAACATATTTTCAAATAAAATAATTATTATCGTTAAAAGGTATTAATTATTGATTAATAACATTTAATCAATATTTGTATTATATTTATATAGTATGACTTTTTCATTTCTTGAATCCATAGTTTTGTGTACACGCTACCTTTAACACAAAATTTGGATAAATAGACTTGCTATAAAATTATATTCTATCAGTTGATCATGCTCACAATGAGCGAAACCGGTTGAAACTGATCAAAAAATATATTGTGTAAATAAGCACTTAGCAATGTGTTTATTAATTAGAGTAAAAAGTGATTATTAGGTATTTTGTGGAATTTTTAGCGACTCTACAGCCTTGAAGTTGATGTTACAATTACATCTATGATAGAATGTTTTATTTGAATAACGGTAAAATCGGTACGTATTACCGTTAAGAAACAAATACACTTCACTAAACTCCGTACTGAATGATGAAACCGGGACAAATCAATACTAGTTCACAAAAAGAAAACCATTCTTCTAGAGATTTGAATAAGAAATGCGAAAAAGTGAAGACGTTTTCTTAAGTATTGGCAGCTTTTTTGTAGCAAACCTTGATTAACAAAGCGGTCGACAGTTATGAATAACAGATTCAACGAACAAATAACTCAGTATTCGAATGCTGTTGAAACGTTTTGACAATAAATATTGTTTTCAGTAGTAAACTGTATGGATTCAATTAAAACAAAAATCTGTTAATTGAATTTGTACTTACTTGGTAAAACTATACTAATATAAAATATAAACTGGAGTCGTGAAAAACGAGTGACTCCGAGTCTTATTTTTCGATAAGATAATTATAACGAATATCTTAATGAACAATTGCCAGATTAATTGGATGATATTTTATTCAATTCACATGAATACGAAAGGCATGAAAATACCTGACAAAATTAATCTTTTTTTTCGGAGTTGTGCTGTTGGTTAATTTCGGCGTCGGAATCGTGTTTTTTTTAACGACTCCACATACCTGATATTCACATAATTTTTTTGAACTTTTGATAGCCAACGTCTCGACTGTTGATACAGCTAATTGCAATAACTAAATATTTGAATTTAAAAACAAAATGTCTATTACAATATCCACAATTTTATCTATTCCAAATCCGGACCGGCTTTACTGGCCGCGAGCATTATCAACAGAAATCGACTAAGCATTGTGTTTTTGTTATTATTTAAATATAAATCCTTTTCACCAAGAAGTAATTTACAGTTAAGAGATTAAATTGTTAAATATTTCATTTTATAGTTAATTTTGTATAATACAAACCTGTTTTTAGCAGTGATGAATTATGAAAGTACCATTAGTTCAATGATTGAATTAGCATTTACTAAGTAGAACTCTATTATAACACAATATATTTTACAAAATTTATAAGATATATAGTTGATGGCTATTTCAGCTTACTCCCTCTATAGTTATGACGAAAGCGTAAGCCGAAATAGTTATCTACCATATATATATATATATATACATGTCTTATAAATTTTGTAAGACTGAAATACATTGCTATTTTTCACCGTGTTACCATTAGTGTATTCGATAATATGTATTATTATTATTTAAAATATAAAGCATTGCCACCAATAAATGACCGTTCAAAGCATTTGCCAACCGCACATTCAAAAAACGTCTTTAAATTGTAAAGTTTATATCCGGCAAAAGCTCACAGAAATTTCTTCGGCGAAAGATTTGCTTTCGTCTGACGAAACAGGGAAATAAGAAACGCATTCATGTGTCCATAAACATTCACTTAAGTCCATTCTTCCTTGAGAAAACAGTGTTAATTTGTTCTACGGCTTGCAAAAGTTGCTTCTCAGAAATTTGAGCCGAATTAGCCACGAAACTTTGCGGGAATGTCCCGAGAAACATTTTAACTCCCATACTAAACTAATAAACCGAGAACAACTCTCAAAGTTTCTATAGACGACCGGACTTGGCTACTATTGTGTTTTCCCTTCATATCTAATGACCATTGTGCGGCGCTATGAGCTTAATAATGGACTGTCGCTGAAGTAGTAACGGGTCTAATTACTACACCTTAAGATATAATCATTATAATTTCGAGGTGATTAACCTTACAGTAGAAATAAGTCATTTATTTTCACAACTTGAAAGCTTCGTTTAATGAGTAAAACCAAATTGGCTATTTGAATAAATTCTCTGCACATATTATGTAAGCCGTCATCAAAAATTTAAAGATAAATTAATTTGATAAAGTACAACAATGTTTTTATTTATTTTAATTTCATATAAAAAATGTATATTTATTAAAATTTGAGATAGATTAACTATTATATAAAATAATAATCTATGAGAAATGTAAATTGTTTTTCACATTAAAGGTGTTAACTGTCACTCCTTGATGGAAATCCATGATATTACAAATAATATAAACACATTTTTAGTACTTATTTCTTCAATACATTTAATGATCAGTACCGGTTTTGCTCATCGCGAGCATTACCAATTGATATACGTTTTTATTATTTCAAATATCATATATTTCCGTTAAGAAGTGACCGTTCACAAATTTATTTTAGTTTTACAAAATTTATTAGATATATTATTTATGGAAATTTCGGCATGCGGCCTCGTAAGAACTATTTGAGTACTATTGTTCTGATGACGTCGCAAGCCAAAATAGCTATCAACTGTATGCTGTATCAATTTTGTAGAACTAAAATGCATTTCTATTTTTTCACCGTGGTGTAATGGAGTTCTACCAAGTAAATGTCAAGTCAATCAGTGAATTGAAAATATTACGTAGGACCCATTTTGCGTCATAGTTGAAGATCGTTTGAAAAAAGTTCTCATAATATGTATGCAAATTTATATTTAATATTATAGTTAAAATTTAAATGCAATTTATTTTTTATAAATGTCACTAAGGCATCCAAAATTGTTTGAATGAAACATGTAAGTGCTTTGTATTTTTACTGATAGTTCAATTTTCTTGTACCAAAAATTGATTTTAAAAATAAAATATTACCTTACATGCATATATTTCTTTTTACAAACAGCAATAAAAAAAATATTTTTTTGCTTATATTATATGAACGATAAATTATTTGAAAAAGAATTGCAGCAAATATGTTACTCCGAAAAGTTAGTCGTTATTTTTTTAAGAATCGGCAAAATTTTCTTTTTTTCGTCAATCTATAAAAACATTTTCGAGCTCGAATTCTTTTCGAGCAAAATTTAAAAAAGATTTAACATTTAAAAATAACACATTTCAATAAAATCTATAGACACGTGGAATCAAATTTTCATCTAAACGGCATTGAGACTTCAAAACGTGCGATGTCGTTGTTAGAATGATTTAAATTTTGCTAAATATAAACCTTTGTCGAAGAAAAATGTTTCAGCTTTCGTTTAGCGCTGGTTGACGAAGTATACGATGGTCAAAAATATATAACCTATTTCGTTTTTTCATTCCTTCAAAATCGTGCTATAGAAAAAAGACGTTTTACTTTTATTCTTCTGTACTAAGATCAAATGTGTGAAAGAGTACGAAGGTTTATTTCCAATTTGTACCATCACCAATTTCTTAAGTTTTACACTATTTTATTGTACACCAAAATTGAAATTAAATATGGAAAATCTTTTATCATTTGAGATCCGTATGCCTCGTTGGATGTGCGTCTGTGAATAGCTTTCAATTTTCCACCGATACAACCCAATTCGTTTGACCAACGAAGCTAAAAGATTGCCTGAAGAAATAAATAAAATTTGCTGGCTTTTAGATATTTTCTGAAATTCTATTGCATGCATTCACAGCGGCGCCATTCTTACCAAATATTGAATTTCACAATTTCTCGCACTTGAATATCATTATATTTTTTAAAATAAAAAAACACATTTTTAGTACATATTTCCACCATATAAAATTTTTAACAGGAGAAGGTTTCGCTCATCGCGATCATTATCAACTGATGATAATATCCATCAATTTATATTGTTATATAATACAAAACTACGGGTTCAAGAACTAAGAAATAATTTAGAGGAAATCATATAATATTAAGTATTTGATTGCGGGCTATTTTCTGTATAAAAATTTTCCCACTTCTTATTTACTTAAAGAGTTCATTATGATTGTTCAGAACTCTTAACGGATTATTGATTTTCCTTAATTTTAAATTTGAATTGTTATAACTTTGTTTGAACTGTCAGTTCTGCTCTAAGACCTCAGTTCTGTTGCATCCGTGTGATAGATTGTCTGAAGATGCCGAAAGGCCAAACCCGGGTCGTGTGTGACAAAACATTGGAAATCGTACAAAATTATAACAATTGAAATTTAATATTGAAGTTCCATCAAACACCTGTAGTCGATATCCGAAATTATTCCTAAATTTTTTTGAAAACCGTCAATAAGCGATTGTGAACATCTCATTCGTAAACTAATTTACATTATTTCTATTAATATTGTATGGTTTCCTGTAAATTATTTCTTAGTTCTTGAACCCATGGTTTTGTTTACCTACCACCTTTAAGTCATTTATTTTGTATAAAAAGACTTGCTTATAAATTGTATTTTATCAATTGATATTGCCCGCGATGATCGAAATCGGTCCTGATCAAAAAATATACTCTGGAAACAAGTACTAAAAAATGCGTGTTTTTTTTAATATCTTGCCTTTCCGTAAACATGTGACAGTTAACACCTTAAAAGTAAATATCATTCCATACTTTTATATATAATACATTTAAAAAAAAAAAAATTTGCAAACGCCCGACTAAAGAAGAAAGTTTGAAAATTTTCTTTTTCTTGTAAAGGATTCAACTCACTGTGTGACATTTCTGGACAGTAATGAGTTTTACTTAATTAAGATAAGAACGACTCCGGTTAAAAAATTGTAGACTGGATTTTCAGTAGACGTTTTACGTGAATATTTTCTTAGTATATTATTCTTTCATTAAGTTGAAACCTTACTGAGCTTTTTTCAATTTAAAATCTCGCAAATGGTTGAGCTTTATATGAAAGTATAATTTCTAAAAGCTCCAATGTTATTAGAAGAAAATTAAAATTGAATTGTTTAAGCATTGTTAATTTCTTCTTTCCACTAAAGATCATCATTTAGTCTTACTGTATATTCAATCATTTAAGACATGGATGAATTCCAACAGTGCAACTGGGTAGTGTGCGATTAAATTGTTTTTTGAGATAACAATTTTACAAATTTAACTGTAAAGTTTCAATTATTTTTTCAAAAATTGATAAATACCCGATGAAAACACTAAACTTTTGATTCATTAAAACAAAAATTATTTTATAACATTGCTTTAAATAATAAAATTATAATTCCCGTCATTAATTTCTTACATATTCTTATAATTTAAAGTTTTGATTGAATTGACATTATAGTTAGCTATAGAAATAGTTATCAACTATATACCTTATAAATTTTGTAGAACTTAAATTAATTGCTATTTTTTCGCCGTGTTGAACAATTTAGTTTAAATAATTACCGATATTGTCTAAGGGTGCTTGATTCAACTTTAAAATAAAAATTTAATTGTAATTTAAGTACAATTCATTATAGCTTGTGATTCACGATCTAGGTATTGTAAAACTAAAAGATTTAGTTAACTGTTAGTTTTATTGCTTGCATGTGATAAAATTATAAAAGATATCGGAAGGAAAAATATTTTTAACAATTAAAAATATACAAATTAGTTGACCTGTCACACGTTTCTGCGATCTCAGTGAGGGGAAATTCAAGGAAACTCGTTACGATAATTACGTCATTTTAATTGTATTTGTTATATCGATTTATGAGTTTGCGAAGAAAGTGATACGCTAGAAACATTTGCAAGAGTATATTCAAGAAATTTGTAGGGTTTTATATTGATCGGATGAATGGTGTAGTAATGCATAAAAGACACACACACACACACACATACATTGATTTTAACATAGATCATTAAGTTGAATACTAAAGCAATTATGCTTATTCTAAATTGACATTTAAATTTCAATTCTTTTAAATTTTATAACTGACTAATATGTCACCTAGGTTGTGAAACATAAACAACCATTTTCATTTTAGTTAAACGAAATCCACTGTAAAAATTAGTTTACCCAACTAAAAAGAAAGTAAATGTGTAAAACAGCAATTTAATGAAATAGAAAACGTAAAAGCAATAGAAAATTCGTACTTTTACGCCGCAGCTTAAATTGAGAAAGCATTTGTTGTTTCCACTGTTTGCTTCTAACTTTTCAAAACAAAAGCTCTTTAAAGAATATTTTCGAAATACCTTGTTTCAGAATTTCAATTAAATTTCGTTTTCACCACACAGCAGCTTTACAATCGCAAAAGACGCTATGTCATATCTGCAATATACCGTTAGTGCAGGGATTTTCAAGTATTGCTTGGGGTATTATAATAAACGAACATGAACATTTTATCGAGTCTAATCTCAGTTATGAATATAGTGTGTATATCGTTTTGATACAATTGCATTATATATATTAAACTATAAAATAAAAAAAGCATTCACAAAAAAAACATTCAGAAAAACACAAAAAAGTTTAACAGTCTCTACTCTTCTTTCTGTTTTTAGTAGTAGTTCGAATGTGTAGAGGTTTTATGATCTGATAGCCTTAATTGATGGAAAAATCAATTCACGAAACAGTCTTAACGTAATTGAAACCAACAACGTTGGCCACAATATTAAAGATAAGTTATTTATTTTAACTTGAGAATTTTTTAATATCATACAGTGTTTATTTTTAAATTATAACATTATTTATAGGAAATTTTACTCGAAATAAACATAAAGCTGTTACCGGATAAATAACAAAAAATGACCGTTTTAAAACCGAAAATTAAAGAAAATCTTAAATTTATTTATGAATTTAAAAATTTGAATTGATGAAAATTTGCACGATTCCACATGATATGTTACTAACGACCCAAGTTTCGCCATTTTGGCATCTTCAAGCATTCTATCACAACACAGTTGACACACAATAAATAATTAACATGGTTTATATACAAAAAGAGTTAATTAAAGGAAAAACCGACCCTAAAGCCAGGAGCCAAATGACAAATAACATAAATTTTAATAATATTATATTAACACTCAATTGTCTGTAATAAGTATTATTAACTAATCTTTCATGAAAATTTTTTACAACAAATAATAATCAGGTATCATTAAAATTCAATTGGGAAATTTTAGACTTAGAAATACCTACGTATTTCAAGTTAGTAGGTAACGATACATATTAATGACCAGGTGACGTAATATAGGAATTTAGCCACGTTTCAGGTGTTGTCACTTCTTGGCTAAAAGGAATTTTATTTTAATTAATTGATAATGCTTGCGAAAAGTACAAGAAAAAACAAACTCTGGAAATTGTATTAAAAATATATTTTTATTTTTTAAAACATACTTCAGTTGTACTGTTACTTCCAAACTTGTAATAATTATCATAAATTATCAGGCTATATTTCAGTGCAAAATAAGCACTTACAGTAATGTTTTGACAAGGCCAATTCTTTTATTTTAGTGTCAATAATCAATACATTGCAATCAACAATAATATAGTAAAAGAATAAATATTTTATAAAGAAAACAATCGCATACAGATTATAAATATATATTTTTAGTATTGAGCATATATGTCCGGCTTTCGTTGAAATGAGACATGGGGTTCAATGCCATGCAAAAAGCGCTGATTTTAAGCTTAGCATTTGTGTGGCAAAATATAAAATTTTAAAGACGTGGTAGCACTTATTTGAAATCAAAAATAATACCTTATAAACAGAATTCATTTAGATAAATATTATATGATTGATTATCGGTTAATTACTTTCTTAATTTTTGGACCTTCTGTTTTATTTTGTAAAAAATGCTTTGGTTTAGTTTTAATTGTATTTGTTAATCATGCTTTTAATGAGCCGAAACAGTGTCCAGAAGATCTTTGGAAATATTTTAGTACTAAATATTGTGTTTTTTTGTTTAAACATAGCAATGCTTTTTTTTTACCGTCGGTCACTTGTTGCTTTCCTTTGTAGACTCTATCAACATCTAAGTAAAAATATATCAAATTATCTTTGAAACACAGACTGTAATTCTAAACGTTGCCGGAGATAAAAAAATCTTTTTATATTTTCCATCCCCTCTGCGTGTCAATACGAGTCAATAAAAATACAAATTCGACACGAGTCAAAGCAGTAAAAATGACGAAAGCCTTTGAGACGAAATAAATTGAAAAATTCAGTTTCTAATGAGATTGACACGGACCGAATGAAAATAATTGAAAGGTGTCCATCGCCTATCGATGCAAATCTTTTTTTTTAATTCTCACAAAAAGGGTTTCTTTTGAACAATTTGTAAAGAAAATTAGTCTTTGAAAGATACATGTCAAGTGGACATTCAACAAAATACAAATTTAATGAAATATTTCAGAATACGTTGAAAGAAAAATGTATGTTAACAATTGAAGCAGAATGACAGTTATCAATGTTAGGTATGCTACTAGGTCAAGTGGTAAATATTTTCAGTTTTCTTTGTGGTGCTTTGGTGTTATTTCAATTATTTAAAGGATTTTTTTTTGTTATTTGCTATTAGAGGGACATTCATTGAACGCGGAACAGAGGGTTCAATTGTTACATCATAACACGGAGGATCATAAATTATTTTATCAGGAGATTCTATAAATTAATAGAGGTCAGATATTGAATTTAAACTTCATTTTCAATGATCAGCTCAATCTTCCCAACCCCCCCTTGTTGTATTCTTTACGTGAGATCGGTTCAATGAATCGACAATCTCATGAAGAAAATTGTTGCTTGCTCAATTAAAATAAGTACGTAGTTTTTCTTTTTCAAAAAAAAAAACCCTATGATATATTAGATGACCCCTATGATATTTGATTATTATTTGTTGTAAAACCCTTTCAGGAATGACTCATTAAAAAGATTAATCGTTAATGAAAATTAACACAGTCAATTATGTTAATTATCATTAGATCGATATTATTAAATATGGTTCGGCTGCTATTTAGTTCTTGCTATGAGGTAGGTCTGTGTTTTCCTGTTATTAATACCTTTGGTATATAGACAATGCTAACTGTTTAGATGCCTTGCTGAAGATGCGGAAAAAGAAGAATCCCGGTTCGTTAGTGGTAAAACGTGTGGAATCGTACAAAGTTGTAATAATTCAAATTTGATATTTAAATTCCAAAAATATAGTTTTGTCTTTGTTAATTATAAAAATATCAAGAGTAGATTTGAATTTTTAAAACTTTGTACGAAAACTGACCTTAGTTCTGTTGCATCCGTGTGATAGAATGCCTGAAGATGCCGAAAGGCGAAACCCGGGTCGTTCGTGACAAAATATGTGTAATTGTTAATAGTTTAAACAATTCAAATTTGATAATGAAATTCCATCAAACACCTTCTGTCGGTGTCATAAACTATACTTATAGTAAAGTTGGCCAACCAGTTGTACATTGTATCATTGGGCCTACTTATTCTACTGAAATATACTCTATAAGTAAACGTTTGTGGCTAATTTAATTCTTACGGTCTTCTTATTCATCATTTCATATCATTTTTTGGCAGTTTATAATAGTAAAATGTAAACAGTGCAAGGGAGAAAAGGCGTTATTAAGATTGAGACTCGGTTTACTTTAAGCCATGTGCAAAGGTGCCATACAAAAAATTGTATACATACGTATATGATTTAACTTAAAATCATAAAAGACATACAAATTCAAATTCTTAATATTGAAAGAGATCTTATTTTTATGTTGTATACGCTTAAAACTGTCTCATTTCCGTGCTAATACAGAATGTAACAAAAATATTTCATGCTTAATTTTAATGCAAAATAATTATTTTGCTTTGAATTTTGCATTATAATAAAACGCTTTATTTAGTAAATTATTAATAATATTTTTATTGTTTTGCTAATCAAGCAAGCCCTTCAGCTTTATGCTTTTATCATTATTATATGAAACAACATTAACACGAACTAAGCGAGGTTCTATTGAAAAGTTATAATTGATGTTCATACTTATAAAACTTTTCGTAAATCTTGGAACTTTCCGAAATTTCAATCTTTATAATTAAAGACAAGTCGGTGTGGTGTTATATTCGATGTTTCTTAGGGTGGAGTTTTGTTTTATCTACATAGTATTAATTTAAATTGTCATTATGAAGGTTAATGTATGAGTAAAGGAAGAAGTAAACTGTAATCTGCAATTTAATACCAGTAATTGATCGCGTAACTATTAATAGCCAACAAATAATCACTTGCATATTTTATCGCGAGAGAATACTGGTTATTAGGAACTGAAAATAACCTTAGATGCTTAAGCTAAAATTGGCGGTAGATAGCGTTGTATAATTTTAATATATCAAGATAAAAGAAATGATTACATATCAGATTTTAATTTTAGACGATAAGAGATGGCTAATAAATATTTTTATGATATTTATTTGTAGGCGGTCAATTAACGTGGTGAGGAACTTCTAGCAGTTAATTACTGACTGTACATTGCTGGCGATAGTTTTGTGGACTTTTGAATTAATTAAGAAAATTAATCACTTTTATCGCGTTAACTGTCACCCTTAAGTGAAATATATTAAATACCTAAACAGTAAAACACAATACTTAGTGCTGTTTTCAAAATTTTATATTTTTAACATATTATCAATATTGAAAGTATTATTATCATACGGTAAAAACACTGACACAAAAAAACTCTAAATTAACATAATTTATTGTTCATTTTTGATATTTAAACATAGCTGTGTAGTATGTAATAATGATGGTACGCTGAAAGCTTATGAAATCTATAAACGTGTGTTTAATACCAGGCTTAGACGATCTATGGACTGAAATTATGAACTTAAATTTAACTCACAGTTTATTTTGTTACTGCACTGGTGCCATATATTTAAAAGTTTTTAAATCATGATTTTACTCAACAAATCACAAAAACACGGTAGAATTGCAGAATAGTTCTGATGAAGACGTACGCCGAAACAGCTTTCCACTATATATCTTATAAATTTTGTAGAACTTAATACATTGCCATTTCTCCACGGTGACATAATGGAGTTCTATCAATTAAATGATAATCCAATCAATATATTCCAATATTAAAAATAGTAGATTGCACAAATCTCAATTTGATATTGAACTAGAACAGAGCCCAAAGCAATCAGATTCAACGGTAAAAAAAGCTGTTTGAATGTTTAAGAGATACCTTCATTTGTTTTCTTGTTCGTTATTAGGTTATGGAAAGCGATCGTAAATCAGAGACTGTAAACACATAACGTGTGGCACTAAGAATTCACTTGTATTATATTATCGTTGTTATAAAAATACTAGGTATGTTATATTGGCTCAAATTAATATGAATATTCATCAGATTATAGATGTTGTAGAAATTAAAATAATGATCAATAATACAGTTTCGAAGATTATTTTTGGATCAATCATTTATTGAATTATGGTATGACTAAAACAATTTGATTTTGTCAGCAACAATTAATAAACACAAAATGTCACTAATCAAAGAAGTTAATTGAAGCAAAAGACGTAGGGATTATGTTGATTCTACAATGATAATAATTTGAAGCACGCACTAGTGTAAGCCCGTACTTATCTGTAAGTATTTTTCTTAGGATAAAAATATTGAAAAAATACTATGTTCTGTGTTAAAACATATGTTCTCTATGTAAGTTTAGAAAATTTTATGTTTGTCTTATTTTATGAAATCTCATTCGTTCACAAAAACCAACACAAATGAAAAGGGTTACCTCTAAAAACTGCTATCAAATAATTTCAACAAAAATGTGTGGCCGTTTTCAAATATGTACTTATATATATTCTAGTGACTGACTCGATAAGTCTGGAAGAAAAGTTCTGGATAAGAAGGCTGAAATTAATGTCACTTTGCAAAAGAATTGAACTAAAATTTTGTGACAGTCGTAATATGCATGTTGTATAATGAAATCGTTAAAAAAAACTCCGACTCTGACCAAAAAAAATAATATTTTTATCAGGTTTTTTCATACTTTTCCTATTTGTGTGGATTAAAATAAAGATCTATCAACCAATCTGGCAAATTTTTCATTGAGATATTCTTAAAAATCGTCTAATTGAAGAAGTTGCAGGATTCTCTCCTTTTTACGACTTCGACTCTAGTCAAAACACCGTGACTTCACGATTCCGTCTCCAACTCTACAGCTGTTTGTTTATCCGTTAAAAAATATAGAGTTATACAGTTGCTTAAAAACTCATTTCATTGTTAATTCAAAATTCAATTTTTGACAATCATTGCTTTAATTTGTGATATTGACTAAAGGTGCTCGACGGAATTTAAATTTGAATTGTTGAAAATTTTATGATTCCACATGTTTTATCACTAACAACCCGGGTGTTGCCTTTCGGCATCTTCAGGCATTCTATCATACGGACACAACCGAACTACCAGTTCAAAGCATGTGGAATCGTACAAAATTGTAACAATTAAATTTAATCATTGATATACTTGAATTGCACATTAAAGTTTATATTTATTAGATGTTGGATAATTTTTTTTACGTTATCAAATCTGAATTTTCGATTAAATATTTATTAAAATTTTTGATGCGTTATTTTGTGTATTTTGTCCTCAATCATTCACAAAGTATTTTGAGCTATTCTGTTAACTTATTTAATATTGAATTTTATTTTTTAATAAAAAAGAAAGTTTGTTCGCCAACATGTTATACAAAAAGATTTATTATGATTTTATGTAAAGAAGTACAGAATATCAAGTAATAAACTCCACCCTTGTCTTAAGAATATGCCGAGTTGAAATTTCTTAGTGAACTTTATGCAAATCAGAGGTAAATGCGTAACGATAGCATGAACTTTGAGTCCTAATTGAAAGGAAATAATGTTATTTTAATTACAAACAAAACGCCTAACAATAAATTATGTGCTTCAAAAATAAGATTTCAAACAAATGATTTTGACACCTTACTTTATTTTATCGTGTATATTAGCTGAACCAATTTTATATTATAAAATTATAAATAATTAAATAGCTGATCCGTCGCGCGTTGCTGCGATCTCAGAGTAAGGAAATTCAAGGAATCTCGTAATAATAACAAACTATTTATTTGATAATAGTGTTGTTTTAATACACAAAAGACAAACAAACACACATACAGTGCTTTATAAAAATATTGTATATATAAGATATGACTCGGTAAAGAAATGGCAGCGTACTTTAGACGTAAAAAAATATATATGATATATAGTTGATAGCTATTTCGACTTACGCTCTCATTAGAGCTATGTTTAAACGTACATATAATTATTTTTATATAGCAGTGTAGAAAAGGTACATAAAACATCTTTTCTATTGTTTTAACACTCTAGTTTCACATTTTGCTAATAAATTCTAAAATGTGGCATATTGATTTTATGCATTCCTCAAAGTGAAAGTATATCTAGGTTTTTTTAAAGAATATATATTAAAAAATGCATTATCTTTCCGTAATGTTTCAATCAGTAAAAATATGATTCTTTTTGATGCTATGATCACATTTTCTTAATGCATTGTTTTTACAATATTTCATGAAGGCTTTTTCGGAATACTATTAAATCGATTGTGAAGTCAAGTTTTGGTTGCTAAAAACTCTAGCTATTATTTTGTATATACAAAAAGATTGGGGAGCACTGATGTAATACGTGCAAAACGAAATTTTTACACGCTGCGTGCAAAGTTGCATTTTAAACAGCTTAGAAAGATCACAAAAGACTTTATTTGATTTGACTTTAGATAGTCCTAGTTGATTTAAGCTTTTAAGGAATAAAGTTTTTTATTAAAATATGGGTTACCCGAGACGTATCCACTTACAAATTGAATATCAATTATTTAATGTTTAATGGTCTAATATGTTTACGAGAGTATATAAATCAAGGTTCTAGATATTTGTGATTTTAATTCTACTCTCAATATTAATTTTATTCTCATACCGAAATCGTATACAGATCAACTATTGTTTCCTTAGGTCAAAGCTTTCTTAAGAAGAAGTGAGCTTTTTATTTACTTTGCCAATTTCTCGTGTAAAATTTAAATTAACTATAATAAAATTACCTATATCGATACGCTTAAATATAATACAACCTTCATCGTTTCCAGGTAGAGACAAAATACATTCATATGTTACAAAAGGTTCAAAGCGAATTTACTTTTCGGTCGCTACTCACTAAATTGATGCAAATTTTTATATCGAATTCCCCGAAACCTGAAAACATTTGACGATTTCTGTAGCCATCTGGATTAGTTTGGGCCCGACATGGGGAATACCTAATGACATCCTAAGTCAATTTTAAGCCTAGTAGAACCTTTTTTTCCTCTTCTGCTAAGTCCAGACGTTTTGAAACATGTTTTACACAAATATTTTCTCACTGTAGAATTAAATTGTTCCACATGAATAAATTTTAAATGATAATACTTGCGGATACTATTTTATTATAACTACAAGAGTATGTTTTATATAATATTTGATTTCAATTTTCCGATGATTATGTACAGTACCGTTCTCTTCGAGCGAGATTTATTTGCACTGTCAAATTAATTTTAAAATTCATGACACATGGCCAAAAAAAAACAATTTCATTATTTTATATCTATACCGACAAAAAAGCTATGGAATTTTACTACCGGTTACCAAAACATGTAAATGATTGCCTATTTTTCTGTATTAGTCTTTCTATAGCGCGTTCTTTAGAGAGTGCGCGCTGGATTTTCTATCGGCAAAGTAACGAAATGCAATGATTTTAGTTTTAGCTTTTGTTTGTTATTCGAGTTAATTTGTAGGGCTTGCACAGAAGTAATATTTTCTTAGGCTGCTGAGCCTCGCTTACATAACAGCGTCAGCTTGTGAATGAGTAACTATGAGCCACCGCAATGGTAATAACGTAGAGAGCAACGTCTAATGTGAACCGCCCCTTTGTGGCGACCCTATTCATATTTCTTATTATTTTTTTAAATGTAAAGTGACTATACCAATAAAGTGAAAGTAATTTATTAATAAGCTTTAGATGAAAACCATTTTCGTGTGAACATTTCATTTGTTAACATTTTGTCATGTAGACACTTTGTCGTTCACATTTTGTCTCTGGACCATTTGTCGGCATACCATCTGCGCTATCTTAGGCTTGACTGTATATCATTCCATTCGGCAGATTCGCGGTGACTTCATGGAAACTCTTTCCAATATATTCATAAATAAAAAATACATAATAATATAACGGTTTTTTTATGCCGAACGGAGTATATTCTTCGAACGGTAAAATATCGAACTACGAAGAAAATATTAACATAGGAGTAAAGATAACATAGCATGATTTAGCAGTACACCCAGTCCTTTTTTCATGCGATACATTGGTTCCAGAAAAAGGCGCGTAAAAAAAATTGCGTAAAAAAATCACAACTTTCATATAATTTGATAAATTGGTTCCAAAAATTAAAATATCGCTTAAAAAAGTACCAGAAACGTATGAAAAACCAAAATTTTCTGCTTACAATTTGTGCAAAAAAATGTATTTTCATGTCTTTATTGCTTATAAAAATATAATGAGACTATAAAAATATAATTTTATTCACTTATATGAATTATTCGCTGCTGTCATTCTCGGTCGCGAAATGTAATCGTTTGCGATTTTTTGAACGAAAGTATTGAATTTTGCATAAATCAAATTTAAGTTTTGCAAACAAAATTAAGTTATAAAAATACACCTTTTTTTTAAGAAAAAAATAACGAAACGTACATGCCTAGCATCATATAAATTTTTATTCAAATTTGGGGAAACAAATTTAGGGAAAAAATCGCGTAAAAACGAGTGAAGCACGTAAAAAAATGCAACCGTGCCGTCCAAAAAAATCGCGTATAATCGAATTCGCGTAAAAAAGGACTGGGTAAATACCAAATGTATATCAATAAATTATTCAATGAACTATGACTATTTCGTGCCTCAATTTTAAGAAATATTCGAATACAAACATGAGATAGGAAAGGTATCTTTTTGAAAAGGGGGCCAAGTAAATATTAAAGTTGGACCCAAAAATGGTTTTATTGTTTTAAGCGGTTATTGTATTTAATTTGTATTACATCACTGTATTTGAAATGATAACAACTCATATAAGTTGACTAAAAGGGTTTTTAGAAACCTTTCAGAAACAGATAACATTGGAAATGAAAAATGAACAGTTCAAATATGTTTTCGACGTAAGATAGATCCATTTAACATGACACTTGATTTTATTTATATAATGTGAGAATTAGTTGAGAAAAAAATGGATATTTATCACGTAAAAATGTTTAAATAATAAAAAAAAAACAATGCCTTATATATAATGTTCTTTTAATAAAATCTCCACCTTATACGCACCAAATCAATTATTTGATACGTATGTCATTTTATTATTAGTTGTATGGATTGAAAAAATTTGTTTTTCTTTTGTTAATCAACAAAATAGAATTTGGTTTCATAATATCTAAGTATAAATTACATAAATTGTATTGATCGTGTTGATAGTTGACACTTTAAAATATAATAGAGTTGAATGTGACAAAACGAATATTTACAAAGCTAGTTTTTGTGTACAAATATATACATATATAGTCTGACTTGTCTTAACATTTATCATATATAACATATATTGACATACACAAACATAACAGAATTAATAAATATTTGATATTTTAACTTGCTTGGCAAGGAGCGGATTAAAAAACACAACAATTGTATTATTTATATACTCGTTTTCAGTTCAGCAAATATAATTTATTATTTTATTGATAGATTGTTATATGACTAGGATCATTTGATTATAGGAATAAAAAGAAATAAACTACGCAAATCATCTTATAAAGGAATTGCATAACATAAACTTAAGCTCAGTGCTCACGTGTTAAAATCTTTGTAATAAAAGCCCTAAGCTAAATAAATTGGAACAATTGGAAATTAATAGATATCAGATATCCAATGACATTCTCAATGAACAAACTAATATACATCTTTCACCGCTTCTTAGACCATTATGGAAGGTTAATTCATATTTGTAATAAGTCATCTCAGTTCAAAACTTATTCACTATTTAAATAATTTCCTCTGGAAACCATGAATAACTCTTATGCATAAAATCAATGTGTCACGTTTTAGAATTTATTAGTACAATATGAAACTATGGTGTTAAAACAAAAGAGAAAGTGTTTTGTGTAAATTTTCTACACAGCTATCTATAGATAGGTAAATGTACATTTAAGCATAGTTATGATGAAGACGTAAGCCGAAATAGCTATCAACTATGTATCTTATAAATTTTGTAGAAATAAAATACATTATATTTCATGACGATGCTCTACACATTGAGAGATATTGTTAATAACATGCTGTTAATATATTGTAATTAACCATACAATCAATTCATAGGCTATTGGAAGACTGTTTGCCAGATTCCTATTAGCACGATTCATAAAGTAAATACCTACTGTAAATTCGTTTTAAGTCAAACCTCCACGCCACCAAAGGGTTAGTTACCACATAAGTACCCACTGGGGAGTTTCTATGTACCCAGTGGGTATATTTGTCGGTACCCATTGCTTATTATTTGAATGCGGATGTCAAACGACGAGGGTATTCAATAAGCGCGTTTTAGGAACTGGTTTTAATGGGCAATCTCGCCAGTGACGTTACAATTTTAACGTTACATCTTTATAAAATAAATAAATAAATCAGTTCTTGAAAGAAAAATATGATCTCGAAACCACTGAAACACACGTAATCTGTTATAAAATAAATGTACTTAAATAAAAGCAAAAATAACTATTCCATAAAGTCTTTTAAAATATTTTTTTATGCAATACAATTCAGAGTATTAAAAAATATTTGCAATTTTTGGGCGCAAGCATTCTCGTTTTAAACAACACATACGTCATAAATGCACGTGGAAATGCATATGTTTAAAAACTGGCATTCTCGTGGCATTGTTGACTACACTCAAGAAGTAAAAAATAAAATATGTTACATTTTTTAAATTCAATTGTTTAAATTCCATTAAGCACAGTTGGTATCGAAAATAATATTTAAAGCATTATTTTCACAGTATATCTATGATTTTGCTAGTCTCGAGCATTATCAATTGATTAATAATATGTATTTTTTTATTTAATACATATTTATCCACAAAGAAGTTTCTGTAAACATCTTATAGGTGCACTGTTTAATAATCTGGAAATAAATACTAAAAATGTGTTTTTACTTATTAAAATAAAAGGTTATATTAGGCAATAAAAGGTTACATTAGCTATGAGATAATTAAGCTTAAGATCTTTTAAACAAAAATGTATGTACACTGGATGCAAATTTGAAGTTGAGTAATCCGATTTATTAAGCGTTTTATGAATCGTTAAAATGATATACGACGAGTTAACTTTTCTAAATAAAGAGCTGACTCGATGTTTAATTGCAAGATAAGAGTTTGAATTGAATACAAAAATATTTTTGTTGAAGTTAGGAGTGACAGTACATCTTTTTGATTGGCAGCACGCCACTGATGCAAATTGAAAGAGATCCAGGAGCGACAGACGTGCAATATGAAGTTAATTGAAACTGGAATGGAAATCGTACACCGGTATGCCGTCCAAGAACTCGCGGCCACCAGCAAATCGAAACTGCCAATATCAATTGCTGAATCAGACAATATTTCAAGAGCGAAATGGTCTGTGTCGTGTTGTATTCAATTATTGTAGAAAGCTGCTCTACGCTCTATTTGTGTATTGGATTTAATTTTGAACTGCTAAATCGATGAACAACAAAAGCTCATTTCAAAAGCTTTTGAGTGTCAATAAAGCATTTAATAAATTGCTTTTTTTACATTTTTACTCGTGCTTATAATAAGATTAATATTATTACATTTGTTTTAGCTGCAATTTACTGCTTGCCTTGGGGTAAGTGTTTTCATGTAATTACAATAATAACTTTGGTATATAGACGATGATATCTGTTTATTTTACGTCAGTTCTGTTGCATCCGTATGATAAGATGCCGAAAGGTGAAACCCGGGTCGTTAGTGACAAAACATGTGGAATCGTACAAAGTTGTAACAATTCAAAATTTTACTTCCCTTTTCCTGTCAATTATGTTTTTTCGACTATCTGGACTATCTTCATCCACAATTATTTCGGATAATTCTCCGTATTTTTATTATTTTGCTAGTTTTGACCAAATATTTTAATTATGGTACATGCTGCTAGGCACTGTTATTTAGAGGATGGTTTCGTCATTTGTATGCATAAAACCGTATCCCAGTGGTCTACCCTCAAGTTTATTCAAGTCACATCTGTATTCATAGCAACACAAACTATTTTGAAGTCATATTGTTGTCGGTCGTTGGCATAACAAGTTTAACATTAAAATCATACGCGTGTTATTTCAAAAAAATTTGCAGTCAAGTTCTTGGCTCATAAATGAATTAAAAGTAAGATATGTAGATTCGTCATACAGTGTTAGATAAGGGTTCAAGGTTGAACCCTAGGGTTAATATATTATACCGTACATATTTTTATTCCGTTTCCATTCAATTCTAAGAATATTATCGCAAAAATTTTGTTTATTAAATGAATAATTTAAACTATTTGTGCTTTCGACATTTAGAATGAAATATTTTTATTAGATATTTAAAAGATATTACAAAAATAAAATCATATATCCAGTATGCGGAAATATCAAATAAATTTTATGAATTTTTTTTGCTATCCGAAAAACAAAGCCTCAAAATTATTTCTCACGAGTTTTATCCTATGTGATTAATTTGTCATTGACGTCATGTTATAAATAGTTAGCTATTTTTGTTGAATATATCACTAATTTATTTTTCATATAAATGAATAAAGATCGTTGATTTGAATGCGAATATAAACACAAGAGCATATTTAATGCATTATATTTGAGTTGTCGATTGGAGAAGCAACTGGTCATTTTTAATAATAATGTTTTTTTTGTGTTTTCAGGAATGGTTTCGCTCATCGCGAGAATTATCAACTGATACAATACACTTTAAAGGTGTTAACCGTCACTTCTTGATGGATAGGCACGATATTTTCAATAATTAAAAAACATATTTTTAGTAGTTATTTCAACAATATATTTTATGTTCAGGAGCACTCAGTTGATAATGCTAGCGATGAGCGAAACCGGTCCAGATCACAAAACATATTGTGGAAATAACTACTGTTTTTTTTGTTGTGTTTTTATTATGAAACAACACAAATTAGGCTATTTGTAAGAAAAAATGTTAAAAATAAATACATTTACAAAACCATAGGCTTAAGAAATTAAAAAATGAATTTACACGATTTATATCTAAATGAACTAAAATAATTTACAGATGAACACGGTGGAAAAAATAGCAAAGTTTTTTAGCTCTGCAAACTTTTGTAGAACTAAAATACATTCTATTTTGTTATGAATAATAAAGTTTAACGAGTAAAGAACAATTCAATCAAAACATTTTACATATAAAATGTTATGGATAAGTTATAACTTTTTTATTACAAATAATTACTGAAAGGTCATAAACATTTTATATTCTCAGTTTTTAAGCTTTTAGTTTTTTTACACCTAATAATCTCTAACTCGAAATTGCGTTTACATAGCCTTGTCTGTAATTTTTATTGTGTCAGTTGATAAATATGTTGAAAATGATTATAATATTAATATTTAACAAAACATATGGAAAAATCTTTATTAAAATCGATAAGATAATTATTTTCATTACTGCAAGCTTTTAATCATAACTCGATGGCTTAGTGCAACGTAAAAATAGATTTGAGCGATTTAAGCTAATGAATTAGGACTCTGGAGAGCCACTGGATACAAAGCAATGTGCAGGCGTAGAACTTCAATTATATTAATTGATTATTATTATTCTGATACGATTGATGATGGCAGATGGAAATGGCCAGTCCTGCTGTGCAAATGACTTGTGTGCGATAGAATTTTATTTGACCGCAAATTTAAATTGATATGGGTGTGACCAAGTAGGACAAACTGTTTATTTAGCGTGGATCACAACCTTCATCTAACGGAAATTTCAGGTGCGGTCAAGCGATGTCGATAGGTACATTTTTTCTTTTTCTGATAACATAATGTAAAATTTATTTTGACAACAGTTTCGCATCACAGCATTACTTATTTGAAATGTCATGAATTATTTATGACTTCGACTTAAAAAGAAAACATTTCATATTGCTTTATATTTTTTTTTTGGTTCTATGATTTTATACACAAACTGAGCCGTAAGACAATGCAAAAATGGTTTCTGAGATCATCGTTTATTTTATTTTCGTATTAAACTTAAAAATGATATACTAATGATTCTTTTAAGTCTCTTTCATTCTTCATGTATTTATTGCATATTTCTCCAGTCATTTCCAACAGAATTTAGTCGCTATAGAGCTGAGCAATCCATTTAATTCATACGGAAACTTTACGCATTATATGTATATGTACCTTCCCATATACGATACCCACACACACACACACATAATCACATATTATAAACATAGAAGTGAGATTAGAAAAATCATTTTTAAAATACCGAGGTCGTGTGTTCTTTTTGTTTTTACGTATTATCAAAGTTTCTATCAATAAATCTAAGGGATCCATTGTAGAAAACCGCTATTGATCTAAAAAGATTTATCGGTACTGTCTCAAAGCAATGAAATGTATATTTCTCCATTCACATTACATCAATAGAAGTTAGTCGCTACAGAGCTGAGTAATCCATTAACTTAACATGGAAACTATACGCACCATATTTATATACACCTCCTCATATACTATACCCACACATACACATATAATACATAAGTGAAGTTAGAAAAAATCAATTTTTGGCTATGACATAAAAGATTCACTTGTATCTATTTATTTGCATAATATATATTCTTTAATAATAAAATATAAAAAAACTTTTTTTTCAACGTATATATTTAAAACTGTGTTCACAATATATTTACAATACTAAAGACGAAATGCAATACCAATCACACCCAAAAAAGAAAACGGCACAAGTTTTATTTTTTGCTGTTATCTTTTTGATATTATTATTGCTATCAAACATCAAATAAAATATGATATTTCTCCTTAAAAAAATGACAAAGATATAAAAAACATGCGATTGGACGAATCACTCCCAATTTATTGCTAATAAACCTCTTATGGCCTACATAAATATGATTGTTCCACTCTGTTACTTTCGCCAATGGTTGACCACTGGTTTTGTGGAAAGACATTGATTAAGCCGGCGACACACTAGGGAGTGTCTGAGTAATTGCTTTTGGACCGGCAGTTCCCAAAGGGTGTGTCGTGATGGCGATGAATGAAATTGTATATTAAATAACACTTTATATAATACATAATAGAACGTTGGTATCAATAGTGTTATGACATATGCAAAAATGGTAAATAGCCTTAGTCCAATATTGAGAAATAAAAAATGATTATAAATGCTTTCGAGTAGACTGAAAAAAAATTGTTTTATGATAGTAGTTATAAGCATTTGACCAAAAAATAGTAACACGGAGAAAAAAAACAATGTATTTTAGTTCTACATTTTTTTTTTTTAAATATAGTTAAATGCTATTTCGGCTCACTATCTGTTCTGACTATTGTTCTGACAATGGCGTGAGCCGAAATAGCTATCAACTATGTTTAAAAAAATAATTTTGTAGAACTAAAATACATTGCTATTTTTTTAAACGTGTTTTAATGGAGTTCTACCAAGTGAATGCCAATTCAATCAACAAAAAATAGTAACTAAATGATAAACAATTTTCGTAATTTTGTGTTCAAATGATTCACAATTAAATTTGAATTGTTACAACTTTGTACGATTCCACATGTTTGATGACTAACGATCCGGGTTTCGCCTTTCGGTATCTTCAGGCATTCTATTACACGAATGCAACAGAACTGAGAGTTCAGTCAGTAGTAGTCAGTTCTGTTGCATCCGTGAGATAGAATCACTGAAGATGCCGAAAGGCGAAACCCGGATCGTTACTGAAAAAACATGTGGAATTGTACAAAGCTGTAACAATTCAAATTTGATATAGAAATTGCATCAAAACCTTCGATCGATATCATAAATGATTCACAATTAAATTTTTAATGATTTTTATTCTTATTGATGGAATATATATGAGAGTAATTTAAAAATCTTTATATTATAAATAATCAAATATGATTTGATGAAACTTTGTTGTTCACAAAAAAAAAACAAAGTTTATTAAAAGGTAACGAATGAAAATGTCTAGAAGCGCTGAAGAGGAAAAGCTTATGAAACATGATTATTATATGACAAACTTATTCCATAATTATAATGCGAAGAGATTATTATATGTTGTCAAAATAATGAAATAAATAATGAAAAAAACTACATATATTAAATGAGGGTATTGAATTGAAACTAACGAAAACAGTATTGATTTTTATGTTTAATTATTAACATAGAAAACGTAAAGAAATCATTCATGCGTAGCTATGGAGAATATTGGGGTACACAAAAATATTAAAAGTTTTATAAAATTGATTAAATTTGTAACTCAAATTGTAAAATATAAAATGTCTCTATTTTTATATTTTTAATAATTTTATCAATACTACAAAATGTGATATATATTATTAAAAATCTTAACATGGTTTGAGGCAAAAAAAAAACAATAAAACGCTAAAAAAATTGTTAGAAGTACGATTCAATAATGTATCAATTTAAATGCGTTAACTGTCATTCCTTGGTGGAAAGACGTTGTATTGTTAAAACCAAAAAGATATTTATGATTGTATGTTTTATGTCTTAATATTTTTTCTAGTTTCTTAATTTTTGGTTTTGTATACCTGATTATTTTTTTACACTGTCTGTAATTTGTATTCTATCATTTAATAATACTCGCGATAAAAAACTGGTATATTGCGTAAAAAGTATTAAAAATGGTGTTTTCATTTAAAATTTTAGAATATATATTCAAATTTTAGTTTCTATCGTGGGACCAATATCATATCATTATAATAATATTCAGTAAAAAGCTCGCAAAACGATTTTCCACATACATATTCCGAGACATATTGTAATAAAGTTTTATGCTAGAGGTTTTTAAGCACATATAAAATACGAGCTTTAAGATTTTTCGTGGTACATAATATAACATGTTCGTGGTTTTTATATTCATCTATTCATGAATTTACAACAAATGTTTCGTTGCCAAAAAAATATTGCGAGCAAAATTATCATTTCTTAGAAAATATTTTCCAAGCCATTGTCCTATTTTTCACTGCTGAACTGATGAACTTCTAATAAAACATTTTAAAGAAGGTTTCAAGCAAATGCTGTATATTCATGTAGAATTCCCAATGATGACAAAAGGTAAAACCTAATTTTTATGAGTGGAATTTTCTCTATATTATAGTAGGTTATTTATGAGAACTGTAATTTAATTGTATACTCAACGAGTCTTTTACAGAGAGAGTTAAGATAGAAATGCTATATCTAGTTAAAAACTAAAATCCTCTTTTTTGAATTGTTACAATTTTGTACTATTCTACATGTTTTGTCACTAACTACCCGGGATTCGCCTTTCGGCATCTTCAGGCATTCTTTCACACGGATGCAATAGAAATCCTCTTGCTTTGTCCTGTTTTTGGATCATATAATAGACAGATAATAGAATTTTTTTAAGCCAAAAACATTCTTACTTTCGAGAAAAAACGATTAATAAAATAATTGATAAAAAGGTGTTTATTCAATAACTTGAATAAGTAGAGTCTGTTACAGAAACCAATGATAGTGACCACTGCAATAAAAATCTGAATTTGACTCAATAAAAATTTTAAAGCTTTTATATCCTGTCAAAAATCTTTTATATCGAGTTCAAAGTGTTTATGATAGTTGACCCAACTTATTTATTTTCTCAGAAACCGCCTTCAATCATAGCTTTTTTTATTCACCACTATTTCAATGTACGTCTTGATACTTTTCCAGCCGTTGAAAATCTGTGATTAAATTTTGTAGAGGGAAAAACCCGTTTGGGCGTGATTCCCCTTTTCTTCTTTCTCCGTGCAACATATTGAACGAATTCCGCTATGTCGAATATTAATTTCAGGAATTCTGATCCTTAAATGCTTGGGTAAATACATTTTTATTTGATTACTTTCTGTGAATTGGTTTCGTTATGTATTCAATTTGAATATGTGTAGATTACGTTATTGTCTCGCAGCGATCAAACACCGTTTTCATCGTACTCTACTAAATAATTATTGCATATAACATCGAGATTCATACATAAAAGACCAGAAGGTTTCAGGTTAAAATATTACAGAGTTGGTTTTAACAACCAATTTCTTTTATCAATTAAATTTGCTTAACTAAGTTATTCCAAAAAATATATATTTTGATAGTTAGTTTATACAAATAATAAAATCAAATGTTTAGTACTAATAAAACAATTCATTTGTTCAAATGAAAATGCAAATGAATGATACCTGGTCTTATAAATATAAATCTGTGAAAATAATATAATACTAAACATTGTGTCTTGTTTCCTAAATTTAATGCCTTTCTACCAAGAAGTGGCAGTTTACACATATCTAAAATCTAATTATACAACATATTTGAGTTAAAGGTAGCAGGATTGTTTGTAAATTGTATTCTATCAGTTGATAATGCTCGCGATGACGGAAACCAGTCCTGATCAAAAATATATATATTGTAAAAATCAGTACTCAAAATATGTTTTTATTATTTAAAATAGCATGCCTTTCCATCAAGAAGTGACAGTTAACATCGTAAAAGTAAAAAGAATGTATGTATGAGTCTTTTTTTATTTATTATTCATGCCCAATTGTAAATATCCTTGGAAAAACCGGTGCTGTCCTCTATCCCACTGATATTTCAGAATACTCTTTAGTGCATGGTTTCTCAAGCGGTGTTCAAATTTTAGTGGTTAGATTTTTGGATGGTCCACGATGGGATATTATTACGAAAACCGATCGAATTTTATGTTGTATTTTATAGATTTTTTAATTATATTTTTTTGTTGCTGTCTGTTTTAATATGCTTGAATATTGTTATATCAGCATACGGTGTTGCAAAGTTAATTGTTTTGAATAAAAAATCAAGTATGTAAATATTTATTAAATTATTCCAATCCTGATGGTACGCAGATGTAAAAATGTATCCATGCTCTAGAGCAGTGGTTCTCATGTGCGGCCACCAGAGGATTTTGCTGCGGCTATCAACATTTTTATAGTAAATTTTTACATTTAAAAAAAAACTGTTTTTGCAAAATAATTTGTAAAATTATTATTATTTTAAAATTGATTGAAAATACTTGACTTAAAGGACCGATTTAATAATAAAACTGTTAAAAATTTTGGTTGAAGTTATACGTTGATCGTGAATCAAGTCAATATAAAGAATTAACAATTGCTTTATTAATTTTATCGATTTTATCTATAACTATATATTGTGAAAGATTATTCAGTGTAATGCACTTTATTAAAAATAAATATCGAAACTATTACTATCACATTTGGTGCGACCACGAGACATTTCCATAGAACCGCTGATGTTTATAGTGCGGCCACAGTGAAATTTCATGTGAAAACCACTGCTATAGAGCACAAAAATTTTGGGAATCCCTGTTCTAAAAGATCAACAAACTTAAGTTAACACGGCTGAAATCGTATACGTATTTAAGCGAACCTTAACATTAAGTAGGCAAAATATTTTTATAGCTGATATCATAGAAGGAAATGAAGATGACAGATTGTTTTATTTTTGCCAATTGCCTAAATGCAAATATCGCATTTTTTATTTAGTATGTCAGTCCAATAGTCTCGTGATTTACTACATCTAGCACGTAGTCGTGTTGGGCACGAAACGTGCACGTACGACCATAAATAGTATACCCGTGGGGATATAACATATCGCAATTTTATGCAGGCTCTAGTCGCGCAATACCCTGTATCACTCGCAAGCTCCAAAAAGATTTGTAGCTTTTGTGTAAAAAAAAGCTTTTGGATACAAATTATTGTCTGCATTGATTTTAGAATAAGCATAAACATTTTAAAGTTAAATATAAAACGACATTATAGTACTTATTTTCAAAGTATATTTTATGATCACGACCGGTTTCGTTGGTAATTCTCACGACGAGCGAAACCGGTCCTGATCATAATGTATATTGAGGAAAAAAGTACTAGTAAATGTGTTTTTATTATTTGAGATATCATGATTTTCCATCAATAAGTGACAGTTAACACCCTAAAAGTGATACATAATATATATTATATATTCAGATAACAAAAATACGTATTTTTCAAACTTGTTTCCACAAAATCTTTTAGGTTCAAGACTGGTTTCGCTCATCGCGATGAATTTCACGCCTTTCCATCAAGAAGTGACAGTTAAAATCTGAAAAGCAACCTTTTTACATTTAAATAATAAAAACACATTTTTTTCTCAATTATTTTCACACTATATTTTATGATCGCGAGCATTAAAATCAGTTGGTAACGCTCGCGATGAGCGAAACCGGTTCTGATCATAAAATATGTTGTAGAAATAAATTGTATTAAAAAATGCATTTTTTTATATAAAATATCATGCCTTCCATCAAGAAGTGACAGTTATCACCTTAAAAATGGTGAAAGGTAACCGTTATGTTTACTCGTTGAAGACGTTATATTGTATAACAAACGTTTTGAAAGAGAAAACAAGTTGATGATAATATTACATTTGATTATCTACTTAACTTTCTTGATTCTTGGCTCAAAACTGTTGCTTCTTTAGTGAACGATGAATACTTTATCAAAAAAAATTATCTGTTTTATAGAAAAATGTCTAGAGACAGCATATTTAAAATAGCATTCAATTTATAAAACGAGTGCATAATTATTTTAGTTAAAAAATAAATTCGACAGTAAATTAAGGACCGTGTAACATTATGTGATGATATTGTAAGATTCCATACAAATAGTGGAATATTTCTTAACACATAACTGGAAAATTTTTCTCCATTTGAAAAACAGTCTACAAAAAATTCCTTTATAATAATTTTCTCTTTGATTTTTCACATAAATTCTTTGTCAATTTATGTCTAAAACGTTGGAAATAATTATATTTCTAACGCAAAATCGGTTAAGTGATAAATATATGTTATAAATTTTCGTTATGCATTCACGACTCGCTATTAAAAAAATATTTGACAAAACAATGGTTGGATTTATATCTACAAAAATAGATTACAAAATTGCAGTGTTAAATTAATTTAAAAAATCTAACTAAATTTCTTCACATTTTCATTTAACTAAATTTCGTTATATTCCACCCATTTGCACATACTCACAAAAGAAACGAATTATTCACACATTAATTGTTTAATTACTGTTTTTTTTTAATCACAAAAAATTGGAAAGCAAAGTTAGCAGGTTTAAAAGACTTAATATTCGATATTTTTTCTTTATAACACTGTAAAAAAATTTGTTAAGTATTTTATTTCTACAAAGTTTATACGGCATTTATATAGTTGATAGCTATTTCGACTAACGCCCTCATCATAATAAAATAGAAGATGTTTTGTGTACATTTTCTACATTGCTATATTTTGAGTAAGTAAATGTACGTTCAAATATAGTTCTGATGATGGAGTAAGTCAAAATAGCTTTCAACTATAAACCTTATAAAATTTGTAGAACTAAAATACATTTCTATTTTTTCATAGTATGAAAAAAGAATAAATTTTCATTTATAATATTCTGATTTAAAAACCATATCGTGAATAAATTGCCAAATTTAATTTTCAGCAACAAAATATTCGCTTTTTATTCAATAAAAGAGATATTTTTAGCTTTCTGAATGTCTGATACGTGAAATCGTATTCGTATGTCAACGCATCGCAAAGTGATTTGTGGCAACCCTTTTAGGGGCGAGTTCTTTGCTACGCGTTTCACTGGGCGTCGTTCCTTGCGCTGGCGTCGACTGCTGTATCCACGGCAACGCGCCGTCGTTATGACGCGTGACCGGGCAATATATGGAACCAGAGCTCCTTAAACTACTGGAATTATGTTTCATATGATTTAAAACCCCACGTTTCAATTAAATATTGGACACGTGTTTCAGAAAACATGTTCCAGATTTTTAGCCATCAGTGAAGTACAATGGAAATAAAAGGTCAAATGTTTTACGCTTTATGACACCGTGCATGTAAACCAAAAGAATTTTCATCTTTTCTATAACGAAACATTTTTTAATAGTGTTAAGTAAATGTTAAGCTAATTTGATTCATGCGTTAAATCACTTAAAGGCTTTTTTCATTTCAATTTTCTTGCAAATATGTATCAGAACTTTTTTAATTTTAGTGTGAAAAACAATCAGGGAAAATTGCTTGTATAATACGATTGAGATACGATGTGAATATTTATTTAAAATTGTACATTGAATGTAACTTGATAGAAAAATATTTTTATAAAGTAAAAATTATAAATTATAGCTCTACTAATTCGTGTGTATCGTTAATTTTACATACACTTACTTGGTCGACTTCTTAGCTATCCTTTTTTTGTCTCGTTGTTTATTTTTTTTATTTTCAATATTTAGTTAATAAATATTTTGATATTGAAAAAGCAACATATTTATAATTTTTATATTTTTGTTACGTGTATGCATCAAATAAATAAATAAAAAGGTATTTGTTTACAGATTTTTGATGTTGAACCTTTCCGTCCTGTGATGTATAATAAATATACATAGCTTCTAACAATATTTTTTCATATAAATATAGTAAATACTAAGCTTAGATTTTAATTATTCCTTCTTTATACAATTACGCATCGAATGAAATGTTAAAAAAGTAAAAAAAAAAAAAAAAATACCCGGTTCGGGTACATGATAGATAATTTGTCTAAATTCTTGTATTTTCAGACAATAAAATCAAATTCATTAACATTAATCGGCGTCACTTGAATAAATTTGATTGATATTTGTATATATATAAATATATTTTAGTCGGAGTCATTTTTTTGGTCAACGTCGGAGTCAAAGTCATTTTTTTTTAACAACTTAACAGCCTGGTTATATTCTTTCCTATCCATCATATATTTATCTTCTATATTACTTATATCTGTGTGACCATGTTACAGACCACGTTTTTTTGTACACAGTTTTTATCGTCGCCACAGTTTATGAATTGCTGTAAAATATTTTTCGAGATATATTACTTTTTGGCTTGTTAATTATAATAAGGAATAAATATTCCTATGAGGACAACATTATTATATCAAGAGATATAATATGTATGCCATCAGTAATTTATCGTATTTCACAAATAAATAGGCAACACGAGAATTTCATAAATTATTCATATTTTCGATCATAAATCAACCGAGTCTATTTTATTATTGACTGAATATACAGAAATAACAGATTTTGTCGTAAGTTCCATATTGTTTTTCAATTATCCATATTAAATCCAAATAAAGCATATATCCATATTAAATATTACTTATGATGTATAGTAGATTCTGTTCAATACGCATGTACATTTAGAATTGTTGAAACTTTGTATGATTCCAAATTTTTTGTCACTTACGACCCGGGTTTCGCTTTTTGGCATTTTATTCAGTTCTTTTACATCCATGTGATACCTGATAATACCTTAAAGCGAAACCCGTATTATTAGTGACAAGGCATGTTCAATCGTATAAAATTTCAACAATTCAAATTTGAGACTGAAATTCCATCAAGCACCTGCGGTGGATATCATAAAGTTTCATTCATTGTATTGACTCTTAATCAATGTTCTGTCAAGTGACAAATCCTAACTAATTATATTGATCAAATTGGCTTTTAATTGACAGAGCTCCATTAATGCACGATAAAAAAAATAGCAATCTATTTACTAGTACTAAAATTGTTAAGCTTAAATACATTGTTAATTTTTACCGTGCCTAACTAATTAAATATGTTAAAATATTAATTACAATTAAAACCATTACTTTCCTTCCTTCCTACGTTTTTCGTTTTTGTTATCAATAACATGATTTCCTTCTGTATAAACCTATTTCATCATCATTATTTTGTTATTCTTCTCAAACCTCTTGTTATAGAAGTAACTATGTTTTTTTTTGATTCTTCAAATAAACGATAACATCTTCGTAAATTAAACATATTTTAATCAAAAAGTATTCCAAGTGTACATCTTATAAAATCTGTATAGATAAACGTGACTTCTGTCTATATATTACAAACTATCTCTTCGGTAGTCGATATATATTTCTCGTAAATTGTCTTAAAATATAATATACGTGTAAATTATTAACTTTTGATTAATGTCAGTTCAGGTGTATTAAAATATTTCAAAGATGCTGAAAGGTGAAGCAATAAAAAAAATGGAAGCGTAAAGAACATGAACGATTCAAATTGAATATTAAAATCATCAATCACATTCAGTCGACATCGAAAATTAAATAATGCTTAGATAAAATTTTCAGAGTTTGAAGGATTTCTCCATAAGTAAATCTGAACAAATCTCAACAAGTTCAGGGCGTATGATTTTTGTAATTTAAAAATATTTGGCATACTGATAATAATTTGCTTTTTTAAATTTTTTTATAAAAGCACAATATTTTTTTATAAAAGCACAATATTTTTTTGCTATCTCCAAGACTGTGGACTTGGTGACCCCGACATTGACCAGGAGCAAGACTCCGAATAAAAAGAGTTTATTTTTGTCAGATTTGTCTTTCCTATTTTTTGTGTGCATTAAATGAAAGATCAACCAAACAATCCAACAAATTGTTCATTGAGATAATCGTCAAAAACGACTCCACAGCCTTTGTTTTTCGAACAAACATTGCTATATTATCGTAAATATTAGTTAGAAAAAATCCAACCAATAAATTAACGTAATAGTCTCGTATGAAATGTTCATTATAACAACATCATAATTCCAGTAGTGGTTTAGGTTAATGGCGTCTGTAATCGTTAAATTTATATTTGAGGGCATATCCACCCATAAAATATTCACCACTAAATAGCACTAACGACATCTGTTTCATTATTACAAACAACTAAAAGCAAATTATTATTAAAGACAAAACATAAAAAACTAAATGGTGTAATGCTCCACAAATATTTACGAATGTTTTACAGCTATGAATTCGGGACATCGAATTAAACATTCAAATGTTGCTGTTGACTTATTCAACAAACGGCACTTCCCAAAATGGGCGATACGATAAAAAGGGGAAATTTAATGCTCGATAATCTTGATGTCGCTTTGAATATAGATGCGTGTTTATATAAATATATTTAAAATCTTAATCGAAAAAAAGAGCAGTCCACATATTATACTTGTAATTTCGTCAGCTAAATAACAAGCTAAAAATAAATAGGGGTATCTCCAAATGAGACAAAATTTAAAATCTTTGTATAACCAAAATTTTCTGCTAACAAATTATTTATTTAACAATGAAATCTAAAGTGTCCATTGTTGATACGGCTGATTACAGTGAGCTCTTCAGATTTCGTTGTATTTTTCTAATAGTCATTGCCAATACAAAGTACTCGCTGCGGAGCTGAGCAATTCACACTGGAGACGGTCCACAAAGACGCTTTATGAATTCATGTGTGATTATACCTCACAATTAACTATACCCGTACAGACACAAATATACACACATATAAATACGATACAAAAAGAGATAGTGTTAATAGATAACGCTACAAAATATCAAAATGTTTAATGTCAAAACTTTTGCTTACTAGCTAATTTTTGTGTTTGAAAATAGTTTAAAGTCCTTATCAATGTTATGTTTATTATAATTTGTATATTGAACACAAACACTACTGAACTATCTTTAAAATATTAGTCATCAGAATATTGTTAAGTCGACTCAGCAGGAAACGGGTTAGAATACGTAAAAAATGACATAACTTTTCAAAATTGTTTTATGTCAAATGTTGGGTTTTTAAGAAAGAAAATTCATTAAGAATGTTATATACAGTGAATACAGCATGTATCATTAGTAAAATTTCCCAATTTACTTACAGTTTACCAGTTGGTAACTAAAATCCGATATATCGATTTTTACAACTCTAGCATAAAGTGCTGGGACCATCTAATCGGTTGCAACATTATACAAAAGTATCCGATACACCTTCAATAGCCAGTTGTGCTTTGTTTCGTGTTTTTACAAATAAAAAGGTTTCAAATAATAGAATCACTTTAGGTTATTTATTTTTATGCAAAAATCACGGCAATTGCTGCAGAAAAGCTACTAAAAGAACTGTAGTTCAAAAAACAATTTATTACACGAGGAGTTGTTTGAAATGAAAAAGGTAGTTATTTTAAATGTCGAATGCAAAGTTTATTTTTTGAATTGGGTTAAATTCTTAGAACTTTACTATCACACCGTAAAAAACAGCAATGTAGTTTGTTTCTTCAAATTTATAAGGTATTTAATTGACAGTTATTTAGGCTTCTGATGAAGGTGTAAGTCAAAATAGTTGTCTTATGAATTTTGAAGAACCTAAATAAATTGCTGTTTTTTCACCGTGTGAGAATATACCCATTGACTTTATAAATATGCATTACTTTAACTTATTTAAGTGTTTTAGTAACATTAACAATCTTAACAACAAAATATCTTCCCTAAGTTCACAGCCGTTACCATGAAAGATTTGGACATTAAACACATATTCGTATAGCGAGCATAGTCATAGTTTGTGAACTGAACACACATTCGGATAACGAGCTATTTTTTTTTAAATCCATATATATATCTGTAAAACTCGCTTGATCGGTTAACAAATAATTCGGATAACGAACATAGTCATAGTTCGTTTTCCGAAAACATATTCGGATAACGAATTAAAACGACTTTTTCAAATCACTTATTTTACAATATTTGTGGTAAATCGATGATCGGTTCACAATTGAACAATTGGTTCGATGAACAATTCGAATAGCGAACATAATCTTGAAACAGATTATTTTCGTAAACCGATCAACCACTGCACTCACTAGCAAAAATAAGATAAATTGTAAAAAAGTTCAATCATATAATTATCATTAAATGTTTTTATGAAAGAGAATGCATTAAATAATTATTAATGTCAATAACTAATGATATCGACTGCAGGTGCTTGATGGAAATTCAATATCAAATTTTAATTATTACAACTTTGTACGATTCCACATGTTGTGTCTCTAACGACCCGGGTTTTGCCTTTCGGCATCTTCAGGCGTTCTATCACACGAATGCAACAGAACTGAAGTCACTTCCAAAGTTGAAACAATTCAAATCTAAGTAAAACTAAGTTGGAATGTTAAAGGATTTTTTGTTTAGACAACTTTAATTTGAACATAACAAGAATATATTCGGGCCCCGCACTATTTTCAGACTAATATAGTGCTAATGTAAAGTTCGTAGACACTTTCAAGTAATATTATATAATACACACTTCTACACAGACAGATCAAGATTACAAAAGGTGAGCTTATTTCACAAGCTTTGATATGTAATAAAGATGATACGAATGTGACGTAACTAAGGTGCTTTGAAGAGCTTTCACGGGGCGCGGGTGCTTTTGCGACTGATTACTACTTGCCTCCTTACGCAGACGTTATTATGCTTTACATAAACATCGCATCTCAGTGAAAACACAGTGGAACAGATAACAGTTGCGTACAAAGGCAATCAGATTCGGTAGTGATGACACTGGGAAATATCTGATGCTAAAACGTCCACGTAGGGCGACAGATACAGAAATCGGCTAAATACGGGTAGCTTTGATAGATTAGAACAAGCTTTTTAGGAGTACAATATTTATTTAAATCTGTCTGTATGAAAATCGACGTCTGCGTGTGTGTGTGTTTGTCCTTTATGTATTACTACACCATACATCTGATTGATGTGAAACTTAATAAATTTATTGAGTAAGCTCATGCAAGGATTTTGGCATACCCAAATAACCGAATTTTTATCTAATCTTCTTCTATTGATAAACATAAAAAAACAATTTAAATGTGTGTGTTTGTCCTTTATGCATTACTACTCCATTCGTCCGATCGATATGAAACTTTAAAGAGATATTGAGTACACTTTCATAAATGCTTACAGCTTACCACTTCCTCAATTAACAGTAAATAAATAGAATTTTAAACGACATTATTAACAATTATTTTTTTGTGATCACAACGAGTTTCCTTGAATTTCCTTACTCTAAAATCGCAGCAACGCGCGACGGGTCAGCTAGTTATTGTATAAAAAATTATTTTTTTGTAATACTAAAAAATAAGATCTTATTTGGATTGTCAAAATCAGAGTTATGGAGTTGGAATCCAGGTCATGTAGTCACGGTGTTTTGTCAGAAGTCGGAGTCGTGAGCAATGAGCGACTCCGGAATTATATAGTTCTGATATAGTGGCAAAAAACGAAAGTGATAAAAGTGGAAGTGTGTCAAGTTTCAGCAGTTCAAAATAATTGTCGTAAATTATTATGTTGATATTAAACCAAAGCTGTGAAGTCGAAACATGCTGTTATGGCGGGAGTTCGAGTCAAAGTCGTGAAAAACAATCAACTCCGACTACTTTTTCGATTAGGCGATTATGAAAAATATATCAATCAACAATTTAGCCGATTGGTTGGTTTATCTTTAATTTAATGCACATAAGTAGGAAATATAAGAAAAAAACCTGACAAAATTAAACTTTTTTTATTCGGAGTCATGTTCTTTTTAACGACTCTACAGCCCTGGTTAAAACTGTGAAAAATTTTATATTTTTCACCACCCACGACCAGAGTTTTTCCTTTCGGAATTTTCATGTATTATTTCACTCAGTCAACAAACAGTTTGCACCGTTTATTTAAAGAAAAAATCACAAAAATATGAATCCTCCCACTAGCAGCAAAAAATATAATATATTTGAAATAATATTCATACCCTTTGACTTAAATTTGAAAAATTATATGTTTACGGTGAGTGAAATTCGAGGAAGGTTTAACCATGGCGGTTTTCCTCGTACTATTTTGATAATTAACAACTCATTCACAAACAATTAATAACAAAATTGTTTGCGTATGTTTTGAAACTTGCTTTTCTCTTGTGTGGAATATTTTGTAACGAGAAAAGTTTGTTACGGCAAAAGTGCACCTGACACGTCTTACATAAATACGCAGTCGATTACGTTACTTACGTTTCGATTTCCAACAAAAAATTAATAGACATATAAATAAAATATAACTTTAACTTTTACTAGCGTCATCTTAATACATTGTTAAATTTAAATTAAAAAATAATAATCGCCCGGGTTTCGCCTTTCGGAATCTTCAGGAATTCTATAACACGAATGCAACAGAGCTGACGCACAATAAATAGTTAGCGTGGTCTATACACCAAAGCTATTAATTGAAGGAAAACACAGATGCCATGGCAAGAACTAAATGAACTAAAATAATATAAATTTAATAATATTGGTCTAATAATAGTTAACACAATTACCTGTGAAAAGTTTCATTAAAATTAAATTGTTTTTTTTCTTGTTAAGAAATATTTACAAACTTCTTTCAATTTGGCAAGTAACGATCAAACGTTTAGTGATGCAATATAAGAACTTACTTCATGAGATTGTCGATTCATTGAACTGATCTCACGTAAAGGATACAACAAGGGGGAGTAGGGAAGATTGAGTTGGTCATTAAGAATGATGAAATATGTGGAATCGTACAAAGCTTAACGATTCATATTTGATATTGAAAATCCATCAAGCACCTTTAGCGTACATCATAAAATGACGTCTAAAATATTTTATAAAATAATATACAAAAATATTTTACTCGGAAAATTTTGTATCAAAATAATCCATTTTTATCAAGAAATTTTGTACTAATTTTATGCTTATTTTACCTTTGTGAACGTTTCGTTGACTTAACAAAAATATTTTCTCATTAAAAATGTTTTTGAAATATAGATTTTGACAAAATATTTGAGGAAAACGTTATTAAATCATACCATTTATTATTTTAACGTTCCGGCTAATTATGAATCTCTACTACAACATCTGAAAACATCGTTATAGCTTATTGAAAATTTCAATTATTGCTTAGCCATGATTTAAATTTCTAGTCTAGACGTTAGCTTTCTGTAAGAAGATTGTTAGGTTATTGACGAAACAAATGTATGACATATGTAATACTCTCGTATAGTTGTTGTTTGAATACACCAACGAAAATCATTGAAAATCTACAATCAAAAAAATGAAAGAATAATGTATGAAAAACAAAAGATATTTCGAACAAATGAAATTGACTTGATAAAAGAATATTGAATTAAAATTTTAAAATGTTCAATCCACTATATTCTACGTATATTTGTTTTTCTTATCGGTTTTATTTGTTTAAATTTAAATTGCTTTCAGGTATCCAAATTTTTTAACATTCACATTAAATATAATTAAATATTGACGTGCAAAAATGCTTTCTAAGGATAACTTACCATTGATAAAACGCCGCCAGCAAAGAATTTATTTTGTAATTAGAACTGTGTAAATCATAATTTTGAAACTTCACAAAAGAGCTTATAAATATTAAGTTCATAGAAATTTGTACAACGCTTGAAAGGATAAAGGATTTCGAGGAAATCTGTAAATTTTAATCACTGATTCTTGTGAAACCGACTTATTCCTTCACCGAAAAAGAACCCTTTTCCCATCGCTATCTCGTAAGTCTACATTAAATGTTAAAAAAATATCTAAGTATTTATTATTTTACTATCAAAAAAAGTGACCAATTCAAGATATTTTACTTTACCTAATTGACCCATCATGTGAAACACGAAGGGAATATGTAATGGCACTTATTATGTATTCTTAAATATACCAAATATCAAATAAGTTACCAAAGTGCGTTGTGATAAGTAAATACAATCTTTTTGTCATATTGCCGACGGTCTATAAGCTCTTTGAGCTTTCGTTATATTTGATAGAATTCAAAATACACCCAATCTTTTTTACGTGATGCATTAGTTCCAGAAAGTATAGCGTACAAAAAAAAAACCACTTGAATAAAACTTATTGCATATTATTTGAAAAATTAGTTCAAAAACCTAAATATTACTTAAAAATATGAAAATTTGTATTCATTCATAGGAGTTACTTGCTGTTGTCACTGTCAGTTTGAATATTTAAACGATTTTTAGAACCAACGTATTGAATTTTCCTCGGAACCATTTGATGAAATGCTATTTTTAATATACTCTTAATCTGAGTCAATAATTTAATTAATATTATTCACTGATTCTTCTGTGAAATGGAAATCGCGTAAAAAACGAATAAATCGCGTAAAAGAAAGTAACCTTACCCTCCAAAAAATTGCGTAAAAATGAGCTGTGTGTAATGTATTTTTTGTTATATTTTTAACATCAATTAATAAATAAAATTGGTGCCTAGTGATAACCATTAACTTTTTTAAAATACCTCATTTCTTTTACTGCGATGAAGGCAAACATTATATTTAAAAAATCTCTTACCCATATAATTATTAATTAAGGGTCATAATAAAGGGGTTGTTTCAAATCGAAAGTAGTTTTCACGACCATTTACATTATTTATTATGTGCATTTATGTTTGCATTTGTATAAATCGACATATAGATATGTGTAGTACAGTGGAACCTCGATCAACCGTTCTCGCATAATACGTTTTCCCGGATAAACGCTTATTTTTTATAGTCCCGTCAAACTCCCATAAGAACAATGTTAAATAATCTCGCATTGACCGTTTCCCGATTCCCCGATTTCCTCGATAAACCGTCTAAATATTTTGGTCCCGTCACAAATATTATCCCGATTGACTGTTTTTATTGCACATTTCTCCGTATCTCGGCAAGCAAGTTTGACACAGCCGAGTGCAGGTGTTATGTCTAGATACGTTGGAATGCGCTTTACATGTAAAACGTAACGCATTGGACGCATGTGCTGTTTTTTGGGTTGGAATCCACCACACGCGTATTATTGTTTACGATGCAAATGTAGAGTTGTTTAAAATTCATGGTAATATTGATTCCTGTACATACAAACTTTTAGTCACAAGTTTAGTAACAAGTCTTCGTTCCGATTAAAGTGCCAAATAACAAAGAAGCAAACGAACATAAAGGACTTTTTTAAAAAATAAATTTTATATACAGTATGTACAAGTAAGTAATACATACATATTTTTTATGATTTTACTTGTTTATTATTATTTAAAGCTTTCCCGCATTAACCGTTTCCCGCAATTACCGTTATTTTTTCAGGGTCCCTTGGAAAACCTAAAATCGAGGTTTCACTGTATATGGAAAAGTAAAGAAGTTTATTTTTAAAGCTGCATATACTGCACTGGCTTTCCTGTAGAATGCTCATTTCTGTAGCGAATAAATATTTCTGTCGACTTTCTACGATCAAACACAATTATACTAAACAATTGCGTGATATATTATAGCACGTATGCTCAATCAAACCATTTTAAAATTAAAATTATCTGTTAGTTGAAAATAATTTTAATGCTTTATTTTGTTTTCTTATAAAATACTAAAAATATCTTGCACACTTTTTTACAGTTAACATGAATACAATTTATTGTAGAAACTACAAAACTAAACTATTAAAAATTTGATTTTATTATTTCAAAGGTTTTTTAGTATTATTTCCACATTACATTTTATGATCATATGCTCATCATGAACATTAACATCAAATATATTGTAAAAATATTATAGCACAAAAAAATATGTTTTTATTATTATTTATATCATGTTATTCCTTCAAGTCATTAGCTAATACCTTCAAAAGATCCTACCTTGCCAGATAGCGGCTTAATTTTTACAAACCGAAAAAATCTGATCTAATTACAAGCTCGAATCTTTGAATTCTACTCTACACGCACAGTACTTAGCAATTTCGTACAAATCTCCTTTGGCGATGATATAAAACCAACTCACAGCTTGAAATGCCTGATAAGCTTAGCTTTATAATGCTTACTCAAAGCAGAGTTTATTGCGTCGAAATGAAAATATGAAATATATTAAATCGTCTATTTACTAGAAGCCATAAAGTTACTTGGAAAATGATGATGTTATTACAAGAATAATCTGTCGGAATATAGCTTATAAACAGTTGATGAGATTTTCGTCTTAATGATTGTTGTCGAAAAAACATTCATTAGTGACAAAATATTATGTAAAAAGATTTTGAAAGAAAAGAAATCTTGATAAAACAAAAGATTGACAAATTTGTATTTGCTATAATTTATATTTTCTGAGAAAACTATATAATTAACGAGGGCGTATATTTTAAAATAATACTACAATAAATCATTTTTAATGCGTAAACTGTCACTTTTTTGATGGAAAGGCATGATATTTTTGATAATAAAACACACAATTTTAAGTAGTTATTTCTATAATTTCAAACTAAGTTTTATTATTCAAAATACAGTATATTTCAGGAGTTTTCATTTTTTTTCGGTTTCCGGCGCCCTTAAAATATTAGAACTTTTTTGCGGCACCCCAAGTCAAAATATTGTATATCTCATGGTAAGCCTTATGTCACTAATAGTTTTTCTTCATTTCTAATTCAGAAATTTATTGATTTATCTATATCTCCAAAATCTCCTGGTTTTTTTGTGAAATTGAAAAACTTACCCTTTGAATAGTGATCACACACTTAATAGCGAAAAATTAATGGCAAATACTATTTTTTTGCAACAATTTAAAATATACAATTTCAACTGTCTTCGTTATATCTAAATTAAAATTGAAAAGATTTCAGAGTCTTAGTTTCAATTGGAGGTATTGGCTAAAAACATTCAATAAGGCCACGACACACAGTCGAAGTGCACATTTGATGTGATCAGATTAGTTTAAAATAAATTCAACTCGTTTTTTAAAGTCACAAGCAATTTATGATGGGATGAGGGATGAATGGGGTTGTAGATCGCTACACATCTTCTCAAATCTCTGAATAAAACTGGATATGTTGACGATCATTTCCTGTTCAATGTTAATTTTCGATGTTTACTTTTTATTACCGCAACCGCTAAAAAAAGGAAAATTTCCACCGCGCCCCCATAGAACAGCCACGACACCAAGAAGTACATGAATTCCATCATGTACTCATAGTCGATATCTTAAGTTATATCGATTTAATGACTTAAAGCTATAACTTGTATGGTTTGGTGTTGTAACAGATCCTGTAACAAACGACGTATATATCGATGCACATATGCCTTCACAAATACATTCAAAGCTAATATGATTTTATTAGAAATTACTGTCGCCTTAGTGCTTTGCGATAGTAATGTGAAAAGGTACCTTCAATCTACGCTGGTGGTTCAAGATCAAAGGAAATTGGGTTACGGAAACCCCGGTGTGAGTGCGCATAGCGTATAGTACGTCACTATGTACATCGTGCCCTAGAAACTATGCGGCGACCCTACAGGCTATGCGAATAAATGGACAATCTTTTTTATAATGTGGGGTCGCACTAGACATAACTCTGAAACTATTTCACAAAACATGGGGCAATATGTATGGTAATTTTCAACTGAGTTTTTGAGAGCTTATTGTACCAAGTTTATAAAAGCTCACTACACTGTTAAGCTTTCATAAGGTATCAGACCATTTTAATAGTTTTGACTATCTATTACAAAAAAGGTTGTGTATAGATTATGGAAAATTGCTTTGGGATAAAAATTAACAAGATTTAACTTACTTCGGGAATCTCCAAAAATAAAAGCACAGCTCTATGAGTCTAACATGCCCCGTTGACATAATCTACGATTTAAATGATGTGATGTGATGTCAGTACACATAAATAAAATAACAAATCTTATTCATTACTATTAATTTTAGGGAAAAAATGCCTTTCACTTCTAAATTACAGATAATTCATTAATATCAATCATATTAATATAAAAAAATTGAAATTGAATAATACCCATTGTGTTTTCAAATACGTTTTATCGATTCATTGTATTTTATTGTACATTGCTGTTCAACTGCGTCTTAAAAGAGAATATTTTATCGATTCAGCAAGCACTATCAACAATTAATTGACTTATTTTTTCTTGGTATAACTCCATTATAAAAAGAAAATAAAAAATATTTGAAACAACAAACAAACATTTGATGCAAAATGATGTAAAGCAAAAACGATGGAAAACGACAAAAACAATAATGATTTCGTTTTTAGCAATGTCACTTTTAAGGAGTTAACTGTCACTTCTTGATGGAAAGGCATGATATTTTGAATAATAAAAACATATTTTCTAAGTACTTATTTCCACAATATATTTTTTGATCAGGACCAGTTTCACTCATCGCGAGCATTACCAACTGATAATTCTCGTCAGTCAGTAGCATATTATAAAGAAATAAGCACTAAACATGTGTTTTTATTATTTAGAATATCATTGCTTTCCATCAAGAAGTGACAGTTAACATTTCAAAAGTGAACTAATCATTATATGAAAAAAATAGTTAAGAACATCTTGTTGTAAAACATTCACGAATATATACTATTTTGTTTTGACTACACAGGTATTTTTTACATTTTATCGCACCAAAATCGTATATATGCTCATCAATATCTATTTGCCTAAGTTTGTTACAAAATGCTCAATATACAAAATGGCTAGAGGCCTTTAGGATTTTGAGGGCTTAGATTTCAACCTTTTTAGCATAAAGGTAAATCTAGCCTTGCCCGAATGTCTGAGAAAAAGAATTATTAAAGCTCTAAAACTTTTTGGTCGCACTGCATTAAAAATATATGAATATGAAAAGAAGCCGTACCTTTTTATTCATATTTTTAGAATTCCAATAACTTTGGTTTATCTGAACACATTATGAAAACCTTTGTTGATAATTTAATTTATGACTGAACGAAATCGTGCTTATAAACACCTCATATTCACAGCTCATATCATTGGTGTCCAAAATTGAAAAGATATGTTTATTTATTGACAATAGCTGAAAGTACGTTTAATTCAATTGTGACTGTCTAAGAAACGAAACTGTATACAATTAAACCAAATTGAGTTTATAATATCAATTTAAGATGTTTGACGGAATTTCAATATCAAATTTGAATTGTTATAACTTTGTGCAATTCCACATGTTTTGTCACTAATGACCCAAGATTCGCCTTTCGACATCTAAAGCCTTTTTATCACTCGCATTTTATATGCAACAGAAACTGACATAATTTATTAATTAAAATAAACAGTTAGCATCGTCTATATACCAAAGTTATTAATTACGGGAAAACACCTACCCCAAGGCAAGAAGTAAATTGCAGCTAAAATAAATTTAATTCTACTAAACCAATAATAATTAACACGATTGCCTGTGACAACTTCCATTAAGAATCTTGTGAATGATTAATTCTTGAAAGGGTTTTCCAACAAATAATAATCAACTAATATTAAAATAAAAATGGGTTTTTTTATTTGAATTTGAATTGTTAAAACTTTGTTCGATTCCACATTTTTTGTTACTAGCAACACGGTTTTTGCCTATCGAAATATCCAGGAAAAGAATATCAAAATAATTCAATAGAAATGATATGAGTAGCGTAAATGTATGTGTATTTCCTTTGTAATTAATTCCTCTTGTATATAAACAATGCAAACTGTATATTTTATATCAGTTGTGTTGCATCCGTGTAATAGAAAGTTTGAAGATGTTAAAACACGACATTTGTGTCGATCATGACAAAACATGTGGAATCGTACAAAGTTTCAGTATTTAAAATTTTTCTGATGGATATTGTTAAACGTATTTTTCTTCAGAACGTCTTTAAGGAATGCAATCTCTAAAAATTGTTTTATAGTGATTTGGGAACGGATCAGATAGATCAGGTCTCTTATTAGTTATTAATAGTAAATTAATATACCGAACAACCATTTATACTTGAAATTATTAACAAAACCTTAAATTTTCATAAATTTTCTTCCCACCGCCGAAATTCCAATGTTTTGGATAACCGGCGGTTAGGTTACATTGGATAAACTCTACGGAATTTATGGGCGATAACAGATTGTGGAAGGAAGCATATCTCAGAGTGATTTGTGGAATTCTAATATGATCGACAAAAATACAGGCAGAATTAACTGGGTAATTTTGTAATCGAAAAGAAAAGGTATTTGAATAATAATAAATTAATGCAACGCCACTGAATAATTGAAATCATATTTTTCTCGATGAAATTCAGTCTTCTCGTTAAATTTTGAAATAGTTATTTACAGTGTGAAATTAACCCAGTAACAAGACATTGAATACGTTACGAACAATGGAATATAAAATTTTGAATACCGCAAGCTTTATCATAATTATAGAAAACCCTCAACTATTCTATAGTGCATTTTTGCTCCATGATTAATCCCAGAGAGCTTTTTGCGTTTTGAGCTTTCATCTAGAGTTTCAGCGATGTACGTTCTGAATAAACTTAACGAGGAACGGGTGAATGTTAGCGGGGTATAATAATATCACTACGTTTCAGCACAGGCTATGAAACAGTATCTTTTAAAGAAAACCGTAAGAGGCTTAGTGATGCAAGCAGCACAGCGTGTTGTTGAGCTTTCACGAAATACCAGCAGGTGGTTATACATTTTGTAAGCTGCGAATATAGATTAAATTTAAGCCAGTTATAGTTTTGACGGATTCGACGTTTTCTTTATGGAAGTAAATTTTACTATGCAATTTAATATAACTATAATTAAAGTATTGTGTTAATCACTTTAAATATATTAACTGCCACTTTTTGATAGAATGGCATGATATTTTAAATAATAAAAACACATTTTTAGTACTTGTTTCCACAATATATTTTTTTGATCGAGATCAACTGATGCGATGAGAGAAACCGGTCCTGATCAAAAAAATATATTGTGTCAATAATTACTAATAAATGTGTTTTTATTATTTAAAATATTGTTTTGCTGATTGCAAAACGTGTAACGCCTTTTTCTGTTAGTAAATATATGACGTATGTCTGAAGATGCCTCAGAAAGAAACGAAACATATGTCACAATTAGTAACACAATACGGAGATTAATCAAAGTTATTTTTTTTTCTTTTATAAAGCCAGTTTTTTAGTCGTGGCATTATCCAGTTTTCAAAAGTTGCCGTGTATAACAGCTCAATCGATCAAATAATGGATTCGTTTTTGAAGACATGTAATAAATAAAAACCAAAATAAGTGGTCGTTTTTTGATTTTAAATATATTTTCGATCGTGATGAAGGTGAAATATACATGTAAAATATTGATAATGCAAATTGGTGTATTAATATACAAAAAAAAGTTAATTTTTTTAATACTATTCGAATCAACATACAATTTTTAATATTTCTATTATTAGGCCATAATTTTCAAATTTGGAAGTATGCAAGTAAGGATCATAAAACGAAAAAATCATTGTTTTTCATGTCACTTAAATATGGATTCTTCAAACAGTTTAACCTGTTCTCTGCTGAGCCGTTTAAAAGATATTTGAGTACAAAACACTTGAATATTTGTAGTAGAGCTTTTTTTCAACATACTTATTGAAATTATCAGGGCAAATCAGGCTTAATTCAAACACGAAAATTAGCTTTTATGTAAAACATAATTTAGGATATAGACTGAAGGTGCTTGATGGAACTTCAATTCAAGAAAATTGAAATGAAAATTATTATAGGCAATTGTGTTAATTATTATTAGATTAATATTATTAAATTTGTTTTAGCTGCCATTTATTTCTTGCCTTAGGGTCTGTGTTTTTCTGTAATTGATAGCTTTGGTTTATTGTGCGTTCTGTTGCATCCGTGTGCAGTTCTGTTGAATACGTGTGATAGAATGTCTGAAGATGCTGAAAGGCGAAACCCGGGTCGTAAGCGACAAGACATGCGGAATCGTTCAAAGTTGTAACAATTCAAATTTTTATGTTAAAGTTTTGACGTGATGAAATTAAAAATAAATATACAAATAAATTCATAAATTATATATTTGATAGCTATTTCGGCTGCATTCTTATCAAAAATATATTAAAACTAAAGTAAATGCTGATATATTCAGTCAATGAAAGTTTTGACACAAATACACACGCAGATATATGAATATTATCTGTAAATACATCCATTAGTGTATATATAGAAAAGGGATAAAAAAAGCTCAACAGCGTTGACGACTTATTCAGGATTGAAATGGAACAAACAATTGTGATTGCATTTACTATAATTATAAATTCTTTCAAATGTTACTTGCTGTCTTTAAAATATATACAACAAGTGATTTTCGAAGAAAGTTTTGATCGACATGTTGATGTAATTAAAAAATATTATTATTTATCGCTTCGACTTTAATTAGGCAATCATAATCAACGAGAAAATTTTACAACATCAGGCGGGTCATATTTCGACAGATTTTAATGATGGCCGAAATCGATGAAATATTGCATGAAATAAAAATAACATATTTATTTTCATCATACGCAAAGAAAATGTAATAATAAAAATTAACAGCTTGAATATAAACGCGATCCTCTTTTTAATCGTTAATTGTTTTTTTTACATTGATTATTATTGCTTTAACATGACTTATAAAAGAAAAAAGTAAATTGGTTTATGTGTATAATGATGCATATTTATTAATTCAAAAATAAGTAACTTAAAGCCAACGACCATACCACGTTGTAAGCACCGGCTCTCGTCCGATCACCGAAGTTAAGCAACATTGGGCGCGGATAGTGCTTGGATGGGTGACCGCTCGGGAACACCGAGTGCCGTGTTCTCTTGGCTATGGGAAGGAAAACCCAGACAGAAAACCGAACACCAACCCGCCTGGGCAGCGTGGTGTTGCTATGTCCAAACCCCCCCTGAAAAAAAAAAAGCAGGGGGAGGCCTTCATCCAGCAGTGGATCGACCCCGGCTGATGATGATGATGATGATGATGAAGTAACTTAAAAATAAATAAGCGATAAAAATGTATAAAGCAATATTTATATTTTATAATCGTAAGACATGCGCTGCGCTTATGACAACTATCTGAAACTATTACGTATTAATCTTGTAAAACTTATAAGCTAATTTTCTCAATGGAAAGGCCTGATATTTTAAATACTGATTGATAACCAGTTCATAGTTCTCGCGATGAGAGAAACCGGTCCATATCATAAAATATAATGCTGAAATAAGTACCATAAAATGTGTTTTTATTATTTAAAATATAACGATCAGCTGTTTAAACAATGACCATTAGTGTATTTTATTTTTAATTCTATTAAACAACTTTTTTTAGTAACATTGTGTTCAAAAGATTCAGATTTATTTTTTGAAACATCTTTTTGTGCGTTAACTGATAAATGTATTTTTGTAACATATGTACCAATTTCGTGGGAAGAGTTAAGCCGCACGTGTCCAGTTCGTGTGAGCATTGTGGCTACTAAATAAACGATGCGATATTGTCCTGTAAAATGCGTCAAGATTTATTGTTTGCAATATTTCATTCGGTGAGAGTAAGCTTTATTTATTGGATAAACGTAGGGTGGACGAATAAAGATTGATAAATTTATATTTTAACCTATTGTGCTTAATATTTTGTAATATCCAACGGACGACAAAAGAAACATTTTGATTATCGTTAATCTTTGAAATGTCGTGAAAACGTAATCAAATAAAAAAGTTTTTTTTTATTACGTTTAGAAATATCGACATCATCTTATGAATAGGAAAAGCATTCAATAATAAGGTATTCTAGTATTTTAATAGAAAAATCAGTAGACAGTTTTGCTGTAGTTGCAAAAACTACAGATATGAAATGTTATATTTATACGTGACGTTTTCATACTTTTTGTTATTTAGTTCTAAAAATTAAGACCATGTTTTCTTAGATAGCTAAGCGTATTAGAAAAAAAACAGTTTTTATGATGTATTCGACTTAAACACAATTTTTTTCGTTACAATCAATCAAGTCACTCATTTTTACATATTTAATTATATTAAAAAAAGGTAAAATAAAACTTCAAGATTGAAATTGGTATCACATAATCAAACTTAAAAGGGTTTTTCATATAAGAAAACCTATTTCTTAACAATTTCTTTGCAACTGTTGTGTTTAAAAATGCTCTAAAAATTCAGCAATAAAAATATTTTGGCTATATATGATCTTGAAAACTGCTTGCTAATGTTTTATTTATCTTTACTACAAGTTTTTTTTATTTATTTCATCTTAATTAAGTGACGTAACCTGAGGTGAACTAACTTCAAAATTCTTTGAATCTCTTTCATTTCTTCAGTATTTTTTGGTACATTTTTATTCTAGTAGAAGTCGCTGCAGAGCTGAGCAAGTCGCAGTAAACTATTTCACATATACACATTATGACTTCATGTGTTTTATATGTTTATATTATATTTATTATTAAGCTAGGCTAAATAAAGCTTATATATAGTCTTAACGAAAGTCGAAAGCTAAAACAGCTATCAAAATATATTTTTGTTGAACTAAAACCTTATTTATCATATTTTTAATATAAATAAATGAAAATTCGATCGACTGGTATTGTTGAAGCATCGAAAATCTTTTTTTATAATGATTTCAATTATAAGGATGTTGATAGGGCAGGTGAAAGCTTAGCTAATTATGATAATAGATGATAACGATAGCATCTTTTACAATAACCTTACTCGCTCAGTTATATAAATATATTGTTTTATTTACTATAAAAATCTTAGGAAATTTACTAAACTATTATTAAATACTTTGAATACTAAGCCAACACTATTTCGTACGGAAAAGTAGATTTTTTATTTGATGAACTACTCCAAGAAACTGTTAAATATTCAAACGACCAGCAAGGTTAACAATGGTGCGACAAATCTTGTGAACCATCGCAAACCGTCTTACAGAGTTCCCACCAACAAGGGTGTTCGACAGGTTGTTTATTACTGTATACAACTGTAAAGCTGGTGTATTCTAAAGCTCGAATCAAACAAAAATGCTATGAATTATTTATATTTCATTCACAGTTGGCATGATGCCGATTCAAAATGCTATTATTTAAGTTTACAATAAAATCGTATTTGAACTTTTTCATTTGGTTTTACATAAAACATTATATAGATCAAAATACGTGTTAAATGCTGTTCTGCATGATTATTATGATAAATTTGAATCACTAAAACTTTGTTCGATTCCACGTGTTTTTTCACTATCGACCCGGATTTAGCGTTTGGGTAATTCTGCTTACAATATCTTCAGGCATTCTATCACATGGATACAACAGAACTGACATACAATAAACAGTAAGTATAGTTTATTTACCAAAGGGGTCAATTAAAGGAAATACACAGATCCTAGACTAGGAACCAAAATAAATTAAAAAAATATTGATTTAAGAATAATAACATTCAATTAGTAAATACTAAATAATAATCAGCTATCATTAAAATGTTATCGGTTTTTTTTTTTTTGATTAAGAAATATCTACTTATTTCAATTTAGCAAGTACTTATTATTACTGCCCGAAGATGGCGAAAGTGAAACCCGGGTCATTAGTGACAAAAGCATGTGGAATCATACAAAGTTTTTACATTTAATTCAAATTTGATATTGAAAGTTTATGATATCATAAATTATTAATTTAATTTTTGTTTTAAAAATATTATCAATAAAATCATAATAAAAGTTGAAATAATTTTCATTGTTATAATAATTATTTTGAAATATTTATATTACCATAATTATTGGGAACTGTTATGAGCAAATTCTAATTATTAATTAGTCAATATTTTATGTACATTTAGGATAAAAAGCGAGCAACTCTGAGCTGACAACAATAGCTTTGATTGTGAATAGAAAATCATAAACTTCTTTAAAGCACTCATTTTGCATTTAAATATTATTTAACCCTTCTCTGGCAGAAATTCAACGGGTATTATTTTTTTCTTATTGAAAACTTAATTAACATACTTCATTCAGTTATTGCAGCTTATGTTATTTTTACAAAAGACATACTACGATCCTCTAAATAAATTGCGGGCTATGCCCTCTTGGGTGAAATATTTATTTTAAAAATACGCAAATTGGCTGTGTTGTTTGTTTGATACTAAGCATTTTTTGTACTTATTTCCACAATATATTTTGAGATCAGGACCGGATTTGCTCATCTTGAGTGTTACCAAGTGATAGAATACAAATTACAAGCATTCATTTGTATAAATTTTGGGTATAAGTTTGCAGGTATAAAAAACCATGGGTTCAAGAACAAAGAAAACAATTTTGTTCCATAAAGTATTTATTTATATGCAGGGAAATTTTATAATAAAAATGGTCTTTCATGATTGTTCAGAACTCTTTTTCTCGTTTTTTTAATCTAAAATATTATGCTTTTCCACCAAGAAGCGACCGTTTAAAACATAAAAGTAAATATTTCATCATGTAATCAAAAATTTTAAGCTTCATTATTTCATGATTTTTAAATATTTCTGAAGCTGCTAAAATTAAACATATTGATAATAATAATCATGACATATATGGAACTGTTAAAAGCTTTTAAACTTTTTAGCTCATTGTTTTAAATATTCCCCAATCGAGTTTGGATTTCAATCAGTTAACGCTCATCTAGTTACTGTAATAAAATAACTTCATGAACAAATTTAATAATATAACTTATTTGATATGTTTATTTTATAGTTTGTCATTTATGATTATTCTAAATAGATTTTAATGTTTGAACATTCTGTCACACGGATGCAAAAGACCTACCAATTAGTTCTTTTGTCACCTTTATTGACTTTTAATTTTTGTAGTATCCACGTTATATAATGCTTTAGATGCTAAAAGATGAAACCCTAATCGTTAGTGACAAAACTTTTGGAATCGTACAAAGCTTCATCAATACAATATCACAAATTATCTTAATTTTATAACTTAACATCTCATAACTCTTCATTACATAAAAAAATTATCATTAAAATTCATAATAAATATTGAAACTTATCTTTGATTTAACGATTACAAAAAAAAAAGAGACTTTCTTTTCATTATAAAATGTTTTTACAATATTCAACCAACAAATCAAAATCGATCGAACCCATTAAAATAAATTTCATATTAAATTACTCTTTTTACTCTTGATTACTTTTAGTCATGCCATTTTTTTTTTTTGAAATTTTATAATATAGAATGCGAAAGAAATATGATATTTATTATCAGAATTTACTTTTGTTATTTTTTGTATTTGATATGAATAGGGAGTCAAATATAAATCATTACTTTTTGAAAAAATACGATCCGGTGCAAATAAAATATTTTTTCTTTCTATTCAAGTTACGAATGAAATTTTTTCAAGAAATGTTAGTCAGTTTCTTGTCATTCTATAATAAACATCAAGATTTTTTTTATTTTAAAAGGCAGATGCAGAATATCGATTTCTCAAATGGCATTTCTAAGATTTTGGTAAATAGAGTGATTAAAATGATTAAAGTTGATCCCACATTAAAATTTTTACTGAAGGATGAGAAGTTATTGAAGTTTTTAGACATATATTTTATCGCCAAATACAAAGCTCTAATTTAATTTATCATACTCACGATATACATAAATGGTAAGTCATTTTATATAGAAAAAATATTTTGGATAAGTAGTAAGCCTGGCGTAACAAATGAAAAAAAAATAACGATTTAAAAAAAATAATCACCAGTGTCGACCTTCCTGTTGTGAAAAATTGATCATTATAGACCATTGGCTCCCAACCTTTTTCGGGTGGCGGCCCCTTTCATAAAATACATGTGACTCGCGACCCCCCAAACAATCCAAAAGCATACGTCCTTTTTAGTTTACCGTATAAATTGGCAACCCCAGGTTAGGAACCTATGATCTAGATCATGGATTGGCAGGAGCGGCTATTTGCATAAACGTTTGCTGATCTTCGGACATAGCCTCCAATTTCATTTCATCTCAAGCAGCCTTATAACTTATGAAACAGAATTGCTGAACAAACTTCGACTCAACGGCATACTCTTTACCACTCTTTAGTTTACCCGCACTTGACCATACTCTCGCGTTGGTCAATATAAGTCGCTTGCAAATAACGGATGAAATTTTAAATCATATATTCAATTGAAAATAAGAACTTTTTGCTAGATATAGTTAAGCTATCAAAAGTGATGAATAGGCACCGTTCTAATAGAATTTTTAAGTAAAACTTAGAAAGCTTTTTTCTCATAAAATCCATATTCTTATACTCATGTATTATATGTAACATATATGCAGCTTTTAAGGTATTTACTGTCACGTCTTGACGGAAAAACATGATATTTTGAAAAATTTAAAAAAAAAATATTATTAATTTCCACACTATATTTTTGATCAGCACCGGTTTCGCTCATCACGAGCATTTTTGATCAGTTGATAATACTCGTGATGAGCGAAATCGGTCCTAATCAAAAATATATTGTGGAAAAAAGTATTAAAATATGTTTATTGATTGAATTGGCATTCGCTTGGTAGAATTCCATTATAACACGGTGATAAAAATAGCAATGTATTTTAGTTCTACAAAATTATTTTTAAAAAACATATAATTGATAGCTATTTTGGCTCACGCCATCGTCAGAACTATGCTAAAAAGAATCCTTTGTAAGAATCTTTAACGAACAAACTAATATATCATTTAGTCAACTGGTTAAACCGCTCTACGGGTGAATGGGTCTGATTTGCTTCCGTAATAGACCATTTCCGTGCCACATGTAAGCTTATTGTCATAGCTGCATATTTTAGTTTCATTTAAAATTGTTCAAAAATTTAGTTTTATGGCGAGAAAAAAACAAAGCTACGCCGTTAAAACAGGAGAGAGGGTGTATTGTGTACCTATTCTACACAGCTATATATAGATAGGCCAATGTTAGTTTAAGCATATTTCTGACGATGGCGTGAGCCGAAATAGCTATCAACTATATATTTTTTAAAAACAATTTTGCAGAACTAAAATACATTACTTTTTTTTCACCGTATTAAAATATGTGTTTTATCATTTAATATATGCAGCTCTTTAGTGCCTTTATTATTCTTTTCTGTAATAATTTAGCTATTTTCACTTGACAAACTGGCGATTTCTGACCTAAGCAGATCTAGCAACAAGTTCCTCGTGTGACCGATCGACCAACTTCAAAATATTGTTTTATTAAAAAAATATGTTCTTTGTTGTAAAGAATGATGAAGTCTCAAAAACGACGCGTCAAGCGACACAAATTATTGAAAGAATTTCATTAAATATCCGCAGTGTAAACGTATAACAACACGAGACTTTTATCCGAAAGAAATGTATTTATTTTTTCATTTTCTCTCCTCAAATCATTCAGGACTTATAAAGCTTCAAGAAAATTAGTAAATAAAAAATAGCCACAAAGCCAAGAAGATAAAAAAAGATCAATCTTGAAAAAATCATAATGGTAATTTTTTTTCCTATTTTAATATCTTTCTTAGCACTAAAAGATTTTTGGTTTCAGGATTTCTGACAAGTTTACAAAGGCAAAAGTAAATAATGATATATATTTCATCCCTCATAAAAACCTTCCATGTTATTATTATTTTACTGTCAGATGATATCAAGATAATAGAAATGAAATCACACCCGTAAAAACGCTAACATTTTTCCATCTTTGACTTATTTATTTTATTTATATATATTTTATTATGAACAAAAGATTTTCAATTATAAAGCATCGTATATTGTTATATAACATCATTTGCTGTTAAATACTAGCCGTTACCCATTAACTTGAAATAAGTAGGTATTTCTGAGTCTAAAATTCCCCAATTGCATTTTAATGATAGCTGATTATTATTTGCTATAAAATCCTATCACGTAAGACTTATTCACAGTATTTAGCGTTAATTAAACTTATTATAGGCAATCCTATGTTATTATTATTATTAAATCAATTTTATTGAAATTAATTTAATTTGTCATTTGGGATTTTTCGTTTCATTAACTCCTTGGTATATAAACGCAACCAACCCTTTATTGTGTGTCAGTTATGTTGTATCCGTGTGATGGAATGCCTGAAGATACCGAAAGGAGATACCCGGGTAGTTTGAGACAAACATGTGAAATCGTACAAAGTTTCAACAATCCAAATTCGAGTTTAAAATTCCATCAAGCAACTTTAGTCGATATAATATTTTGAAATTATTATTTTTTCTTATTCATCCAAAATCTATTCTAATTAACTAACAGTTGAAAAAGTTATATAATTTTAGTTTGATTTGTTAGTTAGTTTGAGTAAAATCTATTTTTTAATATAACTGTGCCAGGGATGGACGCCGATTAAATTTAGATAACATATAGGCGTCGTTATGATGCAATTTTGATGCTAACTATAATGATTTAGGCATTTGAAAGAATTCGTTTAATACTTTTTATCTTATATTACATTCATTGCGAGCTTAATCGACCAAAGCTCATATCAGTTATGAGCAAGTTATGAGCAGATAAACAAAATGGGTCCTGTTTACTCAAATACTAAGCTTCGATGCACTACTAAAAAAACTTTACATATTTAACTATAATTATTTTCTACAAAGCAATCGTAATCGACAGTTCTTATGAGCTTAATATATATTTGAAATAATCTTAATTAAAAATTTGAAAAAATTAAAAGCTTAATTTTTTTTTCTTAAAACCGTGAGGCTGAAAGAAAACGTGAGGAAAAATGAGAGATTTTCACAATAATTATCTACAGTTAAAATGTAATTAGGAATTTTTGACGTTGAAAGATAAATAAATATTTTTAACAATTGAGTAATTGTGGGATAAAATGTCATATGATGCACTGTTGTAAAAACTACAATATTCACTTTTAAATTTTTAAACGTTTCTTCGTGATGGAAAGGCATGATATTTTGAATAATAAAAACACATTATTTTGTGATTATTTTTACAATCTATTTTATGATCATGACTGGTTTCGCTTATCTTGTTTCCTATCAGTTGATAATGCTCGTGATAAGCAAAACCGGTCCTAACCATAAAATTTATTGTAGAAATAAGTATTAAAGAATGTGTTTTATTATTTAAAACATAAATATTAATTATTATTGACTGATTAAACTTTTATCACGCTTAACTGTTCACTTAATAAAAGAAAAGAACTCAATTGGACACAAAACAAAGTTCAAATTAAATATCTAAATTCATAACACAATTAAGTAATCGAATGTTTTCAGGTAACACGCAATTGCTCAAAGTTAATATCACATAATAAATTTTAGAACATATTATGGTGCCAGCAACCTTTAATTGAAATAGTCCGTGCAAACAATATATGATTTGAATGCTTGAAACAATCCCGTTATATTAAATTACTATAAAGTAAAATTATCACCATTGATTTCGATCAAGAAGTATTAAACTTAAGTGGAAGAAAACGTCAACTAACATTTTAGTATCAAATAAAAAGTTTTACCATTCTGTTATCAACATTCAGCAAATAATAAATTATGGTCATTACAGCACTTACTGCACTTTGACTGGTCAAATTATACATATATTTTCATTTAAAAGAATTTAAATATTTGAAATTTGAATTGTTACAACTTTGTACGGTTCCACATGCTTTGTCACTAACGACCCGGGTTTCGCTTTTCGGCATCCTCAGGCATTCTATCACACTAATTGATATATATAATATATACATATTATTTCATCTATGGTATCATCTGAAGGTGCTTATTGGAAATTCAATATCAAATTTGTACGATTCCGCATGTTTAGTGATAATTGACTCGACAGCTCTGTTGCTTTCGTATGATAAAATGCCTGAAGATGCCAAAAGGCGAAACCCGGGTCGTATGTGACAAAACACGTGGAATCGTACAAAGTTTGAGCAATTCAAATTTATTATTGATATTCCACCAAACACCTTCGATCAATATCATAAATTAAACTTTTTTAGTTGGAGTTGTGTTATTGATCACTTTCGGAGTCCACAGTCCTGTGAAAAACTAACAGGCTTGTATTAAAAAACGTTTCACGGATAATTTATTTTTTAAGACAGATATTTCAAAACTGAAAGTTTCTTCAAAAATCTTGGAATTATAAAGAACGATTTCCTGGTATGTATTTGCATAGAATTCCAAGCGTTGTGGAAACTAACTGAAGAAATGCTTTTATCATTTTATATTTATACTATGTTTACAAGTCTCTCGGGATAAATAGAGTTTTAGTACACTATAAACTTATTTGCAGACGCCACATGCCACACACGCCCAGCGATAAATGTGGCGCAATATCACAATTAATGTATCTTTTGCGAGTTATATTGCAGTAATGTAATAATAGCTCCATCGTGCGTACAAATTAAGCTCTTATAATTCTCACCTAGTCGAATTAATTTATTTGAAAGTTTTAACAACATTGTTTTAATTACTCGAATACTCTAAGCCATCTGTTGAATTAATAATGAACTAATAAAAAAATAAAAAAACAGTTTAAACAATTCGAATGAATAGCTAATTGAGTTGTAAAAAAGTAACCGTTAATTTGAAAAATAATTAATACTCTTTTTGCTTGCTTAAAGAATCAAACGGATTTTTCAACTACTAGAAATTTGAGTGGATTAGACTTATAGTAAATTTTAAAATAGTGATTTAATATACATATCATATTTGATTTGTTGAAACATTGTACGATTCCATATGTTTTTCACCGAAAACCCAGGTTTCGTCTTTCGGTATTTTCAGGTATTCCATCACACACAAAACATATGGAGTCGTACAAATTTGATATTGAAATTCCAACTAACTCCTTCAGTTGATATCATATATTAAATAACATATATATCAATATTTTTTCCAGTTGATAATGCCCACACCGGACAAAACTGGTCCTAGACTTGAAATTTAAAATTTTGGAAATAGAAATAAATATGTGTTTTTTATTGTTGTCCAATATCCAATCAACAAACTCAAACGTAATGTATAATTTATCTTTTTGTGGCAGTTTCTTTACTTTTTATTTATTTTCATTCAAAGAATCGATCTTCATTTGTGTTTATGAAACAAAACTCTTGAGTATATTCAAGTAATACTGATTCGAAAAAACTTCGCTCATCGCGAGTATTTTCAACTGAGAAAAAACAATTAATGGGGAACATAAAGTTACGAAATCATTTCTTAATAAATAGAGTAGTCAATGACATTACTATCAGATTCGATGCTTCAAGGGTTGAACTCTAGTTCAGACAGATTTTGAAATTGATAAGAGGCATATATAAAATACTTTTCCAATTATTAACTTAAAAAATAGATGTATCGAGAGTAATAAGTTAAGCAAATTTCTTGTTTAACCACGATCTATATTAATAAAGTTTTAGACATCTTTATAAAAAACCAGATTTCATATAAATCAATCTGTTGACAGGAAGACTTGTAGTAGTGGACGTGATGTAAACAAAAACAATATATCAAATTACTTACCTCATTCATGATATTCCAGGCGTAGCAAGCCTCTACGGGCGACAGTGGTTTGTAGTGATTTCCAAATGTGTACATGTAGAAGAGCCACGGCGCAGGAAACAGCAGGGTGAACATATCGCACAGTGCCATGGCCATAAGAACTGCATTTGTCGGTGTCCGCATATGTCTACGACTCAAGACCACTACGATAAGCGTATTCGCTACGGTCGTCGTAGCAAGCAAAAATGGAGCGATGTACCCGTACATTGGCTGTGCATATTTAATGGGAAGTTCACAAGTCACGTTTAAGAAATCATTTTCGCAGGATCGCTTCGAAATATTTAAAAATGTATCGTTGCTGTAATCTATCGTGGCGTTTGTATAGCTGGATTCTGTGGTGAATAAACTTGTGTTTGTCGGATAAAGCATTGATTGAAAATCTTCTTCGACTTTATTGTCGAAGAGTGATTGTAGCGTTTCATATTGAAGGTGGTGGTTGGAATCTTCTGGATGATTGTGATGGTTTCGATGACGGATCAGACTTGTCGTCTGGTTAAGTTGGAATGCGTAGTCGGAGGTCTTCATTATTGATGTGCTCTGGAAATCAGGTGAATCGGGGCTCGGTAGCATTTTACGAGTTATTCGTAAAATTTAGTCACGTCATTTTTTCGTTTATTTTAATCACAAATTTAAAATAATCCAAAACATTTTTTTTAATTACTGCTAAATTAGGTAAAACTTTGAAAATTTTTCTATTTCAAAAGTATGCTTTATAAATTAATTAAGAATAATGAATTTTGAGTCACTTAACTAGTCATTTTTTTTAATAACTCAACCAAATAAAATAAATAAGATAACAAAAGAAACATGAACAATTATATGAAAATGTTGTTTTAACTTAAGAAATAATTGTCACTTTCACACTAGTAATATTCATTTACATATTTTCTGTATTTAAAACACACCGATTGATTTTTAAATACCGTTTAAGTTTTTGTCTTTTATATGAAAAAAATACACTTATTAATTAATATCAAAGTTTTTGATTGATCTTTTGGTAAAGCTTTCATTTTGATATACTCTTTTATTCTATAATTGAATAATAGTTTTTTGAATATTGATAATAAGTTTTACGAAATAAGTATCATGTTTATTAATCACAAATTTTAATCGATTTTTCGCAGTTCAATCTGAAAAAAAAGAGAAAAAAAGCGATTAGTACATATATCACATAAATATCAATTTATAAAATACACACGTAAAAATATGTTACATATATGTTACAATACACTTAATGGTTGTGTTAATCTCAAATATACATCTTTGGCATTTGAAAATGGCTTTCATTGTTCGTATTGTATATGCATTCGTGTATTTGTGTGTGTGATTATATATTGTGGGGATATAAATATAATTATAATGTGTGTGGTGTCCGCGTGAACCGGATTCACTGTGAATTGCTCAGCTCTGCAGCGATTTATGTTTGTCACCAACGACACAATAACTATACAAAAAATAAGTCTATACATAAGATATGAAGGAGACATGAAGAGCACTGATGCTAACGCATCAGAGATCTTAACGTTCTATAAATTTCGTGTTCCAAAAAAAAAAAAATATTCGTAAAAAAAAAACAGTTAGTAAAATATTTAAATACTAATTTATCTAAAGCATTCTTTATATATTATTTAATATGAATTTTATTAAGAGCCACACCTTAACTTAATAAATAATTTTCGAAACATGATAATATGGTTGACAGCTTAAAAGCGGCAAACGTCTTTTTTAAAACCCACTTGGGTCTAATTTTTATGTCTACTTTCTATTCGCTAAGGAGTCAATTTGAAAATGTCTGGTGTTTCAACCTTTTATGTATTTGAAGGTTTACGACGCGGCACTTCTACGACTGTGGTCCGCAACAACTTCAATTATGATTAAAACAGAATTTTACGATTGTAATTTCGTACAGTTATTGACAACCATAATACCACTAATTCCCAACAACACTTTCGAGTATTACTTTAAAAGATTCTATTTAACTAATTTATATACTTTTGAATATTAACTGTACACGAGAAAATTAACTCCTGCTAAAAATTTAGTTTTTACTAATAAATGTCCCATATTCTTTTATGTCAAAATTTTCAACCTTTTTCAAGTTAAAACAATCATTAACTAATATATATCATACGATTATCAATTCAAATTTTAAGCTCGCATAAACTAAACACTATCTCTTCTGAATACATTCAAACAATGACCATATTCAATTAATGTGAAAGATATAATCCTCCAACTGCTAACGTCTGAACTGTTTATACGGCTGATTGTAATATGTTGACAACGCGGAATATAAATGTTAAAGGGGGCCAAACTTAAGGGGCGTAAGAGCTATTTTTGTCATTTTTAATGTGTTAATTGTCATAATTTATGACATCGACTGAAGGTGCCTGATGGAATTTCAATATCAAAGTTGAATTGTTGTAATTTTGTACAATTCCACATGTTTTGTCACAAACGAGTCAGTTCTGTTGCATCCGTGTGATGGAATACCTGAAGATGCCGAAGGGCGAAACCCAGGTCGTTTGCGACAAAACATGTGGAATTGTGTAAAATTACAACGATTCAAATTTGTTAATTGTCACTTTATTTAGGAAAGGTATTTTAGTTTCAACAATAACGTATTTTTCAATCAGAATCAGTTTCGCTCATTACTAGCATCATTTTATTTTATTGACATATAGACTGTTTAACTCAAAAAATACTGAACAAATATTTGGAATACCCTACAACGAAATATCTTCTTTTATGCGTCGACAGGAAATGGGTTAATAAAACTTTTCGTTTTAAATTAATACAATTATTTTTCACGGAAACTTGCTATGTATTAAGTATTTTTAATAAAAAATGAACTAGTGATAAAAAAATCAACCCAAACGAGTGAAAACATTATCTGATAAAAACAGTTGAGCATTAATTTCGTTTTTCATTTTATGAATTAAACGAATGTTTCGATTGGAATATTGTTATTTTGAAAGCTTTATTGCAGACACGTTGCTGAATTGTACAATAATGTAATCCAATTCAATTATTGATATTTATTAAGATAAAAAAGTACGGTTTATCAAGATATTGCTTTATGATTGATAAAAATTATACGACGATTTCATTATTTATTGCAATAGATGAATTGAATACAATTCTTGAGTTTACCTCCCCCACTCAGTACTTCTAAGCTTATCTGTCCCCCATCATTCACTTTGATTGATTCTAAGTCGTCTTATTATCTTATTGCTTTAGCAAGCTTATTCTGTAAATAGTTTTCAGCAGATCGAAAATTCCATCAATAAAAAGCACAATATGTGTACATCGAGTGATTACCGATATTTTTAATTCATCCGAAATATCTTGCAAACTAAAATGAGTCTTTACTACTCAGATATAAAATAAAAATCAGTATTTTTGTCACTCAATATTCTTAGATTGTTTATTACTAAGATAAACAGTAAACCTAATTCTTAACGTAAAAATGAACTAAAATGTAATTGACATGATGTACAAAAGCAATGTATTTTAGTTCTTAAAAAATATTTGGTATATTTTTAATAGCTATTTCGGCTTATGTCCTCATCAGAACTTTTACAGCACCTTTGTATTTTTCCAATATTTTATAATGGAATTCTACTAAGTAAATGCCGATGTAATCAAAAAATTCTAATTGTTGAAACTTTGTACGATTCGACATATTTTGTTCCTAACGATCCGGATTTCGCTATTTGAAATCTTCAGATATTTTATAACACAGATGCAACAGAATTGATTTATCTCAATTTGGTATGTTAATTCCATTAAGCACCTTAATTCGATATCATATATAAAACTTAACCGGTGAGTTGGACTCTTACTTTTCTACTGGAAGTAGATGTGAGATTAAAGTAAATGAATAATATTATAAGTTTTAATTAATTACTAGTGCTTACGGGTAAAAATTCTAAGAAAAAAATAATTAATTATGTAGTGGTAAGCCACGTTCTTTATATAAAATTGAATTTACTAGTTATGCCATAGTTTTATTAATTTCTAAGAACTCAAAGCAATTCATTTTTTGCCTCTTTTATTATATTTACTTCATGAAGTTTTTCTGCGTTGCTTTTTTATGAAAGTATGACTGTTTTTAATTAAATTATTATTAGAAAGCTCTGCTTTGTATTGCTTCCGAGAAATCGTATATGTTATTCAGTAGTAATGCTTTTTAAAGAAACAAAACACATGTGAAATAACAAAATATTCGTCTATTGATTGAATTGGCATATACTTGGTAGCACTCTATTATAACAGGGTGAAAAATAGCAATGTAATATATTCCTACAAAATTTATAAGATATATAGTTGATAACTTTTTCGGCTGATGCCTTCATCCGAATTATTATGTAAAAGGCAATTAAGTAAACTAAAGCAAAAAGTAACTAATTCTCATAAAGGCGTAAGCCGAAATAGCTATCAAGTATATATTTTATAAATTTTGTAGAACTAAAATATATTTTTTTTACATAGTACTTAAATATTTGTTATTTTTAATTTTATATAAAAAAAAGCTTTCTTCAAAGTTACTAACAGATCTATCAAAAAAAAGCTCGTGTTAAAAAAATCCCAAATTGTTTTTTCTCAATTAATTCACCTTAAATGAATGAAAAAACTATTTCTTGAGCGCAAAAACCTTCTAGGATAACAGGACTGGCTGTATAATATTAAAGCTACATTAGCTCAGCCAAGTGCTTTTAACACCTTAAAGGTGGTGGGCCAAGTCGACGCCGAGGGATAGATACCCTTCTCTTACGGGGCTCTGACATTGTTTTCCACTTACGAGGTTTTCAAAGTGATTTCCTTTGGGAAGACACTTATACCTGAAAGCAATAATATTGTGATATTGAATGAAGAATCTGCTTACCCAAAATGTGTTTTGTGAAATTAAATTTATTTTACATATATATAAAAGACCAATTTAATTACCTAGCTGGAACGAATGTTTGTATTTTAAATGTGTCTACCGTTAAATTATATTTGGATATCAATATATCAGATAAGCTTTTTGTAACCAAGTAGTAATACTTTTGAATTGTTGAAATTTTCTTTGTAGTCGTGTATTATCACTAATAACTCAAATTTCGCCTTTCAGTATCTTCGGGCATTCTATCACGTGATGCAACCGAACTGACTTTCTGATAGATTTTTAGTTCTATTATCACGATATACTTTATGATCATGACCGGTTTCGCTCATCGCATGCTATTATTAGCTGGTTACAAATAAGTCTTTTTAAATAAAACAGTTATGTTCATAATTAATAGGTATATAAAACCAATGGATCACGAGCTATCGGAACATTTTTTACAATTATACAATCTACGAAGTAAATTATTTTAAAACATATTTTATGATAATGCTCGTGAGAAATGAAACCGGTCCTGATTATTAAAAATCAATTCACAATAATTAGTTGGATATAGGAATTAAAAGTGTATTTTTATAATTAAAAATATCATGATTTTTCATCAAGAAGTGACAGGTAACCTTGAAAGTTTCCTTAACAAAATTTTATTCTATTATAAATGCTTATCAATTTATTTATAATTATTATTTCTAATAAATAAATTATGAACATAAAAAATTAGACTTCAACAATACTAGTGGTTAATTATGAGCTCTCTTAACTATTTTTTTTAGAATTAGTATGAGTGGATCTTTTTTAAGGTGTTATCTGTCACTTCTGGATGGAAAAGCATAATATTTATAAAATAAAAACAGTTTTCATTATTCTTTCCACAATATAATTTAAGGTCGAGGCTGGTTTCGCCCTTCGCGAGCATCAACAACTGATAGATACAATCAACATTATCATCACAAAATAACAGAAAGAATAGATTTTTTTGAATAATAAAAACATTTTTAAGCCAATATATTCTATGATCAGGGCCGGTGTCACTCATCGCGAGCATAATCAACTGACAGAATACAATTTACAATCAAGTATATTTATACAAAATTTTTGAGTAAAGGTAACAGGTATACAAAACCATGGGTTCAAGAACTGCAACCACACAAAGACGTTCTGCACTGCAGCAAAATATTACCGTGGTATAGTTGCAGTTGTAGTTGTCTAAGAAATGCAAATTTCTCATAAATATATTCAAATGTAATTTTATTATTGCACTCTAGCGATATCAGCACACTCTTTGGACGTCATATTTAGCGTGTGAAATAAATAATTTATCTTGAATTACAATGCAACATATCGTGCGCGTAATTATTCGTTATTCTCAAGCACATGCGATTAAACGAATACTTTACATTAACACGATTCAATGTTGCTTTATCTAACATAGCACGGTAATGTAAGATCGTTCAATTATTATACATTGTTGTCGACTAACCCGACTAGTTAAAAATAACATTGAAAACGATTTCAAACATACTTTATCTCCCTCGTAGTTCCATTTTATGTGATAAGGGACTTAATTTTTGCACCGCAAATGCAATCTGTTTCAAGAAACTTGCGTTGTCTAAAGTAAACCCGTTCTGCTAGACATTTGATACAAAGTGTTCTAGCAATAAAATTTTATTGTTATTTTCTGATTTGGCTGTTTGATCTTTATAAGTGCATTAAAAGTCATACTTACTTTACGTACTTTTGAATCAGTTTTTACTTATTTTATTGCTTTATTCAATTTTGTTTAATAAAACACAATGTTGTTTTATTTCCACAATTGAATATAACAAATATTCTAACAAAAGCGATATTGTAAGCATTGTCTTTTATTTTATTAAATTTAACATCTTTCCACAAAAGTTTTACAGTTATCATATCAATTGTGCTTTAACTAAACTTATTGAAATAAACCTTAACTTATCGATTTTTAATCTTGAGGAAAGAATGAAATTTTTTGATAACAATTACGACGTTTGTATTCTTGAAAGAAAGAAATCTCAAAAATTCGTTTTTCACTTGGAGATATGCACGATACTGAATAACCGTTTAATAAGTTATTATTTTAATGTCCAAACTAATACATTTTTCACATATTTTGTCACTCACAACCCATTTTTTGCTTTTTTGTATCTTCAGAAAGGAATTCTATCCCACGGATATAATAATATTGATGTATATACATTTACATTTGCCAACCATTTATTGTCAGAAAAATCATTTAACACAAGTGAAGGTTTGTAAAGGTAGGTATATACACGAGAATGAGAAGAAATTCTATTAATAAACATAGCACAATTTTACCTAATATTTAAATTAAACGAACAACTTAACCTTTTAAGTATTCTCGCTATATCTTTTACGTGTGATGAGTTCAATGTGTTAACAATCTGAAATAATAAGTTTTTCGATATGTAATGCCAGGTGAATAAGTCTTAAACATCTTAAAATAAGTAGGTATAAAATTATCCAATTAAATTTAAATTGGCTATTTATTTCACCAAAAAAGCATTGGCTTATAAGTTGTTTTTTTTTTAATTATCATTTAAAAAATTTAATATAATTAAAAACAAATCAGTAGTTATTAAAATTATTAATGCGTATATTATTCCTATGCAATTATTTTTGTTTAAAAATGTTGTAAACTGATGTTTGGTTTAATTAGTTGTTTCTTAATTCATTCTGGCATATTTATTGCGTACCCTTCAATACATTTTCATCAATGTGTCATCTAGGCGAAATGATCCAAAATCACGTTTTCGTCATTAATTGTTTATATTACCTGTAAAATATTTTGAAAGTGAAGTAAAAACTATTCACAATTTCAAACTGAATGATTTTAATGGTATATAAATCAGTGCTTATTTAATCAAACAACAATGGTGGTACAGGATATGAAAACCCTATGGAATCAATAATTTGAATAAACCGTTTTCCATTTCTGAGAAATGCATCCAAACTAGATCGTCCCCCCGCAGTTGCAATTGCAAACAGTGTCAAATATTCGTGAGTTATAGAATCGCTTTCTGTGCAAACTTTCATTAAATGAATGTATGGGAAAACTTTTGCATTGAGAAAATGCCGAGGTGCAGCGGCAATGTAATTCCGACGTTTGTTTTTCTTTGTGCAAACACACATTTTATATTGGAATAGTTGGAAATGTTTGACAGGGGTTGTTACATTAACTGTTCGGTATTATGCTTCCGACACGGTTCGTTAACTGTACAGCATGCAGTCTTTGACATTATTAAAATAATTTATTTGGTGCACGGCGAATTCCAGCCGCATTGAAAACTCGATAGTAATTTTATAAATTTCATCTAAGGTTATACTCTCGTGAGTTTTGCAGTTTATTGATCATACGTAAATTTGCTTGAACTATTTTCGAATTTATTTGAGTATAGAATTCATGATTTTACACACTTGAAATGTCAAGTCAATGTTTGGCATAAGTTTATGAACCTCAAAAAATTTCTTGTCAAACTTGATTTATGCTGTATTGAAAATCCATTCTAAAATTGAAAACCGTTATTATTAATTATCCAATACATTGATTGAATTGGCATTCACTTGGTAGAACTCCATTATAACACGGTGAAAAAATAGCAATGTATTTTAGTTCTACAAAATTATTTTTAACAAATATAGTTTATAGCTATTTCGACTCACGCCATCGTCAGAACTATGCTTAAACTAACATTTGCTTATCTATATATAGCTGTGTAGAAAAGGCACACAATACATCCTCCCTCCTGTTCCAACGGTCTAGCTTGTTACTTTAACACACTGGCACTAAATTTTCAAAATTCTAAATGAAACAATAGGTGTATATGACAAAACGATTATATGTGGGACGGAAGTGATCCTTCTGGAAGTAAATCAGACCACCCCTTTGTGCAACGGCTGGACAAGTGGCGATGCTATTATGTTAGTTTGGTCGTTAAGAATCCTTTGTGATAATTGGTGACTATTGATTTCTAGCTGTTCTAAAGCCGTCATTCTCCGACCCTTACTACAAAGATGCAAACATTTAGGGGCTGAGTTTGAATTTATAGTATGTGATTCATTAATAACGTGACTAGCGAATTGTGAATCTGTTTTTTTATTGTTGAATGATCTTACATGTTCCTTAGCTCGAGTAGATATACTTCTACCTGTTTGTCCGATATAAACGGATAAACATGAGCCACAGGACATTTTATAAATACCGCTTCTGTCCAGTATATTGATTTTATCTTTACTAATAAAGTAGAGGCCCCTAAATTTTCTAAACTAAAATACATTGCTATTTTTTCACCGTGTTATCCAGTACATTTACATATTTTTGAGTTTGTTATAAGAACATAAACAATTTCAATTTTTCAAAGAGAATAAAAAATAAATGGTGAAAGCCAACTTATTTTTATTGTATGCATTGTTTTTTTAATCAAATTTAATATAACGTAATTAAAGCAGACACATAATCATTTACAAATCAGTTTTATTAAATTTTAAATAAATATTCTTGTAGAAAATTTACTTTGAAGAAAAACATTAGTTAGTATGAAATACCATTATTCATTTTATTTTTGGTTTCAACACTCTTATTGCATTATAATAAACAATGCAATATTATTCACAACAGAGTTAATACAAATTATTCTAATATCTAATGTAATATATTGATTGAATTGGAATTTACTTGGTAGAACTCCATTATAACACGGTGAAAAAATAGCAAAGTATTTTAGTTCTACAAATTTGTTTATAAGATATAGTTGATAGCTATTTCGAGTTACGCCATCGTCGAAACAAGTTCCGACGCAAAATACATATCGACTATATCTGATAAAAAAATTTGTAGAACTAAAATACATTGCTATTTTTTCACCGTGTTACCAATATAAAATATATTTTATTCAGATGAATAATACAGGAATGCATACAAACAATGAAACATTTATTCATAGTTATATTTGTGGATTATTTATTGCGACTAATTTATAAAAAGACTTTGTGTATTAATTGATTGAACTGGAATTTATTTGGAAGAAATCCATTATAAAACGGTGAAAAAATAATGACGTATTTTAGTATTACAAAAATTTCACCTTATAACCTCATCAGAACTAGTCAGTAATCATTTTATATTTTTTTATTATAAAAATGTATTTTGTTACCATTTTAATACAGTAATTATGATTACTTGAACAATTTCCAAGTTATAAAAAATATTTACAAATAAAAAAATCACTAATATACGAGATATTAGTTACTTACCAAAATAAAGGAAATAATGTTTTTTTTTTCTTGTTAAGGACTAGAAGAAGAATTTGGTGTATTTATTATACCCCTTGACAAACAAAACCAGACAATTTTCGTGTATGACATTTTTGTCTGTGTTATGATTAAGGATTTTGAATGAATCGAAAATATCGTCGTAAGTGATTCGTATTTTTGTAGGAAAAATTAATAGTTCAAAAATCCATTGAAATATTATGATATTTTTAAAAAATTACGACATATATTTTTCAAAGCTTATAAGACGTTTTCAATACATCGAACATTGCACAGTAACACAAAAATGATTGATGTTGACAATTTTATGGGTGAAGAAACAAAAATATAGCACAGAACCGAGCAAGGTACAAGGTGGCCCGAATCCCCGAGGAATATAAAATAGATTATGACCCATGACCTTCTTTTGTATCCCCATATTTCTCATTGGCTCCAACGTACAGGCTGATCCAAGAAAACAAAAGAATTGCTCGGACTTACTGTCAGTCGGAATGATTCGCTTGTTCAAAAAGGAAAATATAATAATGCTCAACATAAAACCGGGTGCCCTAAAAGTATGTAATCGTGTAAAGTTGTAAATCTCGGAAATCCCTAAGGTAATATTTACCGAGAGACAGCACGAACTCTTTTGTAAATTTCTTTTCGCTGGATTTGCCGAGTAATTTGCGGTCAGTTTTAAGAATAATTTTAGGAGAGGATTTCTCGACTATTGTGTTCAAGGGTGGACAATATATGTTTGTTTATACCGTGATTTACTCAAATGAATGAATGAACCCTTGTTTCAATGTTTTGGTAACTGAAGAGAAATTCAGCTTGTGTGTGTTTATTTTACTGTTATGTGAAACTAGCTTTAAAATTTTCATATTAATATAAACGTCAAAGTGTTTCATTCTCATAATAGACAATCTTTTCAATTAATACACATTGTATTTTAGTTAAATATGTTATTTTGGCTTACGTTTTGATATTTCTGACGAGGTGTAAGCCTAAATAGCTGTCAACTATTTTCCTTATAATTTTTGTAGAACTTCAGTAAATTGCTATTTTTTCACCGTGGTATAATAAAGTTATTCTCAGTAATGCCAATTAATTCAATAAATTGATTACATCTGTTTTTTAAGAAGTGAAAATACACATCTGATTGGGTATACCATATGCGTAAAATAAAATTATAAACAATATTTCTACGTGTCAAACTACGAAGGTGCATATTTTAGAAAAAACTTAAGCGTGGGTTGCGTTAATGAGAATATTTATGAATAATACTATAGGGATGCGTGCATGTGAAATTTATCGAGTTTACAGCAACTATTCAAATATTTATCTTTTTTAGTTACGTTATATTTATTATATTATATATTATTTCAAATATTGGCAAAGGCCGCATATAAAAAAAGTAAGTTTAAACATGTACTAGATTTTCAATTACTGAATAGACGTATCGATGGCATTTTTAAGCAACAAAATAGTTAGTTTATGATATCAACTGACTGTGCTTTATGAAATATTAATAACAAATTCGAACTGTTGAAAATTTGTGGCATTTTACATATGTTGTTGCTAACGAACCAGGTTTTGCTTTTCAGCATCTTCAGGCATTTTATCACAAGAATGCAACGAAGTTTGACGAATTGACGTCACTTCTGTTGCATCCGTGTGATAGAATGCCTGAAGATGCCGAAACGCATTAGGGACAAAAAATGTGGAATCGTACAAAGTTTCAACTGTGCAATCATGAAAAAAATTGATAACAGAACCGAAAGCAAAACGAATTTCTATAAGAAATTAAACATGTGCTTTAAAGTAAATATTTTTTTGATAATCTACATTTTCATTATAAAAGTTCGCAAATTCAAATTATATGTACTTTAATCGACACTTTCTCGCTTAGATTTATGAAAGTGAACTAAACAATATTGCATCAAATTGCATTCAATTAAAAAAAAAATTATATTTTTTTTTACCAATCATATATGTTAAATGATTTTTTTATGAAACAAAATGAAAAAGTTTAATTTTTATCATTTGAGTTTTTTTTATTCGTTTACTCACTCAAGAACCAAGATTATTAATCTTTTTGAAAAGCTTTCCTTGTATATTCTTTATTTGCTCTTTCAGAGCAAAATTCTTTTACCGTTATTGTCTTTGAAAACTGTCAAGATGCTACTGAACTACAAGATATCGTTGCTTACTCTCCACTTAAATGGTTTATTAAAAGTTCAAATTATGCCTCAGTGGTATGTGACCAAATTTATTCATTATGAATTATATATATTTAGATTCATTAAAGCTTCGATCAGAATTACTTTTAGTTTTATTAAAAAAAATAGAGTTCTGCTATTGCAAACTACAATATAATGATTATACCCGATTTCATTCAACAAATGTATTGTCAACTAATAAAATGTATCTTATTTGGTACATACACGCCACAAAAAATTATAAATTGAAAGTTTATTCCTTTTGCAAACAAAAAAGACATAATGAACATGACAAAAAAACAAAGATAGTAAGGAATTCAACCAAGCAAGCTAAGGTAAAATCTATTTTAATTCATTAAAAAAACATTATTTGCCTAACGCATTCTCGTCCACATGAATATGTAGACATCAGAAGCAATACCGTTGAACACTGTAAATGCTCTTACAATTGGCAAAGTTTTTCTACACCTTGGAAGAACAAATAATTTATTTTCATGAATTATAAAAAATAGTCGGATTTATAATTTCATACTATCAAAGACTAACTTGAAAAAATTATAAAGACAAGAACATTTCTCTTGAGCTTTCAAACTATTATAAGTGAGCATTCCTAAAAGAAAATCAACTGGATAAAGCCATGAAAAAGTATCCATATGTCCTCAAGTAAAGAGGTCTCAAAAATTTCTTGTCGCCATTAAAAGTCTTTCTTAATATCATTCATTTTATGAGTTTATAGTACTAATGATGAAAAAACCCGATAATAAACTACGAAACACTATTCAAAGTGGCTTTTTTATGTATATATTTTAATATTCTATCAAAATGTAGCTTACTTGTGAGAGCTTTTACATCCGTCTATGCACATCAATATTTAATAAGTTAGAGAAGCTTTTATCCGGACATCCTATATCCGTTGGTATCGGAGTTAACATAATTTAATCATAATATGAAGGGGCAGAAATATATTTCCTGTACAGAGCTTATATCAAAATATGGGAAAATAAATGATTGTAGCTGAACGAATATTTTATTTTTTTAGAGATGTAGTCATTTAAAGGTAAATAATTTCCTTCATTTAACTTTAAGCCATTTTACCCTTAAAATAATCAAAGAGATCCTTAAGGTCAGTGGCCAATTCAATACAAGTATAAGGATAGTTTTCAAATGTAATAAAGTAAATAACATATACAAGTGTGTGAAATTTTCTTATATTCATATGTGAAATTGAACTTTATTTTTATACAATAAAAAACACTTTTCTATTTTCACGATATATTTTATAATCATGAACGGTTTCGCTTATTGCAAGCATTATTAACTTAATAGATAAAATTCAAAAGAGTTTATTATTACAAGTTTTTAGATAATCATCAGCAGTTATACAATACCAATAGTTCAAGAATTGAGAAAATAATAACAGGCAATAATACAATACTTTTGTGATATCAACTATATATCTTATAAATTTTTACAACTAAAATACATTGTATTTTTTTCACCGTATTATAGAATCGATGTTTTATAAACTATTACATTCAAAAATATGAATTATCAATCATGGGAAGTAGTTACGCTGAAAATTGAAAAGCATTTTCTTGTACGATAGTAAATTTTCCGATCCAGACTACTCTTTGACGAAAACGTAGAAATTTACCGTCAAAGTTGAAGGCTTGTTATCTCACTGGGGAGTAAACTCTCTAGCTGGTGTACTATACAATTCTCGTCTCGACGCTCGCCACTTATTCAATTCTGCATCATGACGGCGTTGTTTTGAGACATGACACCTAACCAAAACTCAAAATGTTCACACGATACTATACAAATATCACATATCATTTTCTTCAGTTACCTGCACCGCCAATAAGTTTTAATTCTGCCAGGAAGTTGAATATGGATCAGTAAACAATTTTTCACAGTTATAGTGAAGATATGGTTTTTGTTTGCGGTTTAACAGATGTTTCTGGTAAGTTTGAGTGTTTACAATAACATATTTAATTTATTATATCAACTGAAGGGTGCTTGATGGAATTTTAATATCGAATTTACAACTGTCTGCTTGTATACCTAAAGACGCCGAAAGGCGAAACCCGGGTCGTTTGTGACAAAACATATGGAATCGTACAAAACTGTAACAATTCAAATTACATATATAATATTTAAACTAAGCATTAAATTTTCGATTGTCCAAGGACGGATGAGAGAGTTAACGTTTCTGATTATATAATAAAAACACATAAATATATTTTTTGATTGGATTGGCACTTACTTGGCAGAACTCTATCTAGAATTATCGTTCTGGTGAAGGGGTAAGCCGAAATAGCTATCAACTATATACCTTATAAATTTTATAGAACTTATCAATTTATCAGGTAATAATGCTCGCAATTAACGAAACCGCTCCTGACCATACGTCACGATTTGATATCATCATCATTATTCAACTTTTTACCATTCAAGGAGTTTTGTAAAGATCGAAACAAAAAGTAATCAGATGGTGCAAGGTCAGGACTCTATGGTGGATGTGGCAAAACATCCCAACCAAGCTCCAATATTTTTTGCCGAGTGGCCAAAGATGTGTGTGGCCTTGCATTGTCATGATGGAATACAACACCTTTTTGATTTGTCAATTCGGGCCGCTTTTCTTCAACTGCATTGTTTAATTTCGTTAGTTGTTCAATGTAGACATCAAAATTGATTGTTCGGTTGGGTGGTAAGAGTTCAAAGTAGACAATTCATTTATAGTCCCACCAAACTGATAACAAAACCTTCTTTTGATGAATATCAGCTTTTGATGTTGTTTGAGCTGGTTCGCCTGGCCTGCTCCACGATCTTTTCCGCATGATATTGTTGTAAACAACCCATTTTTCATCGCCAGTTATCAGTCGTTTTAAAAATGGATCATTTTCATTACGTTTTTTAGCAAATCGCAGCTGTTAATGAGTTGTGTTAAATGCGTTTCTTTCAGTTCGTGAGGAACCCATGTATCGAGTTTTTGAACATAGCCAAGTTGTTTTAAGTGATTTTCAATGCATGTATGTGATACATGAAGCTTCTCTGCGATCTCACGTGTTGTACTGTGACGATCCGAATCGATGATTGCTTTGATTAGGTCGTCATCAACTTCAACTGGACGACCAGAGCGTTGTCCATATTTGAGTGAAAAATCACCAGAACGAAATTTGGCAAACCAATTTTGACACTGCCGTTCTTTTAAGGCTTCTTCACCATAAACAGCACATAACTTTCTGTGAGCTTGCGATGCGTTTTTCCTTTGCGGAAATCAAAAAGCAAAATATGACGAAAATGTTTCTTTTGGTTTTCCATTTTTCAACGAACGCCAAACGAAAACTACGCAAACGATCAAGAAACTTTTATTACTGATTGACAGCTGAATTGTCAACTATCCAATAACAAAATGCGTTTACATTTAGACTACGTCGCAAACCTAAAAATTCAACTGGAGCCATCTATGAGTGAAATCCGCAATTACTTAGTTGCCAACCCAATAGTTTGTGATCGAGTTACTGAGTTTCGCATTAGTCAAAGTGGTTTGTAACGCTCCTAGAAGTCATTTAAATTTCATAGCTAACATCATCCATATTCATGGTAAAAGCTAACTCAATAGTCAAATTTTCGAATTCATATATGCAAAATCATCTACGGTACTGTGTGACACGAAGATTATCCCGGAAAACTCTATTCAAGGTAGACGAGCTTCTACCACGTGTTATGGATACGCAGTTAGCATTTTTCGAAACTTTACAATTGATGACGATATTAATTGAAAATTATTTCCATTAGTATGTTTTCTTTTTTTAAATACTTTTTTTAAAATAGTGTCACTACACCGGAAACACACAATAAAAGAAAAGTTTATCGCTATCATAATGTTTTGTACAAATTATGTGTCTTTGTCGTGGAAATGATATCAATACTCCAACTAGGTTATTATTTTTTTATCCTCAATATTATTGAGTCATCATAAAGGAATATAATTTATGATATCGACTGAAGGTGTTTGATGAAATTTAAATATCAAATTACAGCTTTATACGATTCCACACGTTTTGTCACTATCAACCCGGGTTTCGCCTTTCGGCATCTTCAGGCATTCTATCACACGGGTGCAACGGAACTGACACAAACCCCAAGTCAAAGCAGAGTCAAAGTCAAATGGCAGCTAAAACAAATTTTATAAAATTAATACAATTTTAATTAACATTATTCCCTGTGATAATTTTCATTAACGATCTTGTTAATGAGTAATTCTTGAAAGGGTTTTACAACAAGTAATATCCAACTGTCATTAAAATATAATTGTTTTTTTTTAAGAAATACCTATTTTATTTCATTTCTGGCAAGTAACGATAAAACAGATAAAAGAGATCTCTTAGTGTGATAGAATGTTATAACTTTGTACGATTCCACATTTTTTGTCACTAAAGGCCCAGATTTCACCTTTCAGCATCTTCAGGCATTCTATCACACGAATGCAACATAACTGAAAAGCGAAACCTGGATCGTTTGTGACAAAACATATGGAATCGTACAATGTTTTAACTATTCGAATTTTAGCAAAATACAATTTACTGATTGAATTGGAAATTAACACTTTTAACTATAGTGTGTAGAAAGTTAAAATAAATACTTGACTTAAGTAAGTTACAATAATTTTAAATATGATTGACAAAACGAGATTATGAAAGTACTTCTAAGAATTCAACTCTACTTGATTTCTACATGACGAAGTGAGCTTTTTAAATGCCATGTAATATGTCAAAAATGCATCCAAATCGGTATAACTGACGATGCCGAAACAGACAGTCCGATACTCATATCGTCTCTGATTGATATCCTCTTTCAAACGTATTTAGAATAAAATCTTCGAAGAACTTTTAAGTACTGTATATACACGCCCCCACGATTTATTACTATGTTTACACTGCCATATAGTATTAACGAATTTGAATATCATTTCAGTGTCTTGAATATTTATGGCGTTTTTGGAAGGCTCATCATCACTAAATTGCCAAACTTGCCCAGCAATTATTTAATTGCAAATATGAGTCACGCAGAATTTTTGAGTCTCTATGAGTGTTTTGATGCTAATTAATTTATTCCACGTGTTTATTAATAATAAACTTAAATGAGTAAAATAAATAAAACGTCTCTCACATAATATTAGCATATATAATGCCAAAGTTTAAAATCCCATACATGTATTCCCGGTTTTTATATACACAAAGATTAATGGTGTAGAGTAAATGTAGGGTTGACAAAATGTCGCTTAATATCGTTAGTCGGTAAATAAAATAAATATTTTTTATTTAACACAATAGACATTCATATTGTATATACAAACAAAACATTACGTTAAATATTTGGTAATCGTCAATGTTACAGGATAACAATATATCTTCAGTGTGTATTTAAAATTTCATTTCAAGTATTGGACACATTTTTTTCTTTTTTTTTAGATATTGTAATCCAATGTTTGTTTAATTAATCAAATTCAACTTCTAACAATTTAAACCAGAGCGGATTTTCACAAGAATTAAGCACATTAAGCACGCGTTGATAATATTGACTAACGAGGTTATACCTTTAAGCGATAGATGTTTGAGAGCCTTATTACCGATTCTGTCATTTCCCAAAGCTTTTCTGTCAGGAAGCGCTTTGATCAGTCCTTCCACCTCGGCAAATGTGGAAGGACAAATAGCTTGACAGTCTACAGTTAAGGGTTGTTCTAGGATTAGCTTAGCGGTTGCTTCTATATCTAACACGCTATTTTTGAATTTCGTGAATTATTTGTGTCAATTGTATTGGGTGTAAATTGTTTTTGGAGGCTATCCGCAAACTCTTCCACCTTTTCACTGATGGTGAATACGGAACCCTTTGCTCCGTGAAGTGGCATCAAGGGGTATTTTTCTGCGCGTAGAGAATTTTGGAGAGAGCCCAGTATGGGTCGCTTCCTTTGACGAGTTCATTTAAGTAGTCGTCGGTAGTTTTTTCGCGATAAGCCTTCATGGTTCGTCGGATTTCTGCTGACAATCGGTTGATGTGTTGTCTTACTAAGGGGTGGCAGAACTTTTTCCATTCCTTTCTCGCGCTCCGTCTATCATTTATAAGCTGTCTTATATCTGCTGGAAGCCCTTTACTGTGCGGTGAATTTTTTACCGTTTTACTGGCATATGCAGCAGCTCAATTGATATTTGTTGTGAGGCTATGAATCTCAAGATCAATGCTTTGAATATCCGTTAAGTCACTGTGCGGGATAAGCATGTCGTCAACAAAATTCTCGAATTCCTTCCATCGGATAATATTACGCGCCTGATTAAAATTATTACAACTATGGGTAGACGGTACTCCTAACCATAGAATGACAGGCTGGTGCTCAGTGTTAAGCTCGTGCACTATATGAGTATCGTACTGAAGGTTCACTCCACTCAGTATAGCAATGTCTATGACATCTGTAATGCCACCATTTCGCGGTAGGGTCGTTGGCTCAGAGGGTGCCGCTACCACTGCATCGATATCATCGATGTAAGATTTTAGTAGACGTCCACGTGAGTTTGTCAGTCTACTATGCCAGTCGAGGTGTTTTGCGTTAAAATCACCTGCTGCTATTTTAGGTATACCACGGGGAATAACTACTTCTAGGTCACAAGTCATTATTTTTCCATCAGGGCGGCTGTAAACTGAAACGAATCTAATGAGTCCCGAATATTTTGTATTTACAACTATCGCGTTTGCTTCTAGTTTGCCGGTAAGCGCTGGCAATGGCACCGCACAGTGGTCAATATGTTTTTTTTATATAAATCGCAGTTCCTTCTCCCGAAGTTCGAGTACGATGAAATCGGTATAAGGAATAAATAGGTATCGATGGACGATGCGATGACTTGAGGAAAGTCTCCTTCACAAGAAGGATGTCGATTTCATATCTCGATAAAATATCAATCACTTCAAGTTAATCGAGTCTTAGGGTACCTCCACTGTTCCAATGGAGAACCTTTAATGATGCCGGTTGGATTTTACTGGCCATCTTCGGCATTACAAGACGCCTCTTGGGCGGACAGTTTCACGAGGAATTGATTTCCCTTTGACACGATGATACGCCATTCCTCGAGCATGGATTTATGATCCATGCGAGCATTTACGTTTGGCTTGAGCGGTTGGGAGTCAGGAGTCAACTTAGCAGCTACAGCCTGTGACTTTGATGTCGAAGAGCCCTTGGCTTCAGAAAATGTTGGCAACGGCCATCTATCATTTTCAGTTACTTGAGGTCTCGCGCGAAGTGGTTTAGCCTTCTATATTCTATTCGGATATTGCAAGCAACCACGGTAGTTTGCTGGGTGAGGCCCATTACAATTAACGCATTTCGCTGGACCGTTCTCTTTCGTGTATGTATACTCCTGAGAAGTATGTTCACCCGCGCATCTCACGCAGTATGCTGGTGCACGGCAGCATGATGCTGAGTGACCAAACCCTTGACAACGGTTGCACTGACCAACCGAATTCTTATTCCTCAGTGACTCAACAACAATGCTGTAGTGGAACAGTGAGGCCAGATTAAAAATTCCTTTCCCGCTCTGGTTCCTCTCAACGTCTAAGAGGATAAGAGGAAGCGCTGTTTTATTAGCGCTGCTCTTCATTCTCTGGACCTTTTTGACGGGAAATTTGAGTAGCTCGAGTTCACTCAAAATGTCCTCATCAGAAATGTAGGTCGGAATGCCTCGCAAGACCACTTTTAGTGGCTTGTCTTCGTGTAGCATATATGTGTGATACGGCGAATTCCGAGTCTCAAGGAGTTTAGTTAATTGTCTATAGGCGCTGATTGGGGTGGGCTGGATTTTTACTCCAATCTTGACGTCTGTCACCTTTCCTAAATCAACGCCTGCAAGTCTAGCATCCTTGAGTAACGTCATATAGTCTGCTTTTTTATGTAAGATAATCGGAGGGATTTTTTCATTTCTTTGAGGGTTACCGTTATTGAAGTGTTTCTTAGCCCGCGCATCAGTAGGAGCGTTTGAGAGGACCCCCGGTGAAATAGACTTTTCCCGATGACTTTTCAAAGAAGGAAGAGGGCTCCCGGTAACCACTTCTGGACTAAGGTTTCCAACAGAGGTTTCTTTGTTTACCATTAAGTAGTCCTCTTTGCTTAGTTGGGATGGCCAGGCAAAACTATCTCTGCCTGATGCCATCCTAAACGAGTCAGATTCGCTATTTATTGACGCATCTGAATAAGTCGCGTAATTTTCTACCGCTTTAATTATATCATTGGGTGACTTTGCTTTGTTCGGAGACGACTCCAGGGACGGTACGGTTGTTGTCTCGGGACAACTGATAGAGACGGCCGCTTTAAGGGCCGATGCTTTTTTTTTTATTGCTTCGGTGTTGATGACTGGAGTGGAAGCAAACTTTCCGAAGCATATTTGCCTTCCCCCCCAACAATAAATGTCTTCATCAGCAGGAAAATTGGCAATAATGCCTTAAAAGCCGCCTTATTATTATACTCTAGTATGTGTTTAACGAGTGCTAAGGCCTGATCGCTCATATCGGACACCTTTGAGGATGTCCTGGTTTTTCGCACTGATGGCATGCTGAATTATTGGCTATATAAAAAAAATGAATCTAAAGTGAAAAAAAGTAAAATGGAAAATTGTTGATATCTGTTTTTTTTTTGGTGCGGCGGCGAGCTGCGTTGTCCAGTTATAGTCTCAACGATGAACTGCTGGCACTAAAACTGAATTTATTTAATAAAAAATATGTTTTTGTTATTTTTAAACACAATGTAGGACACTTGAGGATCGCACTGACTATTTTACCTAGTCTGTAATGTACAACTTTGCACTCGTGATATTATTATTTGTTATATGACAATTTAAGCAATGTAAGAACACGAATTTTCACATTTGGTTTTATGGTCGGTCTCTACTATTTAGCACAGATAGCGAAGGGGCGGAAAGACCTTTTTAGAAAGGCAGTCTCAGGTAGTAAGTTATTTGGTAGAAACAAAATATCGCTGGTCAGCACGTCTTACTTTGAGGAGATCTCATGAAAGAATAAGAACAAAGGCAATGAACACAGATCTGTGACAAAACTTGTGTGTACATAGTTTGAATGATTCAAATTTGATTTTGAAATTCTAACAAGCATCTCATGTCAACATGGTAAATTATTTTAATATTTTCGATGGTTTCGACGGTAACTTTATGGAAGTTCATTTTATCAATATATTATCAATATAAAATTTAAAATAACTTTGATTATTCCACGTATTGTGTCACAGTTAGTTAAACAATATGTGGAATAATCAAAGTTATTTTAAATTTATAGTAAATTATTTTATTTTAATATAACAAAAACACATTTTTAGTATTTATTTCCCACAATATATTTAATGATCAAGATGATTTATTGCAAGCATTAGTTAATAATACTTACAATGAGCGAAACTGGATCAAAAAATCCGGTCCACATCACAAAATTTATTTTGGAAATAAGTATTAAAAATAAGTTTTTATTATTTAAAATATCATCCCTTTCCATCAAAGGATGGTAATTTACACCTAAAAAGTGGTAAATTATGTTACCTTACAATTACAGGGCAATAAAAAATATCTCATTCGTATTAAATTAATCTGCTTTTCATTAAAACTATAATTTAAAATTTGCGTTTCTTATACAAAATGATTTAGGTGAATTCTTCATTAAAATATTTTCAACCGGTTAGAGTTCTAGTTTACCGGTTTCTTCTTCTTGCCGGTTTGGCAACCCTTGTTATGAAAAACAACACGAGAAAATCATCTTGTCATACTGTTATAAGCCAAGCTCTTATGGTATTAGGCTCCTAGGTATTATGAGAGCATAAACACGTCATATATTGTAATAATATTAGACGTAAAACAAAAACATTGCGCGCATTTTCTAACCAAATGTCATTCTCTTCACTCTTATCACGTTCTTTAGTATGAAAATGATACCATTTACGCATTTATTTTATTTTATTTCATTGTTATTATCAAAGTGAAATAGGCAACAACAAACGTAATATGCTTTTTTCGCTCTATCTTGATGTGATGTGAAACTATAAAAGAAAAATTTACCAAATAGCTTAACATATCAAAACGGATTTAGAATTTTTACTAGATGTATCAAGCAGCGTTGAGGAACTTTACATAGTTTCCAAAAGAGTCTAAAGAGAAACTTTTCAAAAAAATAAATCCAGGAAATATTTTTGATTAGAACCGTTTTCCCTTATTGCAAGCATAATCAACTGATGAAATTCAAATTATAAACAAAGACATTTTTCCAACAATTTCCAGTTTATATATGTATAAATATATTGTGGAAAAATGGAAAAATTGAATTTTCTAAGCTTTGAACGATTCCACATGTTTTGTCACTTTCGACTCGGGATTCAGGTTTTCGGGCAATCTATCACACGGACGCAACATAACTAACACACAATAAACAATTAACATAGTTTATATACCAAAAGATTTAATTACAAAGGAAAAACACAGAGCCTAAGGCAACGATCTAATTAAACAACTAAAATAAATTTAAATAAAATTGATTTAATTATTATAACACTCAATTGCTTGTTATAAGTTTTATTAACTCTAAACACTGTTAATGAGACTTTCATAAAAAGATTCGACAACAAACAATAATCAGCTATCCTTAAAATGCAATCGGGTAATTTTATACTTAGAAATGTTTACTTATTTGAAGTTTACAAGTAATGGTAAGAATAAAACATTAGATGACTAATGAGGTTATCGACTCATTGAACTGATCTGACGTAAAGGACAAAGTTTCAACAATTAATTGATTGAATTGGCATTCACTTGGTAGGACTCCATTGTAACACGGCGAAAAAAATAGCAATGTATTTTAGTTCAACAAAAATTATTTTTAAAAAATATAGTTGATATCTTTTTCGGCTCACGCCATCGCCAGAACTATGCCTAAACCAATATTCGCTTATCTATATATAGCTGTGTAGAAAAGGCACACAATACATCCTCTCTCCTGTTTTAACGGCCTAGCTTGTTACTTTCACACAATAAAACTAAATTTTTGAACAGTTGTAAATGAAACTAAAATATGACAATAAGTTTACATGTGGTACGAAAGTGGTCATTACGGAAGCAAATCAGAACACCCCCTAGTGATAGGGTCGGACTAATGGGGATACTATTATATTAGTTTGCTCATTAAGAATCCTTTGTGATAATTGATGTCTATTGATTTCCAGCTGTTCTAAAGCCGTCATTCTGCGACCTTTACTACAAAGATGCAAACATTTAGGCGCTGAGTTTGAATTTATATTATGTGATTCCTTAATAACGTGATTAGCGAATTGTGAATCTGTTTTTTTAATGTTGAATGATCTTACTTGTTCCTTAGCTCGAGTAGATATACTTTTACCTGTCTGTCCGATTTAAACGGATAAACATGTGCCACAGTACATTTTATAAATACCGCTTCTGTCAAGTTTATTAATTTTATCTTTAATATTTTTAAGATGTTTGCCCGTCTGTACCGTCAGTCGATATCATAAATTACTTACACATGTGTTGTACGTAGTTGATGTTCGTTTCTCTTTCAATGATATAGAATCAAAATAATATGACACACATAATTAAAAATAACGAGTGAAATATAATCATTTCGAAGCAGTAATACAATCTTGACTCCAAGAGAAGAAAAGAAATCGAAAAGTGATTGTCTGAATCCAAAACGCCGCTCGAACGAATACTTCAGAAGTAGCCATAAAGACCGCTTCAAATTTTTATTAACTTAACGTCGACTCGAAACAAAAGTATCACAACTCAAAAAATTCAAAAAAAAATATTGTCAAATTAATATTTCGCAAAATTAATAATGTGATTATTAAAAAACTGGAAAGAATAAAGTCAAATTATTCAGATATGTGTGTCTTAGATATTTTAATTGTTAACTATTAAAAAGATATTTGTGTTTTATTTCTAAAAAAAATATGTAACTTGTTTACGTTTTGACAATCCCCTACTGTCTTCTAGGAACACTCAACTATTTTAAATAATAAAAGCACAATTTTTATTTCTTTTTTTCACATAAATCATAGAATATACTGTGGAAATTCATCGATCGTTAATGATCGGAATTTATAAATTGTAAAATGAAGACACAGTCTAAATAAATATCTGTGGATTTGCTATAAAATCTCGATGTTACGTTTTTCAATGTAACCTGGAAAAAAGCGGAAAATATAGAATATGGAAATTATTATATTTAAAGTATTGTACATCTTTTTTACCATGATGTCTATAAAACAGTTGTCTAGTTGTTATTAAATAAATTATTTAATATTTACAATGTCTTGTAAAAAATACGAGTTAATGTTATTTCGATAAAATGTTACGAATATTATTTCAATAAGTTTTATTCAATAAAGCCTTTAGTTTTAAGTAAATTTTGTTTTCTAAATTCATAACGTGTTCCTTTTTGATTTCAAACGCTATAACGAATTGCACATTTTTACGATCAAAAATAACATTTACACAAATCGAAAAACAATGAAGATTGATAGATTGAAAAATATTACTGAAGCCATTCACAAAAATTGTAAAATTGTAAAAAAAAAACATTTTAAATCATTTTTAATAAAATCAGCTCTTCAATAATTTTCTTCTTTTGTTCTGTTTCTGAATGCTAAAATCTCAACTGCTGAGATGGCAGATTGTAGTGTATCGATAGTTGTAACTCAAAAATATAATAAGTATTAACAGCGTTAAAATTGTTTTATAGACCTTATTTTGTACTGAAATATAGCTTGATTTGTCCGGATTATCTTCATAATTTTTTTTACATCTATAATACAATACCAAATTAATTTTTGAACTATTTAATGTTGGGCTATCCGTTGTAGAGCTAAGCAGGCAATCGGTTAAGATGAACATATATATTTATTATACTCTAATAAAAATAAGAACTGAAAGTGTCTAACGACAGCAATCCGATAGACACAGACAAACCAATTTCAACCGTATTCTTTTATTACGAACATCTCCAAATAAACAAAAGTAAAGTGACTTAATATCAATCGGTTATTCTTATAAGCACTTAAGTTTTTTAGAAGTCCAATTATGTTCCACAATGCTTAAGTGAAGCTTTTGGTAAAAATATATTCTTAAAGATTTTGATCGTATAATTAATTAAAATTTTAGTAAAGGCAATGGTTTTATTCTGAAACAATAGTATTCTTAAGCCACGCAAAATTTGAATAAAATATCATTTCATTCCATTCAAATATTTAAATCTATTTTCATTTCGCTCTATTCAGTTTGAAGATTAAAACATCTCGAGCACAATTCACTGCTATTTTTCTAGTTGTGGTTTTTATACAAATACTACAATGGTGGTTTTGAATTCCAAAGAGGAAATAAGAAAAAGTACTGCGTTTTTCTTCGGGGATTTTTTTTGTTGTAAAAAGCATTTTGCTCATTTATTGTAAGTTACGGGCATTTCCCGGTAGAGGGTGTAAGCAAGGCGGATATGACGAATCTTAGAGGGGCACATGTTAAAAGGATTGTAAATGTCTGTCAGGTTGTTTTATCTGAGGGTAAATATGCACGTGGTCCTGAGGAAACGTTGATGCTTACAGTTGCATTGAAAGATACGAGGAATGTTTTGTTTGTTTTTAAATTTCGTTTAAAAAATTACTGATTTGATTATAATGACATTTAGCAGTTTTAAAAATTACTTCACATACAAATTTATTTCCTAGACATAGCATCTATATTTTTCTGTGCAATTCCTATTGTATAGGGTCCGCCATCTAAAGTTTTTTTTTTCAACTAGTGCTTATTTCGATAAACGATGCAAATGTATTACTGTTTATGAATTATATTGAATCCGTGTGATATTATGCATGAAGATGTTTAAACGGAAAACTCGGTTCGTGTGTGAAAAAACACGTAGAAATATTAGGTTTAGTAAAAAGTTCTGACGTTTTTTTCAAACGCATGTCTTAAAATTGGTCGGCTTCGGGCCTTTAGTGAAATAAGATGTCATAATATTTTTTTCGTGTGTGACATCTCAAGTTACGTTCCGTAATAGAAAAAACAAAGGTTCATTCGTCTCAAACAGAATGACCAACCTTTGCCCTTCATAAGAATATCTGCGCGGTTATATGCTTTTTCAATATAACGCCCAGAACAGTGCAGTCGTCGGCTCTAAAGAGATTTGCGACGTTTATAGAGACGTGTTAAAGGTTCGAAAATGTCAGAGATGGTTTACAAAATTTAAATTTGACAATTTAAGCATTGAAAATTACCCTCGAAGTGGACGACCTCATACAGTGGATGAAGTCGCCCTGAAAGCTGAATTCGAAAAACATCCTATGCTAACAAAAAGAAATTGTCCAATATAGTCGGTACTAAATGTTCCATAAAGCAAAAGTACCTGAAAAGGCTGGGAAACATTCGAAAAATAGGAATTTGTGCGCCACACGCGTTGAGCGATCGGAACAAGCGCGTGGCAATTGCTGCAAAAATAACACACTTTACAACCGTTTTTTCTAAACCTGATTATCGGAGATTAAAAGTGGGTGTTATATACGAATGTATCAAAGAAGAAACAATATCTAAATCATCGACAACAACCAATTCCGACCCATCGAACTGGTTTACACCCAAAACAACTCTTACTTTGTGTTTGGAGGGATTTCAAAGGAATAATTCATTGTAAAGTGTTAAAATATGGTGAAACTATGACGGCACAAGTATACTGTGACCAATTAAACAAATTAAATGCAGCTTTGACAAGAAAGAGGCCGGGCAGGATGAATGGACGCAACGATATACTGGAAAACGAAAACGCGCGACCGCATGTGGCGAATATGACCTGGGAAAAAATCCAGGAGTTCGGTGGGAAAACTTTATTGCATCCACCTTATTAACTAGATCTAGCACAATCGGATTACCATTTATTCCGTTTAATATAAAAAACTTTTAGGGATAAAAATTTTCAAACAAAAACGCTATTTCCGACTGTTTTAATTCCAAATCAGTTTTTCACTAAATGGATTTTAGACTTGTCTAATAGGTAGCAGAAGGTTATAGATATACAGAGAGATTACTTTTTATAAATAAAAATAAAAAAAATACTACTTTAAATAACACTTTGAGTTTCATTTAAAAAAAACGTCAGGACTTTTTACTACACCTAATATATACAGTTTCAACGATACAAATTTATGATATCGACTGAAGGTACGGTGGAATTTCAATACCAAATTTAAATTGTTGAAACTTTGTTCAATTCCACACGTTTTGTCACTAACAAGTCAGGTTTCACCTTTCTAACTTCGTCAATTCATTTGCATTCGGGTGAAAGAATGCCTGAAGATGCCGGAAGGCGAAACCCGGGTCGTTAGATATGAAACCAGTGAAATCGTACAAAATTTCAAAAATTCAAATTTTATATTGAAATTCCATCAAAAACACCCTGCATTGTAAATTATGATTTCTCCTGAAAACTCTTTTAAAAATGCGTTCTGATTTGATTTTTCAGTAATTGAATTGAATCACTTCATAGTATTAAAATTATTCATGCACAAGATTAAAAATCATTTTAAACGTTATATATTATTTTTAAGGCTATTTTATCGCAAATCTATACTATTGATTTCATAAACATATTATGACCTAATGTAGGGCATAGCATATTGAAAATGCGACGAATCAAAAGAAACACTTATCAAGCAAACATACTTTGGATCCTTCATACGACACTGCAGAACCAACAACTTAGTCGGGGATTAAACCAAAACTTTTACGTCTCGAAGTGGAATTTTTGGGGAAACAGGCCGTCAGGAAAGTTTGCGGTCAAGTACTAAATAAACGAAGAGAGGCACGAAGACAATTTTATGATACCGAGAAGGTACGTAACTTCAAATATAATACTAATCACTGGTTGAAGTTGAAAGCGACTTTACGTTTTGTCGAAAATACTTAACATTTTTTGTAAATTTAAATTTTTCATTTTTTTTGTAAATTAAAATTTTCCGGATTCACTCATCGTGGTGATTGATCAGCTAATCATGCTCGCGATGAGTGAAACTGAAAAATATATATTAATTGCACAGGCATTTACTTCATTTTTGCACAGTGAAAAAATTACAGTGTATTTTTGTTCTATAAAAAGTTGTAAGGTATATAGTTGGTAGCTATTTAGTCTTGTCTCCTCATCGCAACATTGCTTAAATGTACATTTACTTATCGATAATATAAATAGCTGTATAGAAAAGATACACGTTATATAATCTCTTCTATTCTAACATCCCAGTTAATTGATTGATTGACGACGGGTAAGTCGAAATAGCTTTCTATTTCATACCTATAAAATTTTGTAAAACTAAAATACATAGCTATTTTTTCACCATGACACATTTCAAAGTATAATTTAAGCAATATATTTACGAATAGAATTGGTTTTGCTCATCTTGATTGGTTGATCAGCCGATAATGTTAAATAAACCGTACATTTTTTTATTATTTAATATATACTCTTGACAGTAAAATAAGTTAGCATTAAAAGCAAGTTTAAACTTGAAGATGCCGAAAAGTTTCAACAAATTAATTTTGATTATTAATTGTTTTCCTTACAACAAATATACATAAACGGAGTTTAATGTTTATAAAATTTATCATATGAAATTTAGTGATATTATTATCAAATCAAAAGTGTATAAAGTTAATTCAGAATTATGCTCAAGAATTCAAATCCTAGTCTAAGGTAATGTGTTTTTCCTTTGTTATTATTTCCTTTTATATAAAACCGATGTAGGCTACCTATTGCGTGTCATATTATTGCATTCATGTGATAGAATGACTGAAGAAACTGAAAGGCGAAATCCAAGTCGTTAGTGACAAAAAATGTGGAATCCTACAAACAATTAATATTTGATATATTGGGTATTCTATATTTGATATGTTGAAGGGTATTTATGAAAGAGTTTTAATGTATATTTTTTTCTTTTCATTCAAGAAAATTTATGCCAGCCAAACGAGAATTTCACTCTGTGTCTAAATTAAACGCGATTCATATTCGATAAAAATAAATTTTATCCACATAAATTTTTGTAAACTGGTTCAATAAGAGCTTGTCAAAAAACGCAATTACGTTCTCAGCAACCCAATAAATATTTAATCTAAAAGTTCCTTTTAAAGTAAACATGTTTTGCCTCGAAGCTGGGGCAATCGTAAAGAAATAAACCTGAAGCATAATGATAAATGAAATTTGCAATATCCCATGAAACAATAAGTCCAATTATTACTTCTCTTGTTCTTACATCGAGCTTTGCAAGGAAATGAATTTCCTTCAAATAATAATAAATAATTTTGCGGAATCGAAACATGAAATCCGAAATAGATATTCATCAAATGTAGCTTTTATTTTTCTTGGGTAACGGTCATAATAAACCAAAATTTGATCCTTCTTTACAGCAATCTTTTTTTACAAAAAACATATTCTCTAAAGAATATAGTCCTAAAATAATATCTCTCTGTATATTTTCGTTTTAACGTTTTTTTTATAAATGAATGAATATGTTTTAACATTAGATAATTTAATGGTATTCAAAACGACCATAAAAATATCAATTTATTATGGAAAAAGCTACTCTTAACGATATTTTTACTGGGAAATTTATTGTATTTGTTCTTATATTTTTTTGCATCAGTTATTTTTTATATTATATAATACTGTCGCTTGGGTTTACTGTTAAAAATAACATTTTTTTTTATCTATTATTTATTCCTATATTTTGGAAAATTAAATTCGGCTATAAAAACAGCCTTAGCTAAAATTTTGCAAACAATGTCCATATGCCCGGCCCATTTTTGAACAAATGGCAAATTTCTTAAGTGTTTACTAAAAGTGGAAATATTTGATAAAATCAATTGAAACTTTCTGAGATGGGTTTAAACATTATTAAAATTAGCTTTAGAGTGATGAAATTGACAACACTGTCCCATGTAAAAAGCCACACATCAATGATTTGTAAATGGCCAAATATGATTTCAGGAAAATGTTACAAAAATTATTGGAAAAGTCAAGCCTTTATAGAAATTATTTTTTTAATAATTGCAGATTGTAAACCTCTAGTCCAACTAAGGTTTCGTTTTTGTTGGAGTTTATAGTTAAAAATATCCTTAGATAAAGTATATAAAGTATATTCGATTATAGTACTCAAAACCATGTTTTTTTCTCAACAGATTTGAGAATGTTTTTAATGCAGTACAACGAATAAACGGTGATCTTATATTAATGTTTTCATCAAATAGCTGGGAGCCAGTGTATCAAAAAAGTAAAATTTTAAAAATTAAGCAGTAAATTACTTAATGATCTGCATATTTTAAGTGTATAATAACGTGTAGATTTCAATGCTCAAGTAAACCAATATCAAGTAAAAACTAAATTAAACAACGATGGGTTATTATTACTAAAAATATTATATATTATATGATATCGACTGGAGACAATTGATGAAATTTAAATATCAAATTTAAATTGTTGAAACTTTGTATGATTCCGTCTCAGACATTCTATTACACGGATGCAATAGAGCTGGATTCATTCCGCCTTAACGTATATGTTTTTCATTTATAATCAACTCTATTGGTATATAGCCGATGCTAACCGTTTATTGTATAATTTGTCAAATTTGTTGGATCCGTATCATAGAATGCCTGAAGATACCAAAAGGTTATACCTGGGTCATTAGCAAGAAAACATGTGGAATATTACAAAGTTTCAACTATTCAAATTTTAAAATATTATAGATTACTGCTTTCGATAAGTCAACCTTATATGTGAAACAAAATTCGTTAGACGGAAGCTTAAAACGCCAACATAACGCCGCACCGGTAAAAAGTGTTTTTTGTAAATATAATAACGAAATCACGAAAAAAAACACTTTAGATTTTTGAAACAATTTTCTAAAACAAAAGTAATATAAGTTCAAATATTTGTTCGTACGAAACTAGAATTATGTAGATGATGGAAAGAACTTGAAAATTTTTCTCTGCAAACATTATAAAAACAGGAATATATTTCAATATTTCCCTTTTTTATTACTCACCTAATACAAATTTCTTTACCCTCGGGGCATTGCGATATTATTAAATAATAATATGTCTGTCAAAAATTTGATTGAGCGCTTTGTAAACGTTTTTTTTTTAATATTTATTTCGAAGTATTTAAATATTAATATCTATGGGTTTTTGCTGCCATATTTTTCTCAGAATTTTGTTTTTGAGAATTTTGATTGATTCATTTCTTGTAAACGTTTTTACGACATTTTACCGCGACTTTAACTGTTTTCAATTTGTGTGTGTTTGTACGTTTCATAAATTTTGATGTGATTTTAGTTTAAAATATTCAAAATTTATTTTCAAATCAAGAATAATGTACGTAAATCAAGAAAATAAATATTTGGGCTACGTTTTCACCATGTTATGTAATTTAAGTTATTCAGTCAATCACTTTGTTAGATTTTTTTGATCAAATTGATGGAGCATTAAGTTATATGACGCATTAATAACAATGCGGGTCATCTTCGTCTCTTATGAATAGATTTATTGTTTGATAAATGTTGTGTCGTTACTGAAAAGCGTAAGTCGCTGCAGAGCTGAGCCATCGTCAGTTTCAAGCTCCGAGCAATCTGGTTTACGTGAACATACACAATAATTACATTTATCTCTCTACATACAATACTCACACACGTATACGTATGCCATTAAGCGCGTATAAAGATACAATACGTAAGTAAATGAACTAGGAAAGTATTTTCCAAATGTCAAGGTTGTGTATTAGTAACTAGATACTGTTGATTGGGTGGCTTTTAAAGTTGAAAAAAAATATTTTTAAAACTATTTTTGAGAAATAAAACATATTTTATCGATCCAAGTAAAAAAGTTTTTATTAAAAAAAATGAATCTTTATCGACTGAATAAGTCCATTTGATGTTACTTGGATTCAAGCCCATAAGCTCTGTAAGCGAAGGCAGCGAAGTAGTTTACTCGAGTTCTGTCTTCGCAAAGTAGCTTCTACAGTCAACTTTCGCCATTATTTTGAAAATTTAATAGCGAAAAAATATTGCTTATTTAGTTGTTTTTATATCAAATTGATTTATGATGCGTTATCATCAAAGCTTTTCAAAGAGTCTCCTAAATTGTTTATTTATTGTTAGGTTTATGAGTAAGTCGCTGCAGAGCTGAGCAATCCACAGTGAATCCGGTGTACGTGGACACCACACGCATTATTTTTATATTCATATACTCACATACTATACATACACATGCATACATATGCATACAAACACACACTCTAACATACCATACGCAATACTAAATGGAAATGAAACAAGAAAGGCATTTTCAAATGCCGAGGTTGTGTATTTTGAGATCAATACTTTTAACAAAAATCTATGTGTGTTGACGAGAAGAATCATCATAATTATGTAGATAAGATATCGTAGGGTTATAATGATTGCCTTTATCGCTGTGAAAATTTTAAGATTTTTTATGAACATACTCATGAATTGTAGGCACTTTCAAATCTCTACATTGCTTATTTGATTATCATTTGATGGGACGCACAAGTATTATTTTCAAAATATTCAGTGACTATTTTGTCATGAATGTTCTTTCAGTACAGCTGAACAATAATTGATATAAAGATCGCACCACATTTGAAAAAAAAAAATCTTTTTTTTTTTGTATGAACAATACAATCACTTTAATATATTTTTCCAAAATATATATAATCTGATAATCGATTAAAGTCTTTATCTCCCCCAAATTGTGGCATGAGGCCACACATATTATTAATATTTGTAGATAATAATATAATATATAATAATCGATTCTGGCCTTAACATATTTATTTAATTAAATTTTCTCATGCTTTCAGTGTTCAGGTCCGGAGCAAATCGAGGCCACTTTTCTGAATGCACAAAGACGTGACTGTTATGTATGATAATAAACAATAAAGTATAAATAAATTTCTGTTTAGGTCTATATGCGTGGTAAAGTGTCATTTAATTCGACATAATGGACTTTTTGCGGTGTCAAAATAATCATGAATTTTTATGATAGACAATTCTTGTTGAATTATTTTATAATGCTAATCTATTAACTAGCTATATTACTTATACCAATTTAATCTGCCAACGAATTTTTGGCTCTGCAAAAACTTTTTATTTTCAAATTACTACCAAGTCTAGCTTAACTCTCTCTTTCTTGTTATCAATTGAAATTGCTTATAGAGCATATAGACATTGTTAACTGTGATTAAATTGTGGAATTAGTTTAAAACTACGTTATATATTATATAATAAAACAATTTTTTTGACAGTCAACAAGAATATTGATATACGACGGTCAATTTATTTACAAAAAATAATAAATAATATAGAGCAAAAAATAATCAACAGAAAATGTATCTTTTATATTTGACACACTTTCCATGTAAAAATATACTTCAACTTTAGTTCACAAGTTTCTGCATAATTAAATACTAAATATTTCAAAATTCAAAGTGTATTTATATAACACGGTGATAAATAGAAATTTATTTTCGTACTACAAAATTTATAAGATATATTGTTAACTGAACTAGTTGTGATGAAGGCGTCAGCCGAAATAATTATCAACTATATATCGTATAAACTTTGTAGAACTGATATACATTACTACTTTTCACCATGTTATAATGAAGTTCTTACAAGTAAATGCCAATCCAATAAATAAGTATTGATTTGGCTTAGAAAACTCAATATTTCAATACGAAACTTAACCTATGAAAAAAACTTTACACGAAAACAGACAACGCCTTAATATTTACATATTATACAAACAAATATACTGAATTAAGATGAAGCTCGACTTCGGAGTCGTCGTGTTTTTGGTTAGACGATTTTGAAGATTGTCTCAACGAACAATTTGCCAAATTGGTTGGTTGATCTTTAATTTAATACAAATAAATAACAAAGGTAGGATAAAACCTGACAAAAATAAACTTTTTAGTCGGAGCCGTGTTGTTGGTGAAAAAACGACACACTTTAGTTCTACATAAATTGAATAATCTGAAAAACCAATACAATTCAAGGGGTTAAGACGAAAACGTTTCATTAAATTAAAGGCACCATTTAAACACACGTCAGAAAATTTCACCGTTTATCGGTATGTGATTAAGCACCGACTACTTTTTACTTGTGCGTTCGGTTCGATGCCAGAAAATATCTTACAGTTCGATTCACGGGGCATTAAACCCTAAAACCCTCGTAATTTTATTGAAAGAATTTTACCCATGGCTAAGTGAGCTAAATTATACTGAGGATAAAGTGCTCCGCCTTTAGAGATGGCTTTCATTCGAAAGAATCGATACAAAGCATGAATACTTACTTATCTATGGATACTCGATTCCGTTTCAGCGATATTCATTGATAAAGGCAATACTTTCCAGTGTTGATTTTATCAAAATTTTCTACATAGCTCTGCTGATCAATATTATTATATTATTCTCAAAACATTACTCTGGTGAATTTTTTTGGTTATACGTAGACATCACTTTTAACGTGTTGACTGTCACTTCTTGATGGAAAGGCATGATATTTTTAAATAATAAAAACGCATTTTTTAGTACTTATTTCCACAATATACTTTTTGATCAGAACCGGTTGTGCTCATCGCGAGCATTATCAACTGATGTGATATGAATACTATTTACAAATAAGTGTATTTATACAAAAAAAAATATAGTTAGAGATAGCAGGTATACAGAACTATGGGTTTAATAAATAAGAAACAATTTACAGTGAATCATACAATATTAATACAAATGTAAATTAGTTTGAAAATTAAATGTATCACTTATTAAAAGTTTTCCAACAAAATTAAGCTAAATCAATAATCCATTCTTTACACGATAGATAAAAGAATTTGTTTGGCAATATTTTGAAATTTTATTCAATGAGAATTAAGTAACTTCTATATTCAATTTCAATGTGTATTTATAGAATTCTTTGTTTGTCACGGTGAAAAAATAGCAATGTATTTTAGTTAATTTTGTAGAACTAAAATACATTGCTATTTTTTCACCGTGTTATAATGGAGTTCTACCAAGTGAATGCCAATTCAATCAATTGTTTGTTAGTGTTAAAGTATTCTTTCAAAATATTAAAATATCAGCAAAAAGTATTGAGAGGTCTCTATTTTTCATTGAAAAATTAAATTTGTTTCGCTTCAGTGTGCTTTCTTCTTTAATGAGTTAACTACTGTTAAAACCTTTAAGACGTTCAATAAATCGGATATTGTGTATGCATTTTAATTTTTATATAGCAAATTAATTTGAAGAAAAAAATGTCTAGTAAAAATAGCTCCTATTGAATAATGACTAATTTTTTTTTATCAAAATTGCTTTCGCTTGTTCAAAAAATGATTTATTTCATGCCGAATGAAAACGATAATTTAAATCGTGAATATTTGAACAATTACTAAAAAATTTACTGATTCAAAATTTTAAAAAATATACTTTTGACTTCAATATTTATTTGCTTAGCAAAACATGTTACACATTTTTATTTTAAAAACCACATGGTAACGCAAAAGTTTGATTTTTAGAATGCCTGATGACGCCAAACGACGAAACTGAGATGGAAATCAACAAAATTTTAACGACTCTATTTGACATTTAAATTGTAATTTCAGTCGATATCTTAAATTTATTACCCATCATTTATGAATTGAACATTGTCATAATTTTAAGGCTTGTTTATTTTTTACATAAAAAATGTTACCATAGACCTACTTTATGTGATACAAAATATTATCTATCAATTAAAAGCAATTTTGAATCTTGAAAATTGTAAATAACATATGCAAAGTCAAGTCTCAACTTTTCATCGTTTATGAAGAATTTTGAAAATAGACAGACAGGCAGATTGAAATTATTTTTTTCTATTCTGTATTTCAAATATATAATAAGTTGATATTAAGGAAGATATAAACGTAATTTTGACGATGACGTTAAACCGAAGCAGATATTGACAACCTTTTTAAATCCTTGAAGAACTTAGATTATTTTGTATATCCCCCCTTTATAACGTTACACAAAATAGATGTTTTTATTATTTTTCAATTTAATTAATTTGTTATTTACATAACTTTAATTGACTTCGCTTATTTTTGAATAAATGAACAAAATAAAAATGATCAACACTTTCTTTGGCATCATCTAAGGTTATGTTTTTTTTCAGTTAAGAATGTGAATACAATATATTACTTAAAAATCCGTATAGTTACTACTTTTGGTAAAAATGCAGCTCAGTGTTTAATAGTAGTTCTTATGACAGACAGACAGTCTCGTCAAATTGTAGCTCTACACATTCTTCTCTCTAGATTATTTTTCGTGATAGTAAATAATGTTTAGCTAGAAATGATATTTTTGTTCTTGGATTTGGCCCTCCATCTAAAAAGTTTGCCCTCCGTTGATTTACAGAATAGCTGACCGGTGTACGATTGTATCGGAACCAGCAGAAGAACAAAGAAGACGTCGACTGGACGACTCCGAAAAGAGAGCTTCAAGACAATTTGTGGCTTTGAGCGTTTGACTCCCTCTTGTGGGTAAAAAATAAACAAAAAAGAGATTGGAAAACAAAAAATTATTGTTAGCGATACAACATGGAAGATAAAAAAAACTTACAGCTCAAGGTTAATGTATCAACGATCAATGTCAACACCATCAAGAAAGCTCTACGCACCAAGGACCTCACGAGAAACCATTCACACTTATGAAAACTTTTAGATGAAGCCTACAATCAAAATACCGCTTGGGTACAGTGTTAAATAAATAAGACACCAAGCAAGCAAGTGGACGTGGTAAACTTTGATTATTGTAAATAAAAAAAGCTATTGATTTCCGATTTGAAATGAAGTTAATTATGTTCGGAAAATTAACAATTTTGATCGTGCTTAGTAACAGAAAGCTTTATTATCACGTCGTTATATTGTATTATTTAATATAAGCAGTGAACAAACACGTTTGAGTATAATGAGAAAAAGTCTTATCATGCTCGAATTTTTTCATTATAATATTCATAATTAGACAAATATGGTTGAACTATAATCGCAACGGTGTTGAGATACTCGATTAACGAACACACTTATTCATTGTTTTATTTGCCTCTCTAAAGACGGTATTTTAGAAGATTTTAATGCACGGCTGCAAAAATAGGCAGTGGGAAACTATAATTTTTTGAAGAATATTATCGATATTAAAGTCAGATATACTGTATAGAGATTATACTGAGATAGCTCTATTTAATTGCTTTTTACCAGCCCATTGTTTTAATATTAAAATGTTGACTGCCACTTCTTGATTGTAAGGCTTTATATTTTAAATAATAACAACAACTTTTTAGTACTTTTTTCACTATATATTTGATGATTTATACTGATTTCAAATCATTAAAATCGATGTGTCACATTTTATATTTTTACCACAGTACAAAACTAGGATGTTATAACAAAAAAAAAGATAAACAGCTATATACAGATAGGTAAGTGTAATTTTTAATATTGTTCTGATGAAGACGTAAGCTGAAATACCTATCAACTATATATCATATAAATTTTGTAAAACTAAAATACATTGCGTTTTTTTCTCCGTGTTAAGTTTGTAACATAAACTGTAAATTGTCTTATACAGTATAATACATTTTGGTATAGATGAAGCAATAAAAGCTAAAAGTCCTTTGTTCTCATTAAAAAAAATGTTTATATACTTAAAGTTAATTAAAAGAATATTAAATGACAAATAATGTGCCATAAAAACATAATAATTAGTAAATGCTAAAACTTTTGATGACACGCAGACCCCGATAAATACAATAGCTAAAATTAAATGGCTCATTTAAATCATTCCAATGAAATATTAGAAACATTCATTTAAATTAAAAGTTAACAAGTTTCAACATATATGCATACTTTTTCAGAAAAATATATGATCCCCTATAGTAAAATAGATATTTACTATAAACGAGACTCTATATCTAAGCAAATGGCGACAGTAACCAGCCAGCCTTTGTAATTTTATTTATTTAATTATTTATCTTATATAAGTATTATATTTTGATCAATATATTCTTTTTTCTGACAAAGAAAGTGGTCAGTTATGCTGAATGAAAGGGAAGTCCAGAAAAAAACATCAAAAAAAAAGGTTGAAAGGATAAGAAAAACACGGAAGTTATTGACTCCCCACGGCTACAAGCAATCAAAGGTCAACAATTCTTCCCGAAAAATGAAATCTCTTTTATTAATATTGCAATAATAATCATCGAAGCATTTATCTTTTGTAATATAATATAATATAAAGAGAATTATTCCAAATGTACATATACTCTTCCAACCATATTTTCATTTAATTTTTAGAAGATAACCTCTCAATGAAGCATCTTGGAGAAAGCAATTTTTACATGAAATGTTTGTTTGTGTTTACCCAAATGTTAAAAATGTTGGAATATAGAAGGATATAAAATATTATAGAGATCTCAAATGTGTGTGTTTAAAACATTTTATATGTAAACGTTACGTAAATATTTCAGATATAAACTCAAAGAACTACATATTGGTATTAAAAGAATAGTCTAAAACAAAGGTTCCCAGCTTGGGGGGTCACCAACTTATACGGTCAACTATTTTTTTTTGCATGCTTTTGGTTTGTATGGGGGGTCGCCACCCGAAAAGTTTGGGAACCTATGGTCTAAAATATTGAAATTCTAGAAAAACATTGCACCCAAACGTTTTGCACTGACAGCCTACAGTGCAAAACGTTTGACTTATATAAAAGAACGAATTACAAAATTTATAAAACCTTATTTTACAAGCTAAATTGGCATACAAATTAATTTTTATATCTTCAAATTCAATAAAAATGATATTCAAAATGGGAAAAATAATCGTAAAATCATTATAAACTACATTTTTTTTAAAACATTTACACGAATTGATAACTATTGGACATAATTAAATAATATTTAAGAAATTTTTAACATACAGTTACCTGCCAGATTTGCTTTATGACGTATTCTTGTAAGAATTAAATAGTTCAGAATTATGACTGATTGAACCAATCTTGTGTAAAAGACTTAAAAGGAAAGTTTAACTGATTATTTTATAAAGGTAATGAGCTCAACTATGCTTTGTTTTATTTTTGTATAATTTATTGATAAAATGGTTTATAATACACAATGTTTAATACAATGTTTAAACACCTTAATGGCTCATTCAAAATTGGCAAGTGATTTAGTTGTACGCTTTTTATTTCTAAAGTTTCTTTGATATAGTTAATGATGAAAGTTGATATTTAAATTCTACCAAAGGCCGCGAGTCGTAACTTTTACTTTAAGATAAATCCGTTAACCAACTTAGAACAATTAAATAAATCACGGTGAAATTTTTTTTTCACCGTGTTATAATGGAGTTCTACCAAGTGAATGCCAATTCAATCAATAAATTAATTAAATACTCGTTCGATTATGTTTTATTGTTTCATATTTGAGCTTTTATCTATGAAAGAGACGGAGCTTTCAAAGATTGTCTCATCCCATAATTTATCTAGCAGGTTGGCACTATTAGAAAGCAATCAAGTGTAATAATCGAAACTAAACGTTTCTTGGGTTTCCACAATTTCCGTTCTGATTTTCCAACTTGATTACAATAAGGCTTCGGGACTGTTTTCTATTAATTTACAGATACTAACAACTTGTCCGATCAAACACTACGGTTAGCGAAATATCTCCTCGTTGCCTTTATTGATTTTCGGCAATATTAAATAATCTTATCATTTTGCTTGTAGCAGGATTACGTTTTTATCAATTAAATCCACTTGTTAATGTTTTACTAATCGGTAAGCATTATTCCTATCGATATAGGCGTATCCATCGTTGGGTATGCAGTTTGTATGTTAGAATTGGAAATTGCATGAATTTAACTAAAAATATTTTATTCATTGTACCTTTCACCCGCTACTGTTAATGTTTCAATAATATTTTATAAAATACCGATACATGAGATTTTTTATAGTACTTAAACGTATACAAAAAATATTATTTGTATTAAAAAGTAGCCCGGTTTATTCTAGTTATTTCCATAAATTTGTTATTTTTTGTTAGCACCACGATTACTGAATTCGTTTTCGATATATTTGATGTTGAAATGTTCTTTCATCTGGCTTAGAAGGAAATAGGTTAACAGTATAATAAAATATATACTTATACAAACAAAATCTACTCTTTTTATAAACACAGAAAAAAGCGTTCAAAATGTACGAATTTCGTAATATTTACAACTAAATGTTACTAAACTTTGTAAGGTCGATATTTTGTATCTAGCAGACCAGGCACTATTGTCAAGTATTTTAATATCGTCATGATTAACCCTGTCACCTACCATCTCTGTTGGTGCCAGTGCCTTTTATTTGCCCAAATTTATTTAATAGTATTATTAGATATAACTGGAAATAATGGAAACCAAAATATCACCAGTCTGCAATGGGGTTGATGGAAGTACAAACTCCGTGCATCCGTAGATTGTGTCATGGTTGCCTCAAGCCTCTGTAAATGATCACTAACAAAGCTTGGCGTGTGAGGAATGTTCTCTTTTTCTCACAATTGACTTCCACTAAAAGTTTAACTTTTTCTTTTTAAGTCTCTGCCGTGTGTAAGAACTATTCCTCGACTTACAATATATGAGGCGTTGAAAAGCAAAGGCTACTGAAAATCATGCAAAATACAGTTTTTGATATTGACTAAAAGTGATTGGTGTAATTTTAATATCAAATTTTCATTTTTCAAACTCTGTAGACTTAACAGCTCGAGTGCATTAGTCAAGTAGAATGCCCGCAGGTGTCGAAAGGTGAAACGCGGTTTGTTAGTTAAAAAACGTGAAAAGAAGAACTTGTTTGCTTACACGATTTAAAATTGTGTAAACAATAAAACCCAACGGTAACTACCATTTCCATAAAAAAATACGTAATTTATGAAATATTTTTTTAAATTTTAAGGTGTTAACTGTCACTTCTGGATTGAAAAGCATGAAACAGTTGAACAAAAACATATTTTAAAAATAGTACAAAAAATTTGTTTTTATTATTTTAAATATTTGTTTGTATTAACATATTTTTTCGTATTAGTTGAAAAAGCTCGTAATGAATTTTACGTTATCTTATGAATTTATAAATTTTTAAATAGTACTCTTTATTTATTAATAATTTAAATATATTGACTTTCACATCAAAAGTGACATTTGAGTTAATAGTTCAAATCTAAACAAAATATAATGAAAAAATGTTGAAGCTCTTTCGCATAATCTATGTAAATCCATAAAAGATTGATAATCGCTGTCAAATACCGATATATTTATTAAAATAAACGGTTAGCTGCATATTTTATAAATAAATAATTTACCTAAACGGAACTACGATGCGATGGAAAATATAAATTATCGCTTTAATTATAAATTTTGCGTGAAATACAATACCGTCGTTAGATAACGTGGAAACGGCTGTGTTTGCTTTTGAGCACTTCATATTAATAAAATGATCCAATGACAGATTCGTTTCTGAATAACTAAATAACCAAGTCTCATTGAATATAACTTTATTGATATACTATTAATTTTCGGATTCTATATAATTTAAGTAAAAAGTAAACAAATGTTTGATGGTAGATTTCTTCATTGTTTTATTTCTTGGAAAAAAATCGTTTGTAACTGAAAAACTGTATGATTTTAAGCTGTGTTAATTATACATTTTATGGTACTTTCAATTTGAAAAAAAAACAGACATCAATCATATGTAATCAGTACAGTACTAGAATGATTGATTTATTCACAAGGGGTGGTAATGTATATTATTATATACAGCGGCATCAATATTGAATCAAATGACGATGTATTCATAATGTCGAGCCATTAGCGCCCGCTTCAAAATGTGATACCGTAAATTCTATTTAGCTATTGCTCCAATCAATCATAATTCATATATCATATTATTTATAAATACAATATAAATGTAGGATAAGACTCGAAACGGGTTTGCGTGGAGAGCCCACGACAACTTCAATGCTTCAAAATTTGCCGAAAACATTTATCAAAATTAACAGATGAGTGAAAGCTTATAGCATATATATTTTACAAAACCTTTATTTACAAACTCGCTAAATTTGTTAATTACACAAATCAGTGGGTGACGTAAGCGTTTTTAGTATTCAACAAAATAATAGAACTACCATAATTTTTTTTATGACGTACTCTAAACTCTCAATTAATATTTTACTCTAATTGAGCCAAATATTTGTTTCTGTAAGGTATAAACCGTTGAAAATTAACAGTCACCATTCTCATGAATTGTTGAAAATGATAATCAGTAATCAATAATAATCAGGGCTGTGCAGTCGGAGTTAGAACCCTGAAAAACGATCGACTTCAACCAATTTTTTTGATCATAAGATTTCTAAAAATAGCTCAATGTTTAATTTGCCGAATTGGTTGGTTTATCTTTAATTTAATGCACATAAATAAGAGAGGAAAGGAAAAAATTGTTAATTATATCGGCATGTACTTTGTAGAACTCTACTACATTAGTAGACGGATGTACTCAAATCGTAAAGTTTATAGAGTTTAAACGAAATTTAAATTCAATTTCATAGTTGATTGATTTGGCATTTACTTGGCAGAACTACATTATAACATATAAAAAAAATATGTGTAATATTTTAGTTTAACAACACTTATAAGGTGTCTAGTGGATAGATATTTCGGCTTGCGCCTTTATCAGAACATATAGCTGTGTAGAAAATGTACGTATTAGATTTTTTCTTTTTTATCGAAGAATGCTTGATACATTTTATACTTAATACATTTCTCAAAGTGAGAGTAAATCTGTGTTTTATGTGAAAAAAAAACAGTGAATAAGTATTGTGCCAAGATGATTTATTAACGAATCCACAGACCTAATAAAAATTATATTTTTTTTTAATTGAGTATTTGTTGAAACTACTGCATTTTTTAATGGAAGTTGTTAAACTTAAAGAATATTCAAGTATAAAATGACATTTTCATTCAAATATTTTTTTACTGCTTCGCGACGTCAGTTCTGTAAATTAATATTTACCAACTTCTTTTGATCAATATTCTGAAAGAAATAATATTTCTAAACAATCAGAATAACAAAGCATTCATATAAACGAAAACCCCATATACTTAACAAGTCATTTTGTTCGGTCTGATAACTGTGTAATTTCATTCTGGAAGAGCTTATTACTATTGTTATGGAATATGCTTGTCTGTCATTTTAAATCAATCAGTAACGATTTATTGTTTCGTGTCAGAAATATTTGTCTTCAATTTTAGTTTATGGTGATCGTATTGACTTAAGTTGATTCAACCCTCTGACTATTAATAATTGATCGCTGTTCGTTGATAGCTATGTATAGTGATCGGTTAACGAAGAGTTCGTACTGCGAATAAATCGGAAAACGAACACTATCACGAAAGGTTTTTGTGGTCGGTCAAAGAATATATATTCGGATAACGAACTAAAACGATCTTTCTAATTCACTTCTTCTATCAATCAGTTATCGTTAATCAGTTATCGGTTCTTCAACAATTCGGAAAGCGAACATAATCTTGGAAAAAACTATGTTTGTTAACCGATCACTCACTGTATGCGAAAGTTACAGTATCAAAACTTTTGTGTGAGATCTATATTATTATAGATAAATACGACATAATATATCTTAAAAATATAAAAATTTGGTAAACGTCAACATTACAAAAATATTTGTTGTTGGAATATATTAAATGTGGCCTAACAGAAACTGTTTTATGTTACAAACAGAGTGAATAACAGATTTATCTAGTCCGAAAATACACCGTTGCTAAACAATTTAACATATATTGTTTACATGTGTAGCATTAAAAAAATACAAAAAATATTAACGTTTACATGATAAAATAACTAATCATCTCAAGAAGATATTTTTCAATTAAATATACACGTTTTAATAAAGTTTATTTAAATATGCATCGGTTGCTTTTATAGATACTAAACGACTCAACTCATTTTGTTATTTTTATCACCTCTCAACAGTAAAAAAAATTTCTTATTCAAAGAAGAGTCTTATTGAAATCTAACAGAGTTATAAATCGATGGCCATTAGTGGTATTATAATAATATCTACTATTAGCAAAGTTTCATGGAAAATTTCATTTGATATTAATCCTGCTCACATCAAATTGTTTTTAAATTGATGTGTTATAAAATAATTTGATGTGATAGAATTTAAAATAAATGAAACAGAAAATTATCCAAGGCAGTGACTCCGAATTTTTTTTAGAATATCTCAATGAATAATTTACTGATTTGCTTGGTTGGTATTTAATTTTATGTATACAGATAGGAAAAGTAGGAATAAACCTGACAAAAATAAACTTTTTTAGTCGGACTCATATTTTTTTAACAACTACATATCCCTGATATAATCATTTATACAGATTTCTTGTAATCGTAGCGACTTCAGTCATTTTTCATTTGACCATCAATTTAAAACAATCAATGTCGTCACTAAATAATTACTTTGAAAAATTTTAATCAATCTGAAATAAACTTAAAAATCTTCTTACAACGACTGTTTATTTTTCATCAGGTTTAAAAAAAAAATCCATTGTCGTCTTAGAACACATTTTGATTAAAATAAATAATGTAAAAAGCCTTTCGCGTTTTATCAAACGTCCGATTTGAAAAATGCCGGATTTCTTCAATTAATTGAAAGGGGAGATGGAATCATCTTTTTTTATTTTAGAATTGAAACGGAAGAAAATAATTGATCACAAAATGCAACGTGGAAGAAGTCTTTCACGGGCGAACAGGGATAGATAATTACTGTTCCACTTGCTTTCTTTGGAGATAAGATTAAATTTATAGCTTTTATTGAGTCGAGATTTTCAATGAACTTTTCAAAAAAACAGAAAATTCAAGTGGATTTAGATCGAAAGGATTGTTTTTTATTTGTGAAACACACATATGTAACTTACAGTGATATTGTACGATAATTTATTACTCTTAATATAAAAAACACTTTTTTAGAATATGTTGATTAAATTAGGGATTCACTTAGTAGAACTCCATTATAACACGGTGAAAAAAATAGCGATGTATTTTAGTTCTACAAAATTATTATTTTTTAAGATATAGTTGATAGCTATTTCCACTCACGCCATCGTCAGAACTATGCTTAAACGAACATTTGCTTATCTATATATAGCTGTGTAGAAAAGGTACACAATACATCTTCTCTCCTGTTTTAACGACCTAGCTTGTTTCTTGCTCGCAATAAAACTAAAAATTGTAAATGAAACTAAAAATGGTCTATTATGAAAACAAAACGGCCCCCCGTAGCGGGTAAAGCAATGGCGATCGACATATATTAGTTTGTTCGTTAAGAATCCTTTGTGATAGTTGATATCTTTTAGTTTCCAGCTGTTCTAAAATTTTTCTAGAACTGTTTCTATAATATATTTTACAACCAAAACCGGTTTCACTCATCGCGAGCATTATTAATTGATCTGAAATCATTAAGAAAAACATTAAGAATTCTATGGGATTTATTTTATTCATATTTTAATAAAACATTCTGAAAAAAAAATCATTTTTTTTTGTGCTCAAATTCTGTGTAGCGTTATTAGCGTTAGGTTATTTTGTTTCCAGTAAGCAAATTTGTTGGGAATAAAGCCATACGAAGCCCAGGTGTTCCTTGTCGTAAAATTTTATTTAAAAAACAACCCGTTGCGTCCGTGTGATAGAATGCCTGAATGTGCCGAATGGCGAAACCCGGGTAAATGACAAAACATGTGAAATCTAACAAAGTTTTAATAATTCAAATTAGATATTGAAACTCCATCAAGCACCTTCAGTTGATATCGTAAGTTAATTTAATGTCAACGGTTGTCGATATTTTTATTGTTATATCTTTAAACTGTATTCGCATTTTCATGTAATTTAATTGGCAATTATTCCGAACGTAATTGAAACATTTTACGCGCTGAAAAATAATTGTTTGCACACAAAGCGTTGCACATTTGCGACTGCAAGTATTTCAATAAAAAGGCAAAAGTGCATTGATTTGAGTGAATGCAAATCGTGTAAACCGGTCAAGCCTTATCAATCGCGTCAAGAGACTTTTTTGGTTAATTTTTGTGCTTTGTCACATGACAAAACATATTACGTTTTATTTAAATTACTACCGTGCTAAATTTCTAATGTAAATCAGAGGTGAAACTAAAATTAGATCATCTAAAGCTGTTTCTATGATTTCAAAGACGTCTTTATTGAAGATAAGTAGATGCTATTTTAAGTGGCTATTAATTTTTCTTGTATTTTAGTCATGAATGAATTTTTTAATCTCGCTTCTGCTCATTAAAAAGTATAACGTAAGTGGCGCTGAATAAGTGCTTTATTCATAATTTATTAATAAATATTTAAGTAAAAGCTCTCAGAAAGCTCACATAATTTCATTTCTATAAAAAGCTCCACTGTGGTGATAACAAGTAAGGTCACATTTTTGATTCCTTTGGAATTTAAATTTGTGATTATGTTTAAGCAATTTTCTGATAATGTTGTAAGTTTTAGTAAAATTTCAAATAAAAAATTGGTTATTGATTTAGGAACAGGTTTTCTTGGAAGCTACTTAAAATTTTTAATTTACTTTTGAATTTTTTATTTTCTTTTACAAACCTAACTAATTTAAATATTGGAAAATTTCGTAATAAAAATGAAACATTGACCTCCTGCTTAAATTGAATTTCGTCAAAGCTCATTTTTTTCACAAAAGCCATTTGAAAGTCAACGGATTACTCAAAAATAATGTTTTGTAAATTTTGAGCGTCGTAAAGCACATTATGTCTATGGAAAAATATATTAATAATGAAGAACGTTTTTCGAAGCGATACAAACTATTTACAAGCTTTCAGTTTAAGAATCAAATGATTTTGTGAACCAAATTGCCTGAAGACATATATAAAAAAGAAAAAAAATAATGATGCATATTTTAAATGTTACATGAACATTAAACCTTCAATCTATTTTTTTTTTTTTTGTTATTTACTACAGAATCTTGTCTTTGAGATTTTATTATGTGTCTATTGTCAAAGACAATTCTTTCTATCATATAATATTATGATTTAATTAATTTTATAAACACTACAAAAATATATATTTAATTCACTTAAATAAAATGACATTTATTGAGTTTTTACTTTTGTTTCACTTCCCACAAAGTTTTATTTGTGATCTCAATTGATTAATAATCCTCTTTAATTGTACTTAAATAATTTAACATTATATTTCGTTCTCGTTATAGTTTTTTTATTAATATTGCGCCCGGTTTTAGTATTAAGCATTTTTTTATTTAAACCACCAAGACGTGATAGTTAACACCTAAAATGATAATAAATCAATTATGATTACCACTAAGGAATTTACTATGCTAGAATGGAACCGATCATTAGCTTAATTATATATAATTGTGGAAATAGTACTAAACATTGTGTTGCAATATGTAAATATAATGCCATTACATCAAGAAGAGAGAGTTTATAACTTTATAAGTGAATTATAATTGAATAAACAAAACATTACTAAAGTAATACTTTTTTCTATTTTTTAATTTAAATTGTTGAAACTTTGAACACTTCCACATGTTCTGTCACTTGAGTCCCAGGTTTCGCTTTGAGACATTTTCAAGCATTCTATCACACGGATTCAACAGAACTGACACACAAAAAGCAGTTAACAATAATTGATCATTATTTGCCGTAAAATGCTTTCGTAGTAAGTTCATTTACAGTATCTAGTTTAATTAATTGTGTCATTTATTTTGTATTGGTGTGATTGTATGCTTGAATACGCCGAAGGGCGAAACCAACGTCTTTAATGACAAAACACGTGGAATCGTATAAAGTTCCAAAAATTCAAATTTTATTTGGAAATCCTATCCAGTCTAAGTAACTTTAAGTCACTATCATGAATTTAATCATTATTATTTTAAAAAATCATTCCTTTCCATCAAGAAATGACAGTTAACACATTAAAGTGATAAATCATTCACTCTTTAAGTAGTAACATTTTCTATGTTGTTAAATTCAACAATAGATTTAACTGACGTTAGATAATTTATTATATTTATGTACATAACTTTTATGTTTTCCGCTGGAAATTGAAACGTAAGTAATGTGATCGACCGTGTTTTTATGTAAGACGTGTCAGGTACACTTTTGCCGTTACAAACTTTTCCAGAGATTCTCTCGTTAAAAAATATTACACACAAGAGAAAATTAAGTTTCATAACATGAGTACGCAAACAATTTTGTTATTATATGTTTCTGAATGAGTTAATAATTATTAAGCAAGCACGAGGAAAACCGCCCGGGCTTAACCTTCTTCGAATTTTACTCACTTAATAAATCAGCCACAAGGTAAACAACTTGTTCGAATGTTTTCAATACGTAATATTACCACTAAATTTTATCACGAGACGCCCTTGCTCCATTACCTGCCTGGATCAAATTCAAATTAACCGTATGAAATTGTAATTAACATTAACAAACAGCTAATTGTTTTTCCCATGCAGATATCACACAACAGCGTTTCCTATTAGTCCGTAACATTATCGAATACGCCAAACTAAATTTTAGATTCTCGAAAGTGTTGTTATTAACTGCTGAGTTATTACTGAATACTATATTGTTGATTACAGCAGTGCTCCGCAACCTTTTGTCTTCTACGGTACACAAACGCTTTTTTCGAATTTATGATATCGACTGAAGGTGTTTGATGGAATTTCAATATCAAATTTTAATTGTTATAACTTTGTACGATTCCACATGTTTTGTCGCTAACGACCCGGGATTCGCCTTTCGGTATCTTCAGGCATTCTATCACACGGATGCAACAGAACTGACCTAGATTTTTAGAAATTTCTTGGCACACCATAAATCAATATGCAACATCAACTCATTTGTTAAAACTCATACTTTCAGCATTGTTTACTTTATTTACCTACAGTTTTGTTTCTTATAAATTAAAGTGCTTTATTGTAAATCGTGTGTATAATATTTATGTAATTATAACTCATAATTCTGACAAAAACATAATTATTTCTTCTTTCGTGTGATTACATTTTTAAAAAATATTTTATAGTGAAGACGAATTATACAATTTATCTTCTGTTAGAAAAATGCAATACGTCACAATGTACCACGGCAGACCAGTTGTGGAGCACTGGAATATACTACACACTGCTAGAACGTCAAATGGTATGCTTTATTTATAATTGGAACCAAAAAATAAAAGAAATTTTCACTTACAAACAAATATTTATGTTTTAATCACGGCTATGGAGTCTAAGTCGTTAAAAAATATCGTAATGAATAATTTACCGTGTTGTTTGGTTGATCTTTAATTTAATTCTCTTCTTAATCTCCACACTACTGGTGTAAGAATAAAGTGTGTATTACTTTTCGCAGCAAGAAACAGTATAAACAAAACCCTACGTTAAGTAATATATTCATAATTTTAAAGTATAAAAATCGGTTTCGCTCATCGTAAGCATTGCCCTCTGATAAGTTACATGTTATAACATTGTAGTGAACGATAATATTTAATTTATTTCTGTAAGATTGTTACACATGCTTTTGACTATTTATAAACTTTAATGTCAAAATTTGTAAAGATTTCGTGTGGTGGTAGAATGAAAATATTTTCATACCTAGAAAGCTTAATCAAAATCCCTTAAACACTGTTTCACAATCAAACAAAGCTACGTTGATTTTAATTAAATTTCATTATCAGTTTCTCTTTTGAAAGTAAAGCTTTTGTTTTTACATTGTATCAACCTGAATGAAGAAAAATTCTAAAACGTTAACTGTACAGGAAAAGCTCGCGTTTGCTTATTACAATTGCAATCTCTTACAACTTGCGACATTATGTATTTAATGATGGTTGTGTTTTTTTATTACACAGAAAGCTTAATTTTTGCTCTATTGTTAATTAATTACACAGGATGTCTGCAGTAAAATAGAGTAGCGGAATCAACTTTTGATGTTAATTGAAGTTAAGTGTTTGATATTTCACGTGAATAAAACATAAACTGACGATGTTTAATTCTTTTAGTTATTTTTGATGCTCCTTTTCAGAAAGAAATAATCAAAATGATGTCAATTAAGCTTTCGATTTGTCAGCGATACATAATTCATTGTTGGTGTTATTACTTGCAACAAAATGTAGCAGATAGTTGTCACCGTTAATATAATTTCCTGTTGTAGCGAAACAATATATAGTAACTTCCGCCCACTAAGATGCACTTAATAAAGAAGTTATGTAACTGGACGAGGCAAATAGCAAGAAACCGTGAAAATCACTGTGCTGTTACATGCTCATAATTATTTTCATGGTAAATAACTGCATTATAAGTAAAACTGCAATGAACTTTAGTAGAGCTTTTATTATAAATGAAGCTTTACTTTTTTGTGTGAAGAGATGAAAACCGCAATTATTATTTTTAACAAAGCTTATGAAATATTATAAAATTTGAAAACCATCCTTATTTAAATAATTTCATCGACTATTGACAACATTCATCTTTTTCTTTTTTGACTATATTTATGTTATATAACATTCATCGCCGAAAATTCATTCTCAATAATTAATAGCTAGCAGTTTACCAACGCGCGAATTGATAATTGATCGTATACACATTATACAGCCTTAAAATTATGATAGTTTGCTTTGTCACCAGGTAGTAAATATAATTAATTGGTATTTTATTGAAAATAGTATAATAAAATAAAAACTCGGTCGGTTGGTAATTCTTGCGATGAGCGAAACCATTCCTGATCGTAAAATATGTTGTGGGGGAACAAATGCTCAAAATGTGTTTTTATTATTAAAAAAAATAACCAAACTTAGCAGAATTTAATAAACATAGATTAATGTACACACTAAAGTTAAAAAGAAAACCTTTTCATTTGACCGTATACGTCTTATTGTTTCTATACATGAATTTTGCTGAATTATACATAGATGTGTCGATGGCGAAAACTGTAGTAGCTATAAACAACCACAAAGAAAATTTTTAGTACTAAATACTTTCATATTTATACTGTTATTCCGAATATTATTACCCCAAAAAAACATATAAAAATCAAATTTATATTTCGTTGGCGGGATATGAAATTTTTCTTTTTTGTATCGATTTTTATAGATTAGGGAGCACTGTTGAAGACTACATCTGTTACGAAGTGACTTTTTACTGAAAATTGAACTGTCTTTGTTTGTCAGTTGAAACAACTTCAAACGTTAGATTTTCTTTGCAATTTTTTTCCTTCAATGTAAAAACAAAAGAATTTGTTTGAAATTTTATGATTTATTGCAGTGTATTTCTGAGTTCACTATTGCGTTCTTACTGTTTCAAATATTACATTGTCAACGATGTTTGTTTTCCTTTCAAGAATACTTAATTTTATTTTGTTCTAAGACCTTTCTCCCATACTTCTTTTGAATGACAGAATGATTGCTTATTTTTTCCGAATAAAATTTTATTATACGCTCCAACTAAAAAGGTTTCATCATTTACATATTGAACTATTTGTTTTATAACTTTAATCTCGTTACTCGCTGCAGAGCTGAGCAATCTACAGTGAATCTGATTCATGTAGACACTACACGCATTATTATTATTTTTACATCCCCACATACTAAACTCACACACAGGTACACGTATGCATATGCAATAGGCAAGGAAATGAATTGTGGAAGTATTAATGTCATTTTCAATTGCCAAAGTTATTGAGATTTAAGAGGTATATAAGAAAATTATGATGCACGTCACTGAAATAATATTGTGTTTTAATGTTTGCAAGCGCCTCAAAACAAAAAGAACCATATTCAAAAAAGCATGACCACTAAGTCACTTTCATTCTAGTTTCGTTGTTAATCTATTTTATAAAACATTTCTGACATATAAATTAAAATTATTTTTTATACAATAAAAATTGAGTCACTTGTTGCATGCTGTACGTATATCAGCATTCCATTTTCAAATTAAAACTCTGTGAAATCCAATTTCAGATAATTGTAACGTTTCTTCATGTGATTATAAATTAGCGAAATGTTTCCAGCTCGAGTCAGAAGGCTAATGAAGAAAACGCTTTCGCTGGAGAGAGACGGGGATTATCTCGCCGTGACGTCAGCGCCGTTTCTGATTGGCCAATCTTGATATGCTAATCAACCACTCACAGATTAATTGCGTGCAATTTCGTAAGCCGCACCTATTATAGAATATGTAAATTGCTTGTACGCAATCAAAATCATAAACAGCACCACGCATGATAACATCAAAGGATACAGGAATAAATTTATGAAATTTTTCGAAGTTGTAAAGCTATTCAATATAATCTCTTACCGTGATTACACTTAGTTCTCATTGATTTACAGATATTAAAAAACCACGTAACATTTCGCCCTCAACAATTTTACATCCAAATAGACCTAAAATAAAAATATATTTATTCATCCTACGGTTAGCAAAATTTAATTGCTTTTTCAATAATTAGTTCGTTTTTCATTAATTGACAGCCAAATCTTACAACAAAATATTTAATTATTAATAGGGAGTTTTTTCGCCTTTTACTCAGTGATTAGCAACCGAGAGATTGTTGGCCCCTTATTAATTTCGAATATTTTTTTATTACGTCAAAAAAATAAAAGGTTACTATTTTTAAGAGTGAAGCCTTAAAAATTAAGTGTTTTGTTTTTAATCGAAATAAATATTAAAAATGATTTAACTATTTATAAAATAATAATAAATAATTATTCTTTCGAGTAAATAATATTAAAATTAAAATAAACAGCGTAAAGTTCTAAGAAATAATTAGGAACAGCAATCAAATATCAGTAAATAACACTTTAGATTGATTGAATTGGCATTCACTTGGTAGAACTCCATTATAACACGGTGAAAAAATAGCAATGTGTTTTAGTTCTACAAAATTATTTTTAACAAATATAGTTGATAGCTATTTCGGCTCACGCCATCGTCAGAACTATAGTTCTAGTAAGTTCAGTAACATTGCTATTTTTTCACCGTGTAACATTTTTAATATTACAGGTAATCTCTAGTATAAAATTTAATTTTCTAGGAATATTCTCCTCTAATTATTAACGGTTCTTCCCAACGACCTCCTCCCCATAGATTTGTTGTTTCAAGTCCTTATTTCATAATACACAACCTCGGCATCTGAAAATGACTCTCCTAGTTCATTTCCTTACATATTGTATATATATTTTTTATATTAAATTGATGGAGATTTTATCAGATCTATGACGCGTTGCCATCAAAGTTCTTCAAGTTTTCTTCACTTTGTATGTATTTTTTTATTGTGTAATTTTTCTTTTGTTAGTCGCTGCAGAGCTGAGCAATCACGTACGAAAAATGTTAGTATAAAATTATACAATAGTGAAATAAATATTTCGAAACGTACACAAAAAAAACACTATGTTCCCCATTAATATACTGATGTTTTTTGGCGTAAAGACGTATGTTTATAAATACAACACTTTCATTCGTAGTATTGCAACAAAATCATGGCCGTTATTAGAAACCGTCGAGTCTTGATGATTTGCACGCATGCCTACATGCTAACTTTATGGTAATCTCGTCTCATTATTGTTTCTTACAGTTTTTTAAATGAAGTCAATATATTGATTGAATTGGCATTTACTTGCAAAAACTTCATTATAACAAGGTTAAAAAAGCAATGTATTTTAGTTATACAAAATTTTTAAGAAGAAGTTAATAGCTATTTCGACTCGCGCCATCGTTTGACCTGGACCCTTCGAATTTTGTAGAAATAGAAGTCAATATATCTTGTATTTAGATGATATGCATTGAATCCGGTTCATGTGGACACCACACGCATTATAATTTTATTTATTTCCCTACATACTGTAGTCACAAGCATATGTATATGTTCAAACAAATAAACAGATACACGTATGCATATACAATAGGAAATTAACTGAGAAAGTCATTTTCAGTTGCCGGAATTGTTTTTTTTTTTTTTAATTAAGAATATTCACAGTGAGCAAAACGGTTCTGATTTTGAGAATATATGATTATTTGAATTATATTATTTTAAAGTGTTTCCACCAAGATGTGATAGTTAACACATTTAAATTGCAATATGTAGGCTAACGTAAGTAACGACTAGCGTTCTGCAATGGCTTATATGTAATAAAAAATTAATCAATTCCTAAATATAATATATGATTTTTAAATATTTTATAGTAGATTTTTTGTGAACTCTCTTGGCTCTACTTCTTGTTATCCTTATTATTTGTTTTTTTCTTGAACTTTCAACACTAAATGTTTAAATATTTTAACCTTGCAAAAGCAATGAACTTATAATTTGTAATTTTTGTAACGTGTATGTATAAATAAATGATTTAAATCAAATTGAAGATAATGTGCCCTTTGTAGTAAGCTAACAAATCAATGTGATTTAACAATAATAGTGGGTCATTGCCCGCTTTGATGGAATACCTTAATTAAATACCGAAAAATTCGGCCAGACTACGATGAATGATTCAATTAACACCTAAGAACCCGTCTGTTGCCCTCAATCAAGAGAGAATATGCCATCAAAGTTCTGCAGAAACTTATCAACAATACATCGCAAACTTTTTAATTGGCCCAAATTGAAAAGAGTTTTCTCACGCCGACGTTCCAACTTCGGGACAATAAATAATAAATTCATTTCATTTTAACCTTTCACCTAATTGAGAATCTATGTTCTTGCCATTGACGTGTACAGTTTGTAAACTTATTTTGACAGAAAATTATATTTCAATAAAACTTATTTCAACGGTACAATAACAAAAAACAATATTGCTTTGCTTAGAATTCGAGTGAGAGTTTTCTATATATACCTGTGGAAGTTTATTTTTAAGATCTCATTGAGATTAAGATCACATATATATATATATGGGTGTGTATATATATACGCTTAATACATAGGTAGCGGACCTTTTGAAGCCTGATTGTCATTTTTTTTCAATATAATAATACCTCGCGTGCCACATGCCTTGGAAACAAAAAATGCATCAAATGTTTGTGTAACTTCAGATTGTTAATATACACATTTACACATTGAAAATTTAGATTTTGTCCTTTTTAATAGCGCAATAAAGAAAAAAAATTTAAATAAGACTCCAAAATTCATTATAAAAGCGGTTTCTGTTGTGGGATGCTAGATGCCAAATGTTTTAAATTAGATTCATAGTAGGTAACATACAAGATAGCATGTCGCATTTTTCACTTTCAATGTGTTAACTGTCACTTATTGATGGAAAGGTATGTTATTTCAAATAATAAAAACACATGTTTAATCCTTATTTCCACTATACATTTTATGCACAGGGTCGGTTTCGCTTGTAACGAGCATTATCAAACCGGTCATCATCATGAAATATATTGTAGAAATAGATTTAAAAAAATGTGTTTTTATTATTTAAAATGTTTTGTTAATAAACGACATAATGTTTGAATAAATAATACGCCATGTTGAATATTTCGTCGTGAACTGAACGTGTATTAAGCTAATCTCAGTTAATCTGTTATCATAGCTCTGAATGTTGTCCAAAAACATCTTCTATCAAAAACAACTTAATAAAAAAATATTATACTATTAGCGACTGTTGTGAGGTTCGCGATAAAGCGTATGACATTCTTTCTCTATTACTTTCAAATTAAAATTCAAATAAGACGCGAGAAATAAGTTATTCGTGTTTTAAAAGATAGAAGAGATATTGAATCAACGCAACAGTTAGCAATGGTGACATTTTCATCCAATTCCCATCTGCACGAAACTTTTCAAAAGATAAGAAACTGTCGCTCAAATGTAATATTTTTTAATTGGTTACCTTGTTCAAACTATCTACAAAGTAATGAGCTTGTCATAAAATTCTATTAAAATTATAAAACGGTTAACAATATTTTGTTGATGTAAAAGCTACATGAGACAAAATACAATAGAAACGTCATCATCTCTGTGAAATTGAAATTTTTGTCCCATCTAGTAAAAACTTTTAAATTGTTTACCATACTAAACGCAAACATAACATAAATGTGTTAGATTACAAGAATTTAATCATAATGAAATTAAAAATTCTACTCAAAACTATGTATAAATAAAATCGGTTATTTTTAACAAATTTTACTCTTAAATATATTTTCTACGTCACTACCTTTTTATAAACCGTTTTGACTCCTATCGTCTCAATTGCTATGACAGTTATTTGCATTTGTTGATATTTATTATTTTCAAATATAAAAGAATCAAAACATTTATCTTTTTTTGATAATTTTTGTACTAAAATTTGGCCGGATTTTTTATGATAATCTTCTCTTTTTAAAATTCGTTATCACAAATATATATGAATGAATTTTTGAAATATTTGGTTTAGCAATATTCTCAATGGAATGTGCTAGAAAACAAAAAAAAAGAAACGCCATATGATATAACCCTTTAATGTATTCAGTTCAATATCTATTTTAGCAAATTTATCATTAAATTATATTTTTTATGACATTCATAGACCAAGTGTACATTTTTGATAATGCTTATAATATAGAACAGTTATTCTTGTTTCCAAAGAAAATAAAGTGACAGTATAGTTTGCTATATGATCTAGATGAATCATTTACCCTTATTGTTCTGAAGATTAACGTTTCTGTCAATGGGGATTTTAATACCGAAATTGGATTAATATGTAGTTTAGTTAAAACAGTAAAACTAAATACACGGTCAATGTTATCATGGAATAACTGATAGTAGTAAAGCCTTCCCAATGAACAATCTGTTTTATATTTACAAACTAAGAAAAATGTTGACATTTAAGTTTGAAGACGAATTGATACATGATAATTTGATAAGCAATCAATATTGCTTATCAAATGACTATGTATTACAATTTTATATATTTATTTGACACAAATACAGATGCAAAGACAGCCACGTGCCGAAACCATAGTGTTACAGAAAAATACACGTGTTCGAAGAATTATTCTGAGCTTCGATTCGCGAATCTTGTTTTCATTTCTCAATAATGAACAACAGTAAGTACACGGCCCTCATCATGTACAAAATGATTGTGTAGCAAGCGAGCGTCAAGTGGGGTGTTCGAGGGATGGGGGTGGCGTCAGCGTCGTGCGTTCGCAAGTACAAAGGCGTCTGAGTTATAAACGACGCCGTGTGTCGAAACTTTTTACATCCCTCGATACAGTGGAGTGCGTAAAATGTTTAACTGTACCGTTTATATTGTCGTAAAGTGTCTAGATAAAACGAAGGCTTCGCTTAATACTGTAGATATAATATTTTCTTGTCAATAATACTACTGCTTTTCAACGTTAAAGTACAACCTTACTCGTAAAAGATACCGCTTTTATCTGCATACTGGGCATTCCATTTATTGCTGTCCGTTTTATACCAGTAACACTGACTGAGTTTTATTCTACTCTGCACTACCAAAATGTAATAACAAAATTCTTTCTCTATTATATTAAATATCTATTCAACGAATTTGTCATACTTTTTCTCCACTAAATATTATGCTATAAAGTAAAGTAAAACCTTGATTCCATATTGTTTCAAGGGACTTAAATCCGGTAAAGTTTGAAATAATAAAATAAAAATCAAAACCTCAAAAAAAAAACACAAATTACCCCCATTAAAATTTGATTTGTTAAAACTTTGTACGATTCCACATGTTTTGTCACAAACGAACCAGGTTTCGCCTTTCGGCATCTTTCGTCAGTTCTGTTGCATCCGTGTGATAGAATGCTTGTATGAATGAATTCAAATTTGATATTTAAATTCCATCAAGCACCCTCAATAGTCGATATTATGTATTATCCCTCGTTTTAATTTTCAAAAGTGAGGTTTTGTAAAAATTGTTAAATACGAGAAAGTTTTGTAAAAGTTGTAATATTTAAATGTTATTTATTGAAATAGTCGAATAATGTTTAAAAAGTTCTTCTTGTGAAATTCTTTATCAAGGAAAGTCTCAAGATATTTGAGCGAACTATATATTTCATCATCAATTACTTTGGTTATTATATAAGATTAAATGTGCTCAAACTCACAAATTGTATTAGATAGAAAGATTTATCTACCAAAACCGGTCAACCGGGATAATATTTGAGACGAGACTATAATATTTTGACGATAGATCGAGAAAATCAGGGAATGGTTAATGTGGGGCTATTTAGCATAGTTCTATTGGGTGTTTGACGGGACTATAAAAAATAAACAATCCATCCGGGAAAACGTTTAATGTAAGAACGGTTGACCTTGATTACACTGTAACACAAAATATTATATATTACTCCTTTAATTTCTGAAATAAATATGTCTATTTATAAACGTTCAAGGTACAACCATTTTTATTTTGTTCACAAAAACAACGTTTAATTAGTAAATTTCTGCACCAACTCAAAATTTATTCAAACGTCAAAGCTCAAAATCAAATCACAGCTTAAATTATCCCGTGATAAAATAAAATATTATAGACAATATACCTACATTCCTTAATTTCGACGAACGAAAAAACGATCAACTTTAATATATCCTACAGTAAGAGAATCAACGTATGCAAAATGTGAGGCACGTACGCACAAACGTTTCCATAAAAGCTTGTCACCTAAAAACATCTTTCTCCCTTCGTCTTCAAAAAACGTATTTTTAAATTATTCATGTCATAATGAAAGACAAATTTCGTGCAGTCTAAGAAGGTTGTGTGGTTGACTCGATATGTACTCACTTGTTTTGCGTCTGTAAAGTCAGAATCTTGATTTCGATAATATGATATATCAAGAGCCTTTTTCTAACTTTGTTTATGTCTTTGGTCTAATTTTTGTATTCAAACCTACCATTAAAAGGCTTGTTGAGCTACGGAATAACATCCAGCTCTTGTATAAACTACATAAAAGCAGAACAATTACATAATCAGCTCTTTGACTGCTAACGTCTCAGCTGTTGAGACCATTTATTCCAGTGTGTCGATAGATGATACACAAAAAATACAAAAAGGTTTTTTTAAGGTTTTAACTGTCACTTCTTGATGGAAAGAAATACTTTTTTTAGATAATAAAAATACATTTTTATGACTTATTTCCACAATATATTTTATTGTCAATACCGATTTCGCTCATCACAAGCATTTTAAACTGATTATAATGCTCGCAATGAACGAAACCGATCCTAGTTATAATTTTTAATAGAAACAAAATATGTTGAAATTAATAAAAAAGCAACTTTTATACAGCTGGCTTTCTATAAGGAATTCTCACTGTTTAAAGTTTGAATACTCAAAGAGACCTTATACGAGGCCAAAATGAGAACTTTATTCGAGAGATTTATTTGAGAAGCCGTGGATATGAATGACATGTTTTTTATCTAAAGTGTGAACCAGCCTGCTATTGGAGATGCTACTGATAAGTGCATTAGAATTTTGAACGGTTTTGCTTCAGACGAATACTATTTTTAAATGAATTTAATGAATGACGTTAATATTTACAAATTGTTTCGACTTTGAAAAAACTATAAACATATTTTGTTTTTCTTATGTTAGAAATTTTTAAAATTTCATATATATACGGTGAAATGTACACTGATTTGTCGTAAAAAAACTCTATAAGTTTGTTTAGCATAAATACTGTTGAATTAATTTTTGAAACATTCAATGTTAGCATATTCTTTACAAGGCTTACACGAAACCTGAATCGTAATCATTTATAAAATCTCGGGGTAAAATAATTACGTGTTTACGCCCGCTTATTACGATGTAGGTCTTTGGAGCTATAAGCTTGCGTATGTTACCAAATATAGATACAAACATAAAATTATGCCCCTAGGGATGTAAGAATTTCGTTTTAATCCTCGGATACGCCATTGGCCTATATCTCTGACCTCCTGCCTCATCCTCTACTCAAAATGCGTGTAAAGTGCTTTCAAACAAACTAGATTATCTGCGTTTAGGAACGGATTATATGTTCGTAAATGAATTGGATTGACACGCCGAGTATTTACGTCCGTGATGAAGTGGGGCGACAAGACGTTCCACATATTATTGCCTCTCGAAAAAATCGCAATATAAATACGAATCAGTTTGTCCTATTTCCATATTGTGAATAAAAAATCAGCTAGACAATTAAAGTCGAAGTGAAATCTCTCACAACGTATCTATATTAACTTTTACGTATCAATATTATAAACATTTAAAAATCAATATTTTTAAAAATCTAGTTGAGGATATGTTATTATTATGCAAATACGACTGATGAATTATTTGAGCTCAAATAAATACTATTTTGAAAATATTAACTGCCATTAGATGATAATGGTATTGATTGAATTGGCATTTACTTGGTAGAACTCCTTTATAATACGGTAAAAAAATATCAATGTATTTAAATTCTACAAAATTTAAAAGGTATATATGATGACGTGTAAGTCGAAATAGATATCAACCATATACCTAAAACAAAAAAACATTGCCATTTTTTTTTACCTTGTAGTGATTGACATACCTCGTGGAAATAGTACTATACATTTATTATTTAGTTTTATCAATTTCAATATAATAATGTTCCACCAAGAAGTGACAGTTTACATCAGAAAAGTGATCGTATATTGGTATTGCGTACACCGTCATGGCCTACATAATGACTTTTTACAGTCTTTGGATGAAACAAACCTACCAATATAAACCTTTAAAGGACGAAGGCCGAAAAAACAGTCTGCTAAAATATAGAAGGATTTACTATTCTTCAAAAATTACAAAAAGTATGTGCATACGTTATGATTTTCAAACTAAATCATTTAAAAAATGTTGATATTGATCAATTTGCGACTGATAAATTTGGGTTTGCCTCATGTGTTTGAGTGCATACTTATGTTGGTGAATATGCCAAGTATTATATGTATAATAAAAAAAAATAGCATTGACTTATGTTGTATTTGGAGAAAATATATATTTGCGACGTTGAATGTGTAAAAATCATTGTATCATCAATGTTTATATAGTTATTTAAGATAAATTTTGGTATAGGAAGGTTAATAGAATTAAATCTTCCAGTGCAAAAATACGATGCTATGCGCCTTCATATTAGAGTACTACAAAATTATCAAAGCATAATTGTAATGTAGCTGTCGCATTTTTGGCGTGTAGAACAAACCAATGATGTATAGATAATTCGATTACAACTGAGTTCTGGCAGAAAGCAGACCGATCTAAGTCTGTCTTTCTTTTATCTCTTAATTGAGCCATCTAATTCTTCAATTGGATTACGATATTTTTTTCCGGAAAGCCTTTTCGATTCCTCAAAGTCAATAGATACTACCAAACGATCTTGCATGTTTTTCCTAAGCCATTTTTATTCCGAAAAATGTTGTTAATTTATATTTTTTACGTTCATTATTCGATAAATAATATAGAACTTTTTGTCAATCATGCAGTCGACTGGCAATAACTGCCACACTTTCTTTTTTGAACAGGAAGCTTTCAAACATTCCTTTTTTTAATCTGAATTGTAGAAACTTTTTACAATGCTACTTTTTTTGTCTCTTACGACCTGGGTTTCGCTTTTCGGAATCTTCAAGCATTCTATCACACAGATGCAACATAACTGACCGCATCTTTAGGCATCCATGTAATAGAATGCTTGAATATATCAAGAAGCGTAACCTGGGTCGTACAAAGTTTCAAAAATTCATATTAAAAAAACCCATATACTAGTACAATACGAATCTTGATTATGTATTAATATATGTATGAATGATCGGTTAACAAACATTATCTTTTCAAAGAAAATGTTTGGTATCTGAATTGGTCGTCAACCGATCAAAGATTTACCACAGATCGTTTTAGTTCGTTAATCGAATATGTGTTCGTTTTCCGAACACAAAAATCTTTCGTAATGGTGTTCGCTGACCGAATTGTTCGTAAAACGATTTATTTATTTTATTTTGTATAAAACACGTTACAAACATTACAAGTTATAGTTGATGATATTGACTGAAAGTGCTTGAAGGAGCTTCAATATCAAATTTGAATTATTGAGAATTTGTACGATTCCACATGTTTCCTCATTATCGACCTAGGATTTGCCTTTTGGCATCTTCAGGCATTCTATCATATGTGATAGAATGTCAATTATTAACATAGGAAAAACAATTCAAATTTTACAAATTATAAGTTTATTGCTTTTGTAACGTCAAAAATATTTATAAATTTAATGTTTAAAATTAAAGAAATAATAACAATAGAAAAAACAGTACAGCAACGAAGTTATCCAAGTCAAGTCCATATAATATTTATTAAGAGAAATGAGTTCATGTATTATAAAAAAGTCAATTGGTTTTGTATATACGAAAGGATAATATTCGAATATCTCAAACGGTTTATGTTGTTATTTTGTCACGGAATTTTTCGCGTTGACATTTTTACGTTATGCTTATAATCTGCATTTATAATGGCCGATACCTAACTCAATTAGTTTCGAGTGAAATAGGAGGCCAAATGGAAACATTATTTTTTATCACCTATCTTCGAAGTACATTATTAAAAATGGGTTTTGAATATTGGCAGTGACACAATTCAAAAAGGGCTGAACACAATATAGAATTTTTTCCAGAGGCTTTTTTATAAATATTTTAAAAAGTGAAACACTAATGGATTAAGCGTTATATTATTATAAAAAGTCCCACATATTTCGTTTGAATTTAATATGTCATTTTTTTCATAATTCACTTACTTTTTTCATAATTAACTTTCAAGTTCATTAACAATGTCCAGCAGTATTGCTTCGGATGTCTACATATTCCATGTGGACGAGATTGAGTCCAGACTATTTTTAATGTATTAAAGTATATTTTACGTGATCTTGCTTAATTGAGTTTCTTGGTATCCTTGTTATTTATTTCTTCAATTTCCAATACACAATTTTTAAATATTTAGACAAGAGCAATAAATAAAAAATTCGTATTATTAATTATTTGTATCGTTTATGTACCAAATAAATAAATGTTTTTTCGTTTATATCGCCTCTCGGTATCTACAGACATTCTATCTATCACACGTATGAAATAACACTGTCATATAATAAAATTAAAAAATAAATGATTCATTAAACCATAATATAAATTCTAAGGATGGGAGCTAATTTAAATGACTACTGATTTCATAACAATAACATTAGAATTTGCTAAAATAGTATATGGAACAATTCAGAATAGATGCTTTGCGATGAGTTTCGCAAATAATCAATTTCCACCAAAATTGAATAGCGTATTATATATTGAATACTTTAAGATACCTACGTTATTCAATAAGGGTGGGTTAAAGTGGGGTTAAATATCAGATTACCAGTTGTGAGAATTAGTATTATCAAATGTTTGACTTTACTGATCTCACTTAAAATGCCTTAAAATATACATAAATAGATAAATATATAGTAAATACACTAATGTTAAATAATACCAGACTAATTTTTTGACACACACACAAAGCTAAATCGTCAGTTCGTCAATTCTAAATAGGAATGCGTTAGTTGAGACATTTTTATGACCTATTGTCGCTTACTGTATAAAGCAACATTTATTTTAATAACATTACTTTAATTAGTTATACGTTTACCTGCGGTGATTATTTTTCTTATTATACAATTGTAGTTTTTTTTCTATAACAAATTAATATTCATTTAATCGTTAGGAATTTTTTTCACTTTCTATGTGAAGCATGTGAACTCTTTATGTATTTTATCTCATATTTACTATATCGGATGAGGGAACTTGATGAAAATTTATTATCAAATTCAAATTGTTGTAACTGTTTTCAATTTTATGGCATCCGTGTGTTAGAATGCCTGAAGATACTAAAAGGCGAAACCCGGGTCATGATTGACTTTAAATGTGAATTCAAATATTTGTCGAAAAAAATGTGGCTTATATCATTATCAGTTTTTTTTTATCAGAACTTATTGAAAGAATTGAACGATAAGGCAGAAATGGTGAAATGAAATCAATACTTGAAATGTTAATTAATAAGTCTTCATCATCACTGTCAAATAAAATCTAGTCTTATTATTAATTGTCATGATATTTAAAAGATGGCTGTTAAGTTGTAACAAAAGGGTCTAATAAAAAAATATATTAATACTACACGTAAGAATATAGTCAAGATTCCAAAAATTCACCACACATCAGCAGTCGATCATGAATAGCCTATAAGTTAACATTTGCCATCAATCGTTGGAAAGTTTCCTGTTCTACATTTATTCTTCAAATGATCGCAAGTGACTTTATGAAAAAATCATTATAATCAGTTAAATTGGTAATAAACAGTTATACCAAAAAAAATCTAACTTGCTCATTTATAAATACCAATAAAACATTTCAAGTAACTATCAAGATGTAAAGTCGACAAAAGTGATAGTAACAAAATCATAGCGGTGAACTTGATAACTTACTTTTTAACAATGTAATGACGTTTTGACTCGAAGGAAATTAAGTTTCAAAGTTCGTTCAGGGAAACGCTAGATATTTATAAAGTGTGGAATTTATTGGGCGATTCTTTTTGGAATCTTCCACATTCCACACTTTCGCAGCGACCCTAATAACAATTATTAGCATGCGGCTTTTTTTGTTTCAAATTTCGAAAATTTGGACCGAAATTACGTTGTTATGTTTTTGGCGGACACATTTTTGTGGCTGAAAGGTGGAATATATACGAAATTGTTTTTCTTTGTAAAATAATATAATGTCACACTTCTGTATAATATCCGGCTAAAAAATATGTTGTCTAAAATTAGTTGATTCATTTTTATAATTTCAATTCACATAGAAAAAAAAAATGTTTAAGCTCATACAAATGTTTGTTGGGAGTGTCTCAGGAGCAAATTCGAAAGAATGAGAAGGGGATAAAACTACCAAAAAATATAATTGGATTGTTGAATATTGATAGATACAAACTTATTTTAAGAAGGTAGGTTTTGATGGGGTTCAATATGAGATGGCCTATTGTAGGAATATTTTTTTAAACATTCATTTTTAAGATAATTGTGTCAAAATAAATCAAAGAATTTTCCCATGATTGTTAAACATCACCTCTTCTGATTTTTTTAAATGTTTTAAATTTTAACAGTTTTAAATATCATTTATACGACTCGGCATAGAACGGGTTAACAGTGTTGAAGATGAATCATGTAATTAGAAAGCTTTTATAAGTAGAGGTCTACTTATTAATTATGTACATTAATAAAATATACACCAATATAACCAAATTATTATATTTAACATAATTACTTTTAATGTTTATAAACATTAGAGGAAAACAATTTTTTTTTTCAATCTCCCAAATACGTTTTTGATTTTCTGAAAATAGTAGACTTTTAATTAATCAAGCTATATTTAAATATAGAAGAATAAAAATAAAAAAAGCAATTAAACCAATCTTGACTTTTTAATAGCGCTTAATCACCCGATTGGACATGATTATTTTTTACTAATTAATACCCACTGAAGTATCTAATTTCTGGGAAATTTTTAAATAACAAATAAAATTGGTTCGAGTCAAGGATAAAGCTAACTCGGTCTGACGTCAGATGTCGTTAAAAACAAAACAAGGGTACGGTCAATTAGGCACAGTCACTTGACATGAAAATAAAAGCACTTTCGCCGAGCAATTAAGATATTTTTTGTGTTTTTGATGTCAAGGGATGACGCTTGGTCTATGTTGCTCTACCCAACGCCTAATAAAGGTTTATTCATAATTGATTTTCTTATGAATGTATAGCTTTGAGGTAAATACTTAAATTATTTTTACTTTTAGATGAGTTTTTTTGACATTTTATTTTTGGATAAAGTTTGGGGTGAAATTTAATCTAGGACAAACAGACTTATTATATGGAATGGTTGGCCAGACTTGCTATGTTAAGCACGCAAAATATACGGAATATGAAATGCTTTAGAGGGATTATCTGTGTACGTCACAGATACTAATAATAAATATATACGTATGTTTGGCAAAACTAAACGGATTTTGATGTGTGCATAAGTATAAGTGTGCTTTTGAGTTGGATTTGAATTGATTGAATTGGCATTCACTTGGTAGAACTCCATTATAACACGGTGAAAAAATATCAATGTATTTTAGTTCTACAAAATTATTTTAAAAGAATATAATTGATAGCTATTTCGGCTCTCGCAATCGTCAGAGGATAGTTCTGACGATGGCTTGAGCCGAAATAGCTGTCAACCATATTCTATTAAAATAATGTTGTAGAACTAAATTACATTGCTATTTTTTCACCGTGTCAACTGAAGGTGCTTGATGAAATTCCAAAATCAAATTTTAATTGTTAAAACTTTGTTCGATTCCACATGTTTTGTCAGTAACAACCCGGGTCAGTTCAGTTTCATCCGTGTGTTAGAATGACTGAAGATTTCTTATAAGCTCACCCATTATATATATAAATATTGTATTATTTTATTTTTCTCAATATATAACTTATTTGATCAAATCAGTAGTCAAAACAAAGTATTTTATATTTGGGACTATATTTTAAATGGAAAAATAACAAGGAAAGAAGATATAGCCGTTAAATTAATAATTTAAAAGTCGAATTTTAATTAGTTTAGTTAAATTTTTCGGAATGAAAGAAAAATAATAAAAAAAAAAAAAAAATGTTTGCATACCTAGAAAATGTTATCTCAAACATTGGAATAAATATCCTTATTTTAAACTGTATTCGATCAGTTGATAATGGTCACGATGGACGAAACCGGTCGTAATTTGAACAACGTAAAATTGTGGATATAATACATATTTTAGTGTGAATAATTTATTCATTTTACCTTGATATTAAATTTTAAGATAGAAAAATTCTGATAGCCTCAGTCTATTTTTTATATAGAGGTACCGAATTTATTTCTAGTTCAATAAATACACCTAAACTTACGAACTTGTTCGAATTCGCAATAAAAAGTTCATTTACTGTGCAATGACTTTACCCCCCGAAAAAAGCTCAATTAAGACTGATTTATAACAGGAAGCGACTGCTATAAGGAAAAATTCTCTACGAGACCCACTTTCATATGAATCGCACTTTGTTTTATCATCCTCTCGAATATACACCAGCTTCAGCAAAGCTACACTTAAACATACCGAGGGAGGGAAACAAAACAGAGCCTCTTTTCAAATCAGAAACCTCCCCATTCCTGTTCCTTTTCCGGCGTCCCCTAACAACGACGTCGGCGTCACTTGGAAGCGTCGCCATGGCTACGCGTCGAAGCTTTCACAAGAGCACTACACTTAAAGCGGCTCAAACACGCGTGTTCTTAACGCTAAGCTTTCAAGGTACGCCCGATGGACCTGCTATGGACTGTGGTGGTTTTTGTATTCAAATCCGATATTTCACAGATTTTGTCTAGGAGAATTAATAAGTTTTACGCAGTTGCATGTTAAAAAACAATCTTTAACCTGAATTCAGTGTATCGCAACAGTTTCTCATTATAAAAAATATCCATGCAAATCAGTTTTTATTAATTCTATCTACTTTTATAGTCTTACCTAAATACTTAAAAATCGTCTTTTTTTCATCTTTTAATACAGGGTGAATGCTAGACGCAGATATAGTGCTATTGATTACATGTAACATAATCGATTAAATATTTTATTCTTTGTCGTTGATTAAAATTTATATGCATTGGGTGATCGGGTTACTAACATAATCTGTTATAAGACTATGTTTGCTATCCGAATTGTTTGTTAACCGATCATCGCGCAGTGTTGCCAGACACGCCTCATTTCGTCCTAAAAACGACTTCACGGACAGAGAGGAACTCTTAATGCGCTAGGCGCGTATTCCGCACATAACGTGTTAAAAAAAAAACCTGTATACCTAGTTAAGCCAGCATGCTAAAATTTCAAAAAAATAAAAAATATTACAAATTTATGATATCGATTGAAGTTGCTTGATGGAATATCAATATCAAATTTGAATTGTTAAAACTTTGTGCGATTCCACATGTTTGTCGCAAACTGTCAGTTTTGTTGCATCCGTGTGATTGAATGCCTGAATATACCGAAAGGAGAAACCCGCGTCGATAGTGACATAACGTGTGGAATCGTACAGAGTTTTAACAATTCAAAAATATGACAAAACTAAATTTTATTCGAATATCAAAAAGTTTTAATATTCGATATTCGAATATTCATTTTACAAAAAATATTCCGGATATGATTGTTGAAATAAAGAATGTTAGTTTCGACAATTAAAAGCTGTTTTTTTTTCATTAAATCTGTGATTAAATATAAGCACTAAATCCTTCGCTCCAGCCTCATTCAAGGCTATTTTATTTACAAGCACAAAAGCTCTCGTCATTGAGGCTTTTAAGAATAATTATAATGCCTCCACTCAAGCTGAAGAAGGGCACTTACTCCATCTTCATGATGTAAATTAAACACAGACGATATTATTATAAGCGTAATTATTTGCTATCTCTGAATGTAATAGTTCAAATATTCATCTTCCACTAATTATATTATTATTATAAAACACTTCAACTCAAGCTTCGATAAGTACTGAACAATCAAATGTAAAATTAAGCATTTAATACGTTCATGGTTAGACGTAGACAAATATATGCATACACACTCAGAATCCTATTTTTTTAAATAATACACGTGGGTTTTTATTACCAAATCATTACTTACTTGGTTTTGAAATAACATGCGCGGTGAAACAATATTTAAGTGTTTTAGTTAATTTTTTTTCTATTAATATTTAGCCCATGACATTTCGGCTTCTTATAGTGTGTTGATAGTTATGTTCAAAAACACATGAGTGTTAACAGTGGTAAAGCTTTTGCGTGAGAACTTATTTTTATGTTAAAATAAAGAATGAAAATGAAATGAAAACACATTTTAAGTTCTGTTTTGACAATGTATATTATGATCTGTAACAGTTTTGCTCTTCACGGACACTATCAACTGATAGAAAGTCAATGGTTCGAAAATTAAGAAAACAATTGACAGGCAATCATACAACGTACCTTCAAATGAAGTTAATTACTTTAAAAATGAAATATTAATAATCTCTTAACTAGGTAATTTCATTGGGTGGAATTACAATGCAAAGAAAGAAGGTGCTTGTATTTAAATTCTATTTATGACAGGAGCTTTTGGATACACAATATTTTTTTTGCGTTTATTGCGTACGCGAATAAATCAGAAGGTTTACGACGCGTAAGCAGGCCACACAAAGCTGTCCGTGTGAGAAGCATACTTAGTTCATTGTATCGGTTGAACGTGTTCGGGATGAACAAAACTGGCCCTGATCTTATTCAAAAACATTCGCGAGCGTCTGCAAAACCAATCATTTTTTACCACAATTGGATTAAATAAATAATGCTCTTGATGAGCGAAACCGGTCCTGAATTATTGGTCGTTTTAATTTGAAAACCTTTGCAAACGTTTATATGTTACAACAACCCACCAAAGTTTTATTTTTATCGAATGAATGGTTTAGAAACACATCCGGGACAAACAAGCAAAAAACATTCATTTATATAAATAGTTATTCAATAATAAAACTTAATACCCATTTTTGTATGGAAACATTATCTGTTTTAACAAGGTTAATTTTTTTCTCCGTAATCCTCAGAACGCACCTTCAATGCAAAAAAAATATCGAGTGCATTTAATTTTATAAACCGAAAGATCTGTTAACCAATTGTTTCAACTATTTCAGTTATTATAAGTACTAATATTCTAATCAATATCCATCAAACACAATCAGTCAATACATTCAAATTTTATACGTTGATATACTGAACCGTACATGAGAATATTTTAATATGTGATTAAACAAAACAATACCAAACAAATTAAACGCATCCAATCGGTCATTAGAAATGTCAGTCGTATAGACATGATAAATTGCGAATTAATTCATGTTATAATGATGAAAATGTAATTATCGTTTGTTTTGTATGTTATTTATTTTGACATGATGGCGATCGAATATAAAATACAATTGATATGCATTTGAATTGTTCACGCTCTACACATTTCGCTTTTTTTTTTTTCGTTTTCGGCACTTTGTACCTTCAAGTACAGGGATGTACTCAAATTGTAAAGTTTGTTGCAAATTTAACTTCAATTTTATAGTTAATTGAATTGGCAGTTACTTGGTAGAACTCCATTATAACACATTGAAAAAATAGCAATTTATTTTATTGTAGTTCTACAAAATTTCTAAGATATACAGTTGATAGCTATTTTGGCTTCATCATAACTATCTGAATTAGTTCTGATGAATGCGTAAGCCGATGATGATTGACAATGTTCGCAATGAGCAAAACCGGTCCCGATTGTACAATATACAACGGAAATATGTTCTAAAAAAAGTTTTTTTTCTTAATATTTTAATTTTAAATTAATTATAAAACAAACAAGCTTATCTTATATGTGTTTTAGGATTAAATATTTTCTTACGTGTATTTTGTAAGAAAAATATGCCTTTTTGTAGGCTTTTGTAGCTGTTTCTCCTCGCGATTTTTGTGATATGCTCAAAATTTTGTTTCATACCATAACAGATTGTATGAAATGACATAATGTATTAAGTCGGTTCATATCAAATCGCTGATTTCCGTTCAGTCAGAGACAGACCGCAATTGTAGATTTACCAAATTTTTCTGCGGCATACAATCAATTTTATAAACATTTGGATTCATTTTCATATAAAAATTAAACGTTCACTAATGAAAATGATATAACAATATTAAAACATCGATAACTTTGCGGATTCTAAAAATCGAGATGTTTTATAAAAGCGGCATTTATTCGTTGCCAAAACTGTTAATGGTAATGGTAATTATTTTGTTTAATCAATCATTTATTATATTTTTGTTTAACTTTAACATTATATGAAGTGTGCTTTTAGATTTCTAAAATTGTTTTCCCATAGCAACTGTTCGAAAAAGCGGGACACAGTGCAACCTGTCAGGTATTTAAATACAATCCTGTAATAAACTCTACAACATCGCTTGAACAATTTATAATATAATATTTCATAAAATACATGTCTATTTAAACTTTGAACAAATGTGAGAATCTCAGTCTACGTGACTTCTTTGTGACAGTCATTCTTTACACAAAATGGAATTGCAAATATTATTCATGGAAAAGTATTTTACGTATAACAGAGAGAAAATAACGATACGTTACATCATTTTGCACATGTCCATTACTGTTATTTTATAAGAAAATGCATAACAGACTTCCGTCGTTATTTGCTGGAAATATATTATATTATATTTACAAAATAGCTTGCAAATGAAAACGTTTGCTTTGTATTTTAAAATTACAACTTAAAATACAATAGAACCTCGATTATTCTATTATTATATGAACGTGGCAAATTGCGTCCACTGTTTATGTATGTGATCGAATGCAATCTTAACATTTTGATCGTTGTATTTTTTATGCATTTGTTCCAACAATAAGTCGTCTGTAAAATATGTATTGAATGTTCGTTTATTGAAAAATATATAACGATTTACATATTTGTTTATAAAAGATACAGTGGAACTTTAATTATCCGGACTCTCTTCATTCTTAATTAATCCGGATAATCGAGATTCAACTGTAATTATGTTCAATACTTTATGATATCGACTTAAGGTACTTATGAAATTTCAATATCAAATTCGAATTGTTATTTTTTTTTACGATTTCTAATGTTTTGTCACTAACTACCCGGATTTCAGCTTTCGGCATCTTCTGGCATTCTATCACACATATGATAATAAATTTATTGACGTTCCAATTTCAAATTCGTTCTGAAAAAAGTCCTGTATTATCACGAGAATTTCACACAAATACAACGAGTTTCTTTTTTATTTTATCCAAAGTGCTGACGACAAATCTTGATTTCACATAATTGTAAAATATTTACACGTAGGTTGGACATGTCCATCAAAATAGAATAACTAACGTGGAATGCTGTCAAAATATAACAGAATGACACTACACTAGACGCGATGATTTTTTTATTTAAATTATTCATCAACGTTGGCGACACGTCGAGATTGATAGAATTCCACTAACTCACGCCGAAAAGTGTACAAAATAAATGACCTCTTCCAAGTTCGTTGATATTTTTTTGTTGAAAATTATTTATCAGGCGCCGAGCTTAGAGTGTACAAAAAATTTTTTTTTTTCTATTTTACGAAATATATGTATGTCAAAATATTTTTTTGTACATCGTAGGCCCATGGTAGTAAAAATACGATGCTATAAAATGTTTGTGAGAAGTTTGAAATTTTAATAAAAACTAAGAAACAATTTACAGGAAATCATACAATACTAATATAAATAAATGTAAATTTATGTTCACAATCACTTATTAATAGTTTCAAACAAAATTAAGGTAACACGGTAAAAAATAGCAATGTATTTTAGATCTACAGTTCTTTTTTCTATAAGATATAGTTGATAGCTATTTCGACTCTCGCCATCATCAGAAATATAATGGCGCGATAAGTAAATGCCAATTCGATCAATTAAATTAAGGTTTATAATAATCCACTAAGAGCTCTGTACAATCATAACAAACACTTAAGAATTAAGGAGTGGGAAAATTTAAGAAAAATGTATTTTTATTATTTGAAAAATCATGCCTTTCCATCAAGAAGTGACAGGTAACACCTTAAAAGTTAGTATGAGAACAGTAAGAACGCGAAATGAAGAACTTATATGTCAATGAATAATTCTCATATAGAGAGAATCAATCTAATAATATAATACAAGTGACATCTAGTGTATAATACAAATAATATATATACAGTGGAACCTCGATCAACCGTTCTCGCATAATACGTTTTCCCGGCTGGAATGCTTATTTTTTATAGTCCCGTCAAACTCCTATAAGAACAATGTTAAATAATCCCGCATTGACCATTTCCCGATTCCCCGATTTCCTCGATAAACCGTCTAAATATTTTGGTCCCGTCATAAATATTATCCCGATTGACCGTTTTTATTGCATATTTCTCCGTATCTCGGCAAGCAAGTTCTTTTAAAAATTCATGGTAAAAATGATTCCTGTACATACAAACTTTTAGTCACAAGTTTAGTAACAAGTCTTTGTTCCGATTAAAGTGCCAAATAACAAAGAAGCAAACTAACATAAAGGACTTTTTTAAAAAATAAATTTTATATACAAGTAACTACCGTTTTTTTTTCAGGGTCCCTTGGAAAACGTAAAATCGAGGTATCATATATATTTGTATATAAATCAATGTTACTGTTTGTTCCTTATGCATTACTACACTATTCATCCGATCGATATGAATCTTTACAAATTTCATGAGTACACTTCCGCAAAGGTTTCTGGCATACCACCCGTCCAAAAATAAATCAGTGAGTTATCTTATCTTTATAAATATATATTAAAATTAATGTTAGTGTGTCTGTTTGTCTATTATGCATTACTACACCATTCATCTGATTGATATGAAACTTTACAAAATTTTTGAGTGCATTCCCGTAAAGGTTTCGGCATACCATTCCCTCAAAAAAATCAATACATAATCTAATATATATATAAAATTTTAACACTATTAAAAAAATAATTGTTTGTTATCATAACGAGTTTCTTTAAATTTCCTTACTCTAAGATCGTAGCAACGCAGACAGATCAGCTTGTTGTATTAGAAATAACATCCGTTCGAACTTCTTTACGTATCTATTAAAATAAAATACAATAAATTATACCAACGTATTTTGTGATTCATGTCTTCAATTTTTATTAATTTAATGTTAAATAAAAACATGCGTTAAGAGCACCACGTACTATTAATACGTAATATAAAAGCATAATACAATTATTTGCATATTACTATTACTAGTTTTTCCACGAGACTTTACTAGAATTCCACTAAAATTTTGATCATATTGACTTCTTTTTGATCTTCCTTTTTATCTAAGTACTCAACGCAAGCGACTTAAGAGAATTTTAGGACGAAATAACGGGGATAGAAAACGTCGTAAAATAAAAAGGTCATAAAAAAGGGGATAAAAAAGGAAAATTAGTAGACTAATCGAATAAAAACTCACTTTAGTGTTAACTGTCACTTCTTGGTGAATAGGCATAATCGATTAAATTAACATTTACTTGGAAGAATTCCATTATTTTTATGTTTAAATACGTAATTTCTCTGCTCTACAAAATGTATAAGATATATAATTAATAACTATTTCGTCTTACAACCCCATCAGAACTGTGTTTAAATGTACAATTACTTATTTATTATATCTATATTGTAGATGTGTAGAAATCGTAAACGATACGATTTTCTTCCCTTATAACATTCTATTACATAATGTGCTAATAAATTCTAAAATGTGGCAATTTTATTTTATAAAGGCGTTATACTAAAATAAATAAAAACAGATTTTTTCTCACATTGAAAAAATAGCAATGTATTTTAGTTCTACACAATATATTTACATAACATACATTGTAGTTGGTATCTATTTCAGCGTAGAACTATTTTTGACTCTCTAACTTTAACGAACAACACGATTCCCTTATAAAAATGTTTAATTTTTTCAGAATTTCAGTCAAAGAATTCATAATTCTGCCTGCCTTATATGTGCATTAAATTAAAGATCAACCATATGTTTTTTAATCAGGACCTGTTTCTCTCATCACGATTATATCAACTGATAGGATACAACTCCACGTGCCTGCTTTATTTTGTAATATCATCAAAATCATATATAATCGACTTTAACTGTAATAATACATATTTACCGATTTTTATCGATAAATAAATTCGGTCCTGATATTTGTATTGTACATTTTCTCAAATGGTTTCAAACATTTTAGTCATTTGAATAGAAACTCGTTAAAAGAATTGGACGAATCCATGCATTTGAACAGAAATCAATGAAGCGCTTTGAAAATGTCTGATATTTTCACGGATGCTTTTTAATGTCGTCTATACCGCTCCCGTTTTGTTGTGTTTTATATTTGTTGTTCTGTGATCAAAATTTCAATTACATCATATAACTGCAATAAGTTCTTAAAAGCAAGACTTCTTTTATTGATTAAAACCAAAAATTTACTTTTAAGATGTGAACTGTCATTTCTTGATGGAAAGGCATGATATTTAAAAAAATACAAACACATTTTTTTAGCACGTTGAAGAAATAGCAATGTATTTTGGTTCTACAATTTTTTTATTAGATATATTTGATAGATATTTCGGCTCACGCCATCGTCAGAACTATGCTTCTTCTTCTGACGATGGGGTGAGCCGACATAGCTATTAACTATATCTTGTAAAAAAAAATTAGAACTAAAATACATTACTATTTTTTTACCGTGTTGTAATGGAGTTCTACCAAGTAAATGCTAATTCAATCAATACATTTTTTAGTACTTATTTCCACAATATATTTTATGTTCATGACCGGTTTCACTCTTCGCGAGCATTTTCAACTGATAGAATACAATTTGCAAGCAAGTCTATTTTCACAAAAAAAAAAAAATTAGTTTGAAATAGCAGATATACAAAACCATGGGTTCAAGAACTAAGAAACAATTTATACGAAATTATACAATATTAACAATCAAAGTGTTAACAACCGTCCGGATCAAAAAATATGTTGTGAAAATAAGTACTAAAAATTTGTGTTTTTATAATTAAAAAAAAAAAATTTAAATTAAACTATTCACTATTAAAGTTTTGAAAATGCAGCACAACAAAAAATCATACTACTTTCATTCACCAAACAAAAATCGACGAAAAATAATCTGGATTGGTGATGTAACAAAACCAAATGTTTGATAGTGCCATCTCTGCATATATTTACAGTTCATATGAAAAAAATGTTTATAAAAACATAACACTTTATAAATAACTTATAAATAAATTCTTTTAACAACACAACAATATAAATACAATTTAGTGACGTCAAAGATTTCCTTCGAAAAAGTTTGCTTTTTTTTCTCAATTATTTTGCTATCTGGCAACACTGAAATTATTACAGTTCTTTGTCTTTTCGCAATGCTTAGTTTCGTGCACTTAAAAAAGGCTTGTTTACTAATATTGTATGATATATATATATATTTTATAAACACTATTTTGGGTACAAATATAAGCAATGTTTGACTATGCAGTGATAACAACAGCATTTGTTATAATTTGTATTATCGACTGAAGGTATATGATGAAATTTAAATATCAAATTTGAAGAAGAAATTCTTGTATATAACCGAATAAACTGTTTAGTGTTAACAAATTACATGTAAATATCGTCATTTTCCAATCATTTATTATTAGAAAACTACTCATTTAATGTTGGATGAAGATTTTAAATCATTTTTAATAATAAAAAACGTCAGTCCTGTTGCATCCGTATAGTATTATAAAATGTTTGAAAATATGGCACGGTGAAAGACGAGTAGTTAGATATGGAATCGTACAAAATCTCAACATTTACAATTATTGTAAATTTCTGTTACCTGGAAAAAGGCTTAAAAAGTTTGTTTTATCATTTGGATTTATCTAAGTGAGTGTCAAGGCAAAATGAGAATATAAACGATAACAAAATTTCTTAAATAATTCATCCCTGTTGTAACCAGGTGGACCAAAAAGTTTGCCTAATTGAAATATAATTTTAAACTTTCTCTTCTTGCTTTCTTGATTACAAAATCTTATTCTATAGAAAATAGGTTGGGTTTTTAAAACTATCTTTTGAGCAGAGACAAGCTTCCTAGAACATTTAATCCCAAAGTATTTTTAAAATCCCGAAATCTTAGGATTATCTATTGAACTTAATTTCGTGCTTCAAGTTGTAACTTGTTAGTCTAAGCTATTAAGACGGATTATTGCATTGCGCTAATATTGATTTGACAATACATACTGATTAAGAGCATTTAAACAATTTTTTTAAAAACCATTTTTGTAATAAAAATTAGACTGAGTTCACTTGATAGTTTCCATAAGTTTCGTCAAATAATTTGTATCGAAGTGTTCTTCATATAGCTCAGTGGATAACAAGCCAACAATTGAAACGGTTTTTTTTATTGGCGAACTAAATACGATTTTACTCATAATAATTAAAATAGTTTTTAGAAAAGAGATTTTTTTGTAAAATTTCTCTTTTAAATAGATGACCAACAGGCTTCTTTCAATACCACAAGCATTATCAACACCATTAACGAGAAACTAGGATGTTAGAACAGAATAGATGTACTGTTTTCTATACAGCTATATATGGATAAGTAAATTTACGATAATACATAATTCTGATGAGGGCGTATGCAGAAACAGTTATGAAATACATTGCTATTTTTTTCACCTTATTTTAATGGAGTTTGACAAAGTCGCCAATTCGAATAATACTCTTAAATAGTTTTATGTTTTATTTAATGCACCTCTGTTGTCTTAATATACAATGAGTTAAACTTTATAATATTTTAAATTTGAATTGTTACAACTATGTACGATTTCACATGTTTTGTCACCAACGACCTGGGTTTCGCCTTTCGGCATCTTCAGGCATTCTATCACACGATGCAACAGTTCTGACAATGGATCCCTACAAAGTTGTGACAGTTAAAACTTGATATTTAAATTCTATTAAGCACCTTCAGTCAATATCATAAATAATACTCTATTCTTCAAATCAATGAAATTTAAGATTGTGAGGTAACATTTTTTTTTTCAAATAATGTAAAAAAAACAAAAGACAAGATTTTTTTCGAATTTTTTTCTTCCTTTCAACGGCTGTTACAAAAAAATGAGAACATGGGCAACCCTTTTATACGTTTTTATTAAATAGATGAAATTAAAAATTGTAGGTAAACACGCCGATGTGCGTGTTAGGTGACCATAAACAATTTAATTTAAGGTATTGTTTTCGTTGAATACCGAAATCTATTTATCTAAGCCTTAAGCCGTACCTTTTTTTGTCTTTAGTCACAACCTCTTTAACTCTACGCTAAATCTGACCGTGGGCAACACTCAGAAAGTACATTATTCAAATATATTAATTTAAAATCAGCTTGAATTTAATAAAGCACTTCTTGAGAATCATTTATTATTAATTCATAAATTCATCTGATAGTGGTTTAATTAATGCTGCTTAATCGCAAAAGTTTCCTATTGCTTATTCCACAGCGACTGCTCCAGCATCACAAACACCTCCTCATTTAAAATGCCTTCAAATTTGTCGCGCTGGTGGAATAAATAAGCAATGGAATTTCCAGCCTAGGTGGGACCAACTACTGAACATTTTACTTATCATGCAAGATGTCCATTGGCGTAAGTCCGGATATAAGCCATTACCGACTACCCATGCGATTAGCTATTCGACCCAAGTCCACCCGACATTGACGTCCAAAAATATATGTCATATTGCCATATATGTATATTCCTAAACAATTACATTAGGAACTTTCGTAGCTGACGATAGATTCAAGTGGCTATTGCTTACTTCACAACCTAGAGCAGTGATTTTTATGTGTGACCGCCTAATGGAAAATGCTGCAGCCACCAACAACTAAAAAATTGATATACATCATATATGATATCGACTAGAGATGCTTGATGGAATTTTCATATCAAATTTAACTTGTTAAAACATTGTACTATACCACAAGTTTTGTCAGTGCTGTTGCATCTGTTTGATAGTAAGCCTGAAGAAGTCGAAAGGTAAAACCCGTTTCGTTAATGACGAATAATATAAAAAATAAACATTTTAAAAAAACATGAATTACACCTGATATGTCCAGCATTTAGTCAAGTTGTTTAACCCAAATGAAGTACAAAAGCTATTTTTAGTTCAGTAAAATTGCTATTGATATCAAATCTCAAAAAAAAAATTTGATGCGGCCACGAGACATGTATATAGACCGCTGATGTTCTTAATGCGGCACAGTAAAATTTTACGTGAAAATCATTTCTCAAGAAAATTCGTCTCCGCTTCAAACAGAAAATATGCATATATATAGATAAAAACTTGATTATGAGCTTAACGCCACTTGCTCTCAATAAAACACTGCAAGCTTTTTGAATACTTAGTAATACTCAATATATACATCATGTCTTCTTTTCCAATGGAGTCAATAAGTATAAATGAAATTCGTATCGACATGAACATTTTTTTACTTTTACTGTGTTAGTGCTGAAACTCTCATCGGATGCGAACAATATCTTGAAATATATTGTAATGTTTTTCTTTCACTTTATATTTATTTGTCAATTTGTATCAGTTCAAGCTTAAAGTGGTCTGGTCGGTCTTAAATGATGTAATCAACTATTTTATTTTTAGTTTCATGGCATATTAACAACATTTCAGAGACGCGGAGTTAATATAAAGGAACACCGATGTCGTCGGACATGTGTAATATTTTTTTTCCGAAGTAATCGAATACACATGTACGACATCGGTGTTCCTTTATATTAACTCCGCGTCTCTGAAATGTTGTTAATATGTCATGAAACTAAAAATAAAGGAACACCGATGTCGTACATGTGTTATATTTTTTTTCCGAAGTAATCGAATGACTGCATATTTTTTCAAAATAAATAGTGTGTATTGTATAAATAAATATAATAAATTAACATATTAGAAATTATTTTTTTATACTTTTTTAAATTTGAAAAATAAAGTTACAATCGTATATGTTCATAATTATAAGTATATATATTGAATGGTATACTTAATTTTTGTTTTAGTATTTTTTTGATTAGTTCTTTTTTGTGCAAGTACGCCAGTGTGACTGACCCTATCATCAATAACAGAGTGTCCCAAAATAAAGTGAGCTTTCAGGGAATGACTATTAATCAAACCTGCTCGATACCCCATTGCATCGTGCTTTGAATTTTGAAGCATTGGGTCTACGGTGAGTAAAACACGGAAAATTCCAAAGTATTACATCTGTGAATAATAATTAAATTTTTGATATCTCTGACATTTAGTTTTCCAAGCCGATGTGGAAATAAAATTAAATATTCTAATATATATTTTTTTCACTTTTTTATAATAAATTCCTTCTAATTAAAAAGCGATGCAAAGAATTCGCTTGGCTAAGTCATATATTTAAAATGACCAAACTCAAAAGAATTTATTTAAAAGCTTTTTGTTTTAAAAATCAACTCGAGTAAAAAGCACAAGAAGGAATTTTGCACTAGATCATAAATATAATGTTAAATGTTGCTCTTCTAAAAAATAGAATCAAATAATTATACGTCTTCGATAGTTTTTAGAATATTTCTAGCAGTGTCTCTTAAACGATTCAACTCATACTATTAAATACAATATTAACTGAATGTATCCGGCAATTATTGTCAGAGTGGCAGTAACTGTTGTTTTTTGACTTTCGCAACGCGAGGGTTAAATGATATTTATTTATTACTCTATATCCAATCCATATAAGGCAGTGTTCCCCAACCGATGGTCTGCAGAAAATTTCCAACAGGCCGCCAATAGTATGCCAAATTTAAAGTTATTCGCCATGCGAAAACATTAGGTATAGGAATTTTTCATCTGCAATTTTACTTTAATTTTTAGGTATTACTTAATAACAATAATTAGTAGGATGATGCAACACCAATAAACTTAATAATAACTGTAAGAGAGAAACTGCAATAGCAGATTTCGAATTAGTTTTTTGAAGAAAAAAAACCCATTGTTTTTGTTACTCTTTAATACTGTGTGTGAATTGTATATATTTGTATTTGTTAGTTATGATATATTTTTTTCGCCTGCACGTTTACTTGTATTTTTAGTTATTGTTAAGTAACAATAATTTGTAGGATGATACGACACCAAGGAACTTTATAAAGTTGGCAAATATGCAACAGCCCGTATCGCATACGTTTCTTGAAAAACCCTATTTATTGATTTTATTATACAATATTTTAATTGTATCAGACTGTTATATGTATATTTTTTAATTATAGTTATGTCCATCTGTCACAATATTAGATTAAAAATATATATTACAACGAAAACCATTTTTATTTCAGTATTTATGGTCCGTGATTTTTTTCCTTTTTTACCGGTCCGCAAGTCTAAAAAGGTTTAGTAGTACTGCTATAAAGCACACATTACAAGCTGAACTGTAAACGCGCTATCACTGAACGGTGATGCTCGGTACAAAGCTTTTGTATCATAAGTTATTTATACGGAATTAAGTAGGGGGGGGGCGTGATAGAATTTCTTTTCAATATATTGTATGACTTTCCTTTGGGGCCGTACTAAAATAAAAATACATGTCAAGAAAAAATAATAATTTATATAACAGCTCTATCTCGCGTGAAGGTTTCATTTTATCATTTTTTCTCCCCCCGCTTAGCTGTGCTGTAATATGTGTGTTATAAATATAAAAAATTGTAATGTCTTGAAAATATTCCACAGCGAAAATCGTTTTGCGCCTTTATTTCGAAAATGTGCCAAAAAGGTTTTGCGAAAAGCGAATTTTGCGTTCTTAAAAGCTGCCGCGATTTAAAAGTGTGCTTTTTTTATTTTTATTTCCCCTCTTATATGAGTGGTTCACAACATTTTAAAAGCTACGGAAGAATGTTATGAACGCCAAATGGCAATCACGGAGAAAAATAGCAATGGATTTTAGTTCTACAAAATTTATAAGGTTTATCGTTAAACTACCGTTCGCATGGAACTATTGTAGAACAGATGGTTCTGATGAAGTATAAGCCGAAATATCTATCAACATTCATTTTCATCGTGTTATAATAGCATTCTACCAAGTAAACGTCAATTCAATCAATTAATGGCAAAAGCTTTTTTTATAGTGGTCGATTATGTCAATTGTTTTCAGTTAGGTAAAATTTTGGGAACGTTTTTATTAATGCACACAAAAGTATTTATTCCATTGTTACTGTAATTGTAATTTACAAACAAAAAAAAGTTATTTTTAATTTTTTCTAGCACACCTAATTTTGCTAATTAAATGTAGAAATACCATCATGATCGCTTGACTCACGCTCGTCCACGTAAAAAATAATGTTGAAAGAATAATTTCAAACATTGCTAAAGCTCTTACCAGTGGTATACCCAGCTTGGTTTTATAATTGAAAAAAAGCAATTCATTACCAATGATTCGTATTGTCAGAATTAATAAGGATACACAGTTTGAGTTTATCTAGTATGGCAGCATTCTGTTCACTTCCACTAAGCTGTGCCTGACTCATTTTAAAAAAATGGCATATTTCTTTTTTTTACTAAAAGTGTTTACTTAACAATAGCAATATTCGATAAAATCAAATGAAACTTTGAGATGGTTTAAAACAGTATTAAAATTAGCTCTAGAGTGATAAAACTGACAATATTTTTTTCATATAAAGATGTCATATAACACACTTAATGTTTACACATATACGGAGTATAGCTTATTTTTTAAATTCTACAGGGGCAATTTTTTTTGTTGCCGTTATAGTCAAAAATAGGTTTTGCTATATTCTATATAGTTTTTAGGTCGTGTAAATCAATACCTTTATAAGCAATAACACTAATTGGATGAGATGAACAGTTATGAAATAGTTGAAGTCTTTTCTATAAGAAAACATTGAATTTTTTTTTATCAAATACATCGCTTTGTGTCATTAATTTGTCTGATTTGAAGGGCTGGTGTATCACGCCAAAACACGTTTCCAGGATTCAAGCGTTGGTTTTTGTATCACATGAAAACACTGTTGTGAAAATACCAAAGATAAGAACTCTGTGAATCTGTTTACAACCACTGTTTTTATACCTGATGGAAAAAGCCTTTTTGAAGGTATTTCAACTTTTAGCGAATGCGATATGCATACGCCTGTTATGGAAATTTTTATTTTTGACTGAATAAATACGCTACAATATCTAATAGCCGTGTTAAAGAGACCGTGATGCTGTGTAATTGATTTTAAATAAATCGAAAAAAGAAAAAAAAGTCGACGATATCAAACGGCTTTTTGGAGTTTTGTCGACAGAAGTATATGAAAATGAAATCTTTTTCGTTTTTACCTTTCATATATTTTTTGTTCACTGAAATGTCGACGTAACGACGACTTTTATTAAGCACGTAAAGCACTTAAGAAATTATTTTTAATGTACACACAGTTTTTATGCTGTATATACAAGGGATATGTTAATAAGTAAACACGAAATTAAGTGATTGGTTCCGCCTTTACATACAATATAATGAAAATAAACATCAAACAAATCGGGTTTCTGGTCATATAGTCAACTTTGTCAAAATACATGTAAAGAAATTTTCGATTCATTAACTTTATAGTAATATATGAATTCATTTTCAGAATAAATATTTTCGTTCCAAATAATGTAATCAAATTTATAATAGAATTCACCTTGGCGTGAAACTTGAACAAATATGAACAAATCATTTTTAAATGATCGCAGTTAGTCACCTCTTGGTGAAAAAACATTTAATTTAAAAAAATTGAGATATTCTTAGTATTTTATAATATCAAGTGAGGGTGTTTAATGGAATACCAATATCAAATGTTTCATTTTTGAAACTTTGTATGAACAGATTTGTTGTATCCGTGTGATAGAATTCCTTAAGATGCCAAAAGGTCAAACCCAAGTCATTGATGACAAATGATGTAGAATTGTATTAAGTTTCAATAATTATTTTTTTTCCTTTTTTTAACACATTTATATTATTTTATATGATGAATTTACGTATGTATTAATAGATAATAGATTTTTATCATGTATACATATTAAACCATTTAATGTGTCGTAACTCTCACAACGAAATATATATTGTTCTTGTAATCAAGAAATAACTCTCTCGAAAATTAAATTATTATAAAATATTTTTTTTCAGTTGATAGTCCTCATGATAACCAAAACCGCTTTTAATCATTGTTTAATTAAAATTTGTTTTTTGTTTTATGATACTATATTTAAATAATTATGTTTTAGTTGGCTATTTTCAAAGGCATGGGTTTCTTTCTATAAGCGTTTAAATTAATGTTCACAGATCCAGTTCTTAGAACAAGACGTAGCAATAAAAACTAGATAAACATTAGTATATTCTATATTCTATATTCTTCTTAATTTATTCTTTTTATTAAAAATAAATTAAACAATTGAATCACAAGTAGTCCTTGTTTGAAATTATCCGTTGAGAAAAGTTGCATTACTTCACATTGTCATCAAACGGGATTTTAAGGAAACATATATATATTATATATATTACAATTTCAATTCAAAAAATTACTAACATTCAATTAATTTTGTGTAAAAATTATTTATGAGCTGTGTAAAAAACTAATATCTTACCTGATAAACGTCTCAAAATAAATATTTTCTTAAAAGTCCCAAGCTTCCGAAATAAAGCTCTAAATTTTCTGCTAATATTTTTATAGTTTCCTGTCGTATTTTACCTGGAAAGGAAGAAAAGAAAATTTATGAAATATACGCCATACATAATTAGAAATTCCAAGAAACAAAGAATACATTAATATTAAATTATAATTTTCGTTTTAAAATTAATAATAAAAAAACATTTAAAAAAATATAAAACGAAGAATCATTTATATAATTATCCGGTACATCGAACAAATTTTATAATATTAAAGACAAGAATTTAGAGTTTATCGTGAAAAATATCATTTAATGAAATTGTATAATTAACAATTTGATGGAACTCTAAAAAAATATAGTATAAGATTTCTTCTAAAATCTTTATTAACAGTAATAACAAATATAAAAAAAAAATTTAAAAACAAATGAAATTTTTATGACATAGACTGAGGGAGCTTAATGGAAATTCGATACATTGTTTTTTATTTTAATATCTTTCAGCAAACAACAGAACTGACATACAATAAGCAGTTACCATCAAGTAAAGGATCCAACATAGGAAATTAGGAAAATTAGGCTAGCGGTTAAGAAGAAAACTTCAATTTGATAATTGATCTCTGTTTATTTCTAAGACCTCCTGATAAAATAATTTATGATCTTTCGTGTTTAATATAATAATTGAACACTTTCCTATATAATTTTATTGAAATTTATTTTTATTGAGTATTTGGTGGTTTTTCCTTTGTAATTAACTCCATTGGTATATAACCGATGCTAACTGTATATTTTGTGTCAGCTCTGTTACATCAGCGAGTGTTTAAGAGTGCCGAAAAGCAAAACCCGAGTCGTTAGTGACAAAACATGTGGAATCATACAAAGTTTCAGCAAATCAAATTTTACAAATCAATCAGTTTATTACACGATGAAAAAATAGCAGTGTATTTTAGTTCTATAAAATTTATAAGATATTTGGTTGCTATTTTGGCTTACGCCTTCATCAGTTATATATATATATATACATTTAGCATTATCAATTAAAATAGAATTAACGATCTTTTTATTCGGGGATTTCCAAAAGTATTCTGAAATACTAATTATATTTATAACCAAAATAAATTCCTTTTCATTTTTTTTTCAAATGGAATGGCAGTTGTTTTTAAAAGGTATATCACCTCATTATCAATAAGTGACAGCCGACAGATTAAATAAAACATTATGTTTAAAACAGTTTTTATAGAAATGGCAATAGAAATGGAAAAGAAATGACAATACATATTTCTTAATTTCAGATTAACGCCAAAGACTAAAAAAAATAACTTGTTTTGTAAACAAATATTCAAAAGAGGATTGTTTTACAAATAGTTTGCTCTTCGTAAACTCTATCAACACTCTACTAGTGTTAGATCTTTTGTGTTTAATCTTCAGACAACTCTGGTTGTTTACGAATATATAATTATGAAGTGTAGTTAAATTTGGTTGTGCACAAAAACAGAAATCAGACACCTGCTTGCCGATAGGAATATTTTCAAGCGCCTTAAAACATTATTGGATTATAATCTGTTCATTTCACATTTGATCAGAATCCTGACTGAACGAACGATATCAATAATTTAATTACAAAGATTTGTTGTATGTATTTCTCGTCAACTTAAATCTGTTTTTGTTTTAATTTAATATTCATTTTTCAGCTTGAAGTCTTTATTTGCATTGAAATTGAAATATCCTAATCATAAAATAAAACACTTTTAAGTACAATTTCCATGATATATTTTATGATTGGGACCGGTTTCGCTCATCAAAGAGTCGTGAGTGACAAAATACGTTGAAATTATAAAAAAAATCACCGTTCAAATTTGATGTTGAAACTCCATTAAGCACATTCAGTCGACATCGCAAATACAATAACCAGGGTTGCGGAGTCGTTAAAAAAACACAACTCCAACTCCGACAAAAAAAGTTCAGTGTCATCAGGGGTTTTCCAAAATTTCCTATTTATGTGCATTAAATTAAAGATAAACCAGACAATTCGACAAATTGTTCATTGAGATATTCTTCGAAATCGTCTCATCGAAAAAGTAGTTGAGGTCACTCGTTTTTCACGACAACACCTCTGATTTACACAGCCCTAATAATAACTATTGTTTGTATGTGAAATCCTGGGGGAAATGGTATATATATTAGTGGATATAAATGTTGATTTTTCGTTGAAATTTGTCATGTTTTTATTCGATATCAATTTTTGAACTTTGAATTGTTACAACTTTGTACGATTTCACATGTTTTATCACTAACTACCTGCGTTTTGCCTTTCGGAATCATCAGGCATTCTTTCACACGGATGCAACAGATCTGACGTAAAATAAACAGTTAGCATCGTCTATACACCAAAGTTATTAATTACAATAAAGCACTTACCCCAACGCATGTAGTAAATTGCAATTTTAATAATATTAACAAATTTAATAATATTAATCTAACAATAATTAACACAATTGCCTGTGATAATTTTCATTAACGATCTTATTAATGAGTCATTCTTGAAGGGTTTTTCAACAAATATTAATCAGCTAACATTAAAATAAACCAGGGTCGTTAGTGCAGAAACACATGTGGAATCATACAAATTTGTAATAACTCAAATTTGATATTGAAATTCCATCAAGCACCTTCAGTCGATATCACAATTTTTTTGAACTATTTAAAAACCGCTGCGCTACTCTCTTTCGTGGATTTACGGATTTCACAGATCGAAAAGTTTCATTGGTGAACTCCCGTCCAATTACAGCCTTAATTCAGCGATATTTTGAATCTACAAAGAGACCCAAACAATTCACGCAATGAGCTGAGAAAATTTAATAAGTTTAAATTTGATTATTCAAGTGGAACAAACTCTTAACTAATCTAACATACCTACCAAGAAGATACAATATATTGTTTCAAAGTTGTTAACTTATCGAGTTGTCGGCATCGTTTCGGTTGCCAAGTTTCGAATTTTACATTATTACGTTGGTAAGCCCGGAGGAGAATTGTTATAAGGCTTAAATATGGCGTTATGGCGTGGAATTAGGGACTTACGGTCACACAATACGATTAAATTGGGGGCGCTGTACCATAAGGGCTCAACTGATATTGCGGAAGCCGAAAATGACGTTATATGAAACACGATTAAAACGATATTAAGGTTCCCACAATGAGGCTATTTTGCCAGCTCTGCTTGCAATTTTATTAATAATTATTGTCCAAGCAACAACATACGGTAAATTTAACACGGTGAAAAAAATAGCGATGTATTTTAGTTCTACAAAGTTATTTTTCAAAAATATAGCTGATAGCTATTTCGGCTTACGCCATCGACAGAACTATGCTTAAACTAACATTAGCTTATCTATATATAGCTGTGTAGAAAAGGTACACAATACATCTTCTCTCCTGTTTTAACGGCATAACTTGTTACTTTCTCACAATAAAACTAAATGTTCAAAAATTGTAAATGAAACAAAAGGCGGCTATGACAATAAGTTTCCATGTGGGACGGTAGTGATAATTACGGAAGCAAATCAGACCACCTCCCAGGGATAAGTTGGACTAATGGGGACGCTATTATATTAGTTTTTTCGTTAAGAATCCTTTGTGATAATTGATGTCTATCTATATGTTATTTGTTGATACTCAAAAATATGAGTGTTTATAACTTTTATTTACAGATTGTTTTTTTTTATATTTAAGTATAGCTGATTAAATATAAAATTAAACATAGCTTTGATTATTCCACGTGTTGTTTTATTAATTGGGACAAGTGTTTCGTCTCTTTCAGAGGCATCATAATAAAACAAGAAACAAGAGATTAAAATATTGTAAAATAATAGATACATTACAAATATGACGGTTCCATCGAACATATTGGTAAAATATCCCAATAATTTGATTGATGAGTTTTTTTTACACCGACAATACTGATACAAAAATTGAAATTCTCTTACTTTCTATCTTCTTAACTCTTACGACAAAAATATCATTAAAAATCATACACGTTTTATACAGACAAAAAATGTGTTAATATTATTGTACATTTTTAGTACGGAATTTTCACTAGCGATAACACAGCGATCGATTCATTTTAACATTTTCATTTTTCCTACAACGATTTTTTTATTTTTCTTCATAATATTTTTTTAAGGAAAATAAATTTCGTTGTTTTTTAATTACCTTCATTTGTCTGCTTGTACGTATGAATAATATGCCATGATAAGTTTTCAATTTCATTCAAAATCGTTCCTATTATTAATTTCAAATGTACACCAGAACAATAATTAATATGCCCGACCAATATATCAACGTTTTACCCCAATAATTATAATGTATTGATGGTGGCACATTAATTTTACCTCTGTCAAGCCTGTTACAAACAAATGTAATCGTTGGAAAATTTATTATTTTTAGCAAACGTATCGTTCATTCTTTGATTCGTTTGCCGTACTATTTTTATGAATATTTAATTATTTTTATTACTAATGAAGTCTATTAAAAGCGTGTTTTACGATTATTGATAAAAGTTGAGAGACTGCGAATTTATTTCATTGAAAGTTAATTCTTCTCAAAAAATACTTACTCAATTAGATACAGATAGAAAAGTGTAAAATAAATTAAGCTTACACTTAAAAATCAAGTCCATATTCAAAGGCTTAAGCACTCGACTGAATGGAAAAATGAAATAAAAAAAACAATTGTAAAATTTTTAGCTTCGTAAGTTCTTTCAGTGATCTTGATAATTGAAGAAAAAACTTTTGAAAAGAGGAATTTTGAGAGAATTTTCGTATGCTGAAGATTATTAAGTCTAGGTTGTTAATTATTTCTATTAATTCAGCTCCAAAAAAGAAGTGGATAATAATTTTTTATCTGTATGGAGTAAACTCCAAATGGCACCCCAATTAACAAATCCTGACGTGAGCTTTTCTGTGAGAATTAATTATCGTTCGAAAGAACTTCAATATTTAATACAATTTCTTCGACCAGACGAATAGAAATGAATATAAGACATCATAAATATAAGTTTGTTATCCCACCTCCATCTGTTATGTGTATACACCTGCTGTTACACGGCCGCCTTTCATAATGCAATACTGATAAAAATGATAGATTCTACTACTCAATTTTGGCCCGATACAGAGCTGCACGGAAAAATATTTAATTCAAACGCTGTTGTGCTTAAAAGAGAAGAAGAAAAAATAATGTGACTTGCTCAACCACTTAGCCTACGTGATATTAATATTCCTGTGTATCCACGTTGAATCTAAAGACAAATCGAGAATATCTCGTTCCGCGTATAATCTTTCAAATTTATCGATTGCCTTAAAGTTTACCTAGGTTGATATTAAGTCAGCGTGGCCTATTGGAGCCGTATGAGGACGAACCACAGCAAACAGTTATTCTCGTTCGGCATTCATCTCGGGGCAGTATCACAGTATGTGATTAGCGTCCTGGTGATTGTGACCACAAGTGCAATTAACCAACTTGCCCAGCCAAACTAGAATACACAAATCTGATGAAAAATAATATTCATATTTGGAATCGAGTCTGACAGATACGTCACTGGAGCCAACAACGATTAAAACTCCACCACGATCTATTATCACAATCAATTAGCTGCATTGATTTTATATACATCTTTGCCTTATTTTAAAAAAGTCTCGAAAAACTGCATCTGTTAACATTCTAGATGGGATGTCCAACTGTAATACATAAAAAAGATATATGGTTAAATATAAAAGTAAATAGATTACGAGCTTTCAAAATATATTACCCGGAAATGAACCGAACGGAAAGCTTTTCTAGTAGACTTTTAAAAATCAACGCATAACTAAATAAATAACCACGGTCAGAAAATGACCAAATATTTCTCTTTTGAAAAACAATTCCTCCTTCATAATATCACACTTGCGGTAATAATTTCGACCAGTAAATTCTCATTACAAAACCAAACAAAGTTTTTGATGATTTATGAATACCATTAACGACCGCGAAGTATTCCTACTTTTCGAGCTATTATCTGTGGGCTTGGATTATTTTATTTTAAACTTATTATTTTACGAATAAAGATAAAACAGAAATAGATTATCCTTAATCCCTTATGGATTATTTCGTTCAATTATTACGTTACTGCCAAAGTGTTATGGCCAGCAGTAAATTTATGTTTTACAACTATTCGAACCAAACTTGTGTCGATTTTTTCCATTATGTGCGTAAACAAGCTAGTTGATTCATTATAATAAGAAACGTCGTCAAATAATAACAGTTTTTTGTAAATGTCTTTCCGAGTTCTTTGAAATCATCTTTCTTGGGATTTGGTTACGGAAAGTTTACTGCAATAATTATTATCGGCTTTTGGTTTTGTAAATAAACTTTATAAATAAATATATAGACACGCTAGGGATCGTAAATGATTTCCAAACGGTTTGATTTATTTAGTTCTGGCAAAATGGTAAACAATGGAGAATTGGTGTTTGAAAGCGATAGCGAGACTTTGCTGTTTTATGTGAATGTTAAAACCCTTCAAGAACCGACTCGCTATTTTTTTAAATCTACAATCGAATCATTATTATTATATATCACTGAAATTTATTGCATCACATATGTACGTCAAAAAAATATGTATATCATTCAACCTAAATAAATAACTTGAGGAAAATAAATTTAATTACTACTTTCCAACTTGAAATCAGTAGGTATTTCTAAGTCTAAAATTACCCAATTGCATTGTAATAGATAGTTGATTATTATTTGTTGTAGAATCCTTTCGTGAAAGAAACATTAACAGATTTCTGTTTTAATAAAACTTATCACAGACAATTAAGTGTCATTACTATTAAATCAATATTATTGAAAGTTATTTTAATTGCTTATTTGAATAGACCTAGGATTGTCTTAGGATCTGTGTTTTTCCTTTTCTTTTTTTTAATTAACTCCATTGGTATATAATCGATGATAACTGTTTACTGTGTGTCAGTTATGTTGTTTTCGTGTGATTGAATGCCTGAAGATGCTGAAAGGCTAAACTCGGGTCATTAGTGGCAAAACATGTGGAATCCTACAAAGTTTCAATAATTCTAATTCAATATAAAAAAAGCCACTTACACTAAAACATTTGACGAAAAATATTGATTAGTACAAAATTATTCTGCAATTATTACATATTCTATGTTATTTTATAGAAATTAATTATTAAAACTTGAAAAAAAATTCTACTTGACTTTAAATGTTTGTGTATGTCAATCGAACAAAATATTGTTCAAATCGGTGTCAGTTCTATTGTACCTATGTGATTTAAAGCCTGAAGATTCCAAAAGGCGAAACCATGTGAAAATATGTATTCGACGTTGAGTTAAGTAATCGTGATTTATATTCCAGTCAAGTTTTTAAAAGCTTTTCAATTTAACAAAAAGCAATGGATGAGTGAATAATATGAATATGTATTGGACAATCATACATATTTCTTTGACTAAAGCATCATTAACACTAATTAAGTACGCTGTCAAGAAAGTAAGGTAATCAATCTGTTAGAACTTGGCCTAGTGATTTGACGAGTAAAATGTGCAAGTTACATGTATCTTAGTATTTTATTATACAATTTACAATGATAAAAATATTATACATTGGACATGCAGAGGTTGGCGTAAAAGCAATCAATCCAAAATGGCTACCGGAAGTCGTTGAAACAACAGCTGATGTACGCGTCCGCCATTTTGTAAGAGAATCATTACATGCTGCTTTTTGCGAGCTTTAAAACATAAATCCGGCACCCTAATCGCAGCGGATCAAAAAAAAACATTTCCAATAAAATAGAAAAACACTTATTGCCCTATAAAAACTTTTTCATAGAAACATTTTTACTTTTATTGGTTGTACTTATGAAACATTTTGTAAGCTAGTTATGTGTTTTGATTTTGGAAAACGTCTTATTTTTATTTCGCCAGATTTATTTTAGTAGTAACGTTTTTTTTTAGAAACCCACATTACAAAAACTTTCAAAAGCTATATATAGTTACTCTGCATTAGATTAACTTCAACATTTAGGTATGTATTTGGCTTTTTTCTTGTTTATTAAAAGAAACTTAAAAGTAACGCTTGATTTTAGATGTATTTTCTTTATAAAATTTCATACAAATTTGTAGATAAAAAACATTACTGAAACGATGTTGTTTTCTTAAATATTACGATTTTACAGCGCTCTTATAAACAATAAAGAATGAAACTTTTTTGATACTTTTCGACCAAATTCTAAATTATTACAGTAAAAACTCGATATAACGGACTAATTGGGGGACGAGGTTTCTGATACAGCCTAAATTCCGTTGTATAAAAAAAGGTTTAATATGAATCAAAAATGGCTTTATTTTTTGAAAATACACTGTATTTAGATATAAATAAAAAATACAAAACACAAATAAAATTCTATTTAATTGTCTTCGAACACTCGTCATGTTGCTGATTTATGTCGTCGCGGTTGCGTTCGGTAAACCTTCTTTGATAAAGGAATCAAATTCTATTGCTATACGTATGACATGATTACCATAATCGCTAAAAATTGTTTACATGCGGAAACACTTTAAGCATGTATAATATTAACAATTATCACATATTTTTTTTAAATTTGACTGGATATTTTGTCCGTTAAATAGAAGTCCGTTATATTGTCATTTTACTGTATAGATGAATCAGTCTTCTGCTAAATACATACAGATTATTCCAGCATCAAAATCCTTTAATAAATATTCAATAGTGTTAGAGCTGACTTACGGAAATGATGAGTACAAACATGGTTCTATTTCGATACTAAAATACACGAAATTTTCAACACTAATAAAACTTATATATTTTTGAGTAACAACTATCAATAAACTGCTTGAATATGTCTCGATCAATGGGCTAAACGGACTTTTCCGATCATTAGTTTGAGTTGGGTATAACTACATGTCATCTATTACATATTACGCAAACTCAAGCCCCCTATTTACGTGGTAGATATCTATCCAAACGAAACTGCAAAACAAAATGTCTTTGAGATACATTCAAAACTTGAAAATATGTTCTAGACATATATGCACAAATATAAAGTCTTATAAATCAATTTTAAATTGTTAACAAGTATGCTGATACGATAATTTTAATTATTGAAACTGTATGCAATTCCATTTGTTTTACTCGCAACCCATATTTCAGTTTTAAGCAATATAACTAGTAGATAATTTACAGTTGTTATCGTATATATTTAGGATATATGTCACGGGTATCATAACCTTTGATTTTGCAATGGGTTTGCCAACTTATACAGTCAACAAAAAATACTTGATAATGCTTTTTCAATTGCATCGGGGTCACGGGTCACGTGACTTTTGTAAAAAGGGGATGCCACGTGGAAAATTTTGAGAAACCATGATATATCACATATTATTTTAACAATAATTTTTGATTCACAACACGATAATTTACTTTAAAGCTTAGAATTCAATGTTGATATTTAAATTCCAACGAGGATTCTCAATTTATTTTGATAATTACATCAATATTGCTAATACGGTAAGATTGGTTTAACTTCAAAAGAAATTTGCATTATATTATCTTGATGTAGTAAATACTTAATTGTGAAAATTTCTTTTGTATTATATATAGGCGATACAAACTGTTTACTGAATGTAAGTTATATTGCACCCGAGTGATAGAATGATCGACAATGATATAAATTGAAATCCAAATCATTTGTGACCAAAAATTACAGTACAGTCTTTACAATACGATTAGTATCTTAATGAAAATAAAAATGTATTTGAATCAAATTTATAAATGGCTTTTTACGTATATTTTTATTTGTAATGCTTCACACAAATACTTGAAAGCTCTTTATTCACACATTTTACTTCTACGTTTTCAAAAAGAAAATTTGACGTGTTCTTTTTACGAAATAAGAGAAACGGAAAGAAAAAATAAATCAACCATTCAATTAAAAAAGATTTGCATATAGCTCACCTACGTATCGTAAAAATGAAAAATATTCTGGTGTTGCAAGAGTGCTTATTACAAAGAAGCTGAAGTGTTGCCAGGCCCTTCTTTATTCGAAAAAAATAAGCAAATTTTTCGTTAAAGTTACATACGGATGCTGACACCCGCTGTGAAAAAAACAGTATCTCACTTTTGACAGTTTTACAGGTGAACAGATTTTTTTGTTGGTGAAAGAAACGTGACTTGTTAAATGTTGGTTACACGTTTATTTAAATAACGACTCTCTAAAATTCCATGGAATTTACCAAAAGCTTCAAACAATCAGATAAAGAAATTGAAACGCAATACTTACAGGTTCGTATATTTAAATCGCTGTATTTATTTTTTCGAAAGAGAAAAATAATTATAAAGGTTTATTGTCTTTCATGCTATACTACTCTTAAATAAAAAAAAGATTAAGTGCTTAAATAATAACCAAATGAAGCCAAGTATTGAATATTACCCACTCAAGTGATACGAAAATACCCGTTAAATCAGTAGCTTGCTAGAATTTTGCAATGTAAATTTTTGAAACATATTCTGTAACAAAAACTTGTTTAATGCATAAAATGTAATTGATAAATTGCAATTGAAATGCTGTGATTATAATATTTATAAAAAAAATACTGAATATAATCAAATAATATATAATTTATGATATTGACTGAAGGTGATTAATGGAATTTCAATATCAAATTTGATTTGCTTAAACTTTCAATGAGTCGACAATCCCATCAATCAAATTGGTATATTACGTCATATAATCTTTAAAACATATCGTTACCTACCAATTTAAAATAAACAAATATTTCTATGTTAAAAATTTCCGAATTGCATTTTATACAATAGCTATAATAGCTAAATATTATCTGTGGTAAAATCTTTTCATGAATGACTAATTAATAGTATTTTAAGACTTCCGTCAAAAAGTGACTTTTAACACTTTGATAGTGACCATATGCTTCATATCTGGAGCAAATTTTTAATAAAAACAATATTGACAATCGGTATTGTTAGCAAAAACGGTAACTGCCATTGCGCGATGGTGCAAAGCGTGAGTTACTACCTTATCCATTTCGTGCCTGATAATAATATATTGTATGCGTAGGTAGGAATTACAGCCCTTAATACTTCAAGTAGAAAAAGTGGCTCAACATCACAAAGCCTTTATCTAATCCTAAGAGAGATTCTTTCTTGCTCCTTCAGGTGAATAATAAAGATATATGAAGGCTCGATTTTCATTTTTTAAGAGCCTATTATAAAGACTCAAAAATGCCTGAGCGGTACAAAATGATCTCTTTTTGATGCTGTTTATAAATTAATAGTTTAGTGTTGTCCTAAGTGAAATAATGTTTATTTTGTACAATAGAGTTTCCGATTCTTGTTTATAAGAAATATTTTACGTAGCTTTCGGCTTAATTTCAATATTGTAAATTAAATATATACAAAATATACGCAACGGATAAAAACAAATTAAATTATAAAAAATATGTACTAATTTAACAATAAATGTTACCAACGGCATGAAGTTAACAGAATTTTTACACAATACCATATATTTTAATACAAAAATAGTTTTTATTACAAAAAGCTTCTTTGGTAAAAAAAAATGTTCAGTTAACAGATGACTCTTGTTCAAACCCTTGCAAATACCGACTTGGGTTATATTTTTTTAAATTAAAAAATAATACTCTATACTTAAACAGTGGAGTTATTTGGTTGTGTATAATGTATCTATTATAACTGAAATTTGATTTGAAAACAATCACGTTCATAAACACGTTATTTTTTAAAATAATTGTTTGACTTTTCATTTCATTTTTTTTATTAAATTAATTGACATTGAATTGGTAGAACTCTATTATAAAACGCAAAAGAAGATGTATTGTGTTCTATATATAGATAGGTAAATGTACGCTTAAACATAGTTCTGCTGAAAGTAAGCTGAAATAACTATCGACTATAATATATATATCTCATAAATTTTGTAAAATACCAATAGATTTTCATTTCTTTTAAAAAATTAGAATCTGTTTTCATTGCTTTTTTTGTATATTAAATGTTTTATAGATTCAATTTTAAGCATAACTTTACACCTTAAAAGTAAAGAAAACAATTTCAATATAAAAACACTTTTGTGAGACTAATAGTATATGTCACAGATGGTATGATAGTAAAGTTATTCATTTTTTAAATTAATCCCTAACTGAAAAAAAATATGTGCTTATCGGCACAAAAATCGGCGAAAAAAAATATGTGCCGATAAGTATAAGATAATAATATAAAACATGATATCATTATAAAAAACATAACTATTATAACTTCATAAAAATGCTTCATAATTTAGATTTTTAATATGTTTTTACTCTTCTGAAAAAACATTTTTTGGACTTATATAAAACATACTCTTAAATTAACCTATAATCGATATAAACTTTTGAATTTAGGTAGATGTTGTATCTTGCTTTTATATTTCTTGAAAGTAATATAAAATAATAAGTTTTTTGTTATACAAATAATGCTGTGAAAAATTGTTTTTAATTGACTCAATATTTCGAAAGTAGACACCATGGTCTTTAGTTACAAAACATAATATTAACGAACAAGAATTATTTTTATCCCGTATAAATTATAGCAGTCAACCGTCACCGAAGAATAATCACACATATTACTTATTTCAGCTGCTTTTATCATAATGTTTGTATGACAACTCATAATAATTCAAATGAGGCACACAGAACCAGGTGTCAAGGCAGGAGTATAGGTAAGGTTTCCAGGTTACACAAACTCCATAAGTAGGTCAATTTCCAAGGTGATTTGTTTCCCATAATAAGACAGCATTGAAAAATGCGAAAAAAGATTCTTTAAATCCTGTGAAATATTAACAAATTAATCAAAAAAAGTTTGAATTGTTAAACCTTTGTACGATTCCACACGTTTTGTCACTAACGACCCGGGTTTCGCCTTTCGGCATCTTCAGGAATTCTATCACACGAATACAACAGAACCGACAAATGTCTTCATTCCTTCGAAACACGCTTGAAATGTGATTTGTGTGATTTCAAAATAATAGTTTTTTCATTTTTTTCAGAGATGACTTCATCAAAACTCATTGTGTTGCACATCAAACTGTTTGGAGGACAAGCAAAAGACAATTCTGTTTGTTTCAGGATGATCGGACGTCATTTGGGGGAGTTATGGCAAAAAACAGTTTTTTCCTTCATTCCTTCGAAACGCGCCTTAAATTTAAAATGTGTGATTTCAAAAAAACAGTTTTTTCAGAAATATAATTTTTTTCGCTGTCTCAAAACACGTCGTGTTGCACATCAAACTGTTCGAAGAACGAACGTAAGCGACGATCGGACGTACAAATTTGTAACAATTTAAATTTGGTAATGAAATTCCATCAAGCACCTTCAGTCGATATCGTAAAAAAAAGAAGTTTCTTTAGCTTTATTCAATTTTGATACACTCAACTTTCATTTAAATGTTTCCCGCCGAATAGTTATATTTAACATACCCGCATCTCAGTAATTCAGTACACATATGAGTATTCAATTACATTATGGCCCTAGTATTGGCAGCAAAGGATATAGCTCTCAAATATCTCAAGTTGCAAAGCTTCTGTCAAAGGCCCAAAATTAGGGATGTCAACCGGATTATTGAATATTCGAGTACCCTTTTCTACAACACTACTTTGTAAGGTTTCAAGTAGCTATTGAGAAATAATTTAATTTACTTCTTTGCGTGAATAAATAACTCAATTTTATTCTGTTTCAAATTTACTGACATTATAAAAAGCACAAGTGGAATATGTAAAATTTAACTGATTCAATATTTAAGCGTAACTTTTAAATAATTTTTATTTCTTGTGAAAAAAGAAAAATATGGCTCTCCAGCGAATATTTGAATATATACAGGCTTATTTTATTTTGAAGGTAAAATAATCTCGGATTGCTTCAGACGTCGACATATTCCATGTGGACAAAAGTGAGTTCAGGCGAATACTATTTTTAATGTGTTAAAGTAGATTTTCATGAACTTGCTTGGTTGACTTCCTTGCTATCCTTATTATTTGTTTTTTTTGTTTATTTCTTGAATTTCCAACATTAAATGTTTAAATATTATGACGTGGCTAAAGCAATGAACATTTAATTTGTAATTTTTGTAGCGTGCAAATATAAATAAAACAAATAAGCAAATTTTCTGACCCTATTGCTAAAATTTTATATTTACGTATTACAAAATAAAAATACGTTAAAAACTTTAATAACAGTTATCGTAAAAATAGAAAACTGTTTTAAAAAAATACTAATATTTTATTCTATTTACACCAGTAACGAATGCTTTACTACTCGAATACTGTGTAAATATGCGCACATCCTTATGTCCAATGAACCGGAATGAAAACTTTACAGAAACATTTGAGGGTTTTGAGGAAGCAATAAAATGGCTGAGGGTCTTTCACGAAGGATACTTGATAAATGTTTTGCTAAATAACCCGTGTTTTTTACATACCGACACGCCGCTATTATCCGACATATTTTACCCTTTAAAAGTGTGCTTTACAATTTACTCTTTGAAAGAGTTTGCTTTCAGTTAAATGTACCCGTAAGTTTACGACTGGCACGTTCACGTTCAGCGGTACAAATAATAGGAATTTTAAAACCTTACGTGGATTTACTTTCTTTTATTAACTTGAGTAATCGATCATGACGTTAACCGTTTATCGGACAAACTAAGATTCCACCAAAGTATTTTTTTTAAATACAACACATAAATTGATTGAAACAAACGTAATTTCATCTTAAAAATACACACTACGTTGCCTACTGTCTCTTTTTAGTGGAAAGCTTTGAAATTTAAATAAATACAAAACATTTGATGGTAATATTTTCACAATTTTACACAGAAACAAAACGTCTGGATTGGCTTTATACATCTCGAGAATTATCAACTAACTAACTAAAAAAGAAAATTAAAGCTTAACGCGGTGAAAAAATAACAATGTATTGTATTTTAGCACTACAGATATTGTAAAACATATAGTTGATAGCTGTTTCAGCTTACACCGTCGTTAGAACTATAGTTCAGTTATAATGGAGTTTCACTAAATAAACGCAATTAAATCAATTATTCCGAGCTTATTAAATAATTAATGAGTTAATATTTACCAAATTGAATTGTTACATCTTTTTGTGCGATTCCACATATTTTTTATCACTAACGATCCTGACTTAGTCAGCTCTTTACCATCTGTGTGGTAGACTGCCTGAAGATGCCGCAAGGCGGGTCGTTAATGACAAAACATGTGGAATCGTACAAAGTTGTAACAATTCATATTTGATATTCAAATTCCATCAAACATCTCAAGTCGATATCATAAATAATATATACCAAGTTCAAAATTGAAGGTTCTAAGACTAACAAAATAATGTACACGTAACAATTAAATATATTATCTATTTTTTTTTTAAATATTGCTGTATTGTGGAAATGGCACTTAGCATTGTGGTTTTATATAATGAATGCCATCTTTATACGGTGTTTTAAAACAAATTATACGGACATTTATTTTCAGATAAAAATTTAATCTTCTATACTAAGCTTTTTAGCTTTTCGAATAATTATCGCAGTGTAAAGAAAGCTCTCATAGGAAACAAATATGAACATTATGAATATTTTTTCATTCAATATCACAATTTATGCCAATACGATAAAGAATACACGAATAGCAATTTCTTTTTATAATGACATTTTTTATTTTTTATGTGTTAACTATCTCTTCTTGATGAAATGGCATGATATTTTAAACAATAAAAACACATTTTCATTTACCATTTCAAAATATTTTTTATGATCAGTAATTGTTTCAGTTGATAATGCTTGCGATGATCGAAACCGGTTCTGATCATAAAATATATTGTGGAAATACTACTAGTAAATTTGTTTTTATTATTTGAAATAAAATATTTTACGTATTTTTCAAAATATATTTTATGATCTGTGCCTAGTTAAGTTGATAATGATCGTGATAAGTAAAACCGGTCTTGATTATAAAATATATCGTGGAAATACTACCAATAATGTATTCTTACTATTTAAGAAACAATTACAAAAACCGATACGTTTTTTTTTCATTTTAAATTATATTTTGTTAGTTTATTTCTTTTTGCTCTTATAAAATACACATTTTTCAAATGTTTCATTTCGAGCATTACGGCTCAAATCAATTAATTCATCAAAATTAACGTTTTTTTTTTTTTTTTTAAATAATAAAAACACATTTTTTTTAGTACTTATTTCCTTTTACTTTTTTAGTACTTACTATGTAAAAAAAAAAAAAAAAATTAACGTTCTTAAACAAATACAAACATATTATAACTCGGAAACTATATTACGGTACCTGTATGAACTGAGGTGAGTGTAAAATGCTAGCGTACTATCATTTTTTTGGAAGATTTCATGTTATCTTTTATTTGTGTAGCTTATAAAACTGCCTTCAAAATTGAATCATAGTGTCTATACTCCGATGTTGCAAGCGAGCGTCATTTAAATTTGGTGAGATTTGTTAGGGGTTTTACCGATAGACTTGTTATGCATACTCTACTTAGCTTTGATCCTTGACTAGACACAAGCGATCGAATCAGATCAGTGAATTAGCGATTCAAATACATTAAGCTGGGGTTACTTTGAACCCAACAAGCTAACTTTGTTCTACCACTTCAAAAAAACCTGATACACTTTTATCCAATGAAACCTCATCATTTTAACAACCTAATCTGTCAATAAATATACATCGCATTGCTGTGTGTTATTGATTATTTGAAATCGGCCAAGTGAAAATTTTATCGACATAAATTGTAGCTTAAAAATGAAGACAAACAAAACTTTTTACTAGATGATACTGATTGATATCAGTAACAGTTTAATTTTACCAAGATTAAAATACATGTAAAAAATTACCTATATATTTTTACATTCAATCTGTGCACATTGTCTTAAATTCACTTTAAAATAGTTTATTCTCATTTCTAGAACTGTAGAAACGATCGTCTTTTTCGATAAGACGATTTTGAAAAATATCTCAATGAACAAGAAGAAATAAATCGTCCTCGTTTGAGTCCCAAAAGAGATTGGTTAGTTTATCTTTATTTTAATGCACACAACTAGAAAAAAGTAGGAAAAAAACCTGATTAATTAAACTTTTTTTAGTTGAAGTCATGTTTATTTTGAAAGCCTCCTCATCCCTGGTCACTTCTCAGTGAAAAATCATTGTATTTGAATAATGTTAAGCACTGTTATCACAATTTTAAGCTGTAAAAATCTGGACCGGTTTTTCTTCTCTCGAACATTACCAACTTTTAGAATATAAATTGAAACGTGGTTATTGAGTTAGTTGAGAACAAAATTTTGAGTTAAAAATAACTAGGTTTACAAAGCTTGTTCGGTTCAAGAAATGAAAAAATGATTTAAAAGATATCGTACAACATTCATATATGAAATTAATATTGTATGATAACCTTAATGAAGTAAAATCCAAACGGAGTTCCATCAAGCACTCTCGGTTGATATCGTAAATTATTACACAATATTATTTAGTGTCCATCAGTTAGATTTGGTAAACAATCTTCATTTGTTGATTGAATTGGTGTATTTTTTTTACCGTGTTAATCTTCATTTGTTTTCAGAAATTTAATCAAAACTTTTTTTTAATATTCAATTTAAACAATATTACGTATAGAAAATTTCCAACGAAATACAATAAAAAAGTTCACTTAAAATTTTCAACCTATCATTTTTTTTTAAATCTTCGCTTCGCGCGAAAAAATGAATTTTTTAACGTATTTTTTTATGTTCCTGTATATAAAACTGCATGAAAATCGCTTTGTGCAATATCAAACAATAAATTTAAATATCGACAAGTTTAATGACAATTGCTTGGTGCAACGATCTATCGGGCACCGTGTATATATATTGTGGGGTGTAATTTTTATCACTCAATACAATTTTATCGTATTCACAGTGATAAACAGAAATATTAACCTACTTTAAAAGGATGTTAAACCTCTGCGGGAAATATATTCTCGTAATAAACATTTGAAATATCTCTTAATTTTAGAGTATGGTAGATTTTAAATTTATATTGCTAAAGTAGTAAAAAATCCACTTAAGTAACTAGTCGAAATTTCCTATGTTGTGTGTTAACACTCAAGCAACCGCACATTTCGGGTAGAAAAAACACTTATCACCGCACATTTTTCGATACTTTGCTACTTCTCGCGACATCAATTACTATGCTTATAACTTTTTACTCAGTTGAATGAATTTAATAAAACAAGAAGTATTTCATAGAGTATTGTATAATATATGTAATTTAAAAACAATTGGCTTTAAAATAAAATTATCAAGCTACAAATGCATGATTAAATTTGTTTTTTTCATAAAAATAAAAATAAAACATCTTTTAACACTCATATAAACCCACAAAGAAATGTCAAATTCCTTAGAAATCCTACACCATGTTACACATTGTTGTGTGTTTATTATATGTGGAGTTTCTCAAACCCTGGATATGTTTATTTGTTTCTGTTATATTCTCATATCACTCGGTTGTCGGGAGTCTCGAAAAATAGACAGGCCGAAAGCGGGCGTTTTTCGGCATAACTTGAGAGCCAAACAATATAATCTTTGATATTTTCAAAGAAATTATGTGTGATATTTGGTCATCATTGACTAAATAAAAAAAACGATTTGATTGTGTCATAATTTCAGCATATTTCTAAGCCGAATATAAACATCTGTTTTTTAATTTTGTCAATTAGGTAAATGGCACTAAACATATTTTCAATTTGAAATATTTAAGATATTGCGGGTTCATGATATAGTTTAGTTTTACTTATATAATAAATAACAATATATATTCGATATTCCTACAATTTCACAATCACTGGATCTCAAGTTGTGAATATTCGAGAAACATGTTTCACATCTTGTTTTACGTAATGAATGAAACCATTCTGTCTAATAACTCAAGAGTTTTATTGCTTTTGGTCAAAAATGGTCTTTGTCGGGTTGCCTCAACTAAAACATTCAAAATAAGTCACTCAAAACGGAATGGTTATTGGCTATCAATATGTTGATAATCAATCATATACTATAGGTCCCTGTACCTTTACTATCATGATTTTGTGAAGATATTTTTAGGGATTACGTCTTATGCAATAGTAATATATTCAAATAATAAAATACGAAACAGTCATCGACAAAAAATATTTATGGAGAGTTGTTACACTTCCGAGAATTAGGGTCAGGGTAGGCGTTTACTATTCATCCATCAGTGATATACGACAGGAACAAGAGGCACAATGAGATACAAAATATTTCTTTTGCTAGCCAATACATGTTGAAACATTTATTATTATTAATTTTTATACACATTCAATATTATTATTTAAATGTAGAATAAGTAAGTAAAGAATCGACACCCTTCGAGTAAAAATATTGATAATGCTCCGTTTGGCAATGGTAATTTGAAAAGCTACCAGCCCTCTATAATTATTTAAGCCCATTAAGCTCGTCTCACATTTATTATTTTGTGGAATCTTCGACTCGTCCGTCGAGTCATTTAGATTAATTTGATGGCTGGGTTTTGATTAAAGCGCGTTGAAAAATCGTTTTAAGATACATTAAATGATAAAAATAAATTGCGAAAAGTATACGTTATTTGTAAATAAATTAAATGTCTGCGTTCTCTCGCAATGTGGTAGATATGAAGGATGTTCAAGTTAAGCAACATTCGGTTTTTAAAAAGTCAACTTCGTTTAAATAATAAAATTTTTCTTTACAATTATGTATAGCAATAGGACGATTAAAAAGCATATGTTCTATTTTTTCAGAATCATCTTATTTTGTTAAAAACCCTTTCACCAACAAACGTTTCTCTCGTTAGAATTCGAATTGTTGAAATTTTGTACATTACCACGTGTTTTGCCACTTTCCACTTTGGTTTCGCCTTTCAGCATCTTCAGGCATTAAATCACACAAATGCAATAAAACTGACACACAATAAATAGTTGGCGTCGGTTACATATATTTTTTTGTATATAGGATACGAACTAGTTATGATGTGTCAGTTTTCGTCAAAGGTTGACCGAAGAAGTCGAAAAGCGAAACCTGTGTCGTGAATGACAAAACATGTTTTTGGAAGATCAATTATAAATACTACCTGACAATATCTTTTATAAATGATTTACAAACACGTATCTTTATGTTGTAGCATTTTAGCATCTAATACCTAATCACAATAAAATGGTTTTAATTCTATTACTATATTAAAAAAATATTATTATCCAATTTGGGCATGTTCAGTATACATAGAGAGTACTTTAGCTATTCAGCGTATACATTACATACAAAAGTAGTTAAATTATTCACATATTTAATTTACAGCTAGTCATCTTTCTAACTTTACAACACCTTATGCATTATGTCATTCCTTCTTTGCCCTATGTTTTTTAGTGAGTTTATACAATTAATATTTTACTCACTCATTATATTTATGAAGTGAATCGTAAATTGTAATAATTTTGAACTAAAACTGATGATATTATGTATAAAGACCAGATTATAAAATTCATCTCTGGCAAATAACAAATGCCTCTTTTTTTGTATAGAGTAAGGTAAAGAAATGATTCTCGAAAAATATTAATAAGTAAGTTATTCTTGCCATATTTCTCCAATTGGATTAATAGGTTGTGAAAGGATATAGGTAAAGAAAACCATAAATGCCTCTTTACGTCACGTAAAAGAAGTGGATAATATTGAATCATGGCTACAGTCACGGTAAGGCACACAAAAAGCTTCTAATTAAGTCAAAGCACATATCGCAGCACGTGACCAATGACAACCGTCAACGTAAAATAACATCATTTAATTTTTATATCCACATTAGAGCTTTTATAAAAATATCTTTATAATTAATTATTACAATCGTCGATAAAAATGTTTATACAACTTTGTATACAATAAGAAATTTTCTGTAAAAGAATACAAAAGACAACGAGACGCGAAGGAAAAACGAAGAAACATTTAAATAAACAATTTATTCCAGTTTCTTTTGAGACGAAAGAAAAACGAAGGAATTCTACAACGATTATTATTAAATGTTTTACAAAGACGTTTGTGTAAAAATAACTAAGATTGGTTTTGATTTTTTTGTTTTAAAGTTTGAATGAGAAAATTTCCCAAAACCGATTGCGTAACCTAAAAACATTAAAATTGATTGTGCTGTAAAATAATGGTTAGTCAATAAGTAAGTTTTGATATTTATTATCATAAAAAAGCTTTCGAATTTTTCGATTATATCTTCATTGCTTTTCTAAACATTTCTTGCAGAAAAGTTTCTTCGATTAGATTTCTTTCGCTTGGTAGTTATTGGCGTTATATACGTATCGAAGCTTTCGTAGCAATAATATGTTTTAGCAGTGACGTGATGCTACTTTTGCCGCTCAAAAGTATATCCTTCTTTGTGAAATAAATTGGATAAAGTTTATTTAATTTGCACCCTTTTTGGCGTAAGGTTTCTTTGTCAATTTCAGTTTTGTCCAACACTCTTGTTACTTATATCTACCGTGAATTTCACGCGTTGGTTTTCTCTTTGAAAATATAACGTTACATTTTTCGTTCATCTTTTACTGTCGTTATAACGAACTTACTTTTAGCGAAAACTTCAGCACTCTATCTGAAATAAGTATATATCTGCTTTGATGCTTGAAGTTACTTAGAATGAGCCGTTTTTTTTTTGCTTAATTCTTATATTGCAATTCATGTTTTATTACGAAAACACATGATATCTAAATACAACAGATATGTCTATGGAAAATCAACAGTACGAGGGCTTAACCCATTCACTGCTCCTACTTTTTCGTGAATATTTACGACATAAAAAAAACTTTCAATAATATGCTTTAATTTCAAAATTCAGCGAAAATGAAACTTAAATGCGAATTATTTACTAAGTGAGCAGAAGACTCATACGAAAGACACAGAACTAATAAAGACCGAACAATGTTGAAACCGCGGCTGAAGCACTCAATGAGTGAAATTTTATCATAAATTTTTAAATAACCTTTCCTGTTCATAATTACGTTGGAAATATAAAAAAAAAAAATCTGTTGATTCTTAAACGAAGTATGAATTCTCCATGCATTTTGTTTCGATCAAATTACAATAATTCCAACGCCTTGGAAGGCCACTGTTACGTTGACCATCCATAAAGCATACTTGGCTTAGCTACAAAACGCTGAATATCAATAGACACATGTTATGAATGTAGGAGTTTTTAAAAAAAAACATCATACATTCTCATAATAGTTTTATGTAGCTTTCTTATATACCTTCAAAGTTTATCTAACACTATCTCATGATGATGATGAAAAAATGGCTAAATTCAACCAATAATTTTGAAAAACCTAGATTTAACGAATTGATACTTGCTTTATGCGTATCATTTATGTCATAATTCGTGTTTATTAAAGGTTGAATAACAAAACACTATAGGCTAAAAAAATCAAAACATCGATGGTAAAATAGTATTCTATTTTCCAACACTTAGAGAACCGAAAACGGTGACTCTTACCAAATATAAATATAGTGAAAAAATAACAATGTATTTCAATTCTACAAAATTTATAACTTACATAGTTGAACTAGCTTGTTCTGGTGAGAGCGAAAGCCGAAATAGTTTGCTATTTTTCCACAGTGTTGTAATGGAGTTCTACCAAATAAACGCCAATTCAATTAAAATTTTACAGTGTCTAGTATTTTAGTCTTATTTCAAAAATAACTATCTATGTTTAACATTAATTTTAAATAAATATAATGCGTTCTTATAAAAATACTATGAAAATGTATGCAAAACATTTTAGTATCAAATGAAATATAATAGTTCTGCAAATGATGAAATTCGTATATCATCAGTTTCTATAATAAATGTGAAACGTTTTACTCCTCATCGAGATAAACTCAGCTATTTTTTGAAGTCATCAAAAGTTTTTCGTTTTTATTTCATATATTTAAATAAGTAAAGGAAAGGATGTTTTGTATATATCTAAAGTTTCAATAATTATTTCAAGATGTTTGAGAATGCCTGGATTTTTAAAAAACTATAAGGAAATAATAAAATTCACTTAGAGAAACACGGTGTCAAAAAGAATAAATCAAATCGTTATTCTTGAAATTTGCTTTATAAAGTAACTTACATCAGACTAATCTGTATTCCCTCGCGACCTCTCCGCCCTCTGCATTAAATACACTTTCCACCCACACCCTACCGTCCATTTTCTTCCATCAGGATTACAAACTGAAAGGAAGATAATCCTTCTTAATCCTAGCACTAAAGGATCCAGATTATATTCAGACAACGTACTATATCTGTAATACCTTTGAACGTAAGAAACTTTAACCAATCTACGCATAGAGCGAGTGCCAACAACCTTACTGATATTGAACATTTAACATATTATCAACTTGTTCCGTTGAGCATTTAGGTATATTGCTACATCTAGGAAATAATGAAAGTGAAATTTTAAGATTACTTTGAAAATCACGAGGAAACGTCACACTATCATATTCGAGTCTATTCAATAAAGTGATCATAAAACTTCAAGCATCAAATATGTTAATTACTTTTGAGGTCTTGACTGTCGTTTTCTTCTTGGAGAAACATAATACTTCAATTAATAAAAATACATTTGTAGCATTATTTTCTCAATATATTTGATTATAAGACCGTTTTCGTCCATCGTCATCATCAGTTTAATCAGTTTTCATCAACCGATTAATTGCTAAAATTTATCATTTCAAGCGTTTTTTACATTTTAATGAATAGATAGTTTTTCCAATTTTCTTTCTTACAATTTATGATATCGACGAAAGGATTGATGGAATTTCAATATCAAATTTGAATTATTACAACTTTGAACATTTCCACATGTTTTTTCACTAATGACCACGGTTTCGCCTTTCGGCATCTTCAGATATTCTATCACACGGATGCAACAGAGCTCGACTGAGCTTTCAGTTCTGCTGCATCCGTGTAATAGGATGCCTGAAAACACCTTAAGGCGAAAACCTGACCGTTAGTGACAAAACATGTGGAATCGTACAAGTTTGTAACAATTCAAGTTTTCTTTCTTACATTTTTCGCCAAAAACTGATGGTGCTTTATAAAGAAACCCGGCATAAAATACGTTATGTACTTAAATTATATTGACCTTTTAAGAACTCCCAAGTAATATTCTTTTATTTTTTGTTGTGTAAAATAATTTGAAAAAGTTTGTTAAGAATTACAACATCACAGTAAATTGCATTGTTTTCTGTATTCTTTGAATTTCGGTGCTTGAAAATGGATTAATTAATGAATTGTGTTAATCCTTTTGTGCACTCTAATGCCTATTATCATTTTTCATTATATTGTTTGTTGGAATTCATATTTCAAATTCAATCACTCCAGACTTTATTAATGGATATACTTATAATAATAAGTTTGATGTTATTGTAAATTAAAAATATTATATATTGTACAGAATTAATTTTACTAAAAAAAATAATGGTACAGTGAAACCTTTATTCCACGATTTTCAAAGAACTCTAAAAAAACAAAAAATGCGGGAATCGAGGAATGCGGTAAAGCTTAAAATAATAATTAAAACAATCTTAAAAAAACACAAAGTCCTATGCCCTTAATTTCCAAAAATAGGGTTTTACAAAAATTGGAAAATATAATATGAGAATGTTTTTAAGTAATATTAATTAAATCTTATTTATTGAAATAATCGAATAGTGTTTAAGATTCGTATTGTTAAATTGTTTAAGAAAGCAAATCTCAAGACATTCGAGCGAACTACATATTTTATCATTAATTTCAATGTAAAATATATTATATAAGATTTAATGTGCTCAAACTTACAAACTGTATTGGAAAAAACATTTTTTTATCAAAACCAGTCAATCGGGATAATATTTGAGACGAGATCATAATATTTAGGCGATAGATCGAGGAAATCAATAAAACGGGGAACGGTTAATGCGGAATTATTCAACATATTTAGTGCGACTATAAAAAATAAACGATCCATTCGGGAAAGCGTATAATGCGAGAAAGATTGATCGGGTTCCACTGTATTCCCAACATGAAATGGTTGAAAATCTCATTGCGTTAATAAAATACAAATGTTTTTAGAAAAAAAGTGTTACAATTAGAGACAAATATCTAAGTTATAGGTGTCTTTTAGTGTCTACGCTTTTGTTATCTTTTTGAAAACCTTGGATCATCTGATTTCAATAGATGATTTGGGAGTTAAATGAATATAGTTGTTTCCAAAAATCTTTCCTATTTTGACATATTCACTTGTTTTATCTACTTCTCAGGGAAACAGAAAAATCTTTACCTAAAAATCAATTATAAAAGTACTTTTTTAATGCTAAAAAAACGTAGTTTTCGGAAAATATTTATAATAGTTTATTGATTGAATTAGCATTTACTTGATAGAACTCCATTATAACATGGTGAAAAAATGCTAATGAATTTTAATCCTACAAACTTTATAAGTTATATAGTTGATAGCTTTTTTGGATGTACTTAAAACGAATACTTTTGTATTTTTTAATGTGTTAAAGTAGATTTTTCATGAGCTTGCCTGGTTAACTTTCTTGCTTTCTTTAAATTTTGTTTTTTTATCCCTTTAATTTGTAACATTAATTGTTTAAATGTTTTTTCGTTGCAAAAGCAATGAACTTGTAATTGTGCCGTTTTTTTGTATCGTGTATATGTATAAATAAATAAATAAAACGTTAATTAAATCAATAGCCCTTGTCCACTCGCCTAAAGTTCCAGTAAAGTTTATTTAGAGCACACATATTGATAAGAAGCAAAAAATAAATACTGTAATGATTCAATACGATCGATTCATTAAAGAAAGTGATCCGCTCTTAAAATCATAAAGCACATTTTTATATTCAATAAAAATATTGCAAAGATTAATCTATTCAATTTAAAAGATACGGTTCGTATTCAGCGAATATGTGATTATAGGTTTCTGGTTAGAAGCAGATCTCCATTTGAATGAATGTGAAATATTCATTTCTAGTTAATCCCTATGGCAGTTTCTGAAATGAACTGTTTCCATGTAATTTTACTGTAAAGGTGAACATAATATTATTTCTCGGAATTAATTCGGTGCGTATATTATATAACGTTCAGAATAATATCAATTCAATATGATTTCCTTTTGAATCAAAACATTTTCTTACGAATTAAATATTATGATTGTGGAATCAATGAATCGACTCAGGATTGATTTGTATTAATGATCTATTCGGGGAAACAATTGAGCTGTTCGAATTTTGAAATAAATGGATATTTCCAAATTAAAAATTTTTAGAGATTTAATGTTTCGATTTTTAAAAAATAGTCGTTCAAAACGAATCGCTTTTAAGGTATTAACCGTCACTTCTAGGTTGAAAGAAAATTCTTAGAACTAAATTATTTCACTTTAAAGTTATTTACTGTCACTTTTTAGTGAATGTATAGTATATGTAAATAATGAATTTACAATATTTAGTCAGTTTATAATGCTCACGTTAAGCGAAACCGGTAATGGTCTTATAAAATTATGTAAATATTGGTAAACAATCATTTTTTTAACGCTGGGTTATTTAAAATCATTCCTGTGTGTTACGAAAGTAAACGAATTTATTGAGACGACTGTCTATCATAGGCATTTGAATTATTAAAGTTATCGTATTATAAAATTTATCATTTTCGTGGGTATAAAATATTGAAGGACTCTTCTTCTCAATAATTGTTTCAAAACTAATTTTTCTCATACCTTTTTCAAAAAAAAACTTTAATAACCTAAATTGTCGTAGATCAGTGATTCCCAACCTTTTTATACTTTTTGACGGATAAAAAAATGTTCGCGGACCACTAATACTGAAATAAAAATGGTTTTTTGTATATTTTTTTTTATCCGTTCTGCGTATCACCGGTTGATAAACACTGATCGAGACGATTATACAATACATATAAAACTATTTCACAGCGTGCTATACCTTTATAGATAAATTCAAAAGTTTCATACATCGCTTAATATAACAAAGGGAACACAAATAACATTAGGATTCTCCTCAACTGCCACCTTTCCTCATTAATACAAAGTTTTCAAACAAATTACGGATTAGAGAGATCTATTTTTTAGACGTAGACAACTATAATTAATAAGTTTTATTGTTATTAATTACGATAACAGACTATACCACTAAATTTGTGAAATTTAATTGTGTAGTACATTTCAAACATTTTAAACATTTGGTGAGTTAGTAACATGACAAAAAAACGACTCATATATTAACCTATTAGGTATTTTTTTTTAAATATAAATGAAAAATGCTGTCAATTTTGTAGATATTTTTTTATTATTATTTGTATGATTTCGGCTTACGCCTTCATCAGAGCTATGTTTAAACTTACATTAACTTATCTATATTTTATATAACGGTATAGAAAAAGTACAAAATACATCTTGTCCTCTGTTCAATCATCCTAGTTTTATATTATGTAATCAAGAGATATGAGTTAAATCAATTTTTTAACATTTTAGAATTTACTCCAACAATATATAATTAGGCTGTTAGAGCAGAAGAGAAGATGCATTTTTGATGCACCTTTTCTACATAACTTTAAATAGGTAATACGCTTTATGTTTTCACAATACATATTTTGATTAGTTGATAGCATTATCAACTGATATTCGCGATGAGCGAAACCGCTCCTGATCAAAAAATATATTGTGGAAATAGATACTAAGAAATTGTTTTTGTTATTTAAAACATCACATATTTCCATCAAGGAGTGATAGTTAACACCTTAGAGTGATAAATTTACGTTTAAACATAGTTCTGATGAGGACATAAGCCGAAATAGCTTACAACTTGATAGTCATTTTTGAAGGTGTCTGATTCATTTTAATGCAATACCCAGTACACAATACACTGGTTTTAGCTTCATCTTTTGTTTTTTGTTTTTTTTAAATCATCAAAAGTGTCAACTATGTATATATCTTATATTTTTTTTAGAAAAAAACTACATTATTTTTAATTATGTAAAAATATAGCAGCTCAGACAACCCTCGTGAAAGAAGTCATCTTTAAAAATCAATACTCGTCTATTGTCACGGTTATTTGCTTGTTAAAGAAATTTTGTATTTTTTGGTAAAAATTTGTTTTTACATTGGTAAAAAGCTTTTTAAATTGTTATTTTAAAAAAGCAAAAAGCGTATTTATCAAAACGTCACTCCTCATTTTATATCCTCTTTTTTTGTTGTTTATTATTTTGAAACGAATACGCTTAAAAAAAGATAACAACGTTTTATAATTCCACAGATATAATCTGTCTGCGGAAAATTATGAAGCTCACATAACTGGCATTTACGATTACAAAGCGTGGTTTCATAAACCATTGAACTACAATATTTTTCATTTTAAGCTCTCAACTATTTTCACTCTCAATAAATGGGTTTTAAAATTTATCTACATATTATGAGGATAGTATTTAATTTAAAAACTCACTATTTTCGTAGTGCTTTTGCCGTATTTAAATAATAATGAAAATGCTCAAATACAATCCTTAACTTTGTTATTTATTTTTAATCTAATGTTAATAGTCATAAACAAGTTGTTCAAGAACTAAAAATTATCGGCAATTAGATAGATATTCAAACATAAACGGCAGTTAATTGTTTATACTATAAATTTTAATGACCGATAATATCTTATAACCTATAATTGAAAATATAGCCTATTTATATATTTATCACGTAAGAACAAAATAGTGACTTTTTCCTTCGTTTTGAATGTCAATTATATTATTTTATAATCTATTATATCTACTGAAGGTCCATGAAGGAATGTTAATATCAAATTTGAATTTTAACACTCCGACTATTAACGCCGGTTGGCGGTTGAGACGGTTGATTTTTCTGTGTTGATAGTTGATACTCAAAAATATATGAATTAACAGTGGCTAAAACCTTCTTGTACTCGCTAAATTTTGAGTTGATGCTTGATTTGTCCTGACAAACTTAATAAGATAGTTTCAAACTAATATTATTAAATATGTTTTTAAGTCTAGGTGTTGGAATATCCTTTAAACAACTCAGCAGGGAATGAGTTAAAAAATTTGTACAATTCCACATGTTTTATTTAGTAATTTACTTATTTGGTAAATAGAAGTTATAAATAATTACATGTTACAAGTTAAAAACTTTTGCAACGACAAAATATTTAAACATTTATTTAGTGTTGGAAATTAAAGGAATAAGCAACAAAACAAAAAACAAGTATAGCAAGAAAGCCAACCAAGTAAAATCTACTTAAGATTTTGTTATAAAAAAACACTGTTCAACACGTCTATTTTTATTACCAAAATGAACTTAAAAGCATTATCACGTTGAGTTGCTACCAACAATATGTTAAGACATTGTACCGTAAACTTGTATCGTACATTGGACCTAAATTATACACAGCACTATGTAGGAATATCTACCTGTCAATAACACTTGTGTACGACATATCAAAGTGTTTATTATATTATTTACTTAAAGTACGAGCTTTGAGACAAGCGTTGAACTTGCGCACAACGTTTCATAGTGAGACCAACTCCCCTTATCTTATTTTCAGCTTTATATACAGGCAACAGCAAAACTAACTTAAAAGTTTAAAATTCATCAGTTATTTTAGTTACTTAAAGAAAATTTAGATGTTTCATAAACACACTAAAGTTCGTATACTTTGTTGTTCTTAGAGACATTATAAATAATGGTACAGTAACTTTTTTCAAAGTCCATTTTGTATATCTTTTCATTCGTTTATATTTGTAACAGATATTTTATACGAATGTTAAATATTTTTACTACCATGTGTTTAATCAATTCATTATTTCATTAACACAATTTAAGATACCGTTTAAGAGAGCTTGTGAGTGGGAATTTGAAATGTTGAAACTATGTACATGTCCACGTGTCGTTTCACTTGCGATCCGTATTTTCCCTTTTGGCATCTTCAAACCGGAAACTCATGAATGTGTTCTACTACATGTGACACGTGCTTCGTTTCTTTGAGTAATGTCTTCAGACTATTTTCCTGATTTATTGGTTTTGAAATTACAATAACTTTTCAATAAATATTTTCCCTCGTGAATTATTTGGGATAGTGATAAACCGTTGTAAAAACGACACAGTACATTGTCAGTTTAACATGAATAAAATATACCTATAGGCTTAAAATTCTTAACTTTTTATTCCATTCAGCGAGTGAATAAATGCGGCACGTTTTTCGTATCTTTGAAAAGTATCGTTTAGGTTAAAATGAGTACTTTTTAACTGCTAATATATATTTGTACATTTTCAGAAAAATGTATTTTTTAATACAGCGAAAAAATAGTAATGTATTTTATTTCTAAAAATTTTATACGATATATAATTGATAACTATTTCGGCTTACGCCTTCATCCAAACTATTTATAGTTAAATTTTGTAAAACTTAAACACATTGCTATTTTTTCACCATGTTATAACAGAGTTCTACCAAGTAAATGCCAATTCAATCAATAAATGTGTTTTTTGTTGTTTTTAAATTGTCAATTAATTATCAGTATTATGTTATAATATATTCGTCATTTTCTATTATTATTTATTACATATTAAAAATTAATTTCCACAAATTTACTTATGAATTTATCGAAAATATTAACATTTTTATTGAGTTGTCTTTTAAATATTGCGTAAAGATAAAAAAGTTTCTTGAAATTCAAATTTCATTTCTACAAAAAACACTTTCTTTATAAGTCTATATTTTTTATTATTTACACAAAACATAAAAATATTTTCTAATGAAAGCTTCTAAATTTATTTCTGTCGAAATATTTGATCGAATTTATTCTATAGAATAGAAAGCTTTTCTTCAAATAAGATTTGAATTCAACAAAAACCTATGTAAATTTTCCCGGGCAGTCCCGGACAGCCATCCTGGGCATTATTCAAAATAATTTACATATGCCTGGTTTTTTAGACAGCTTGTGTAAAATAAAGTTTTTTGGCTGTGTACCCCTGCTAAGTACCTATGTATGTTTTTTAAACTTTTGAACCGCCTGTATTTCTTCAAAGCAAAACTTTGTAGAACAGTAAACACGGAATATAGGTGCTCTGAGATAGTCCTACTAAATGCGAGTCTAAATGAATACAACCTTTTGAGACACTCTAAAAGTTATGCGTTTAAATTTTTAAATGAGTAAACTGTCGACGTTGGACAATACATCAACATAATCAATTGATAATGAAGTTTTTGAAACAAAAGCTCATTGGTCAACGTTTATAGATTCCATTATGCATCTCTCATAATCGATTCCAAGTACCAACAGCTATTTTCAACACGATGAAAAAAAGCAAGGTATTTTAGTTATACAAACTTATATGATATACAGTTGATATCTATTATAGCTTACATCATCTATGTTTAAACGTAAATTTACTTACATTTATATAACGGTGTAGAAAAAATATACAATACATCTTCTATTCTACTTCGTCATCCTAGTTTTATATTGTGTGAGTAAATTCTTAATTGTGGCAATTTGATTTCATGTATTTCTCGAAGTGAGATTTATTCTGTTTTTTTTTATTGATGGGAAAAAACGTGAACACTTAAAAAATATTGTTCTAAGTTATTTAAAAAAACTGCATTTACCTTCCGTAATGATCTGAAACGCAGTGATGGATTCGTATTGTTTTGATATTAAAAATTTCTAATAGTTTTATGAATTTCTATTCAAAACAATAGGTGCTTGTGATATCCATTTCAACATAATATAAGGAACAAGATATTTTCAATTACTTATTAGATTTAATGAGGAGTATATTCAACCCTCTCGCCACAACGTACTCTTGCTAATATCGTTTAATATTAGTCTCTAGGCAGCTCTTAATTTCATTTGTTTTCTTATATTAATTCTTGGTATAAATCAAAAATATTTTCAAAATATACCACAACTTTGATTGTACGACTTCCCTGTTTGACATTATATTCACTACCAAATTCTCTAATCTCATGCAAATTGCACTAACAAACATCAGTATGAGCGAAACAGTTTCGTTCAAAATAAAAATGTATAAATACTTATTTTTTTACAATAAACACATTTTGTTCGTTTATACCCGGCTTAGAAAACAACCCAGCTTCTATGATATCGCGCAATACCGTTCGATACTAAAACTTGCAACTTATTTTACAAGTTTCAAGTTAGTCACCTACTTTGACAAAGACATATTATATGTACAAGTGAGTTAGATACACAACCAAGTGGAGCTTTATTCGAAAACTTTTCGCAGTCTATAAATATAAAAGCTCCTTAGAGGAATGCCAACAGAATCTGTCATCTTTTTTACGTGTAAGTTCTATTTTACTTCGCTCTTCGTTGTCAACATTGGGCTAATTTATTGCATTGAGATACTTAGATATGGTATTTTTTCATGACTAAAAATCACGTAGGACTGATTTATTAGATTTTATTATATATAAGTCGCTTGGAAGTAAACCCCGCTATGCTCGCATTTCGATAATTATAATATAATGAACAAAGTTTCTATGATTCATGCGACATTAATTATAAATTATTTTCAGTGTTAATAAATTAGAGTCTGGTATTTCAGAAATGTTATAAGTCACGCTTATTCCAAAAATGAGTTAAGTATACAAACATCTTTAGATAACCAAAGTACATAAATGTAATTCGAAAGTCTTCCATGTTTGTACATATTTAAAGCATTTTAGAGCGTTGGAAAAATGCATAAGTATGAAAATATCACAAAATCAAAAGTTTACAGTCATTCAATTTTAATTTAAAAATGAATTTCATGATTTAATTTATTTAACAATGTCTTATTAATAATTTACAAACAAGATAAATTAATAATTCATTAAGAGTTCAGAACTTTCGTGAAAGACACATTATCAAGAATAATAAGAACATAATGCATTAAAAAATGAAATTCTTATGGTAGTCAAAAGGAGGAGAAGAAATAGTGGATATGACCTTTATTACGTGATGAGTTTTGTGTGCTTACATTATAAAGCATATTTTTATTTAAAATTTGTCCAAATACGAATATTTTTCTTAGATAGATCATTTAATGTAAACTTTTGAACAACTTTGAGAAAGTCACTCGATATCAATTTTAAAAAAGCTCACAAAGAAAGTAATCGATGATGTCAGGTAATAAATTCCAATTCAACTTGTCACTTCATGATGGAAAAAGTGTAGTGACTTACAACCATAGATATATGACAGCTGATACAATAGTTTTTTACCAATAAGTTAATATAATAAAGCTGCTTTCGCTTCTTAGATTGCAATATATATTTTTGCATACACTACGAACTTTCAACAAATAACTTTGTCGTAGGCTAAGTCTACAAACATAATTAATTAATTACCCCCTTATTTAATGATTATTTTCTTCCCTGAATTATTATGTTTCGATAAACTTAAACGGAGCTTATGTGTTAATTAATAATTATTGATTCCCCTGTAAATTACTGAGAATAAAGCTTCACATAGATGTTTTGAGTGTAGTGTGGCTTGTTGCTTAGTTTAAGTCGAAATGATTATGTGCGTTCTGAAAAATGAATAGATTTTGAAATAATATTATACAAAAATATCACTGCTATTTTTTTATTACTTAAAGCTATCCTAACTATTCTTAAAAATTTATTCTTTAACAAAACAAACATATTTATGTATAAAGTTTAAAACAGTTTAACTTACATATTTCTTGGACCGCATTATTAATGTTCTAATACGTAATATGATTCAAAAATAATCATAAGATTGTCAGTAAGAATCAGGGCATATTTCAATATGAAAATGTTCTTGGATGTGAAAGTATAAGCAAAATCCGACACTGCAGTAACGGGCTTAATTCAAAGGAATAAAATTAATGATTTAGAATCAATGATAAGATCAAATCAAAACCAATTCTCTAGTCAACTCCACGAGAAAAGACCTTGCAAACAACATAACAAATTTATTGATTGCTCAATTGAACTCTAATATAACGCGGTGAAAAAAAAAGTAATGCAGTTTATTTCTACATAAAATATTATGTATACAGTTGATAGCTATTTCGGCTTACGCTCTCGTCAAATCTATGGTTAAGCATACATTTACTTATCTATATATATATATATATATAGCTGTCCAAAAAAAGGTACACAATACACAATTTTTCGGCTTACACCCTGCCCTCATCCAATATATAGTTCTGATGACCCGTAAGCCGAAATAACTATCAACTATATACATAATAATTTTTGTAGAACTAAAATGCATTTCTATTTTACCTCACATACGAATATAAAATATATGCATACAAACTCACACTTACTCGAACGTCTTTTACGGAATAGACAGACAGTAGTTGAGGAGTTCTATGCGGGTTTTTTTATTATTTTCATGCGTTTCATCGCTCACAATTTGGAGTTCACCGTTTAGTGTTTTTGCATGGTAAATAAATGTTTACAATTTAAAAAGCCAAAATCTGGTAAAACTAAAATACCAACATAACATTATGAGAAAATTCGAAACTTGAAACTTGAGGCATTTTTGTACTTATTTGTTTTGCTCTACATTTCATTCGCCGAATTCGGATACCTATCAATTATTACCAGTTCTGTGTCTCATCGGATAGTGACGTCAGAGAACTGCGCGGGTTCAAAATTCAACTGCGAAATAACTTAAAATAGTGATAAGGCAGTCGAGAGTTCGGACAGTGCTTAAAAGTCAATAAAACCAAAATTATTGACCACTTAGATTCTCTATTGTTTTTTGACAAAAAAAACGAGAAAAAACAAATAGCAGGGTTAAAAAATCTTGCCACTACATCTAGTGGGGGTGTAAATGTCTCGTTTATATTTATGTTTCCGAAACTTTTTTTCCGCGGGGGTGAGATGTGGTGGAATACAAGATTATCTACGAGCTTTCTTTTGGTTTACAAAGGAAACAATAAATCGATTATTGTATCGGAAATCTTAAATTTGTTATTTGTATTGTTTTTGTTTGAGTCATTCTAGTTTTCCAGCCATTCAGCTAATTTAAATAACATCTAATCTATTTTGTAAAGCTATTTAATGTCTTATCTGTGCTAACGTTTTATTTTTTGTTTTTTCGAGATCATCATCGATAAATTTTGTAATATCATATTTTCAGTGGTTAAATAATAAAACAACCAATTTTTAATACTGAGGCGTTTTCTATCACCATTTCAAACTTTCTCTTCGTTTAATTATTTTGAATTTACATTCACATAATACCCTATAAAATTTATATTAATTTGAAAGTGTTAACTGCATGATTTTGGTGGAAAGACATTAAACTCAAATAATTTTAATATTATACACAATGCATAGTACTCAATTTAATAAATTGAAGAGGCTTAACTAAACACATATTTTTTGAGTTATATGAGGTCAAAATGAGAATTCTGTCATCATTGATAAAATTAAACTTTATGCTCAAAATGATAGTTTATCAAACTTTTTACATCCGCGGACCACCAAAAAATCTAATAACATTTTCCGGACCATCAACATTGGAATAAAATAATAAATATTTATATAATTCTATTGAATAAAAAGTCAATTATATAAATATTTATTTTATTCCACTGTTGATGGTCCGCAAAATGTTATTTGATTTTTTGGTGGTTCACGGATATAAAAAGTTTGAGAAACTATGATCTAGAGCATACAGTTTAATTTTATCAATGATGATAGAATTCAAATTTTGACCTCATATTACTCGAAAAAATACGTGTTTAGTTAATGTCTGTTTTAATATACTTAAAAATTGTTATAACACCGTAGGCTTATTTAACAAAATAACATAATTTAAAAATCTATACAATATAACATGAAATTCGATTATTTATCGAAATAATATCACATCGTGGACCACCTAAAAATCTCCGCGGATCACCGGTTGAGAAACTATACTCTAGATAACTACAATATTTGATTTTTTACACTTCTTTACTTGAACGTATATGGATACTGTCAACTCATGGCTTTTTCCAACTGACGAATTTAAATATGCTTTCTTTAAATAGTTTAATATTTAACGAGTCAAAAAACGTACGAATTATAACAAAAATATATAACATTCATTGTCGCTATTCTTTTAAATTTTAGTTGAAAATTATGGGTTATGTAAATAAATTTACTCTCCCAAATGCTTGCCATTTTGTTAGCAATGCTTGAAGGGCGAGATATTTATGTAACACAAAAGTTTTATATATAATGGTATGTTCGTATTTATTCAGCAGTTAGACCCATAAAAATATACAATATATATGTGTACCAACCAGAAAATGGTTTGTATGGAGGAATCTGCGAATGAAATAGTTTTCCAATATTTATACAAATATTATCTGCGAAGCTTTTAAGCTTGCAAGATAAATACGCTACCATGATTAATAACGTTCTTTATTGGTAATTTTTTTTAAATATTTTTTTAACAGGTTTTATTCCGTCTATTTATGCATTATATCACAAGGGTGCAACAGAATTTACAGTGCATCCGTATGAAAGAATGTAAAAAAATGTGAAAGGCATGTGGAATCGCATAAAGATTCCACAATTCAAATTTAATTTCAATTATATTTTCGATGTATACGACATTGACTTCACGGAAGCTCTTTTGTGATACTGATAAAAATTGATAACTTAGCTATCACTTAGTGTGCTGGGCGTATGCGTTAATAACTCTGTGACATGGTAAGACAAAGTAAGGTAAATTAAAATGTTTAAATTAAATAACATTATCAATTGAAATTCAGAAATTTTCATAAATATGGATACAGTGGATGATCGGTTGACGAAAATTATCTATTCCAAGACTATGTTTGCAATCCGGATCGTTCGTTAACCGATCATCAATTACGTAGATTAGTTTTAAAGATAGAAAAAATGTATTAAAAAGATCTTTTTAATTTCCAAATCCAAAAGTCAAAATCCGAATATGTTCGTTGTCAAATTCGATCGCACTCCGAAATGTTCGTCAAACAAACACATTTTGATTAATTTACGATATCGGCTGAAGGTGCTTGATGGAATTTCAATATCAAATTTGAATTTTTACAACTTTGTACAACTACATATGTTTTCTTACTTACGACCCGGGTTTGACCTTTGGGGGTTTTCATGCATTCTATCACATGGATAAAACAAGTGACAAAACATGTGGAATCGTACAAAGTTTTAACAGTTCAAATTTAAATGCAATACTTCGATTAACTTTCCAGATAGAATAAATGGATTAGAAAGATCATTTTAGTTCGTTATCCGAATAAGTGCTCATTATCCGAATAACAATAACTTTCGTGGTTGTTCGGTGTCCGATTTGTTCGCAGTGTAAACTGTTCGTTATACGATCATCGATTTGTTTTGAAAGCAGAATCAGTTGATTAGGAAGATCGTTTTGGTCCGTTATCCTAATATATGTTCGTTATCCGAACACAATAAACATTCGTAATAGTGTTCGGTATCCGATTTGTTTGTCAACCGATCATATAAAAAATGATCATAGATTAGAAAAATCGATTTAGTTCGTTATCCGAATAAATGTTCCTTGTCCAATTTTTTTGCAGTCCGAACTGTTCGTAAACCGATCACCCAGTGTATTCAAATAAATTTTTGTCTGAGCGGTAAAGCTCTATCGTGAATTCCGTATGCATTTCATTTTATTATGATTACAATTAGCAATATGCAATTATTTTAACGCAGTGTAGGAGAACACCTCCAAAGCACAACTTTGTTGCATGTTGAATTTCAGCACTGTGCTCACGTATGCATTTAGAATAATTTAAATTCACAATGTCTGCCTGCATACTTAACAACTCCACTGCATTTTATAACTGTATACGTATGCAAACGATGCACACCCAGAAATCCAACAATTTCATTGTTAAATTTTCAATCAATCAATTAAAACTCCACCCGCAGACATTTATTTATTTTGAAACTATATCGTAACAAATCAAATAAACATACCTTTAACGGTTATGTGATAACTGATTTATCCGTTTATTTTCAATTAATTTTTCGATTGGTTTTGCGGAAAATGTCATTTAAGCCGAAAAGTCGAATCGTGCGGAGCCAAAAAAAAAAAGTGAGCAAAAATCAGATAAAGCATGGTTTTGCGATAAATATTAAACTGCCATTTCTGAAATATATATATAACTATAGATATCGACTTAATCAGCTCGAAACAAAAATTTGTTTTTATTATTTAAAATGAAGCATATGGCTTTCTACCGGAGCTTTGAATTCTTTCAATGAGAACAATTTGTAACTAAGTAGCTATAACTGTTATTTTTTACAAGAAAGTACGTAAACAAGGATAAAGTTAGAAAAGATCTACTAGTTCACTAATCAATCAACTTCGGTTTACCTTGTTTATGAGATCAAATGAGAAAAATTATTACACATGCGTTTTTGTTTCTGAACGGAAATCTATAAATATATTTTGATTAATTTGAATTGTTGAAACCTCGTACGATTCCACATGCATTATCACAAACGACCCGGGTTTCGCTTTTCCGTATCTTTAGGCAAATTATCACACACATGCAATAGAACAGATATAAAATAAATAGTTCTAAATAATCATCACACAAATTTGAATTTTTACGACATTTTACGATTCCAGATGTTTTGTCACTAACGACCAGGAATTCGTCTTTAGCGTCTTCAGGCATTCATTCTATTACAGTTCTGCAGTTCGTCAGACAGCTCGTCAGTTCTGTGGCATCCGTGTGATAGAATGCCTGAAGATGCCGAAAGGCTAAACGCGGGTCGTTAATGACAAAATATGTGGAATCGTATAAAGTTGTAACAATTGAAATTTGATATTGAAATTCCATCAAATAGTCAGAATCATCATAAATTAAATCATCGCACATTTTTAAATACTTATTACTTCAATATATTTTATGGTCACAAACGGTTTTGCTCAACACGAACATAATCAACTGATGGGATACAAATTACAAGCAAGCCTATTAAGACAAAAAATAGTTAGAAATTAGCAGATGTACAAATCCATCATTCGAATTCGACAGAACTGATAAGCCCGGTTCCTCAGTGACATAACCTGTGGAATCGTAGAACAAAAAAGTTTCAACAATTCACATTTAATTTAATTTAAATTTACCATTTGTATATCTTAGCACTCTCTCTTCTTAACTCAATCTCTGGTTTTATGTAAATTGAGCTGTCTCTTTTTTTTACTCTTCGTCCGTCAGAAGATACAATGCTAGTTCGCTGATTACAACTTCTTCTTTAGACGTATTCTAAATTAATTTTATTAATTTTGTTTTATTTGGTTCATACAAGTTACAAAAAAATACAAGTCCATTGCTTTTGCGACGTCAAAATATGAAAAAGATCAATGTTTTAAATTAAAGAAATAAATAATACAATAAAACAAGAAACAAAGATAGCAAGGAAGTTAACCAAGCAATCTCATTTAAAATCTAGTTTAATACATTAAAAAATAGTATTCGCCTGAACTCAATCTTCTACGTGGAATATGACATCCGAAGTAATACCGTTGAACATTTTTAATACTCCTACCATTGGCAGACCGGTTCTACACTTTGGTAGAACAAACAATTCATGTACATGATTTTTCAAAAAAATATTCGGAATTTCACTTTATCATTATTATAATTAATGTATTATTTGTCAGATCCGTGGAGCAGTAGTCAACGTTGTTAAATTGTCATGGATACGAATTAAGTTTTCGATTCTGTTTGAAGATACGAACATCATCCGATCATTAAAAACAGCAGGCGTACCGATAGAAGTTAGCTAACGATTAGGTATGCCTTAGATATATCTCTCCTATCTTTACAACGAAAAGATTTAGAGACTGAGGAAAAACCAGTCCTCGTAAAAATTCTTCAATATAATGTAAGCAACATTTGGAGGGGACATGGTTAGCAAAAACCGCCGAACATTCAAAAAAAATATTCATTAGAATTTACAAAATCTAAGCTATACTTGCCAACTGAACCTTCCGCGTTGAATAAACGAACGGCTTTAAATATTCTGTTTGTTATTACCAAACATGTCTTTTTTTCATGAGATTATATTCCAGTAAAAAAATCCCGGCAATATAAAGAAAAAAATCAAATTTAAGCTAGAAAATATTTTTTTTATAACGTTCAAAATCACAATAAAACACTACCTTCGCACCCTTGTCACAATGTCGAATCGTATGACTTTAAAATTGTCACAATTGTGACCGGAAATTGTTGTAGAAAAAATATCTCTTAAAAATTCTTTAATTCGCGAATATTTCACTGTCACATTCGTAGCCGTAGTGTATTCATATCGTCTCGACAAATATAATATGTGACATGTGATTAATTATCTAACTGTGTAACCAAATTTCTCATACGAGACGTTTAATGGACCAGTATAGTGCGTTCAATATAATATTACTTTGAAAATTATCTATTTATATATAACTAATAATTAGGTTCGTCTTTTGACTTTTTTCTACCGCAATTTGGAGTGAATTTTAGTTTATACAATTCTCTTTGACTCTGTTCAATTCTTTCTTGGCCAGAAGACAATTTCCAGCATTTGTTGTAAGCATTGTGACAGCAATGTCGTGGTCCATTCTCTTCAACTTCAATCACGAAAGGTAAATACGATATTTTAGATTTATATATTAATAAAAAATATACATTTAATTGTACATTTTTTTTATATAAGGTTGTTGATGTTTTTATGGGCTTTTGCCTTCGTGATAATTATGATTAAATATATGTATATATATATATTGTATATTCGTATGAAAAATAGCAATGTATTATAACTCTAAAAAGTGTATAACATATATAGTTGATAGCTATTTCTGATAAAACTCTCTTTAGAACTACCTTGATAGTTCCGATGAAAGCTAAAATAGCTTTCAACTGTATATCTTATAAATTTTGTAGTACTTAAATACATTGATATTTTTCATCGTGTTATTACTAAGAAAAGATTGATATTTTAATGCTATAAATCATTAGTTTTTTTATGCATAAACATTAAAAAAAATGTTAGAAAGCTATTATACAAAAATAAACACATATTTTTACCACTTTTAAGGTGTTAACTGTCACTTCTCGTTTGAAAGGCATGATATTTTAAATAATAAAAACACATTTTTAGTACTAATTTTCACAATATATTATTTGATCAGGACTGGTTTTGCTTATCCCGAGCATTATCAACTGATCATCATCATCAGTTGATAATACTTGCGATGAACGAAACCGGTCTTGATCAAAAAACATATTGCGGAAATTAGTACTAAAAATGTGTTTTTATTATTTAAAACATATTTTTATATTCATTTAAAACATTTCTGCACTCAATTATACATGTATTAGAAAAGCCTTAGTTTTCAAACAGTTTGCGGAATATGTTGGGGGAGACTTACGCTCCCTTTCGCTTTCGATTCAATCCAAAATTCTTGCGTAATATCAGGGGTTCCCAAACTTTTTATTTGGCCGGCACCCCTAAAATATCAGAATTTTTTCGCGGCACCCCAAGTCAAAACATCGGTTATCTTATGGTTATTCTTATTTTACATTACATTTTATAAAGTAATAATATTTTGTGGAGGATTTTTTCAATAAAATAGTTCAGCCTAATAGAACAGTCACGGCGAGAAAACTAGATTGAGTCTTTTAATTATTTTTTTTTTCATTATCATTTACCATAATTTATAATTTTTCGATTTGATTCACTCAATTTAATAAAAAAAATACTCACATTGTAGCCCATGTCACTAAAAATAAAAAAGATATCCGCCAATACAATAGTCGTAGTGAATACAAAGCATTATAGTCTCTTCAACTCAATGACGCTCTAAATACCTGACTTATATTTGTAAAAACTCTTCCCAGTTTAAATATAGCTTAAAACGTTAACGTGTTACTACAATGTGCTTAATCGCATAATTTCCAATGGATTTGTCATCAAACAGAGAGCGCACACTTCTCATGGAAAGACTATAAATCCGAATTGCGGATTGCTTGACGCGTGATTAAATCGAGGGATCGGATTAATAAAGCAGGGTTATTAAACCTCAGGTGCGTAATTCTCTGATCCTTATTACACTTCCACGGCAAAGAACGTCGAAGCTACATTACGATAATTTAGTTTTTCTCAAAAGTAACTTATTTTACCAACGCACAACGCATACTAACTTAAACATAAATAAATAGACAATAAATTTTGAATTTTTACAGCTTTGTATGATTCCACATGTTTGGTCACTTACGACCCGGGTTTCGCCTTTGTTTAATGTCCCTAATTTGTTTTTTTTCGACGGGCCGGTCTATCACGTCAAAACACGGTTCCGGGACTCAAGCGTTGGATCTTGTATCACGTTAAAGCACGTTTCCGGGATTCGATGAGATAAAAATACAAAACCATTCAATCGTGCTTAATAATCATATGAATAATAATAAATCTATTTTTTTTATACTGGAATTAAATATTTAAAAGACATTTGTTGTTTTTCAGTACATATTTGTTAGTAATCATTTTCCCGTCCACTTTTTGACAAAACGGTTTATTCAACAGTCATTTTTATAATTCTACCTATTTCTCTTAAGGCACTGAATTTCCAGCCTCCAAATTTTTGCCCTATATTAAAGCCCTACTTAAGATATCAGATAGACTTGGTCTCAAAAGCCATCTACGTCAATATCAAATAAAGACTTTTCATTCTTATCTAACATCTATGGTTTTGGGCATAAAATCGTATATTTTTTTTTCTTTACACACTGACTTGCAAATTTCTGCACATCTGTTGTCGAAGAGTGATTTTTTCTGCTATTTTTGTACCACTTACTTCCGTATTAATTTATTTCTTGTATTATTGTGGTACCAAAACATCATAATCAGAATAACACTTTAAATGTTTTATCTATCACTTCTTGGTGGAAACGCATGAACTATTTCCAAAATATATTTTATGATTAGGATCGGCTTCGCTCATCGCAAGCTTTATCAAATGACAGTAACAAAAAATCGGTTCTGATCATAAAATATAGTGTGGAAATCGTACTATTTTTTTTTTCTTTTATTTAAAACATCATGTTATTGTTGCCTATAGTTTCGTATACACCCTACAGTTCTAGCATAACATTTTCACGAGCACCTGATTAGCAAGCAATCTTAAAAAATATATTTTAATTAATCGGAATATTGAATCAAATTTAAAGGTTCCCAATCTGAATTTGTCTGAAATAACTATTCATAAAATATTTCTTTTATATAAAAAAAATTCAAGTCAAATAGCTGACTTTCCCGACCGTTTTTTGTGAAAAGACAAAATCTGCGTAAGTCTCATAAATAAAACAAATAAAAAATACTCACGCGCCGCTAAAACGGGACATATATCTTTGTTGACATATACCGCATAGGAATTATACATCAAGTTTGATTAATTAACCACATATAACGCTCCGTGTGTGCGAATCCCACAATGTCTCTTTGTGGATGGCTATGTGGAATCTTTCTTAAAAGCCTTTGTACCCATCCACACCCGTATGAATTCATACTTCTTTGTTCAAACATCCTGATGCATATCTTAAGTCATAAATTGATTGTAAAAATGTATTAAATAGTATACGTACTAAAATGTACTAAATTAAACATTGTTTCTTCAAAACGACTAACCGGACACATATAGTCACAACTTTGTACGATTCCACATGTTTTGTCACTAACGACCCGGAGGTTCGCCTTTCGGCTTCTGCAGGCATTCTATCACACGGATGCAACAGAACTGATGTAAAATAAACAGTTAGCATGGTATATATATTGTTATTAATTACAGGAAAACACTAACCCCTGGGCAAGCAGTAAATTACAGATAAAAAAAATTAAAATATCAATCTAATAAAAATTAACACAATTACCTGTGATAATTTTCATTCACGATCTTGCTAATGAGTCATTTTTGAAAGGGGTTTTTCAATAAATATCAATCAAGTAACATTAAAATATAAATGATTTTTTTTACTTTCATATAGAGAATAACTACTATCAAATTTCTAGTGATGAAACATAAGAATTTACGTCATGAGATTATCGATTCATTGAACCGATCTCACGTAACGATCTCACATAGTTACTCATTTATGATATCGACTGAAGGTGTCTGATGGAATTTTAATATCAAATTAACAGCCCGGCTTTTGTGTTTCGGTGTTTATCTCTCACGTGTTGACATTGAACTCGTGTAATAGAATGCCTGAAGATGACAAAAGGCAAAACCCGTGTCGATATTGACAAAATTTGTGAAATGGCACAAAGTTTCCACAATTCAAATTTAATAACATTTATATTTTTGATGTATTTGAGGGTAACTTTATAAAAGCTCTTTTTCAATATTGCATTTATAAAAATTGATAACCTTGCTATTTCATTTAATGTGCTAGGTGTGTGTCATTTACTTTGCGATACGCTTAGTCGGTTGTGTTTGTCAGTTTGAAAGTCAAGGCGAAACTCGGATCGTTAGTGATAGAACAATTACAAAGTTTCAACAATTCAAATTTGATATAGTTATTCACCGGTCAAGGATTATTTGACATTGGCTGGCTAAATCTTTCTTGATATTTAGCATTTTTGGCGTCTCGAAATAGAACTGTACATATCAATCGATGGTTTGCATTCTCATTTTCTGAACAATTTTTTGCATATTACGATCTAAATATGGATGAAAAATACAGTAATTTTCCACATTTTTATTGCTTTTACTTTTCAATTAAAATCATACTAGAGATGAGCTTGCAAAAACATAAAAATATATACAGGGTAACAAAGATTTTTAATCATTTGAAAAGCAGGTAATCTTAAAAACACTTTCAGAACTGACGCACAAATTAATAGACTTTTATCTATGAAAGCCAACAAAACACTTTGAAATCTCTTGGTGGTAATTTCAGTACTATAATTTACTAAAATTAAGACGACGGAGTTATAGATGGTGGATATCAAATGAGTTAATTACAAAGGAATAACACATACCATAAAGCCTTTGTAATTATCTCATTTGGTATATAACCTATGCTAACTATTTATCGTATGTCAGTTATGTTGCATCCGTGTGATATAATTCCTGAAGGTACTAAAAGATGGAACTCGTGTCATTACAGACAAAATATGTGGAATCGTATAAATTTTCAGCAATTCAAATATAACGATTAAGCTTAACGCAATTGTATTTAAACTAGCATGGCTTAGGTTATGATATCGACTGAAGGTGCTTGATGGAATTTCAATATCATGTTTGAGTTGTTAAAACTTTGTACGATTCGGCATATTTTGGCACTAACAACCCGGGCTTCACCTTTGGACATCTTCAGGCATTCTATCACATGGACGCAACAGAACTGACGTACAATAAACAGTTAGCATCGTCTACATACCAAAGGTATTAATTAATTTCAGGAAAACACAGACCTTGGGGGCAAGAACTTAAAGGCAGCAATAACAAATTTAATGATATTAATCTCATAATAATTAACATAATTGCCTGTGATAATTTTCATCAACTATTAATCTTGTTAATGAGTCATTCTTGAAAGTGTTTTACAACAAATAATAATCATCTCTCATTAAAATATAATTGGGTATTTTTTTTTAAGAAATGTCTACTTATTTCAATGTAAAAGTACAAGTAACGATTAAAAATTTAGATGTGTTTTCCTGTTATTAATACCTTTGTAATATAAACGATGCTGATTGTTTATTGTACGTAATTTCTATTGCATACGTCTGATAGAATGCCCGAAGTTGCCGAAAGGCGAAACCCGGGTCGTTAGTGTGTATGATGTATGTTTAGGGTAACAAGACATGTGGAATCTTACGAAGATGGAACAATTCAAATTTGATAGCTCAATTTATAACCAAATATATAAAAATGTTCGGTTCAACACAATCAATACTCAAACCGAAAAGATCATTTAGACATAAAGTATTTATTATCTATTATACAGTAAAATTGAAAACATTGTGGCAACGATTATTCGAAATAGTAAACTAATCCGTCTTTGAAAGTTAAATAAAACAACAATAATACAATATCTATAGTAAAACTTTGATGTTTTGTGGAATACAATATTCCTTCGGCGAAAAGCTCAAATATTCTTCGTAATGAAACAAGGAATGGTACAGAACAAACTTTTTCAAGGTAATCACATAGTTTGTTTATTTTCTTTCTTCAGTTCTCATCCTAGATTATTAAAAATGTTGAAAAAAATAATCTCCTTCGCAACACTAAAAAATATTCCAGTCGCAAAATTTCTGCAAAAAACGGCTTTTTGTAAGTCAGTATTTTTCTTCATTCATGTGAGGCTTACTTCATCATTTTGGTATCGTATTGTTCTACGCCGAGGACAAAAGCTTCCTTAGCGCGATTTTTTTTACCAAAAGGTTTATCTGCGCTCATAATAAAAGCTCCTACATAAAAATGCAATTCATTTTTCATAAAACTAAATAATACGACAGCGGCGATATATTATATTATATTTTGTTTTATATATAGCGAGAGATACAATGATGTACACAATCCTTTATTAAGGCACCCATTGTCTACTCGTTCATCCATGCATTGATAACCAACAGTCAGGAACGCCTTACATATAATAAAATAATTCAATTCTCTACTGAGCCACGCAAACGATATTTTGACATCGGTAATTTCTAAAGATAATTCAATACTATTAGCCATTAAATGACTTTAAAAGATATTCAAGACAGGCCTACCAATATTCTTTATACAAAAAAAAATACACTTTTAACAGTCTTATAATTTCGAATTAAAACTGTCATCACAGTGCATCTTGCCGTTACAACGGTCTTACGAAATGGGTGTAGAAAGTTTCAAAAATTCAAATATCATATTTAAATTCCACCAAACATGTTCAGTCGATATCGTTATTTTTTTTTAATATCATTTGAATATAACACTTTTTAACTAAAAAGATACAATTTATGATATCGACTGAAGGTGCTTGATGGAATTTCAATATAAATTTGGATTGTTACAACTCGATTCCACCGGTTTTGTCACTAACGACCCGGGTTTTGCCTTACGATATCTTCAGGCATTCTATCACACAGATGCAACAATCGACAATCTCATGAAAAAAAATCATATTTATAATCTTTACTTGCCAGGTTGAAATAAGTAGGTATTTCTTAAAAAAAAACCCTTTCAAGAATGACTCATTAACAAGATTAATCGTTAATGAAACTTATCACAGGCAATTGGGTTAATTATTATTAGATTAATATTATTAAACTTCTTTTAGCTGCCATGTAGTGCTCGCCTCGGGGTCTGTGTTTTCCTGTAATTAAAACCTTTTGTATATAGACGATGCTAACTGCTTATTGTGCGTCAGTTCTGTTGCATCCGTGTGATAGATCGTTAGTGACAAAATATGTGGAATCGCACAAAGTTGTAACAATTCAAATTTAAAAATATACAGTTAATAGCTTAATACAATTATTTTAACTCTTAGAAGTAAATGAAATTTCGAAAAAGCAATACATTAAACCAATTCGATTTTGCGGGTCACAAATGCTTTGGTATCTTAATATATCTTCGTGTAAGTTTTTTTTATTTATTTATTTTTTGTCTTGATCAATGGTTGCTTATTTCTGTCCGATATTGTGAACACTATTACAGAGCGTGTTGCTTGCGCAAAACAGAACAATAAAAATGTATGAAATAAAACATACATTTTCGAGCTTTCTAAACCTGAGGTTTTCTCGGAGGATAGGCAATTTTTTAAGAGAGCAATGGCGTGACCGTATTTATCTCACAAAGCATTGCATTTTGACAAGACAAAGAGGTATAGACCGATACGAGAGAATTTTTGAAACACGTCTATAAATCTCTTCTAGAAGGAAGACTGTTTTGTTTCATATAAACTTATTCTTATACTGGTGAACAAAACGAAACAAACTTTCTCTTTTCATTTGTTTCGAAAAGCTTTTGACTACAATTAAATGAAGTATTTCTTCAGTTCAATTAATAATCTTATTTAAAATTACAGAATACACGTAAAATATAATTTATGATATCGACTAATAAAGGTGCTTGATGGAATTTCAATATCAAATTTGAATCTTTTTCTTTTACGTGAATGCAATAAAACTGACACAACTAAGCTAGCTTGGACCCTATATAAAAAAAGATATATGAAACCGATGCCAATTATTTATTGTGTGTCAGTTTTAGTGCATTCGTATGATTTAATGCCTAAAGAATCCCACACGCGAAACCAAGTCGTGAGTGATAAAACACATGGCAATGTACAATGTTTTTTAACAATTCGAATACTTATGAGAAAAAAGTTCGTTCGTGAAAGGTTTGTTAGTAAAGCAAAAGTGATTTTGAAAAAAAAACATATACTTTTTAAATTTGAATTGTTACAACTTTGTACACGTTTTGTCACTAACGACCCGGTTTTCGCCTTTGGGCATCTTCAGGCTTCTTATCAGACGGACGAAACAGTACTGATGGACAACAAACAGTTAGCATCGTCTATATATGATGCAAATGGTATCAATAACAGGAAAAAACCCACCCCCAAGGAGCAATAAATGGCAGCTAAGACAAATAAAGTAATATTAATCTAATAATAATTCATCAGAACTATAATTGTGTGTGTGTGAGTACTAGTTCTGACGAAGTTGTGAGCCGAAATAGCTGTCAACTATATCATATAAAATTTGTTAGAACTAAAATACATATTATAAAAACAGAATACGTAGTAAAAATACTATTTCTTCACCGTGTTTATTCAAATTGAAAATACAATTATCGACCTCGTACGTCATATTAAGTTAATCATTTGGACATTTGAATATCTTACCCCCAAAACGCCATTCATTCGTTGAGCTTAAAAAGATTAAAACCCTTGTTTAATGTTATGTAATCGATTAAAAAAAAAATATTGGCTCGTGTAGGGCTATTCAAATATCAAAGTATTACATTTTACGTCTCTTGTTCAAGTTTACACAAATAATTTGTAAGTTTTCTCCTTGTTACGACGAGTTTCGAGATTCATGTATTTAGTTGAAATGAAACGTTTATGTCTCAAGAATGTTTAAATATAGAAGATTATTGATCGATCCTCTTTTGTTATAAGCTTTGTTCGGCATAATACACAAACATAAAATTATATTTACATTTAATAGTATATATTTTTGAAATCTCGTTTTTCTTTTTTGCAAGTGTACTTTCCACAAAGAGTCTGGTAGTCACCAATACATTCATTTCTATTTAATAATGACAATTCTAAAAAAAATCTAAGGGTGAATTGTATAGATATTGGCCATATCAACTTCTAGCTGATAAAAAAAGGTTTCAGCCATTCTTATCTATCATTTGTCACACTTTCTTCTCTGCTAGGGTTTTTTTTTCGCTTTCAAATGTAAAAGTCTGCAAATTTATGTGCTATTTTATTTAAGAAGTCCTCAAAAAAATCTCATTTTCAAGTGACGTGTATTCCAGCATATATTTGAATTTTTTACAAAATCTCCCTTTGAATAATTTTACTTAATTGAAAAGCAATAAAAAAAGTCAAATTACTGAATTTTGTTCTTCATCCAAATAAATAATTAATGATATCGATTGAGGCTGGTCAATAGAACTTCGATATCAAAATAGTAACACGGTAAAAAAAAAATAGCTATTAGATTTAGAATAGTCACAAAATTAGCTGAAATAGATATAAAATATATTTCCGACAAATTTTGTAGAACTAAAATATATTGCTATTTTTCACCATGTTATAATGGATTTCAACCAAGCAAATACCAATTCAATAAATGAAATTTTAATTTTTTAAATTTTGTACGATTTCACATGTTTTGTCACTTACGACCATGGATTACACGGAAGCAACAACGTCAATTCTGTTATATCCGTGTGATAGTATTTATAATGCCGTTTTCTTAGTTCGTGCAAAAAAAACAAAAGCTTGTTGTTGTGAGAATTAATTTGATAACGTATAATATAAATATTTTATATTCTCGTCTAAAAACAATCGATGACCAAATTAAGAATCAATAAGATTTAAATATTATTGATAGAAAAATTGTAATAAAATCAATACGACTGAATACGGCAGATGAATATTTAATCGCGCAAACTTAAAACAGTGATCATGTTTACGAAATCGCTCCAAAGCTCGAAATAATTTATCGGCCTCTTTCGAACTTAGCCAGAGGTACGGAAACCATAGGACACGTGCCATCGACTGTACGAGAGGCAGGCTTCTGAAACAAATTTATTCGTTTTCATTTTTGAAAGTGATATGAGGATAGAACAACCTTCTCAATTAAATAAGTAGCTGACCTTTAACGAGCTGCTACAGGTTAACCTGTTGAAGGGCAAAAAAACCTCCTTTTAAGCTATGTCGCAAATATATTACAAATTGATTTATATTTACGTTGATTTCTCAAATGACCGACTCACGTGGCTGATTACGTGGGTGTTTTAATCTGGTGGCATAGATTTTAGACAAGTGCAATAAAAAAAACAAAACAATATTTATCAAGTCCATTTTTTTCAAGATTTTTATTGATGTTTGAAGAATACAAAAAAAAATATTTCAAAAATTTACTATCTGATAAATTGGGAATCTCTAAAATATGGCTTGACTGACGTGATTTCAACCTTCTTAGTAATCTTAAAACAAAAAATCCATTAGACACTATATATTCATTTTATAGCAATAATGCTCCTTTAACCGGATGGCTCCCTGAGACGAGATATCTCGTCAATATCTTTAAACGTATTTTCCTTCAATTAAAATGATTCTTTGACAGAACGCACACTGATATATATAAGAAATGGTTAAAAACATTTACCATAAATTTACAGGATTTCTACATCCTATGTTCGAACCGTCACTTGAGAGATGTCAATATTTGTTAGGTTACTAAAATCATTTTTTTTTCAAAATTCTTCAAGAAAACCTGCTTTTAATGATACAACAATAAACAATTGGTGAATTTATTGATTATTTCTGTATATATATAATTAAAAAAAAACACAAGCAAATTATAGCTGGCGTGCTGGGTACAGACATATTTTTTTCTTGCAGCCAAAGAATTTATATGATAACTGTCACTTCTTGGTGGAAAGGCTCTTAAAAAAATATATATATACATATATTTTTAGTAATATTTCCCCAATACATTTTATTATCAGAACAATTATAAACTGACTAATTTATGATATCGAATGAAGGTGCTTGATGGAATTTCAATATCAAATTTGAATTGTTGAATCAGTTCTGTTATATCTTTGTGATATAATGCCTGAAGATTCCGAAAGGCGAAACCCGGGCCGTTAGTATAAACTGATTAGTTGACGATCCTCGACATGAGCAAAACCGGCTCTGATCATAAAACTTACTGTGGAAATAAGTACTAAGAACGGGTTTTTATTATTTAAAATAAAATTACCCGTTATTTTTGATGCCGTAACCTTATTTTACAAAACATTTAAGATGAATTATTTTTTCGCTTAAAAAGCTCTTTGATAAATTTTAATTTTAGTTATACCCAGAAAACATATATTTTGTTATATAGTATAAAAGTCACGTGTAGAATCAGACCTCCTGATACCGTGGACCAAAATAAAACATTATTGATTTAATTGAACACAAATGTGCGAAACGCTGTACATTTTTTTCAATACATCACCCATCGACAGTATTCCGTTGTCCATGGTCGGCAAAAAAGTCATTATGCCCTTGGCAACTACAGGGTGTACTTAAATCTATTGTTGTTGGGATAGAAGAGCTATTGAATAATTAAAATGGCGCTTTCAGCGTCCCGAGCGACAAATAAATTCCGAGCGAAGTGAATTCACTTGAAAAAAAACAAAGCGGCTTAAATTATTCGCGGCGCTTATCTGTGTAGTGCTTTACCGTATACAAGGTTTTTGAATTACACTGCGTAACGATATGCGACACAGTTGCTAGGCATAAATGACAATAGTGTTTTTTTACGAATAATGTCAGTTTTTATACTATTTAACTTTTTCTGATCCAAATATGTATTTTATTCTTAAGTTTTCTCGAACTGCTAACAATTTTTTTTAAATCAACACTTGTTATATTTTTTAATGAAACAGAATCAATGTGGATTACGACAATATTGCCATGACATTGGAAATAAGTTTTTTTTCCATTTTATTATTTTTCAAATACACATACAGATGTTAAAATATATACTTACAAGTAATGGATATAATATTAAAAAATGATTTTTGAGAAGGTTAAGATTTGTAACCTTCTCAAATTTTAAAAAGATGAAAATTTAAAAAAAAACAGTATTTTAGTTCTACAAAATTATTAGATATATGGTTGTTGGCTGTTTTGGCTTATGCCCTCATCAGACATAATAATAAATTCTAACATATAAAGTAGTTCAGTCTCACAGTAGTTCGTTCAAATTTATACATGTAAAAAATGATTTCACGCAATTGCATTACATTTCTTTACACACCCTAAAACATAAATTCGCATAATATCCAATACACTTTCAATCAACATTTGGCAATTGTATGTATATTTTAAAAAAAAGGAATGCTTTACAAAATCAAGTTTTAAAAAAAAACATTTTTTTTATTTAAAAAAATAATGAAACGTACATGCCTAGCATCGTATACCTTCTGTCTTCTTTACAACAAATTTGGGGGAAAAAATGCGTAAAAACGAGTGAAGCGCGTAAAAAAATGTAGCGCTGCCGTCCAAAATATCGCGTATAATCGAATTCGCGTAAAAAAAGGACTGGGTGTATATTCTTCTTTCTATATCAACTCTCTTCGGTAAAGAGAGATTACGAGAAAATTGATAGCGATAAGCGAGACAACTGACGGTTAAACAGTGGCGTAGCTAAATATTTGGGGCCGTCATGGAAGCATCGCGAAAGAAACTTGCCCCCTCCCCCCCAACACAACTTTTTTGATTTTAACACTTTTTGATTAGACAATTATACTAACTAATTCAATTTATTACATAAGATTTCAATCACAATTTAAAACTTAGAAGGAATACTGGATGCTGAGTTTTACTAAAGTTTAAGTATTTTACAATTATAAAGAATTATTGTCTTCTTTTTTTATTTTTTATTTTTTGGTTATAATTACTTTAGGAAGTGCGACTTTTTTATAAAAAAAATAAATACCTTTATATAACATACAATTTCAACTGAGGGTGCTTAATGGAATTTCAATAACAAATTTGAATTGTTGAAGATAAAATTCGATTACATAATATGAAACTTAAAGATACTTACGTAAGAATGTAAAATTTGTGGATTGAGACATAGAATGCATGAAAATTTCGAAAGGCAAAACCTGGGATATGTGTGATAAAACATATATAAATGGATGGATTTTCAAAAAAAAAAAAAAAATTGTACGTACACATTTTTGAAGTCCACTTTTTTACTCTACTCCCACATTTCAACCCGATATATTTAGTCACTTTAAACAAAGAGGTAATACACAGCTTACGTAACGTGTATTTTTTTGTACATATGAACTTTTTTTCGGTTAATTCTTTTTGGGCTTTGAGTACGTAACAATTAAGGCTCTCTTGCTTCTTAGGGCTGGGCCCTAGTGAAGTGGGTAATTCTGATGCGAGCTGGCTACGCCACTGTGGTTTTATAAATATACAGTCGTTTTAATTCACCTGTTAAACTTATCGTAAATCACTGTTTGTTTACTTTACATAAATTATTAGATACTAAATTTTAATTACATGTGTTTGTCCTACTAAATGTTAACTAGTAATTTCAGGAAAATACGATTTCCTTCTCGGAAGGAAATCTAATGACAATTTGATATATAATTATATTATAAATAAAGGTTAAGATCTGTATAATACATAACTAATATAATGCTATCTCTCAAACAAGTTTAAATTCTACTTTAACCTAAGTACTTTTACATAATTAATTCTCCATTACGATTACACATATAAAATTTAAAAGCGGTTGAAAACCTTTTATAATCCTCAACACTTTGGGATTAGCTTCTTATCAGGTAAGTACCTAAAAGTCCGATTAAGTCAACCGTAGTTAGGGTAATGTTTAATGAATCACACAGTACTATTTTAATAAAATTTTGTACGGAGAAAGTAAAAGTACATCGGACTTAAAGATAAATTTAATTATGCTCGTTATGAAATTTTAAATTTGGAACTATTTATTTTTTGTTCTTCCTTTCATTCTAAATTGTTTATAATGACACATTTTAAGCTTGGAACTTTGAATTTCTAATATTTACTTTCATTATTACACCACTTGGATACCGTAAATAATTATTAAAAACGGAAGTTTTAAATTTCAAATTTGAAACAGTAATCTGGACTATTATAATACGCTCATTAGAATTTATACGCTTCAATAAATATTTGAACGTTTTCTATCTTAATACTTTCGATGGTTTCGGCGGTAACTTTGTGGAAGTTCATTTTAATATAAAATTTAAAATAACTTTGATTATTCCACGTATTGTGCTACTAACTGCGACACGTGTTTCGCCTCTTTCAGAGGCATCTTCAGACTTACTTTCGCAAAGCTTGACGCAAGATTTTTTGAAGAGATGATTAAGTTTATGAAGAAGTTATTTTAAATTTTATATTTTCTATCTTAAATTAAGAACAGAGATGTTAAAAAATTATTTTGCAATTCTTTTTCGATAAAATAATTATCATTTTGATATGTTGTAAATACTTCAATGTGGAAAGTTAGATGACTTATTAAAATTGAATTCATAATTTAGTACCCATACATTCGCGAAAGCGAAACCGGTCCTGGTCAAAAAACATATTGTGGAAATAAGTACAAAAATGTGTTTTTATTATTAAAAATATCATGCCCTCCCATCAAGAACTGACAGTTAACACATTAAAAGTGGTTCCCGATAGATTTCATCTCTGTTCAGCATATTTGAATATTTTGAATAATTGAATTACATTAGTGAAATTTCGTTTAAAACGGCACGTCTAATGACGTCATTTATTTATAAGCAGCGTTCCGTTCACGGAAAATGTGCGCTTCTTGAGACGCTATTGGCAGACAACCGGTTAAGTATTATAATATTCGAGTATCAGTCAATGAAACAACATATTCGATTCCAAAACTCAAGCTTCATAATATTTAAATGTGAAATTATTATACGTGATGCCGCGCTAATTAAATTATCATTCGCTCTCATTTAATATTGTTAGCTAATCATTGTAATTTTAATTTGAGGATCGTGTTAATTGAACCCGCACTAATTGAGGGTCCAATTATCAGGATATGAATAGCAATTGAATTTTCCAGGATCTTTTGTATAATTTAAGGTTTAGGTGACTTTGAAATACTGTCGTATCAGTTTCATAAGAATAATAATTTCGCAGAAAAATAATCACTAATGAAAGTGAGTTATAAGTAAGTCGAGGCTTTCACGTACATGACTTTATGCTAAGAGTATCGCTGGTTATATTACACTTCCAAATGAAATATTACCACTCAGGTACACTTTGCTCTGAAACAGAGGCGCTGGTTCTCAAACATTTTCAACGTATTTTATTTATATCAAAAAAAAATCCGCAAAAAAGTATCTAAAAAAAGTATTTGGTTATACCAGGGGTGGGGAACCTTTTCATTTCAAAAAGCCACATTCAGTTATCAAATTCAACATAAGGCCTCAGTAAAGAAAACATTATTACCTCACTTATAACTTTATACTAAATATTTTAATTCACAATATAAATTATTCAAAACTCAATTTTAAAAAATACAAATTTACAAATCTAATTTATTATATTTTATATTGTTAAAAAAATATACATTTGTATAAAGGAATTATATTTTATTTTACATTTATCTATTATTATTACCGTCACAATATTTTTTCTAATTATCAATCATCATGCTGGGTGTCTATAAGAAACATGATAAAGTACGTAGATCATTAAAAATATTTGGTAATGTTACAGTTTACCAACCTTTAATGGCTCATTTGCTTGTGCTTTTTATTAGAAAACATTAGAATATTTGGTACAAGCATAGACATAGACGTTCGCAGTATCAGTTGGTCTTCTAAATGTAGATCAGTTATTTCATTTCGTAATTTTGACTTTGTTTACGTTTTATCAGTCAAAAGGCCGCACTAGAATAGCCAAAAGGTCGCAGGTTCTCCACGCATGGGTTATACTATACCAACCAAATTAATTTCAAGCTGTATTGAAAGTTTGCTATACCTGATGTGGTCAGACGTCTCGTTTTCAAGCGACGCGTCCTGATGTTTTCAAACACAGTTCCGGGACGCTAAAATGTCCCATTTTCGAAGAGGAAAACTCGCAGTAGCAATTTAAAAAAATGCTCGAAATACTGGAAGTGGAATCTTTTACTAGTAGGTAAAGGCGTGTATAGAAATAAAATAAAATGTGCTGTAAACTGAATTGTGAGAACTCATTTGATCTGTGCGTCTACAAAACATGCCGATAATTTTTAAATATTTAAATCTTGTCAAGTTTATTGAAAGTATAATAATTCTAAGGTACCTAAAAGAGACGTACCTACTTTCTTGAGGTGTTCCACTATGGTGGGAAAAATATATGGTTACATTTATGAAAAAATATATGGTCCATTCGTATAATATAATACACTTAAAAAAATATCTACATTGCAATTTTTCTATTCATTTTTCGAAAATTAATACGACGTCCCTGGCTGATAATTTTTTCGCATCGCTCTAACTTTGTGCTACTAATTATTCAATGCATTATGTTCCCTTAATTATTTGAGTTCAAGCTATTTGATTCTAAATAAATATTTCTTACTATTAAAAATTTCGTAATTATTTCTGAACTCTAAATGGATTTTTCAGTAGTATCAGTTGATAATGCTCACGATGAGCGAAAACATACTAAATAAATTGTGGAAATACTACTTAAAAATGTTTTTATTGTTTAAAATATCATGCCTTTCTATCAAATAAAGAAGAGATTTTATTTATTAACTATTTACTTCGTATTTACTCAAAATTTTGTGTACATAAATTAGTTTAGTTTGTATTCTAGTGCCTGATAATGTTCGCGATGAGTAAAACTTGTCTTATTTTAAAAATATTAAATTATAAAAATATTACTAGGGATTATGCACTTTTGTTAGATAATTTAAAGTTAATTTCGTACTATGCATATTGATGCAGGAAATGTAACTATTTTTTGTATTATTTCTCTGGAAAATAACGTAAAGAATATTCATACACCTTACATTTGACAATTATTCCAGATTTTTTTAACGAATGGCAAAAAATTCACTCTTTAATTTAATATTACAAAAATTATTCCATTAAACATTCTATGCCGTTTTATTATGGCCAATTTTTATTTATAAAAATAAACACTTAACTCAAACACAACTGTTGACATAATACGAACTGTTTTCGTCCTGTATTCTAAAAATCTTATTTTAAGAATCATTAAATTATTTAAGTATTTTTTCTCATCTATTTATTTTTTAGTTCAAAAAATTATATGCAACAGTTTGTATATTTCTGAGAGGCGAATTTCTAATCCAATTAGTTTTGGTAAAAGTAAACTTTAGATAAAAAAAAATGTTTAATTAGTGACTTGTAATCCGGTTATAAGTAAAAAAGTGTAAAGCAATTCGTTGGCAAAAAAAATATCGTCACTTATTCGAGAGGAGTATTTTTTCGTGTACTAACAAGATTTATTAAAAGGCTTAACTTGTTTTCATTTGTATTTACAAGCTACCTTAAACAAATTGACCTTTTTGAGATTCTTTCCTAGTTTATTTTCGACCCTTAACTGTTTGAATATAATAAAAAATGGCACGATGTAAAAGTGTAAAAGGTTTGTGTACATAAAGTTGTAGAGCCTGCGGAATACATAATAAATAGTAAGCCTGTCGGAAGCAGGTATAATTTATCCGTTAGCAATAATTGAGTGGGTGGAAAAATTTATTATTGCGTGTTTCTTCTCGTTCTTGTTCGCTAAATTCTTGTGCGGCCAACTTTTACTTACAAATGCGAAAATATAAATCAATCAGCTTTGAAACTAACAAAGATACATGGCTAAAACGCACGTTATAGCCGTTCTCCGTGCTTAAATTTACATTAAGTATCAACATGCAGATTAGTAAGCATTTTACAGTTGTTATACCTTACAACCAGGGCTGTGAAGTCGGAATTGGAGTCGTGAAAAACAAGCAATTTCCCGACGAAGCAAGTCCTTTTGGGCTGGGAAATTGATTGATAGATCGTATTGCACTTGCGAACGCAACCATCAAGAAGCTAATCACGTACTTGGGACTGTCCCAAGATGAATGCCAGACGAACTTACTTATATCTTATTCACAATAATGGGAGACCAAGGGTGTGTTGCCCTCATTTCCTTTTCATCGTAAGTGTGTTTGTGTTTCGAAAAATATACTAAAAATAAAAATATATAGAGAGATTCCGTAAAGTTGAAATGAAGACAATTTCTTGATAGTGTTGATACTGATTCGTGGCGCTTTAACCTCGAAGTCAACCCTCAGTGTCCCAGACGTTCTTGAAGTTCTCTTGGAGTCGGCCAACTATAAGGCATTTGATAAATTTTCAAGATCATACGGCGGACAAAATATTCTAAATGTGTCCTTAGAATCAATGTGGAGTAAATTAAACTCTTCCGTCACGGCGGACTTTCAGTACACAGACACATAAGATACCAAATATCACGTAAACTAAGTGGCTATGCAAGGGACACTTTCTTTTTCTTCTCTTTTAAGAACAACATTGCATGGTTTTAAATCAGTCCATGCATCTTTGTATCTGGCCAATAAATTAAAATGTAAAGTCGTTTTTATTTAATCACTATTGCGTTATGGAAGGCGCCCGTGTAACAGAGGCTACATACGCATAACAATTGAAGGTTGGACGACCAACTTGTACTTTTCCATTTAGATGATTTTGAAAAATATCTGAATTAACAAAATGAAATGTATCATCCTCATTTGAGCCCACCCATAGTGAACAAAACAGACTCTATTTTTAATTTATGATATCGACTGAAGGTGCTTGATGGAATTTCAATATCAAATTTGAATTGTTACAATTTTGTACAATTCCACATGTTTTGTCACCAACGACTCGGGTTTCACCTTTCGGTATCTTCAGGCATTCTATCACACGGATGCAATAGAACTGAAGTTAAAAAACCCGGGTCGTTGGTGACAAAACATGTGGAATCGTACAAAATTGTAACAATTCAAATTTTCTCTATTTTTAAATTACATATGAATTTTACGATGCATTGACAACAGTAGAAAAAATCAAGTCTACATTTTAAGCGTTGAAAAAGGAATAATAAATCAGAGATCATAAAAGGTTCTGCGTTGACCGTTACAGCATTTCCGCCAATCCATGTGTCCGTAGAGCGGTTATACTCCGCTCTTAAAATCTTTAAGCTCTCATAGCTCAACGAATAGCGATTAAATAGAATCGATTATATTTTTAAAAATAAATTCTAATAAATAATGTTCGAATATGTTTTATTTTTATATATGCCTTTAACATGTATAAAATTTAAAATTTGGCTGTTTGCCAGACTGTTTCGCAGATCTTCAATTAAATACACATAAATAGAAAAGGTAGGAAAAAAAACCTGACAAGATTAAATTTTTTTCGATGTTGTTGTGTTGTTGGTCAATGTCGGAATCATGTTTTTTTAACGACTCCAAGGCCTTGTTTACAACATGATCAAAGTTACAGAGCAGGAAAATTAAATATGTACAGTGAGAGCGTAATCACTTAACGAACAGATCGGACTACGAATAAATCAGACAACGAACACTAACATGAATGATTTCAGTATTCAGAAAACGAATACATATTCAGATAACGAGTTAAAACAATCTTTCTTATCCACTTATTTTATCTGTAAAATTAATCAAAGTATTTTTAGTTAACGAACAATCCAGACAACAATCACATTTGGATAACGGAATAAAACAATCGTTGTAATCCACTTATTCTATAAAACTAATCAATTATCGGTTAACGAACTAAAACGTTGATTCTTATCCACTTATTCTATCTGTTATACTCGGTTAATCGGATAACGAAAAATTCGGATAGCGAACATAATCGTGGAACAGATTTTACTCATTCATCGATCATCCACTGTATATATTTTCGTACAAGTGTAAGCATCTATAGAATTTAAATAGTTTTTGAATATACCATTATGTGAATAGTATCGATCGGTCGAAATTCTGAACTGAAAAAAAAGTATAGCATTCCCACTATGCAAAAGCATTAGTTAATTAAGTTTTATTTAAATTAGTTATATACCCTGCTTGAGGACATATATGTTAAATAAATTGAATTTAAAAATTCAGTTACATGGTGCATGAAAACAGGAGAAAAAATTTCAAAAACAAAATTAAATTTCGATAATATCTTTGTCTTGAGATTTGGAACCACATATGGATATCAACGTGAAAATAACCAGTAAACTTAAGCATTTGTTCACGCATCATGCAGCAGTTTACAAACAACTTAAAAGACCAGAAGTTGTCAGCTATTTTGAAAGTTTCCTAGTGCTTTCAACAGAAGGCGCTTACGACCACTTTTGTTTATTTTGACTGATCAGATATAACATTGTTTTTATTGATAAAATAGTGTTAATGCAAAATACCATCACGCATCCTCAGTTGATATCATAAATTCTAATGAACATTTAGGATCACATAATCATTTAAAAAAATGTTATTTTTATCATTCCTCTTCTAATAATTAATTATTAGTAAACATATAACACACTAGATGTCTCTGCAGCAATAACCTATAATATTGAAAAATGGTTCAAATTTGGCATTAAAAATTCTATCAAACATTATAAGTTGACATCTATAATTATCTCATAATTACGTAAAACAATCGTTGTAATCCACTTATTCTATAAAACTAATCAATTATCGGTTAACGAACTAAAACGTTGATTCTTATCCACTTATTCTATCTGTTAAACTCGGTTAATCGGTTAATATCACAGTTTCTCAACCTTTTTACGCCCGTCCTAAAAAAAGTCCAAAAACTTTTTGCGGACTATCAACATTGGAATAAAATATAAATATTTATGTAATTGATTTTTTATTCAAAATATTTAATTTTGTAACAACGTTTGCTGGTATAATAATATTTAAGTATTTTAAAACAAACTGTAACAGAAATGTATAATTTAAAAATTCATAAAATACAATATAACATGAAATTCGATTGTTTCGGCTCACCCAAAAAGCTTCGCGGACCACCAGATGTCATGGATCACTAGTTGAGAAACTATGCTTTATATTATAATATGCAATTGGTAATAAAAACCTACTCCAAATGGAATACGTTACGACTTCCAATCAGACGTATTTTTAATCCTGTATTTATTCGGTGTGAAATGTTTTTTTGTAGCATATCCGAATTGCCGATTCGACAAAAAACATTCGATCCCGTGAAGGTCCTACTGCACGCGCAGCCTCCACATCTTCCCTTTTGTTGACATTATGAAACCCGCGCGTGGGAGTATATCAATTGGAATTACTTGGCAAAAGTGATGAGATTACGACGGCTGGAATCTGCAAAGGGTGTGAGAAGTCATTTAAAAGAAAATTTCGAAGAGAAAAATGTTTAATTTTGAGGCAATATCGAATGATTTTTTATCTTGAAAAAGCATCTGGTGTTTAGTTTTGATTTAATCAAAGATATCAACGCTCTTTAAGTTATCGCGATGGCCACAAGTCCAAATCCAAGCGTGCCTTATTTCATATTCTAATTTGTCACTTTATTTATAAATGTGTATCCAAACACAATGAAAACTCTTTTGTTTATATTCTTTACTACATTACCAACCCAAAAAATATGTAAAATAAAATGAAACAATATATTATTATCAATACTCTACTACCTTCTATCTACCAACACAGCCTAGTAACTGTTTGAATGTGAGGCTTTCGCAATAATCAACGACTACTAAAATGTTATTGGTAAATTTCATACTTAAACATATATCTACTTATTTTTTATTGGGTTAGGATTAACTATAAAATGACCTACTGTGTAAAAATGTTTTCTTTCATATTGTTGCTTTATTGTACTTATTATATATAAAAGATAAAAGAAGATTCATTTAGGAAAGTCTAGTTGTTCGCTTAAGAGAAGCATTGAATTTAGTTGGGCTCATTTTTAAGTACTGAATTGTCCAAATACATTTATTGTTAATTGATAACTGTGACAAACTCGTATCATAAAATCGTTAAATTATATTTAAATTTCATTAAAATTTACTCAATGGTTAGTTAAATTATTTAAAGTATATATAATATTCACCTCGTACCTCATGGTGTATTGTTGAGTAAATCTGAACTGAAATGAACTGTTTGATTTGTCAATTCTAATCCATTACTGTGATAGATATCTGAAGATGCCGAAAGGCGAAAAACGGGTCGGGAATACACAAAATATGTGGCATTGTACACGGTTTCAACAACTCGGATCAGGTCAAAATCGACCAAAAATTTGATTCGGAGTAACTATGTAATTCAAAGAGAACTGGAAGCAATACCTCTAGCAATATTTTTCAACAATTCAAATTTGATATTGAAAAATCATCAAGCATCCTCAGTAAATATTATTAGTTACATAATACTTCATTCTTCGTATCGCTAAATCTAAAACACAAAAACAATCAAGTCTTCAATTCATGCGACATCTGACGTCTTATGTAAATATTGTTTTTGAGATGTTAATTTGTCTGTAATAAAAAGTATACAGGGACCGCAGTGTCAACGGGGTGTCGCTTTTGTAACCAAGTCGAGTGATGCTATACAAACTCGTCCCGACATATTCAAATTGCAAAAGTTTCACATCATTAAGGTGCCGCCTGCACCTAAAGGCCTGAAGAACGGTTCCCTGAATGAGACCTCGTTCCTGAGTGGCGTCCTTCTCAAAGGAATCTACCATAGCGCCTTAAAAATAGGGCTCGGGAGAATTTTCGCGAAAGCTCAAAAAGCTTTTCCGGAACAAGAATATACAGTCGATTTGTTTATAAAATACTGTATTTAATACTTTTAACCCTTTTAAAATGCCATGGATGTGTATAAATTTTAAAATTGCAAACCATTTTTTTTACTAGTACTTCTGTGAATTGTATAATATTTTATTTTCTCCTTGTATTATCATTGATGAACAATATAGAAAATTTTTTATCAAATATATTCACAGAGGGTGCTTAAAGAAATTTCTGTACCTAATTCGATTTTAAAATTCCGTTGAATTTTGTCAGTTTGAGTGCAATTACGTACTGTAGTTCAAGAAGATACCGAACAAATAAACCCGGATCGCGACAGAGTTTGAACGTATAAAAAGAATCCATTGCTTTCTTCAAGTCAGATATAGAGCGTAGTTTCAGTTTCATATACTTGCTAATTACTAATTTATTGCTTTTTGATATCGACTGAAGGTGCTTGATGGAATATCAATGTTAAATTTGAATTGTTGAAACTTTGTATAAAATTTTAACAGTTTAAAGTTTATTGTAGAAATAGTAATAAAAATGTGTTTTTATTATTCAATACATAAGTTCAGAGATGAGAAAGTCTTATGTCGTCTACGTCAACTGTATCGAAGTTCTACCAAATACGTGCCAATTCAATCAATAAATAACATAATTAATTGCAATACTAAAATAACTAATGTCAAACGACAGTGGTACTAGTTCGGATAAAAAAATATTGTACACCTCGGCCTTGTATAACACGGTTATATGGTTCCACAAAAACCTCGTGTAATATAAACTCGTGCTATACACGGTTAAAGTTTGCGCTCCAAAAAAAAATCGAAGACAGTTTTTATAAATATGTAATTTTTTTAAATAAACAAACATACATTTCCATATTAATTAAAAGAATTTTTTATAACATAAGATATCACTCATTCATCTTCGTATCACTTAGAATTATATATTTTAAACTCTTTTTTGAGATCGCTTGCATTTCCCTTTTGAGTTTCGAACTCTTTTCCATTATACGATCAATATCAATAAAAAAATTCTAATTTAATAGAAAATTTCATGCCGTCATTTATTGTTTTTAATATACGAAACATGTAGCTACTTTGCCACAACTACTTTCGATTAATTGCGACAACATTCAACATATCATTATTTTTTCCCCTTAAAGCGTGTTATATGAAGCATGTTGTATAAAACCGTGTTATTTGAGGCCTAGGTGTATTTTGTCTTGTAAAGACGTGGATTTCTTAAGAGATATACAGTAATAATTGATATAAACTTAGAACAACGATAAACAAAATATATTTAAACTACGTGCAGAGCGTTAGTATCGAGTCCTTAATTGACTTTTAAATAATTTTAATTGTGCCTCTTTGTATGAAAATCACGCAGTCACTGAATTCAGTTGCGTTGTTTATTCAGCATCAAGCTGTGTGCTTAAAACTTTTTTTGTTTTCAGATTTACCCAAGTCAGGGTTTCATTAGTCAACTTTTTAAAGAAACATGCGTATGTTTTTCTTTACTTTTATTTACATTGTATTTTTGTTGAACATTTCCACTTTTTAATTCAATTGTGTTCACTGTGTTTTTTTCAACGTTTCTTACTTTAGAATTCGATTGTTTTTTAAGCATCGTATTTCCATATTTTTAGCGGTTTTTTTTCTGAGAGAATATTAAGCGATACAACGATCGCCAAGCGCCGGATAAAGTTGTTTGCTTTCTTGGCATAAAAAAAGCTTTTGCTAATCTAAAAAAAAAACAATCGTTCCTTATTTTTAATAATATCAACAAAATTTTAATACTATTTTCACATTACATATTCAAGATATAATAAAAAAATTCCAATGATATATCAATTATAGTTGATTATGATTTGTTGCAAAACCCTTTCAAGAATGGCTTATTTACAATATTGATCGCTGATGAAACTCATCACAGCTAATTGTAATTAGATCAATATTATTAAATTTGTTTAAGCCGCCATTTAGTGCTCGCCTAAGGGTCTGTGTTTTCTTGTAATTAATACGTTTGGTATATAGACGATACCAATTGTTTATTGTACGTCAGTTCTGTTGCATCCGTGTGAAAGAATGCCTGAATATGCCGAAAGGAGAAACCCGGGTCGTTAATGACAAAACATATGGAATCGTACAAAGTTGTAACAATTCAAATTTTATATTTAAGGGTCATATCAGGACTGGTTTTATTCATCGCGATCAAAATATAGGATACAAATTACAATCAAGTAAAATGACACAACTTTTTGAATTTTTTATTAACTTGAACCTTTGGTTATGTACACCTGCTAATTATTAATATATTTATAAATGTTTTAATTGCAGTGTTTTCAATATTCTTGTCAGTATTAAGCGTTATATAAATTTTGTCATTATTAATAAATTAATATTAACTATCACAAAGGATTCTTAACGAACAAACTAAGATTATCTTTATCGCCATTGCTAAACCCGCTGCGGGGTGTTTCTCTGTTTCTGTAATAGCGATATCCGTGCCATAAGTAAATTTTATTAATACATCCGCCATTTTGGTTTCATTTACAATTTTTTATTTCATTGCGAGCAAGAAACAAGCTAGGTCGTTAAAACAGGAGAGAAGATGTATTGCGTACCTTTTCTACACAGCTATGTATAGATGAGCAAACGATAGTTTAAGCATACTTCTGACGATGGTGTGAGCCGAAATAGCTACCAAATATATTCTAAAAAATAATTTTGTAGAACTAAAATACATTGCTATTTTTTTCACCGTGTTATAATGGAGTTCTACCAAGTGAACGCCAATTCAATCAATAAGTGTTGAAAGTTATTTCAGATTTTTTCCTTCGGATCCTAGCTGTAGGATTTGTGTTTTTCCTTAACTGCTCAAGTATATAACCGATACTAACTGTTTATCGTGTGTCGATTCTGTTGAAACCGTGTGATAGAATGCTTGAAAATGCCGAAAAGCGAAACCCTGATCGTTAGTGACAAAATACGTATATTCGTATAAAGTTTCAACACTTCGAACTTGTGATACTATAACTTTTTAGTGGAATGAAATGATATTTAAACTAATGACAAGACTTTTTAGTACTATTTTTCACAATACATTTGAAGACTAAAATAGTCGTGATTTTGATCATCGTAAGCATTATCAATGTTTCTACAATACAAATTTAATAATGAAATTCCAACAACCACGAAGAGTCGATTTCATAAATTATATAACAACATCTGTTGATAATCCTCGCGATGAGCGAAACCGGTCTTGGGCATAAAATATAGTGTGTAAATAAGTACTAAAAATGTGTTTTTATTATTTTAAATATAATTTTTTTCCATCAAAAACTGACAGTCAACACATTTAAAGTGATATCTAGTTGATATAAATAATTAAACACAACGATTTTCGTAAAGTAAAAATCAAACCTAATAAGCCTTAAGCCTTATGATTTTTCATCGTTATCTCATCAGCAAGTCAATTTAATCTTATAAATCGGTTTTCCAATAACTATGCGCTTGATATTACGGGGTCGTGAAATATGATTTGAATTTTTCAGGCTCTAAACTTAAAACAGTCTGTCCCCGAAGACGAGAAAAAATCTAATTGGATTTTTTTGACGAATGCGAGGAGAAAATTAGATTTCTGATTTATATCAATGTCGCGCGGTCATGATATTATACCCACAAGGCAACCGTGTCGTATATTTAAATAGTCCACAATTGAATTGGACAAATACATTCACCATTATAGTTCATCACATTGCTTAATAGTCGGTTAGTTGGCCCAAAGAAACTCTTTACAAAAACAAGAGAAAAAAGAGCGTCTGCAACACATCCATCCACTTTTTTGATCTAGATATTTTTAAAAACGAGAAAGTGGAAAAACAGTTAAATGTTTCAACCACCTTGGCTTAAGCGTGCCTTAAAGCAGTGGTTCTTAACCAGTGCAGCCCGTACCCATAGAAGTGCGAGAGATGATTCTAACAATATAAATTATTTGTTTGAATTGTTACAACTTTGTACGATTCCACATGTTTTGTCAATAACGACCCGGATTTCACCTTTGAAACTGAAGTTCTGTCAGTTCTGTTGCATTCGTGAGATAGAATGCCTGAAGATGCCGACAGGCAAAACCCAGATCGTTATTGACAAAACATGTGGAATCTTACAAAGTTATACCAATTAAAATTTGATATTGAAATTCCATCAAACACCTTCAGTCGATATCACAAATTATATAAAAAAAAATCTGTGATATTTAAAGCTTTTTGAATTTTCGATGTAATCGACTAGATGTTTCTTTATTTGAGCCAAGCTTCACAAGTGTTATAATGAATTATCAACAACACTCACTATATTAATAAAAATATTATTTTTTTTTGTAATTGATATTTAAGAGCAAAAAACGAAAATATTAAAACATTTAATAAATTCATACATTTTGCTTCTAGTGTGCCAGATAATTCTGAATATTTTCGTAGATGAAAAAATGTTGAATAGCACTACTCTAAAACACTAGTTCGGGTGATCGATCCCTATGCATTCACTCAACATATGCCGATCATTAACACTTTAGCTGAACTATTTTCTTAATCATACAAAGTAGCTTTAGACACAATTATAGTCTGGATGAAGGCGTGGGCCGAAATAGCTATCAACTATACATCTTATAATTTTTGTAGAATTTAAATACATTGCTATTTTTTCACCGTGTTATAATGCAGTTCTACCAATAAAATGCCAATTCAACCAATAAACGTTATCACTTTGAGTGTCATCAGATACGACACTTGTTTTGCTTTTTTGAGAATCATCTTTTGACTATTGTTTCTAAGGTATATTGTGTACCTTAATTCTTTATTTAAAATTTAAAAATGAGGTGGAATACCAAACGATTATAACTTAACTATAATTAAACGATAACAGCACTAATTATCTATACGCTATCAATTACAAGCTAAACAATAATGCTTAGAGGTGAAAATCCGATCGGAAATAAACTGAACAGTGTTAAGCCAACTAGTTAATTATTTTCGTAATCCTGTAATCGTTTTTAAAAAGCTCTTAAAAACTTTTACGAAAAAGCGCTTGACCTACACATAATAAGAAAAGTTCACTTACTAAAACAAAAAATAACTCGATTTACATAATAAAAAGAAACCTTACTTTTACACACAATGAAAAATTTTACTTTGTTAAAAAAAAATATTCGGATGCAACAGAACTGACACACAATAAATAATTTGCTTCGGTTTTATACGTAAATACAACCTAACGTTAATTTTGTCGCGTCCAATACCAGAAGATTCCGAAAGATGAAACCCGGCGCGTTAGTGATAAAATATGTAGAACCGTACGTTTCCACAATTCAAATTAAAAAATATTTTTTATTTAGATGGAATAATAATTTGTTTATATCCTTTATAAATTGATTTACGAGACAGCAGTAATGTCAAATATTTTCTTCCATTCTCTATAACCATATAATAATCATTTCAGCTTATAAGCATAATACAACTTATTTCTAAGGTTATGCTTGACTTGATTTATATACAAATGTTTTTATTTTCTCAAGTTCCTGTTAATATTTGTTTATTAGAAAACTAAAGAAAACACGAATAAGAACAAAATTTGAAACAAAGAGCGCTTCTGCTTAACTATGACAGTCAATACCTTTTTTATAATACTTTTGATGGGTAAGATAATTAGTTTAATTCAAGGGTTATAGCAGTTTACTTCTGTTGGTATAAGTTTTATTTAAATTTACGATGACATTAAAATAAAATAATTCTCCCTAATTTCATTTTAACACAATTCATTTTAATTACTATCGTTTATTTGGAGATCGATTATTTTATTAAATCATCGTGCATTCTCATTTTAAATTTAGTTTTATCAACTCTTTTAGTACGTTGAAAATTCGTTATAAATTTGCAAATAATAAATGTAGACAAAATGCACTGGAACCACATTGAAAACCAAAATACTAACAGTAATGGAATGCGATTGAAATTTTATTAAAATTGCGTAAACAAATTCACTTTCGGTCCTTTGGTAATTTATTTCGTAAAAGTATTACCGATTGCAAATAAATTAAATTTTAACTGGTTTAAATTATTTCCTTTGTGCAGACACGGTATTCATCATTCAATCATGCGTAATTCGGATTTCAATTATTTTGTATTAAAATAGAGCTATTTTCATATATAAAAAAAAAAATGTTTCAAATTTATTTCAGCGGAATTAAAGTGAGAAACATTATTTTTTTTTAAATAAAATCCCTTAATAACGAGCTTTTTAATGTATTATATAATGTTTGTTATGAAAAGTAAAATCAAATTTGAATTTTCGAAACTTTGTTCGATTTCACATGTTTCAGCTATTTAGTCTCACAATTTCGCAATTCAATGAGATAAGAAAAACATAATGAGATAGTTAAAAATTCACTAGAGCTCTACGCGAACCTTTACCTGATCTGGTCCGTGAGCCTAGTTTGGGCGATTAACATTTAAGATTCGGAATTAATTTCGCAGAAAAATATTTCTTTCTATGAGTTCTGTCCGGATAATACGTCGATCATGCGGCATTCAATAAAATAACAATTCGTTTAAAATAAATTTTAACAGTTTTCAAAAAAACTTCACTTGATTAACTTATAATTAATTATGAATTTAAGAAAAGTAAGCTTTTCGTCGATAAAAAAATAAATAGGATTTCAGTAAGGTTCATATAGTAAACGCGATATCAAAATTCGGGCTATGGTAGGATCGGGCCTGTAATAGCTGGACTTAGGCCGGGAAAATGTTCAATCAAATTATGACCCGTGCAGACAATTACCATTTGACTCCACATAAATGTTGTGGTATGAAATATGCTGCAAAAATCATGCGATTCAAATTCAAATAAATATTACAGTAATTTGTCATTCTTCATGCCTGGAGCTTTTTGCTTATTGCAACGATAAATAGAATATAATGTAGCAAAAGTAAACTGAAGTCCGATTGGGAATTGAGAGAAAAGAAAAATGTTAATTCAAAAACAACGAAATTTACAAGTGTTCATCTGGGAAAACTTTGCCTATTGAAAACGACCGTTTACTTTAAATTACAGGAAATTTTACGGAAAAAATGAGATGAATAACCGGCGGATTTTCGCTTTAAGCGATATGCTACGGCAGTGTTTGATTTATATATTATTAATGGCATTGTTTAAATGAAACAATGGCGTTGTGACATGTTCAGAGAGCAAAAAGAGTGATAAGAGAACTGACGTACGACAAATGGTTGGCAATCCGTTTTTTTTTTGTCGTTTTCATGTTAAGTTTAGAAACTCTCAAACAAAATTAATCGCGCGATCCGCTACTCTGCCTTCAGGGTTGAGAGACACTCGTCTGGGAGCGTAAAAGTCGATTTTCATTTTATTTTGTGAAAGTAAAAAATAACAACATCTTCGCTTGTTTTTTTTTTATAAATACGCCCTTACTTCAATACTTTACATTATAAAACACATATTTCCCATTAAAGGTCTTACAATATTCAGTACTTTTTTTACACAATCCTAATCTTGATAGTTTAAAATTATGCAAATATATTTCACTTTTAATGTATTAACTGTCAAAGTTCTAGATGGAAAGGTTTAATATTTTAAATAATAGAAACAAATATTTTAGTAAGTATCTCCCAAACACATTTTATGACCAGAACAGATTTCGCTCATCGCTTGCTTGTTTTTGAATTTTCTACATTTTCTTGGTAGAACTCCATTATAACACGGTGAAAAAATAGCAACGTATTTTATTTCTTCAAAAAACTCTGACCAGGGCGTACGCTGAAATAACTATCAACTATATTCGTTATGAAATTTGAATTGTTACAACTTTGTACGATTCCACATGGTTTTTCACTTACTACCCGGGTTTCACCTTAAGGCATCTTCAGGCATTAAACAAATAATTAATAATAATAAAAAATATTCGTCATGATTTTTGTAGAAACAAAATGTTTAAATCTGTTAAAAACAGTTATTTTTGATTCTTGAGTTATTAGAATATGATTTTATCTACGTATGTTAACGCAAATTTGTATGACATATAACGTACATCCGACAGATTTGTCGGACTTAATCAATCAACGAGGGAATGGACTAGTTAATAACTGATTTGATAATATTGCTATCAGTTATAATGCTCGTGATGAGTGAAGCAAGTCCTGATCGTAAAACATATTGTGAAAATAAGTACTTCAAATGTGTCTTTATTTGTTATTTATTTACAATACACTTATACTAAAAGAGTGTTTATATGAGTCTACAAAAGCTCCAATTTAGGAGTGGTATCCTGGGAGATGAATTCTATTTTTATTTAATACGTAACTAATGATATTTTTATTCTCTATATTTCAATTTACTTTAGTTTATTTGATTTATCGATTAAGTATTCGGTGACACAATTATTTTTCCTCAAAGCTAATGTATAACGGTTGAAATGCAGCGAAATGAACCATACGAGTCATCATATATCTCATAACAAACCCGAGTTTTTCTCAATATATGTAATATGATACGCGCAACCACCTATTACTGCCATACATCATGTTATAGTGCAAACATGTGTGTCATAAAACTACTAAGCAACCTAAAAGAAAATCTGGAAAATGATTGACATAATCCAATTTTTGCATTGAGCCGTATAAAAAACAAAATAGTACTTAAATGACAAGCCTATATAATTATCTGATATTTTAAATTTAAATAACACATCTTTTAAGTACTTATTTCCACGGTATATTTCATGAACAGGATCGGTTCACTCTTCGCCAGCATTATCAGCTGAATGATGAGCGAAACCGGTATATAAAATATATCGTGGAAATTAACTCTAAAAAAATATGTTTTTATTATTTAAAATATGCTTCTCCATAAGGAAGTGACAGTGAACATCTTAAAAGTGAATAATGGTTGAGAATCGTTTCATGAACAACATTTTACTTCACTTTCTCAAATTCAGTGTACATTATAATGTTGGATAATATTTCTTAACAACATTATGAAAATTAGCCCAAAATTGGTTTAATTGTGAACACTTCCCCACATGTAGAGCCACACTTTGTTGTTTACACATGTACCGAGTGTCACTTATTTTTTTGGTTTGCACACACTTTGCAAGCCCTATGGGGGCTAATTTTTTGTGTTGCCGATATAGGAATCAAAATCTGTTTTTTTCATATCCCCAAACAATCTGTTTTATGAATCTTGCAAAAATTTTCCTTGGAATGGACTCGATGCCACATATATCTCGTCTACAGGAGAGGAATGTTGGTGTCGTGTATTGCACGTGAAACGATTGTGTAAGCCAATAATTTCATGAGCGATAAAACTAATTGAATGACCGTTTTGAAATGGTTCGAGTCTTGGCAATAAGAAAATATTAAAATTCTTTGTCAAATACTTTGTTTAATGTCCCTAATTTGTCGTTTTTCGACGGGCCGATCTATCACGGCAAAACACGTTCCCGAGACTCCAGCGTTGGATTTTGTATCACATTAAAACACTGTTCCGGGATTCGATGAGTTAAAAAGAAGACTATTGTATGTAATCTAAATCTTATTGTAGGTTTTAGTGTATCAAATCATAATTTAACAAATCAGTTTCGATAAAAAATACTAAGCGATGTCACTAATATAGTGTGCTTAATATAAAATTCGAACAAGACAACTCAAAACTTTTGTAGTCTTAACGGACGATAGAATTTTTGAATTCAATTCTATAACTAAGCGTCATGTAAAAAAATAATTGCCACCCGATTTCACTAATTTTTTTAAATAAATTAAATATAATTTTAAGTACCCTCTCGACAATTTATACTTAAAAGATCTTAAGACCGGTTTCACTCATTGCGAGCATTATCCACTAATGCGATTTGCGAAATCGGTCATGATCTTCATATTACAAAATGTGAAAATAGTACTTAATAATTGTTTTATTTAATATAATTATACATCATGCTTTTTTATCTAGATGTGACAGTCGACACATTAAGATAACTTTTTTGAAATTAAATATGGTATATATAATATTAAAATGGAGAAAGCAATAAAGAATTGACGAAATTCTGTACAACATTCACAGTCATTGATTATTATTATCTTTTAAATTGTCTATTTTAATTCTATTTGACAAATGAAGTCATAATACCAAAGAATAAAGTTCATTTTGATTTAAACCGAAGGAAGGTACTTCACAAATAATCAATGATTTTTTTAAAACACATATGTTCAAGAATCTCAAATTCTTTATATTATATGGTAGAAAGTATTTAAAATCAAATAATTTTAACGAAGGTTTGATGTGGAAATTTTTATACAATTTGTTAAAAAATATTTGTTGTAGAACTAAAGTCTTCATATTTTTGTTTTTTGCCTTGAAACGAATAAATCTTTGCACAGAGTTTACGATCGAAGTGTTCTAATTTCAAACATCATATTTATTTTATTACGTTTTCACAGCATAATAAATATTTTGAATTATCAAAATTTCAATAAATTTCAACCTTTCAACATATTTCAGTTATAAATCTAAAATACCTATACAGCTGCACACACTGATATAAGCAATACGCATGTATGCGTATGCTTCGTTCCCCTGAATTCAGAGAACCCCATCTGTTTTCATTGAGAATTTATGAGCGCCAAATCGGTTTTTAATGCAAAATATTCGACGCGGGAAAATCGAGCCGCCATCTTGTTGTTAGGTGTCATCAAAAAAATGTCTGCAAGGCATTCACAAAATGGATGCCGTAAAATAAAACCTTCATTCGACGTTTACGCACTAGCGGAAAATAGACATGATTGCAAATTTGCACACATATCTGAATTTTATTAACTCGCATGTATTTTTTGTAAACAATATTCATATACGTTAAACATATCGTGTGAATGAAGCGATACGGCACCAACTCTGTTATTAGTTTTAGGTAATTGTACCCATTAAATTAACTTCTTAAATCTTTTATTATCAATATAAAGTGAGAATATTTTTATTACTTCATGTCGACATTCTTCTGTTGATGCATTTTGGAGGCTGTGAAAAGTGGGCTGTCATATTTTTGACTAATTACAATAGTTGCTAGAATATATAAATGCTTTGTTGTCATATTTTGTCCACTTATGTTATAATATGATCAAATAATCAGTCGGACGACGATTATAAGCTGAAAAAATAATTAATTAATTGACACACCTTGTGAATACTAGCTACGAATTTCCTACAAGTACTGTTAATAGAAATTATCCGTTTTCTTTTCAAATTGTAAGGTTTTTATTGACCAGCCAAGCCCCTATGTGATTTATTGTTTTTTTTTTTTTTTAAAACAATATTCTACACTGGTAGTATATATTTATTTTGCATGAAGATAAGAAAGGTATTAATTTTATATCACTCAAAATTTTCAATAGCAATATAACATAACTTTCATTATGTCTAACAAATTCATAAAACTGATATCAACACTCAAAATACATCAATATGTCTGGTTTTAAATTTTAGCGTAGTGTTGCATATCGAAAAAATGTATTAATGTAAAAGCTGTAAAAAAACCAGGTATTAACTCAATTGTTAAAAAAAGCATGACATAAAAATGCATAAATTAAATATTTGTGGAATATATTTTTAAATTTCATTTTTTTTTGATGCCAAAAAAAATGCTTCATTTCTAACAATTATTATATTTTTTTTTATTTTAGTAATGACAGCACAAAACATATTTATTTTTTTGTTTCTTGGTAAAATTAAAAACGCGTCGGAAACTTACTTTCACATTTTATAGAGATGTTGCAGTGTGTTTCCGGGGCGGCGATATTCTTTAATCAAATATGACGATAAAAATATCATCACTCAAAAATATAAAGAACAATTTTGATAAGTCAATAATTTTACAACTTTTAAAGGACTTTGAAACGTAATTACTTAATAACAAGATAAAGTCTAAAAGTTCAACAACAAATTCACAAATTTTTGTATAATATTACATTTTCGTTGAATAAATACGAGACTTTTTTACGAGGTTAATTCACAATGTTGTAATAACAAACCGTTAAATGTATTAGAATCACAATTCTAAAATAACACATTTGCTTGGTAGTTTTACTATTAAAAATAACATCAAGATTCAATGTTGCATGAAAGTTCTTTGTTCAAAGAAAATCGATAATTTCAAACACTATCACTGGGTATTGGAGTTGTTCCTACATAAACCTTTTACGTTTTTCCCGTGTTTTTTCGCTAGTGAACCGGGTCTCAAATTTCGACAGGCATTCTATTACACGGATTTTACAGACCTGACAGGTAGTCAATCTGTAATTTTGTATTGAAATTCCATCAAGCACCCTCAGTCAATATCATCAATTATTAATGTCCTTATTTTATTATAATTGATTTAAAATATGTATTATGACTTGACGTTTGTTTCTGAAGTGAAATAGTTATTTTTAATGTGTTAACTGTCACTTCAAAGGTATGAAATAATAAAAATTATATAATAAAAAGAAATAGTTATATTCGAATATTGATGATCACCATATTGTTTATTATAATTCAAAACAACACTTGTATTGTACTTAGCAAAAAAAATCACCGCAAATTATCATGTAATTAATTTAACAAAAAAAAAAATGTTACGTGTGAATGCTGCTTTATGCGTAAAGTGACAAAATATGCAAGTCATAATTTTTTTTCAGTTGACACATTCCTAGAATTGACAGACTGGAGATTTAACAATGTGTGTGTCAAAAAATTAGACTAATTTTTTGACACACATGGCATTTTGAGTTAGCATTGAAAGCGTTAAGAACTCAAAAAAATCTAGCCTTTCCTATTTCATTTCAACAATGTTTCAAATTAATATCTACAATTACAATTTAATGTATCCCACGAGCAAAGTATATTCAGGATAATATACTCTTAAATTTATTCTTAGCTTTTCATTTTGTGTTTATCCAAGCACTTAATGCCCAATGATAGCAAAATAGGAAACCCAAGTTTTGTTTTAAACCAAATCTACATAAATTAATGTACAACTTTTTACTACATAGATATTTTAAACTATTAGCATATTCATTCAACTAACGATATTTTTCGATCACTGTAAAAGTTTTAAATATAGAACGCTTTAAGTATTTTCTATTCGATATGACCGACAATAAATCAATTCCTCGTGTTTAGCAACTTCAGGGTGTACAGTAATCGCAAAGCAAATGCGATTAATTTCAACCTCTAAGTACAGGGCAGGTATGTTTTTTTAATGGTTTGACAAATGTACTCTTTCACGCGAGACAAATGAAGTCGTTTAATCAACGTCTCTAAGCTCTAGATGTAGTGGTTACCTTACGTTCAAGTGTTGCCTACCTTTAGAGTAATTTTTAGAATAAATTATTTTAGCTATGAATACAAAATTTTAATTTAACGAGCGTAAGTGTCACAACGCTTGAAACATAATGATTATTTTTTTCTACCTATGTTGTATTTACTTACTGAAACTTTTTTGTAATGTGTTAACTGTCACTTCTTAACCGGATGGCTAGATTGAGACGAGATATCTGATCAATATCTTTAATCTTACTTTCCTTCAAAAATATTCTTTCCATTAAAATGATTCTTTGACAGGATACACACTGATATCTATAAGAAAGGCTTTAAAACATTAAACCATAACTGTAAAGGATTTCTACGTCAATTTTTCGCGATTTCTTTGAGTTTTTGAACTGTCACTTGACAGATATTAATAATTTCAGGGTTTTCAAAATTAATTTTCTTCTTCTTTTTATGATATAACAATATACAATTTCTGAATTTATTAATTATTTCTTTTTATGAAATTTAAAAAAACATCGGAAATTTACTTTTTTGTTACAAATTATAGCTGACGTGCTGGGTACAGACGTATATTGTTTGGCAGTCAAAAGATTAATGGAAATGCATGATATTTAAAATAAAAATAAAAACAATTTGAATACTATTATCGTGATATGTTTTATGATCAGAACTGATCAGTTGATAATTCTCGCTCTGAGCGAAACCGGTCGTGATATTAAAATATATTGTGGAAATGTGCTTAAAAATATAAAAATGTAAACATTACTTTTATTACACGGTGAAAAAATAGCAATGTATTTTAGTTCTACAAAATTATTTTTAACAAATATAGTTGATAGCTATTTCGGCTCACGCCATCGTCAGAACTAACTAGATAGTTCTGACGATGGCGTGAGCCGAAATAGCTATCAACTATATTTGTTAAAAATAATTTTGTAGAACTAAAATACATTGCTATTTTTTCACCGTGTTATAATGGAGTTCTACCAAGTGAATGCCAATTCAATCAATTACTTTTATTGCTTTAAGCTCTAAGTTTTCTGTCGATTTTTTTATCTACGATGGGCTCAGAGAATTTTTTTCAAATACATTACTGACTAAATTCAAGATATAATGCTATCTATTCTTTTTCACACGGATTAAAAATATAATAACATGCTCCAAATAGGAACAAAAAATTTGTATTTTTACACTAAATTTTTGTCCTAACGAGACAGTAGTCTAGAACAGCGGTCGGGGAACTTTTTTTACCATTACCCCAAAATGTTTTTGCGTAAGTCGATATTACTCCCACATTTTGAAAACGAGATAAGCAATATAAATTTTTATTTTATTTTTTTTATTGAATTAATTAACATGGAGAATAATGATTTTTTATTACTCATTTGGGGTAATTTACCCCGGTTTACCGACCACTGGTCTAGAGTGAGTCCAAGATACTTGGAATTATTGGACCACTTTTAATATAGATTGCTTTCTGTTGAGAAATGGAAGGAAGACACAAATCATTTTTTGTTTTGTTTAGAATTATAGTTATACATTAAACACTAAACGATTTTAATTTATTAATCCAAAATCATGAAATTCATTAATTTTCCGTTTCATTTATGCGCGGAATTTTTATTAAAGTCACGGGTGAGTTTCTATAGAATTTTAAATTCAATAATATTTTTCATATTTCATTTACCTTGAAAGTAAAATAAGATTTCATTGATACCTGCTCTAAAGAAGATTTTATACGCCAAAACTAAGAAAAAGAAGAAGAAAAAACTAATTCAAACAAATTAGAAAGTTATCTTACCTTAAAGGGAGCGTGAAATCATTATCTTGCAGGTCTTAAAAAGTTTTTTTTACCCTTCAGAAGATCTCTCGGCACTTCGAATTCTGAAAAAAAAACGGAATAACCATGTTAATTGGTTATTTAAATAAGAAAAACTTCTACTACAGTTTCCTTAGGGTGATTTCTTTTTAGGAAAAGTTTATTTCGATATCTCTCAGAAACTTTTCCATAAGAAATAATTGCTGCCAGTTTTGTTAATAAACTATGCAATCTCATTATTTTTAGTTTGATATTGTCCCATCGAAAGTTATTCGAAGCAATTTTCATAATTAAAATTTTAGATTTCGTCATTTATTATAATGTAATTACGAAATTTATTAAAAATGAAGTGAAAAGCTAAAATTTACTCCACTAAATGTCTTTTAAATTTTACGCTGTTAATATTTTCAATGCTATTGAACCATTACATTTAATTAAAAAGAACAAATTATATATATTCTTTGATTTTTCCATGAAGCTGAAGCTTATATATATTAAAATATAACCTTTTTATTGTATAAGTCGATCAGTAGTTCTCGTGGGCGGCCTCCAACAACTTCATAGTAAATATTTACATTTTAAAAAATGTGTTTTTACACATTTATTCGTAAAATTTGTAATATTTTAAAATTAATTTAATACACTTTACGAGTCGTTTACTCCAAATGACTGACAAAAGCTTTTTTCAACTAATGCAACTGGTATTTTATCATCAAAATAAAAGTTGGCGCGGCCATGAAACATTTCTATATTACCGCTGATGTTAATAATGCGGCCAAAAATTAACAGGTATAAAAAATATTTTAGTACTATTTCTTGTTTTAGAAACAGGATCGGTTTTGCTCATTAAATATGTCCTGAAAATAGTGGTAAATTTATTATTCAAAATATCATGCTTTTCCATCAAGAAGTTACCGTTGACACATTAAAAGTAAAAAGGTGTACGAAATCAAATGTTTAAGATCTGAAAAAACATTTAATAGATATTAAACAACATATATCTTAGTTATCAAAAAAAATTTAGGTTCTTCGAGAAAAAACAAAAGCCAAATCAAAAATTCATTTAAAGTTTAGAATCTATCATGAGAAACTAATTTAGAAGATTAACGAGTGAAATTTTACAATCAAAATAACCTACACTTAATACAACCAAAATAATGCACTATGTCCTGATATATATATAGATAAATATATTGTAGATATAAAACTAAAATAATTATTTTTATTACTTTCATAAAAAAATGTTTTTTGAGAAAAGCTCTAAGTCTCTGATTTTATTGGATAATAGCTGACCCGTTGCGCGTTGCTGTAATCTCAGAGTAAAGATATTCAAGGAAACTTGCTATGATAAAAACAATTTAATTGAAAGTAGCAATATAGATTGGACTATTCATCATCTATTTTTTTGGGTGGGTGGTATTTAAAAACCTTATGTTTGTACTTAAGAAATTCGTGGAATTCCATATCGATTTTGTAGGTGGGTTAGAGCTTGGTATGACAAAACTTTTGCGAGATTATATTGAATAAATTTGTTTAGTTTCAAATCGATCGGATGAATAGTGTAGTAATGCATAAAAGACAAACAGACAGATTTATATTGATTTTTTTTTATATATAAATTGAAAACAAAATGGCTTTTGTTTTGATTATTTCTTGTGTCAATCTATAATTAATCAATTTTCATGGTTTAAAAAAGCGTTAAAATTTACGTTAGTAAGTTAGTGTTATTAAATATAATATGTATGTAAATATAAAGTATTGTGTGTAATATTGAGTCATTGCAGTTCGCCTCTGTCATGCGTGGAATTGGTTCAAAGCAAAATAACCCTCTTAAATGCCAGTCACTCAGTGTAATGATGTAGGAGTACCTCTTTACCGTAAAATATATACAACCCTTAAATATCTTTTAAAACACATTATGCTCGCTTATTTGATTTTGCTCATCTGTTTTTGAAAGGCAAGACTTAGAATCTTCTTAATGAATAGCATGACATACGCGTAAATTAAATGCACAATATGTGTCTGACAAGGCTTTATAGCTTTTATTAAAAGCTATCGCAGAGCTTTTATAAATATTTCAAAAGCTCATTTTTCATTTTAATGTGACATGACTTCTTCTTAACTTATTTTTAACTATATCTTAAACTTCAAATACACACTTTTTTATGTACAATGTACGGTATAAATAGCTTGCGAGATTTAGTAATAGTTTATAGTTAATAGTTTAAAAATAATTTCACACTCTAATACTGGTAGAGTTTTTTGAGAATAAACTCTGTTGAATATAAATAATAAACTATGCGCACTTTTATTTCATTTCTCAGCATTTTAACATTATTTATTCGACGAAGAAAATGATAGTTATATGTCATTAGGAATAGTCTATTCGTTATCTAATTACCGGATGGACTTCAATATTAGATAGCTGCTGTAGGATAATTAATACCATATATATCTTAACTTTTTAAGATATGAACAGAAACTCTCGGTGGGAAAACTAAGTACATTAAACAAAAAACAATCTAAATTTGAATTGTAGAAACTTTTTACCATTCTACATATTTTGTCACTTGCGACCATAGTTTCGGATGCAACAGAACAGAACTAACAAACTGATATCATATAATATCAAATTAAAATCGTTGAAACATTGTACAATACGACATGTTTTGCAAAAAAATTTAACCTTTTTCAGTTCTATCGCATCCGTGTGATAGAATGCTTGAAAATGCCGAAATGCGAAACCCTAGTCGTTAGTGACAAAATATGTGAAATCGCACAATGTTTCAACAATTTAAATTTCATTTTTCAAATTTCATCAAATTTCAAGTACTTTCAGTCGATATTATAAATTAAAAATATTGCTTAGCCATAGCAAAGCAATTTGAAAAATAGTCGATATCAGTTTTTTTTTCATTTCAAGTTTATTAAAAAGCAATAATAATATTGAAATTTTAATTTTATTTTAAGAGCATCTCTTTTTAAATCATATTATTTAAAATTTTATAATAATTGCAAGAGATTTCTTTCTTTTTACAAAAAAAAATACACTAATACCTTTGAACTTTGAATACACTAAAAACTCATTATTTAAAACAACCAGCAATTTATAAAATCATTCTGAATTACAAGCGAGTGGGTATGCTTCTAAATCTATTATTTCAACAATCTGAGAAAATGTTATTTAAAAAATATTTAAGATTGTTTTGTATATTTCGTTGTAAAATAATATGATTATAATAACGGCTTAAGGAAAAATACATACATTGAAATGCAATGTTGAATAAACCTACCACAATCGTAAATTAGTTGCAGCGAAGTAGCTACATGTTTCGTATTAATAATAAATGGCGGTATGAAATTGGCTATTTTTTTACTGATAATGATCCTATAATGGAAGACGTTCAAAATTTTGGAATATTATAAGAAAATACGTAAAGATTTATATTCCAAAAGCACAGTTGCTTATTAACGAATTTTTTTAAGACTAAATCTCAAAAAAACTAGAGTCCTCCGATGATGGAAACTCACAACCGATCTCAAAAAAGAGTAAAAAATACAGAATTCTAAAAAAATAAAGTAAATATTCATATAAACTATCTTCGATTCTGTTTTTTTTTTTTTTGAACGCAAACTATTTTTGTATGAACTTGAAACCTTGTATAACACGGATTTATATTACACGAAGTTTTTGTGGAACCATATAATAGTGCTATACGAGGCCCAGGTGTATATCGAAAACGCATTTGTTCACGGCACTTGCTCGGTGATAATTTCAAATAATTACCCGTAGTAAGCAAGGTGCAAAATTTTCATGCAATTCAATTCAGCCATGCGTTATACACGCCTCGCCTAGCATTTATTTGTGCGCTACTCCGAAAATATCACGTCACTTAATGCAGGGTATATCAAATTTGTACGTTTTTATTTGTTATAATAAAATATGTATTATTATTTTTTCAACCATCGGCACTACAGTTCATTTGGAATGCTATTGATCCATAAAACATTTCCAATCACTTCACGCATCAATCCAAGAGTAACGTATCTCTAACTATACAATCCAATCTCGTTACATTAGGTGTTGCGACCCTCTTTTTTCCTTCCGCTATAAAGTAAGTCCGCTATAAGTTAGACTGGTTTATCTTTGAGACAAATACTCATACATCATTTGAGATATAGACCATTTTTTTATATGTGAAAAAGAATGACTTTTTTTATTCAAAGTTTGATTACTAGACCAAAATAAGCAATGAAAACAATATAAAATACACTTTATTATATCGACTGCGATTATATGACTTGTTGCAATTACAATATCAAATTTGGCTTGTTAAAACTGTGTACATTTCACCACGCTTTGTCACTCACCACTTATGTTTTGTCTTTTGATATCTTCACACATTGTGTCACACGAATGCAATAGAAGTGACAAACAATTTTAGATTAAAATGATATTCAATTTTGGAAATCTTATAAAGAATATAGCTTAATGACTTTTAGATTAACGTTTTTTATAATGTTATAATTTAGCATATGGAAATAGTTTAATCTAATATAATACAATAAATCCTTTCGAGAAATTCTACATCGCAAGATTAGGACTAATTCTGTTCATTGCTAGTAGAATTAACCCGTTTACTGCCGAGCTGAATAAAAGAAAATCCATCACGATATATTTCAAAAAATAATGCAGTTATTTTGCTGTCAATGAAACTTACGAAGATTATTAAAACAAAGCGGGCTATATTTTTACACAAGAATTTACTTGTAAGTTACAGTTTTGACTGTATTATTTTTCAATATCATTTTTTCAAACACTACAATCAGCCATCTCAACAGTTGAGACGTTCACTTTTAAGAAGTTAGCTGTCACTTCCTGATGAGAAAATATGATTTTTTAAATAATAAAAAATATTTTTAATATATGCATTCATGCTTCTCAACGGAAATCTAAGACTATATTTTGATAAATTTGAATTGTTGAAACTTTGTAAGATTCCAGGTGTTTTGTCACGAATTCGTCTTTCGACATCAATAGGCAATCTAGCACACAAGTGCGATAGAATTGATATAAAATAAATGCTTATCATACGCTTTTTTACACTTATTTCCCTAAATATTTTATGGTCAGGGCCGGTTTTGCTCATTGCGAGTATAATAAACTACTGATCATAAAATATATTGCGGAATAAGTACTATATTTTTTTATATTTAAAAAAAAGTTGAGACGTTAGCAGTCAGCTGGTTAAGCTAAGTTTTTCTTAAAACAGACGGCACACAAAAGCACTTGAAAGCTTTTTTAAGCACTTATAACAGATATTTATAATCATTTTATCAACATTTTTTTACAGTACATTTTTTGGCATTCACTTGGTGGAACTATACTTCTACCTGTCTGTCCGATGTAAACGGATAAACATGAGCCACAGGACATTTTATAAATACCGCTTCTGTCCAGTTTATTGATTTTATCTTTGCTATTTTTCAAGGTCAACAATAACTTAGGCAGATAACTTAGGCATGATAGATGATGGCTCATGTTTATCCGTTTATATCGGACAGACAGGTAGAAGTATATCTACTCGAGCTAAGGAACATGTAAGATCAGTCAACAATAAAAAAACAGATTCACAATTTGCTAATCACGTTATTAATGAATCACATAATATAAATTCAAACTCAGCTCCTAAATGTTTGCATCTTTGTAGTAAGGGTCGAAGAATGACGGCTTTGGAACAGCTGGAGATCAATAGACACCAATTATCACAAAGGATTCTTAACGATCAAACTAACATAATAATATCGCCACTTGCCAAGCCGTTGCACAAAGGGGTGGTCTAATTTGCTGCCTGAAGGACCACTTCCGTCCCACACATAATCTTATTGTCATAGACACCTATTGTTTCATTTAGAATTTTGAAAATTTGTTTCATTTGTGTCATTGTGTTTAAATAACAAGCTAGGCCGTTGGTAAAGGAGAGAGGAGATGTTGTGTACCTTTTCTGCACAGCTATATATAGATAAGCAAATGTTAGTTTAAGCATAGTTCTGACGATGGCGTGAGCCGAAATAGCTATCAACTATATTTGTTAAAAATAATTTTGTAGAACTAAAATACATTGCTATTTTTTCACCGTGTTCTTGTAAAATTAATTCACTGTTAACGATTAAAAAGGTATGGTCAACTACCGCATATTAAATGTAACCTTTTCATCCAACTGTGAGTGACGTATTTATAAAACATTGTTTTGTGAAAGCAACGTGATTTATTTAAACAAGAGGAAGAACCAAATTCTTTTATCATGCCGTAAACAATTTCTGATTTTCTAATAATAAAAAATCTTTGCTCAAATAGATATTATTTTTTTTGTCTACTGTTGAAGATAGTATATCAAGCACATAAATGTCTTATTGTGTAGATAGTCGTTTTAAATCACCAACACCTTGCAGGTCAATTTACTTACAGTTGCTTTCATAATATAATTTTCTTTATAATACGCCTCTGCACCTTGCGTTTTCCTTGGAAAATGTCGCACTTTTACACGTCGAAAACAGGTCGTGATAATTATTAAATAATTTAAAACTCGAAGGAATTTTTTTCTAGCCACATATTTCTTTTTGTTGATTAAATTGGCATTTACTTGGTAGAACTACATCACAACACGGTGAAAAAATAGCAATGTATTTATATAGCTATTTTTTCACTGTGTTATTTCTTTAGGCTTATACGAAGCAAAAATGACACTTTTGCCATCACGTAGAAAATCAAATTGTAACTTCCTGCTTTTTTTGTAAAATCGTGGAAATAAATCGCTTGTTTTCCTGAAGTGTAGAACTAGCCTACCAATGGAAATGCCGCTAGTCAAATCATTTACAATGTTGAACATTGATTGTCATAATGATGTCGGCATGCTCTACGTGGTCGAGAATGAGTTAAGGCGAATACTATTTTTTAATGTGTATAAAAATGTCTGAAGGTACTCGTTTGACTTCCTTACTAATTTCCAATGTTGCAATTTACAAATCGTTTCTACATGGCAACATTAATCATTTTTTAAAGTACTGTGTCGAATAAATATACATATATTCATCATAATAGTTTTGGAATGCGTCTTGTTTTATACCACTTATAATTATCTTTTATTGAATAATCTAAGTTTTATATAATTAAACAAATTATATACAAAAGCTCAAGATAATTAAAATACGCGAGCTAATTAGAAGAGAGAAGATTTACACAGTAATAGAATTTAATTTATTTTGAAGTAAAACTGTGGGTACTAGATAAATTGGACAAAACTTGAAATGAATGTGATTTAAAACGAACCAAAACGCAAGTAATACTTCTAAAAGAGTAAATTGTCTCTTACTGTATAATTTTAATACCCGTATTGTATAAAAAACCCGTTACTGCTTAACATTATACGTTTTTAAAAAAATGTCATGAATTTCGAGAAAAAAATCAGCTATACTTGATTGAATAGGATTAAATTGCAAATGATTGAATGGGCATTTACTTGGTTATACTCCGTTATAACAAGGTCAAAAAATATTATTGTCTTTAATAATGATGATGACGTTAGCCGAAATAGGTATATCTTTACTATTGTTGAACCTACTTCGCGTTAAAGAATCAAGAATATCTCGTTCCCCGTATGATGTTGCAAATTTATCGAATGCCTCAATGTTGACCTTAGTTGTCAAATCAGTCAATGTGGCCTATTAGGCCTGTATGAGGACGAACCACAGCACACAGCTTTGTTTGTTCGGCATTCATCTCAGAGTAGTCTTACAGCACAGTGGGTGATCTTTTATCGAGCGTTCTGTTCCAAGAATATGTTAGCTATACGAATTTCGATTACCAATCATTTACCAAAGATAGAATAAGTAGATTAAAAAGATCGTTTTAGTTCGTTATCCGAATATGTGTTCGTTATCTTACAACAATGTTTGTTCGTGATTCATTGTACGTTTTGTTCGCAATCCGAACTGTTGGGTTAACCAATCTCTCACTGTGTTTTAATATATTTTAATAACAATAATCTATAAATATATTTCAATCGAAACACTTTTTGACTTTGATCAACTCACTATCGCCGCCTTAATGTAATCAGCGTTTGCAATTATTATAAAACACTCTCGTCATTATTATTTTGTCATCCATCAAATAATGCTAATTTTTTCACGATAACGTTGTTTCTCATCTCTCGGGGGCTTATTTTAGGATCTACTACATCAATTTTCAGAAGATTGATGTCATTACACTTGATTCAATTAAATATGAGATGTGATGCTCATTTTGTTATTAGATTATAAATAAATTAATTTCAAAAAATCTTAATAGTAGATATTTTTTAATGTTTTATCTTTCATACTTTATAGAAATCTCTAGCCTTTTAATTACAAATATTCATTGATTGAATTGGCATTCACTTGGTAGAACTCCATTATAACACGGTGAAAAATAGCAATGTATTTTAGTTCTACAAAATTATTTTTAACAAATATAGTTGATAGCTATTTCGGCTCACGCCATCGTCAGAACTGTGCTTAAACTAACATTTGCTTATCTATATATAGCTGTGCAGAAAAGGTACACAACATCTCCTCTCTCCTTTACCAACGGCCTAGCTTGTTTTTTCATCTAAGGTTATACTCTCGTGAGTTTTGCAGTTTATTGATCATACGTAAATTTGCTTGAACTATTTTCGAATTTATTTGAGTATAGAATTCATGATTTTACACACTTGAAATGTCATGTCAATGTTTGGCATAAGTTTATGAACCTCAAAAAATTTCTTGTCAAACTTGATTTATGCTGTATTGAAAATCCATTCTAAAATTGAAAACCGTTATTATTAATTATCCAATACATTGATTGAATTGGCATTCACTTGGTAGAACTCCATTATAACACGGTGAAAAAATAGCAATGTATTTTAGTTCTACAAAATTATTTTTAACAAATATAGTTTATAGCTATTTCGACTCACGCCATCGTCAGAACTATGCTTAAACTAACATTTGCTTATCTATATATAGCTGTGTAGAAAAGGCACACAATACATCCTCTCTCCTGTTCCAACGGCCTATCTTGTTACTTTAACACAATGACACTAAATTTTCAAAATTCTTAATGAAACAATAGGTGTCTACGACAATAAGATTATATGTGGGACGGAAGTGATCCTTCTGGAAGTAAATCAGACCACCCCTTTGTGCAACGGCTGGACAAGTGGCGATGCTATTATGTTAGTTTGTTCGTTAAGAATCCTTTGTGATAATTGGTGTCTATTGATTTCTAGCTGTTCCAAAGCCGTCATTCTCCGACCCTTACTACAAAGATGCAAACATTTAGGGGCTGAGTTTGAATTTATATTATGTGATTCATTAATAACGTGATTAGCGAATTGTGAATCTGTTTTTTTACTGTTGAATGATCTTACATGTTCCTTAGCTCGAGTAGATATACTTCTACCTGTCTGTCCGGTATAAACGGATAAACATGAGCCACAGGACATTTTATAAATACCGCTTCTGTCCAGTTTATTGATTTTATCTTTACTATTTTTAAGATGTCTGCCTAAGTTATTGTTGACCTTGAAAGCTACGTTTATTGAGTTTTTAATCTCCCGATGAATTTTTTCGCTAATGCTACCTAGGTAGTTAATAGATTTATAGAAGCGGTTATCTTGTATTGGGTTCGGGTAAATGAGTTTTATAGCTAGATTTAATTGTTTTTTATGTAATAAATTATTTATCGTTGTTATCTCATAACCATTATTATGGGCTATGGATTTAATAGTATGCAGTTCTTTGTCGTAATCTGCCTGACTCATAGGTACAGTTACTAGCCTATGGACCATGGAGTTATAAGCCGCAAGCTTATGATTCCATGAGTGGAGGGACTTTGCGTGAATTGTGGTATCACAAAAGGAAGGTTTTCTAAAAAATTGTAAAGTGTGTCTGTTTTCAACTCTGCTAATGGTTAAGTCCAGGAAATTGATGGAGTTTCTTTGGAGAGATGTCTACCTATATCTCTAGTGTGAATTTGATATTACTATGTATAGAGTGAGCTTTCTGTAGAAATTTATCTAATTGTCTATCTGTGCCTTGCCAACAAATCAAGATATCGTCAACATAGCGGTAGTAATATACTATATTATTTTTATCTTATTCAAGAAGTTTAGATTCTAAGTTTTCCATAAAAATTTCTGCAAGTAATGGGCTTAGAGGGCTGCCCATTGGCAACCCGTCATTTTGTTGGTAAAATGTTTCGTTAAATTTAAAGTATTTTATTTATGTAGGAGGTCATTTTGATGATCATGTATATGAGATTCAATACTTCGAGACAATACGATCTCTATATTTGATGTGCATATATAATCCAATAACAAACATTAGTCACTCATAACAAAGATAAAATAATTGTATACCATATTAATGTACTATATATAATTTATATAATAAAAATACATTTTAGTACTATTTCCACAATATGTTTTTTCATCAGGACCGGTTTTGCTCATCACGTGCGTTATCAACTGATATGTTACAATTTACAAACAAGTCTATTTATACAAAATATTTGAGCTAAAAGTAGCCGGTATACAAAACCATGGGATCAATTAATGGATTATTGATTTGCCTTAATTTTGTTTGAAAATTAATTATAAGTGATTGTGAACGTTTCATTTTTAAACTAATTTACATTATTTGTATTAATATTTAGGATTTCCTGTAAATTGTTTCTTAGTTCTTGAACCTATGGTTTTGTATACCTACCATCTTTAAAATTTCTCAAATATTTTGCATAAATATATTATTTGTAAAAAAAATTCTATCAGTTGATAATGCTCGCGATGAGCGAAGCCGGTCCTGATTAACATATATATTTAAGAAATAAAAAGTAAAAAATGTGTACCTATTATTTTAAATATCATGCCTTTCCATCATGAAGATATAGTTAACACCTTAAAAGTACTTTGTATATATAAAATAGAAATCGGTTTTTTAAAATTGCTTTTTCGTTATTCATTTCATTTCAGCAAAATATATAAAAATGAAACAAGCAGGGTTTTTGTATTCGTTTACAAAAACACTCGAATCCGTCTTCGACTTAGACATCGACCAAACACATGACTTCAACATTCACCAACTAAACGAATCCGACTTAAAGAAGTATACTTTTGTCAGGCTTTTTTTCTACCTCTCCTATTTATAAGCATTAAATTAAAGAAAAACCAACCAATCCGGCAATTGCACATTGAAATATTCTTCAGAATCGTCTAATCGAAAAAGTAGTCGCTCATTTTTCACGGCTCTGAATCCGACATTGACCAAAAACATGACTTAGATTCTAGGCAAAACACCGCAACTCCAAACTCCTGGTCACAGAGCAAAAATGAATTCACAGTAGCCACAAAAAATGCGTCGAATTTCTCATCTACAAATTTATTTCAAATCCCTTATCCTAAAGAGTGAATACTAGAACTATTTCTATAAAATTGCGAAGATTCTGGATGCTTTGCGTAAATTTTTTCATGGTTACAACTTCGGGACGGTTTTTTTTTATTGAGGGACTAAAAGTCTGAAAATTGAACACGCACATAAAAAGGGAGACGATGGAATCTATGTTCAATACAACACAAACAATTCGGCATTTGTGGATACAACATATATGTTTTTTATTCGCGTGTAAAAAAAACAAAATCTAGTTATACCTTTTTTTGCAAGAAAACTGTGCAGATCTTAAACATTATTTAATATTACATCATAACTAATGCTACTAATTTCCAGGTCGTTGGTGATATTTTATATGGCATCGTACAAAGTTTTAACAATTCGAAATTAATACGGTGAAAAAATAGCAATGTATTTTAGTTCTACAAAATTATTTTTTAAAAATACAGTTGATAGCTATTTCGGCTCATGCCATCGTCAGAGCTATGCTTAAACTAACATTTGCTTATCTATATATAGACGTGTAGAAAAGGTACACAATACATCTTCTCTCCTGTTTTAACGACCTAGCTTGTTTCATACTCGCAATAAAACTAACAATCGTAAATGAAACTAAAAAGGCGGCTATATCAATAAGTTCACATATGGCACGGAAATGGTCCATTACAGAAACAAATAAACACCCCCCAGAGGATTCAATAATGGTGACCGACAAAGATTAGTTTGTTCGTTAAGAATCCTTTGTGATAGTTGATATCTATTGATTTCCAGCTGTTCCAAAGCCGTCATCCTGCGACCCTTACTACAAAGATGCAAACACTTAGGCGCTGAGTTTGAATTTATATTATGTGATTTCTTTATAACGTGGTTAGCGAATTGTGAACCTGTTTTTTTACTGTTCAATGTATAAGATGTTGATAGGTATTTGGGCTCACCATCGTCAGAATTCGATGGTGCGAGCCGAAATAGCTATCAACTATATCTTATAAAAAAATTTAGAGCTAAAATACATTGCCATTTTTTCACCGTGTTAGATTGAGGTGAATTGTCGTGGGTTCGTTTACCAAGCATTGTAGGGGAAGTGAAGTGCTTCTGAAAAACGCTTTTCCACAATTCAATGAAAAACATTTCTCTTTTATTTCTGTTTTTTTCCGTCAACTTCCCGATCACACCCTCCGCACTTTTTGGGCCGCAGATTTAATGTGTTTCAAAAGATGACTTGTGGCCGTAAATTTTGCGGCTCTCAAGTCATAAAACATGGCTGTCAATTTTCATGATGTCTGGATTCGAAACTTTTAAAACCAGGCAATTTTATCACGTATTAACCATCGCTTGAACTATAATGTTTAATCTTGTAATCGTTACATTTTTTATAGCTTAGTAATACTGCTCTGCGACCCGGAAAGAAGTTGCCAGTACGAAATAGTAATATATAAATAAAATTTGATTACTTGGTTATACCATTCGATGTCTTAAGTAAAATACAAGTAGAAGTTTATCGCTTCTTTGAGAATCACATTCATACTAACTGCCTGTATCTTTAGTTTATTCTTTACCGAAGTAAGTTTCAATAATTTTTCATTTTTTAACTGTCACTTCTTGATGGAAAGTGTATCACATTTTTAGCTCTATATCCACAATAAATTTTATAATCAAGAGAAAAAATAACAACACGTTTTTCTGTTTTAATATATAATTCTCAAGATGAGTGAAACCAGTCCTGTTCGTAAAATATGATGTGGAAATAGTACTTAATTAAACATAATGAAACTTTTCACTTTCAATTAATTGTGTTAGTTATTATTAGATCAATATTATAAAATTTGTTTGATCTGCCATTTATTGCTTGCTCTGTGTTTTCCTTCAATTAATACGTTTGGTATATAGACGATGATAGCTGTTTATTGTGCGCAGAATGCCAGAAGATGCCGAAAGGCGAAACCCGGGTCGTTGGCATGAAGAATCATACAAAGATTTAACAATTATAATTTGATATTGAAATTCCATCAAGCACCTTCAGTCGATATCATAAATGGTATTTTTATTATATTAATTATGTTTGAATTGTTGAAACTTTTGCGCATTTTTACAGTTTTCGTCACTCACGAGTAGTGTTTTGCCTTTGGATATCTTCAGACATCTGATCACACGGATGCAATATATGATAACTAACTGATTTTCATCGTTTACATATAAGCGGAATTACATAGAAAAAATAAAGATTAAGCGGCTAGGAGCCAAATATGTTGATAGTCATATAATCTCGCGTATTTTGTCCCATTCGTTGACCATATCCAGATATTCCCAAAAAATGTGGTCACCGTCATGAATCATATTTCCACATTCAACCAAGCAGTGAAACTCGAAGATCTTGGCAGCACAATAACTTTGGCTATCTGAATTGACTAATCCAGAGTTTCCCTAACTGTGCGCCACGGCGCCCTGAAAATTTTTCTTCACAAAATATTTTTTATAATATTGCTTTATAATATGTAAGTTATCGTAAGGATTGCCATGAGATAACCAATGTTTTAACTTGGGGCGCCGCGAAAAAAATCTGAAATTTTAAGGGCGCTGGAAACCAAAAAGTTTGGGAACCCCTGGGTTAGTCCAAAAACTAACAAAAGCTTATTTAAATATTTTTCTGCCTTTGGAAGATTATTATAGATTACTATAGATTTCTCGATTTTATATTCTCAAGGGTTGTCTACGTTGACCCACCACCACCCGTTACTGCTACAGACTCTTCTTACATGGTATACATATCTCGTAGCGTAAAAATGTTAGGCGTGCTAAAAAATTTTGCCAGAATGTCCAAAGAAAATTTCTCACGACCTATTGCACGATACGAAAAAATAGCAACGATTACAAGAGCATATTTTATTGAAATACAAATCAATACCCTATAAAATATCAACCACTGATGAATTTAAGCCACTTTTCCGAGAACATATTATTTTTTCCACAAAAGGAAGCATTTTACATATTTTGAATGAATTATTAATGACCCACAAACAAAAGTTTCGCAAAATATTTTTTTCCTTATCTGGCTATAAATTACCCAAAAATTTTGCCATGCAAAATGTTTTAAGGTATTAATTTACCTTCCTACAGCAAAAAAACGTTTCGGTAACCCTTTGAATGCCAATCAACGATAATTATATCGATGTTTGTAATAATAGCGATAATTACTGACTACAATCAGCGATGTCATCGCAATGATCGAAAACGTAAATTAATTACGTTGGTGCGTCAATGGTGTGAAGTATGTTGTATATTAACATTGCATGTATATTTCACTATCACCTTCGCTGTCCATAATTATTCAGCGACAGATAAAAATAAATAAATTATCGGAAACGAATGTAAGAATTTATGATATTGACTGAAGGTGCTTGATAAAATTTCAATTGTTTCAATTTTGTACGATTCCACATGTTTTGCCACTAACGACCAAGTCGGTTCTTTTGCATCCGTGTGATAGAATGCCTGAAGATGCCAAAAGGCGAACCCCGGGTCGTTAGTGACAAAACATGTGAAATCGTACAAAGTTGTAACAATTGACATGTGAAAATGCTTTCTGAAAAAACTCGTGCTGTCTAACATCAACATTTGGAATGCCGATACAGTATAACAGAAGTATGTTTGAACTTTTTTTTCCAAAAGCTTCTAGTAATAAAATTAAAATATTTCAATGAGTAAGAAAAAAAGACTTCTAACAAATTTTATTTCATACAGTGAAGCACCCGTAAATAGAAGTCCGTTATTATCTTATTTTAACGATAAAATAATTTCGAGTTTACGTTAGTTTTTTCTATGACATATAAATATATTCAATTTGTGATCCTTCTAAGCAAACCAATCACTTAACAATGTTGCGTTATTATTTCTTACTTACGAAATTTATTATTAAAATGCACCAAAAGCAACGAGTTGAAATATAATACTTTTCCAATTTCATTTATTAATAAATGAGCTTAAGGCTTTTATTATTAAACAATAATTTTGGAAACTTTCTTCGCTGAGATTTCTAAAAGCATTCCGGCAGCCAAAGGGTTTAAAAGGATAAAGCTGTGGGTGTTGTTCGCTAGATATAATTTATACTTGAACCTTAACAATTCCTCATCAAAATTATTTTGATAAACTAGTTATTTATAATAAATAACAAAACATTACAGACCACTAATAGTTGTGATATCATTATGTTGCTTAAATGCTTAGAATTGTTTAATATCACCATTCTTCTATTCGTAGTCTCTCCGAAGATTTAGATTGAGTAACTAACAATACAATCAACTCTTGTAAAAATAGCCAACTTTGATAATCTCCGCTTTGGAGACAGACATCGTTAAAATTTTAACTTATTGACAAATTTTGTTACCACCATATTATAATACATATATCATGTCCGATTTTGTTAATCGCGGACATAATCAACTAACTAGATATTAAATCTGAATTGTTACAACTTTGTACGACTTCATATATTTTGATTGATACATCCATGAACTGGTGCTGTTCCATCCATTTGATAGAATGCCTGAAGATGCCGAAAGGCGAAACCCGGATCGTTACTAACAAAACGTGTGGAATCGTACAAAGCCGTGACAATTCAAATTTGATATTGAAATTTCATCAAGCACTTTCAGTTGATATCATAAATGACTAAATATTGATAAAATTTATGACGTCGACTGAAGGTGCTTGATGGAATTTCATTATCAAATTTGAATTGTTACAACTTTGTACGACTCCACATGTTTTGGTCAATTCTGTCGCGTCCGTGTGATAGAATGCCTGAAGATGCCGAAAGGCAAAACCCGGGTCGTTAGTCAAAACATGTGGAATCGTACAAAATTGTAACAATTCAAATTTGACTAAATAATGGTCTTTTTATTTATTTAAATGTTTTTTGTGTAGTGATAATAAAAATAAATATTATTTTCAATTAATGTATTTTCCATATTTTCCACTTTTTTCCAGGTTCATTGAAAATCGTTGAATCAATATTTCACATGAAACATGTATAGATATTTATTTTAACTGTCTTTTAATTTTACAACTAATTAATACTGCAAATAAAATATATCTTATGTCTACTTATTTCCACAATATATTTTATGATCAACACCGGTTTCGCTCGTCGCTAGGATTATGAACTGATAAAATAAACAATTGATTGAATAAATTGGAAACACGGCGAAAAAAATACTTTAATTTATTTCTACAATACGTTGTGACGAGGGCGAAAGCCGAAAAAGCTATTTATCACCTTATAATGTTTGTAGAACTAAAAAAATACATTGCTATATTTTCACTCTAAAAAAACAATTATTTTCGATTCTTGAGTTGGCAGAATATGATTTTATCTATATTACATATTTTATTATTTAAATTCTAAGTCGCAAATTTGTATGACATATAGCGCACATCCGGCAGATTTGTCCGGACTTAATCAATCATCGAGGGAATTGACTAGTTATTATTGAATTTGACAGATTATCTATGATGCGGGCATTCAACGGATATGTTCGCAAGTAAATTAGTCGGAAATATCCGCCACTCGTTTTGACGTTTTACGTCCTATTCAATTATCACGATTCGAATATTTTCAAGTTCCAAAAAAGACGACTGAAAATTATGAAAATCATGAAATACTTCAATTATTCAAGATTGAGATCATAAAAATCAAAACAAAAATATTATATTAAGGGTATTTTTGGTAATATAGTTTATCTTTAATAGTAAATTGATATTTGATAAAGGAAACAATGCTTATACTAACGGTAACCTGAAATAAGTGTTATTTTTCACATATTGCTAAACAAAAAAATGCAATACGCAGCCAGTTACGTCGTAAATATACATTTTCTCTCCATATAAACAATAACACAATATTATACGTCAGTGTTTTATTGTATATTATATCTGGCAACATTAGGCGATGTAAGTATGCGCTCACTAATGTCATATGACGGACACGATTTCATCAGTCGCGAAGTGATTTTTGAACTGAAACGTAGTGTTTTACGAACGTCTAAAAATATGATATTTTTTTTCAATATGACGATTTTGCAATTAAATATGTTAAGACTGATGTTTAAAGCTATATATGTGTTTATGTATTGAACAAAGTAAGCTTGTCAATTTTGAATTGTTACAACTTTGTACGATTCCACATGTTTTGTCATTAACGACCCGGGTTTCGCCTTTCGGCATCTTCAGGCATTCTATCACACGGATGATGGAACTGACATAGTCAGTTCTGTTGCATCTGGTGACAAAATATGTAAAATTGTACAAAGTTGTAACAATTCAAATTTGATATACAAATTCCATCAAGCACCTTCAGTCGATATCATAAACTTGTCAAATTTTGAATATACGATATGATGATATAAATATACATAACGTGACCATTTAAAAAAACATGTTCGTGGAATTCGTAATTTTTCATTGTTTTTATTATATTTCGTAAGTTTCTTTTAAACACATATATTACAATAAAAATCTCTTGTTTGAAAACATTTATTTACAAATTTTTACCATGGGTTAATATTTTTCTTAATACGGGACATTTTGACGCCCCTGGCAGTGCTTGGGGACAACAAGATAAGCAATCTAAAAACAGGAAGAACTATCACGTTACCTATACATCATTTATTCACTAGTGAATCATTCTATTGGAAGCAATATAGAAGTTTTACTTTTTTATTACAATAATGATCGCTTATCGATAAAACTATGAACTGTTTTTTAAATGTTTTAAAATTCTACGGATAACGAGCGCGCCTTGTTTGCGATCGTAAATGTCCCATCCCATAAAATATAACAACGTTTTCGTTACTCGGTCCATTTTTTCCCTCATCTAAAACACTTTCAAGCACTTTTGATTTTAATTACTATTGAATTAAAATTAAATTTTAAGTGAAGCAAAAAATTTACATACGTCCATTTTCTACTCGCTGATTTTTCATTTGATAAGAACTAAGCGAAAAAGGCTTTTTAGTACATTAGCTTATGAGTAGTGGCTATGTTTATAAAATATTATGCAGAATATTTTTTTACGAATGCATTAATTAACTATATTTTTTATTTGTATTATACATAAAATTGATGGAGTTTTAAGATCGATCACGTTTTAACATCAAAGCTCTTCAAGTCTTCTTCATTTCTTACGTATTGATTTATTTGTTGGATTTTTTTTTCTTTACTGACAGGTTTTAGATGCTACAGAGCTGAGCAATCCACGGTGGATTCGGTTCATATATTATAATTATATATCAGGATCTTAAAGCCGTTACAAAAAACACGACTTCGACTTCAACTTAGACATTGACCAATAACACAACTCCGATTAAAAACAATTTTATTTTGTCAGGCTTTTTTTCCTTATATATAATAACTGCTTTAAGTATACTTGGATTAGCGGCAATTCTGTAACGGTCAATGTTAAATCTGTAATGATTTTGGAAAGCTGTTTTATTGCCATTTCATCATTTAAATTATAGGCTCGACCAATTTTTCTCACTGTTTTCAATGTATCGTAAAATTATTATTATAATTTTAAAATAGAGTTTCCTTTGTCTGATTTATTATATTGGCACTCAAACGAGGATGATTTATTTTCTCTTGTCCATTGATATATTTTTCAAAATCGTTGAATTTATCGAAAAAATCTTCGCTTATTTTTTACGACTCTGACTTGACTACACAGCCATGTCGTATAATATATACAGACATACATACTATGCTTACAACGCTTTATATGCATACAAACGCACACAAAAATACACATACAATACATAAGAAAACTCAAATTCAGCATATGATAGTCAATACATATTAAATTCAATTTTATTGTGTCAATGAATTATTGAAAACATTCGATTTTTAAGGCATATAAACGATTTTTGAACCACTCTTTAAAAAGGATTTCTATTGTGATTCCCACTCCCATTTTACAATTAGGTGTTTTTATGACATCAGACATTTCTCTACTTTCTTCATCAATAATACAGATCAGGCATATAGAGTATCATTGAACTGCAGAAGTCAGAGGAACTCGCATTCTCTATGTCTATCGTATAAGCGGTTAATTAACTTAGTGCTGGGGATATCCTTGCAAGCATAATGCCAAGTTGAGGTTTCTAAATATCTGAGAAGAGGGATGACTAAAACAGTAGTTACAAAGTTACGTGTTCTGTTGAAGCGTTTGAGAAGCTTGTTTCAATTTAATAAATTCGAGTAATAGAATATTTTTGTTTCTGTATAGGTAATTATATAGGTAATAAGGTATAAGTATTGCAAATATACTACGTTACTTTTATACTTATCATATTTGAATGATAGTTTTTTTTCTGTCTGCTTAATATGCTATACATTTACTTTTTTAACGAATAATTTTCGAATATCCGGATATCAAAAAATAGCAGAACTATTCAAACATTCAAGCCACATCTTTTTTTATGATCAAATATTCAATTGAATATTGTAATTTTCTTTACCTTGAGTGTATATTCGATTCAAATAGAACACTGAGGAAATTTCAAAACATATCGTTTTATGCGATTCAATATTGTGGTTGTACTTTTATTCTTTGAAATTTAATAAGATTTTCAAAACGTTATCACAGTTGAACAATGCTCAATATTTTTGAATGATTCAATGGTAACTTTATAAAACTTAATATCGTAAATTAATTATAGTTTCTATGGTATTAAAAGCTTTTCTTTTTACTCCAAGCTTCCCAACGTCATTCAACGAGTTGGGACATTAGCGCGCGTTCGTTAGGACGTGGAACACAAGCGCGCAATATAAGACTATTTTATAGTGTTGACTTATTATTTAAATAAATTAACTTAACGCAGATAATTACTCAAATAATTCTTATTTAAAATTGATTGGTACTTTTACAAACAAATCTTTATATATTTTTTATTATATATATTTTAGACAATTTTATCGATTGGAAAAAATAGATACCTAACCTAACCTAACTTATTTATACCAAAAATTTACCTCATTGCTTTAATGTATTGTTTTAGATGTATGCATAACCTATTAACATCTATAAATTAATAAAATAATAGGTATTCGGCACACCGATGGTTCACTGGCATCTGACGGGCAAAATTTTTCTAAGATTTAATTTTCAAGTATTTCTTTTAATATTTTTTTATGATTCTTTTTTTGATTATTTGGTAAAAAAAAATGTATTTTAATTTCATTTTTTTTAATAAAATGTAGAAATTCCTGTTTTGCGCGCTAACGTCGGCGCGCTAATGTCCCACTTGCTAACGTGTCCGCACCCAACTTCTCGCATATTTATTGAGATGGTCCTCCCAAATCATTGTCAAGCGGTCTTTCGGATTTTCGGTAGTCGGAGATACCCACAACACTCGTTCAGTCGACCGATCTCTCTGTTTTCATTCAACGTATGCCGACCGTTAACACTTCAACCGAGCTCTTCCTTGATCATATCAAGTACCTTGCCCTAGTTTCAGACGCATTGTTCAGCTTATATTACGGATCGCTATTTAAATTATTGAAATTGAAATATGATTCAAAATTTTTCCACTTGGTGTGTTACTAAATGTGAAGCTGAATGAATAAACTTAGGAGACATTTATTCTGAAAGCTAATTTCAAAGAAAAGACACGAGTGTCACATCTAATAAGACAACAAGTGTTTGATTGAACAACAATTTGTATAGATATGTGTTAATGTAGTATATATATATTATGCGTAAAATGTCCTTGTGAAACGTATTCACTGTATACTGCTCAGCTCCATAGCGAATGCCTTCTATCAGTAACGGCGGATAAATAATGTAACACAAAATTCAGTTCATAAAGAAGATGAAACAGTCTTAAAAAATGTATATCTATTTAATTTTTTATTTATAAAATTTGATTTAATTGTTTGGTTGTAAAATTTAACTGCAATTTATGAAGCAATCAAGTCTCAAGCTCTTAATAGGTTGTTTTTAAATAAAAAATAAACCGTTCACTAGGGCTTTATTATATAAACAATCATTCACATAAAATGACAGATTAATTTTGAAATTATAACGATAAAATCATATATATTTACGATTTGATTGTAGTGTCATACAAATTTAAGTATCATTTTCAACAAATCCGTAGCATGAAGATACCGACAGGTAAGACCCGAATCGTGAGTCGTAAAATTTGTTGAATTTTAGAATAATTATACTAATTCATATTTGATATTGAAATTCTTTAAAGAAACTGCAATCGATATCCTAAATTCTATTGCATCCGTGCAAATGAATGTCTGGAGATATTATGAGTGGCAAAACATATCGAATTATACACAGATTAAACAATTCAAATTTTATTCATACAGAATTTGAGAAAATAAATAATATTCTTATATGAATGTGGTATGAAACACCTATGATAAAATGATTGTCACATTTCAACCATGGCCTAATTTACAATTTTATATTTAACATTTGAATGTTTACACACCTAATAAACTAATTATATACTATCTTTTGTAAGGCATCCTCAGTTGAAGTGTTGCCAATCACACCAATTACGGCAAACATTTTAAACGGTATAATTTACCCGTCAAATAAGTGTCAAAGCTAACGAATTAAACAACCATTTAACGCGACAACTGTTATAATTCCCTCTGTGAAAATAATTCAAGGGACGCCTCACAATGGCGGATGCCAAAACAGGAAGGAAAGATGTTCGAGCTGTCAAACAGCGGCTTCCGAGTTTTAAAAACGAATAAATTTTAATCTCGTCTGAATAGAAATTTATTTTTGAGATCTGAATAATTTCGTTAGCACTTCGGGGAACATCTGAAGTAGATTAATTAAGAAGTATTATCTTATCAATGCTTTAGAAGTGTTTTAATTAATATTCATTACGGTTAAGCCATTTTGTGTGACCGACGTTTTAAAATGGCGGCTCTTTTGCCTATGAAAACATAACATTTTAGCGCCATTTTGTTTTTACCTGAGTGAACAATTAACACAAATAGACAAAATGTATTTATCTCAAATGACAAAATATTTTAATTTTATTATTTCAATATACACCAAATTCTCTTTTTGTACAGTGGATACGTTACAAAGGCTACCGCACAGAAAAGATGTGTTTAAATAAAAAAATAAAAATGTTAGGTTAGGTTCCAAGCAATAATACGCAATAAAAAAATATTTGACTTTTGTTATCATATAACATATGTTTTGTACTGGATATATATACGGACTAGATAATAAACACGCACGTTTGTTTTTTTGTGTCGAAAAATCCGATTTCGTCACTGGTTTTACCGGCAATTTATCGACTAGTGTATTGAGAATACAATTTTCATCTTACTGACTGACAGAATATTGTGCAATCAAAGGTTTTAAAATAAAAACATCCAATAAATGACCTAACATATATTTTTACATGAAGTATTAGGATTACTAGAAACGTACGAGAGCGAAACCAATTTTAATCATACAATATGTTGTGTAAATTGTACTAAAAATGAGTCTATATTATCTGAAAATCTTTTTTTTTTCAAATTAAAAGATCGGTTAGGTACCAAATAAACAACAGAGATTTTTCAGAACAGATCAGGCTTTAACTACATTTTGTATCAACTATTTATTCACTATTAGCATTTGTCACTACCGTCTCTATGATAGAATTCAGTGGGTTAACTATAAATTGTGATGAACAAACATATGATGCAAAACTCACAAAATTCTTAGATCTTAAATTTGAACACTTTTAAAGTGTTAACTGTCACTTCTTGATGGAAAGGCATGATATTAAAAATATTTCCACAAGATATTTTTTGATCAGTACCGATTTCGTTCATTGCGAACATTGTCAACAACTAAAAAATGTGTTTATAAAATTAAATTTGAAGGCAAGAATAGATAGAAATAATGTTTTTATACTCTTAAATATAACAAACTTATTTCTATAAACAAGGAACAATAGGTTAAAAAACTTTATTTTTTGTTTATAATACTTTAATTAGATTTAAGTAATTTCTTCTGAAATTTGCAATTAATGAATATGAAATATGTTATAAACATCCACACGATATCAAATTCACCCATTTTGCACGGCTTAAAAAAAGAATATTTTTTTCATTTAAACACGTTTAAAAAGAAAGAAATAATCACACATTGCACTGAGTAATCTACATTATATAATACAATATTGTTACGGTGGATATGTTTCAGCAAAAACCGTAAACAAAAAGAATTTCTAATCGAATTCTTTCAATTTGAACTATTCCTTGAAGTATCTGGTTTTTGAATATACTTTACATAATTCCGCAAGGGAAGGGTTAATATTCATATATTTAATGAATTCCTTTTGTATCTCGAATATATAAATCCTAAACAATGATTTCTTGATCCAAATTTTAGCTCCAGTATTAAGTTTAAAGCGAAATTTGTTGAAATCTTGAGAGCAGATTTTAAACTTTTTGAAAAATAATTATTTTCAGCCATCGCGATAACGTTGTAATTAATTTGACAAATAATTTTCAGTGTTCCCTTGTCCCCCATCGCATTCCCCGATTCCCCTCCACGGCTGTTTCTCCGTAAGTTCAAATTGCCTAAAAGTTATAAAAGTTGAGACCGACGCGCTCATTGAAAAGTTTGAGCATGGTAAGTGATTTAGTGGACCAGTGATCGTGACGTTTTGCTTCTTGGGAGCAGATATATTAAGCCCGGAACCCCCTGAAGATACGGTAGACTGTTTTGGCAGTTTACCGGTAACATCCGGCAAGGGGATACCGAAATAATTACCAAGTCTCTTCTAGAGGTAAAGGAATGAAAATACGGCATTTAAAGGAGTTAATAAATTCACTTTATTACATTTTAATAGACATTTTTATTTTACTGTCAGTCTTAATAATTTTGAATAACAAGCACAAAAGATTGCACTAAAGACAAAAGCAAAATACATATTATAAATTTCACAAACATTACACAGTTTTCTCAATAACACAGTCAAAAATTCTAGCAATAAGAAATGGAAGTCGAACATTTTTTTTAGTTTTTCAAGCTGGCATTATATAAATTTGAATTGTTGAAAAACTTTACGATTCCACATGTTTTGTCAATAACGAGTCGGGTTTAACCTTTCGGTATTTTAATGAATGTGAAAATTCACACAGATACAAAAAAACTGATTCTTTGTCAGTCGTGAAAGACTGAAAATATTTAGCGTTAATAAAACTTATCACAGGCAAATCGATTGTTAAAATTATTAAATCAATATAATTGAAATTTATTTAAAATTTCATTTGGTTCCTGGCTTTAGTATATGTGTTTTTCTTTTGTAATTAACTCATTTGGTATATAACCGATGCTAACTGTTTATTTTCTGTCACTTTTATTGCATCCGTGTGATAGAATGCCTGTAATTTCCAAAAGGCGAAACCGAGATACATAAATAATTTTGGAAATAACACAAGAAAATTTGTTTTTATTATGGAAAATATCAATATTTACGTTTTCGCTCATAGCGAGCATTATCAAAGCGAAAACGGTCCTGATTTTAAAATACATTGTCAAAATACAGTTATGTTTTTACTATTGTAGTTAAAACTTCATACAATTTTATAAAGAAAGGATAGTTAACATCTTAGAGGGCATTTTTAGTACTTATTTCAAAATATAAAATATTTCATTATCAAGAACGGTTTCGCTCATCGCAATCATTTTCAACTGTTAGGATACAATTTAAATTCAAGTCTATTTATACAAAATTTTGAGTTTCAGATACCAGGAATATAAAGCCATGGGTTTGAGCCCATGGTTTTATATAGAACTAAGAAAACTATTTACAGAGAATCATACAATATTAACAAATCAAATGTTACTCAATCACTTATTAATAATTTTCAAACAAAATTAAGGAAAATAATTAATATTAAGAGCTCTGTACAATCAGCGACCTAATAAAGAACTCATTAAATTGTTTTCTATCAGTTGATAATGCTCACGATGAGCCGTGAAACCGGTCCCGATCATAAAATATATTGTGGTAATAAGTGCTTAAAAATGTATTTTTATTAATTAAAATATCATGCCTTTCCAACAATAAGTGTCAGTTAAAACCTTAAAAAAGATCTCAAAGAGCATCAATTATTTTTTTGATAAATATTGGTTATAATTTGTCAAATTCAATGAAACTAATAATACTTATAATATAATAAAAAAAACTTTAATAAAGATTAATTTAATATTTTTAAATATAATATATTTACGATTCTACGTGTACGTTTATTTATGTTTATTACGTCATTAACTTTTGGCGTATAATATTACTATTCAGGAGCAGAAAACGTTAAATCACATGATGTACATCAAAAGCATCCGGTGTTACCTTTACGAGATTATTATAATAAGTTTTAAATTATTTTCGCAATAACTTTTACATTATAAGGGAAACCATTTCCCAGTGAGATCAGCGTATGTTATCGTTTTTGCTGTTTCCTTTCTAATTTTAATATTTGAATTTATATATACTTGTAAAATAATTTGTACAAACATATCAAGATTAAAATATTGAAGCTTTTCATGTCATCTCATTCAACTATTAACAGTCCTTTACTAAGTAATAGAAACAAAATACTTAAAATACTGAATTGAAAAATTGTTCACAAAAACAATTTAAGGATTTATTTTTTTAGCTCTTGAACTATTTGTGTTACAATCTGACTAATTTTTATTTATAAATAATAAAAATCCATGGTGCTGTATACCTGCTACCTTTAACTGAAAATTTTGTATAAGTAAACTTCCTTGTAAGTTGTATTCTATCAGTTATAATAATATAAGTATAGATAATGCTCGCGATGAGCGAAACCGGTCATTATCAAAAAACAAATATTGTGTAAATAAATACTTAAAACTTGTGTTTTTATTATTTGAAATATCATGTCTTTCCATCAAGAAGTGACCGTCAACACCCTAATAGTGATTATTTTTTATGAAATGTTTTTTTTTTTGAAAAACATACTTAATTTATTTCTCATGTCATTATTTGTCTGGACAGCATTGGATTTGCAAACAAATATAAGTCTTTCGCCGTTCCTCAGACTAATGCAAAGGGCTAATGCATTTCTATAATAATCATCTCCGGCCAATATTTAAGCTTATTGAATTGCCGCCTGTTTGGTTTCATTTAAATTTTAGTTTAATTGCTAACAGGATATATGCTAGGTTGTTAAAACAGAAGAGAAGATATGTTGTGTACTTTTTCTACACAGCTATACATAGATAAGAAAACGTACGTTTAAACATAGTTCTGACGATGGTGTGAGCCGAAATAGCTATCAATTATATCTTAAAATTATGTAGAAATAAAATACATTGTTATTTCTTCACCGTGTGATATTTAATTGTATTTGTTATAGAGCTTTAAAAATAATTGTATTTTTAAACAATTGGCTTAGCTTCGTCATTATAAAAATGTTAAATTTTTTTATATCATTATTTAATACATTTTGATAGACCTTTTAGCGCTTTGTTCTTCACACAAACCATGCATTAAAAATAACTCAACAAATTAACGAGGGCCACATCACAGATTTAATTTCACACTTGAAATGAGTTGAATCCATCTAATTTATCAATTAATGTAAAATACATTCAAAATAACTGAAATTTTCTAAATTCTTTTCTCGTATTTCTGAGTCTTTGGTGAGTTGGAATCGGGACAGATGAGACACAATTAAAATTCATCAAGTCGCTGAACCGCCGCAAGAAAGGAGGCCTTTATCACCGCACTTTTAACGAATTTGAACTAATTTGAATTGTTTCTTAATTACCTAAGAAAAGCACAAAAGATTTCTACGAATTACAACGATTTAATTTTGATCGAAGAAAACTTTTGATGAATAAATGTTTCGACAAAGTTGTCTTATGTATCGATTAGAAAAAATTTTACTCTCAACATGTTAAATCGAAGTAGGCTTAAATTTAATTTAGCGTTGTTGATTTCAATGTTAATATTTAATGATCAGCTAACCTTCCATAATTCTCTCTCGGTACAACTCTTTAATAATTAATATAATGTGAATAAATGTTGTATTGTACTGAGATGATTTATTAAAAAAAAGCATTAACCTTTTGTTGTGTCTGAGAAGCGGTGATAGATTTATATGTACACCCAGTCCTCTTTTTACGCGAATTCGAGTATACGCGATTATTTGGACGGCACCGTTACATTTTTTTACGCGCTTCACTCGTTTTTACGCGATTTTTTCCCCAAATTTGTTTTACAGAAGAAATTTATATATGATGCTAAGGCATGTACATTTCATTATTTTTTTAAATAAAAAAAAAATATATGTATTTTTACAACTTAATTTTGTAAAGTATTCCATTTTTTAAAATACACATACAATTGCCAAATGTTGACAAGTGTATCGGATATTATGCGAATTTTTGTTTTAGGGTGTGTAAAGAAATATAATGGAATTGCGTAAAATCATGGGATGTATGTAAACTTGTTTAAACACAATTAATTTATTAAATTCGTTGAATAGCACCTTTCTCGGCCTCTAATAATTCATATAAGTGTATATAAGATCATAAAACATATAATATTTTTTTTGCACGAATTTCAAAGAGCAAATTTTGGTTTTTCATACGTTTCTGGTGCTTTTTTACGCGATACTTTAATTTTTGGAACCAATTTATAAAATTATATGAAAGTTATGATTTTTTTACGCGATTTTTTTTACGCGCCTTTTTCTGGAACCAATGTATCGCGTAAAAAAAGGACTGGGTGTATTATTCATTAAAAATGTCATTGCTTGCATTGTCATGGATTGCTGATATATATTGATTTCTTATTGTTTCAAAGCATTTTGCTTGGGGCTTTGGTTTTTATGTTTTTTTAAATAGGATATTCTTACTATCTATTAAATACATTTTGCAGATATACGAAATTTCATTCTAAAAGTTTGATTAAAATACAATCAATTTTAACCTCTTCATTCATAAACGGTTGATTTATTAATGTTACGCGAATATCCTACAATCACGCCTTATTGAAATATATATATCTTGAATTGTATTTTTCTAAAATATAATAAAAACCTCCTCATGGAGAGAATTCCTCCTTGAACTTACTCTTTACGGTTATCTACTTTTAGTCACTTCAGTTTATAAAATGTGATGACGTGACGGATATTTATTAATAGAAAGAACATACTTGCAATATAATTTTAAAAAATTTTCGATCTTTCAAGAGAGAGGAGTTTATTTTCTTTGTTATCAAGCAGTAAAATAAAAACTTTTTTCAACAAAACTAATGCCGAATCAATCGAAAAAATTGCATTTACCCAACTTAGAGCTGTTTCATATAGCACACTTTTATATTTTAAATAATAAAAATGCATTTTCAGTACTCATTTTCACAGTATATTTTTTGATCAGGACCGGTTTCGCTCATCGCAGGCAACTGATGAGCGACACCGATCCTGATCAAAAAATATATAGTCGAAAGGAGTACTGAAAATGTGTTTTTATTATTTAAAATTCCATGCGTTTCCATCAATCAACGTGTAAGTTAATATCTTAAAAGTGAATTCAAACTGATTATGATATAAGTAGTAAGTTCTTTGTAAATTAAAATTTTGTTCTGTTGCAAGCGTGTCCTGTTGAATGCCTGAAAATGGCCAAAGGCGAAATCCGGGTCATTAGTGTCAAAACATGTAAAATCGTACAATATTTTAACAATTCCAATTGAAGTATTGATAGCTATTTCGGTTTTACACCATCGCCAGAACTGTTTAAGTTTACTCGAAACGAAGTAAAAAATCGGTATCTCAAATTATTATTTTATTTAACTGTATTCATCATTTTCAATATTTAATAAACAATCAAAAACAAATATTTTTACAGAGAGCCTGAATTTCAAAGAAACAATATATTCATTATTTTAAATTGCAATTCGTAATAAAGGCTTCAAACACGTCAGTGACTTAAGTAAACCGCGTCAAAATACTAAGATGTAAGATAAATTTTAAATATCTTAATTAAAAGCAACGTCGGAAAGTTTTCTGTATTCATTTGCAGTAATTTTTAACATTGTGTTTTATAAGTGCTTATCGGTATTCGAAAGCACGTAGTGAAACGGTCATCCATCAAGCGGGAGCGATGCCAGGTTTTGATTACATTTTATTTATTGAAATAGAAGCTGTTTGCTTAGAAAAATAGAAACAAAAAATAGGGATGGGGTGCCATCAATCTTTTCCAGAGCTGTGGAGTCGGAGTCCTGTGAAAAACAAGCGTCTCTAACTACTTCTTCGATTAGACAATTTCGAAGAATATCTCAATGTATAATTGAGGGATTGGTTGGTTAATCTTTAATCTAATACTCGTGAATAGGAAAGATAGGCAAAAACCTGAGAAAGAATAACACGGTGAAAAAATAGCAGTGTAGTTGATAGCTATTTCGGCTCACGCCATTGTCAGAACTATGCTATAACGAAAATTTGCTTATCTATATATAGCTGTATAGAAAAGGTGCGCAATACATTTTTCTCCTGTTATAGTGACCTAGCTTATTTCCTGCTAGTAATAAAACAAAAAAAAATTAAAAAATGGTAAATGAAACTAAAAAGGCGGATATATCAATAAGCTTACATATTGCCCGGAAATCGTTTATTGTATGGGGACGGTTTATTACGGAAACGACTCAGCCCTATGTAATGGCATGAGGAGCGGCGACAGACATATATTTGTTTGTTCGTTAAGAATTTTTCGTGATAATAGATATCTTTCGTTGCGTGTCAGATAGATGCAGAAACGTAAGATCGCGGTTCCTCAGTGCGTATTATGTAGACATAATTTGCCAACGTCATATGATATGTATATCACTTATTTTAATTTTAAAAAATATGTGTTATTTTTATCGTACCTTAATCAAATATAATATCGAAAATTCGATGGGAATGTATGGCCGGGTATATATGAAATTAACGATACATGCGGCAACATAAGACCGGATATCCAACGTTTACATTATCCGTACCGATAATCATTGATAATCATTGATATTATTTGATAATGCTCGTGACGGGTGAAATCGATTCTGATCATAAAATATATTGTGGAAATAGCTTCTAAAAATGGGTGTTTTAAAAATATCATACCTTTCCATCAATAAGTAACAGTTAACACCTTAAAAATGACTTAGTTTTTTATCTAATATATTGTCAAAACCTAGATGGGTGTGTATGACCGGGAATACATGAAATGGACGAAACATACGGGAACATAGTACCGGATATCCACCGTATTCGATATCCGTACCGATACCTAAAATCAATACTGTCATATCAATGCCACCGCTCTAATATTACATAATGTTTCCTGCAACTTAAGAAATACTTAAAAGTACAATATGCCCCAAAAGTTTAAGCACCTTATAAAGCTTAAAAGGAAAAAAGGTAGAATCTTATTAACGGCGCCAACCTCTAATCCTAAGTCATTAAACCAAACGAGTCTTTTCTGCGAATCATTCAGCACATGCGATTCTCTAGTTTACATAAACCAAACACTTTTTGAGTGAATAAGAATCGAGCTTTTTTTTTGAAAGCTTGAAAAATAAAGCTACACTAGATCACTTAAATCACTTAGGTCACTTTAAGTTGTAATAATTTTTCATAATATATATATCGACAGAAAGCACTTGATGAACTTTCAATTTCAAATTTAAATTGTTAAAACTTTGTAAGATTTTACATGTTTTGTCAGTTCTGTTGCATCATGCCTGAAAATACCAAAAGGTAAATCCTGATTTATCAGTCACAAAACGTGTGAAATCGTACAAAATTTCAACAATTCAAGTATATTTATAAGTTAACAACTTCTTAAAAAATATCTCTAGTCAAATTTTATTTGTGAACGGTGAATGTTTGAAACTGTATATAATTCCATATGTTTTGTCACTCATGGCCGAATTTTGCCGTTTGGCATCTACGGCATTTTTTCACACGTATGCAATATGACTGAGAGTTTGTTTTTTTTGTTAGTAAGGTGAGTCTAGTGTATATCAGTGTTATATACAGAGTTTCAAAAACTCAAGTTTGATGTTGAAATTCTTTCAAGCACCCCCAGCATTGGAATCGCATAATTTTATTGGTAAAATGAATTCTCATCTATATTTCTATAATTTTATTAATCATTTTAAGCAATAACTACGTGCGCATTTAATTGCATTACATATGTTAGATAAATTTCGCACGGTAAATTTTATGAATATTTTTACAGTAACTCGAACACTACAACTATAATCGCAAATTCGTTTATCTTTGCAACTTTTATAGTAACTAACGCGTGTCAATAATGACTACTTAAACACAATTCTAGTATATTAATATTTATAAACGAAACAAAATAATATCAATTAATCAGGATAGACACTTCGTTTATTATACTTTTTAATGTTCCAGAAGAAAAGCAAACCTTACGCACCACATCTGTATTAAATTGAAAAGATTCAAGACCTTTTGTTAATATAATTCTTTGAAAAATATACAAATAAAAAAATATGTCTTTAAAGCGCTTCAGAGATATTTCGGTAGGCAACAAAATGCTGAAACTGCTGACTTTTTTGTATTTACTTAACAAATATTATTTCTTGATAGTAACCTGTCAATCAATTTTGACAATATAATTATGATAGTCATAGAATCTTGCAAAGCAGCTGATATCAACTGGTTTGTGTCCGTGAGCTTATTTGAGCTTTATTTTTAAAGGAATGTTTACCATAAAAGCTAAGACGTAAAAGCTTCACTTTTCATACCAAAGAAAAGTAATTAACAAATAATAATTAACTTAGTCGACTGAACGTACTTGATGGAATTTCTATGTCAAATTTTAAGTGTTACAACTTTCTACGACTCCACGTGTTTTGGTCAGCTCTGTTGCATCCGTGTGATAGAATGTCTGAAGATGCCGATAGGCGAAACCCGGGTCGTTGGTGACAAAACATTTGGAATCGTACAAAATTGTAGCAATTCAAATTTAACAAAGAATAGTCGATACATTATTTTTATTTATTAAATGATAACTAAAAGGAATTGAGCTTTTATTTTTTTAATCTTTGAGCATTCTATCACACGGATACAACAGAAATGACTAGAGATGGCGAAAGGTTAATCCCGAGTCGTTAGCGACAAAACATATAGAATCTTCCAAAATTTTAACAATTCAAATTTGATATTTAAATGGCATCAATCAACTTCAACAGTCGATATCGTTAATTACATTTTCTAGCACGGTGAAAATAATGGAGTTCTACCAAGTGAATACCAATTCAATCAATACATTTTTTAGTATTATATTTATTTTCAAAAATATATTACAGATTATGTTTTGAATAATTATAAAAATATAATAATTTAACAATATAAAATACGACATATGAATAATAATTCTAATATAAAGCAGATTTTTTTTTGAAGATTCTATAATATTTTGATTCGTTTTGTGTATAATTAATTTTCGTTCCTAAATAATATATAACTTAATCAGTAATCTTGTTGAAATTAAACGTGTCACATTTAATAATTAGAATAAGTTATAATTACCTCTAGTGATAAGGAACTGTTAAGGGCAGGTGTATACTGAACAAAATGTTCTACTAATTAGAAGTTATAATATGAAACTGTTTAAATATATAAAGTAACAAATCTCTAACATTCTCGAATTTCTGCTAACAATTAATTTGAAATAAATCCGTAATTTTAATAGAAACGTTTTAACAATGATATGCCGTCAAAAAGTAAGTATATTAATATTTTGTCCGGCAGGTGTTACATTATACTTAGTACTGTTTTGTTTTTAAATTAATATTTAATTCAATAACCCAACTCTTATCGAGGAGACAATCAAAAGTAGCATTTTATGAAAGTAGCGATTTATTGAATTGGCGTTAACTTGGTAGAACTTCATTATAACATGTTGAATAAAATGACCGAGTGATTGATTCTTACAAAATTTAAGCAGCGTACAATAAATAAAATGTTATTTCTAAGCAACTGACACTATCAGTTCTGTTGAATCCGTGTGATAGAATGCCTGAAGATGCCGAAAGGCGAAACCCGGGTCGTTAGAGACAAAACATGTGCAATCGTTCAAAGTTGTGACAATTAAAACAGACACTGTAGCCGAATGATGAATTACAAAGGCTAAGTCGAGCGGTTATCGACTTGGGAGAAAGCATTTAGGTGTGCAATTATTGGTTGAATTGGCATTTACTTAGTAGAACTCCATTATAATACGGTGAAAAAATGGCAATGTATTTTAATTCCAAAAAATTTTAAAGGTACATAGTTGATAGCTATTTTGGCATACGCCCTCATCAGAATTATGCAAAACTAGTTTTGATGAGGTTTTTAGCTAAAATAGCCATCAACTATACACCTTATATTTTTTGAAATTCAAATAACTTAGAGTCTAGTACATCAAATGCGACCTGTTATCTGTTAAGGGAGTTTTGTAGTTGAACATTTTTTAATATGACCTTGAAATGTTAAAACAATTAATGCAAACTTTAAATGACAAAATATCTTACCCTGAAATCAACTGTTCCGTCAAATTCATACACATTAGAAATTACTAAGCCGTTAGACGTAAATTCAATACAGAAAAGCCTTGAAAAAATCGATAAACAAATACAGATCTTCCTTATAAACTTTAAATTAGTTTATATATATTTTCACTTTGACATTGAACATCCCCAAGGAATCCGACTCGTTTGATTGATGTCAGACGTGGGAGTCGAATCTTAACGACGCCTTTATGACTCTTCTAAGTAAACACCGCTAAATCTGGATTCGAATCAGTCCGGAATACCAACATGGCCCTCTTATGATTCGAATAGCGCCGAATCAAAGCCCGCGTAATGATTTTCCGACTGGCTGATGAATAGATCGTTTTGCATACTAATGAAGAAAATTTAACGCTGCTTATTGCGTAAATATGCGAATATCTTCCCTGACTGATGTATGCTATGCTTAGATAATACTGAAGACATATAAATGACATTAGTAAAATATGCAAATTCAGATTTCAATCAGTGAAGTTTTGTATATGAGCATAGTTTGAAAATTGATCAAATTGTGCTTATATACAAAATTTCACAGTTTTTTTTTGCACCTCATCAACGGTTTCGTTACAGAATATTTCTTGATCAAATGATAAATAAGAGTAAAGCTAATTTTATTATATATTTAATTAAATTGTTGAGTAATATTACCATAATCTTAAATTATTTTGATTAACTCATTAGTGCCGAACCCAATTGCTCACGTTAATGGCACAGGTGTCCAATTGGACACGCATTTATTGTTGTCTACGTATGATCAGAAAATTGTCAATGGATATAGTGAAAAATATTGTTTCACATATATCAGTTGACAAAGGTTCATTGCATCACGTAGACGTCACATTGGAGTTCTGGCTAATTAAATTAAAACAATATTGGTTGTCAAAGTATGTCATCATTTTACGGACGAGAAAACATGAACTCAAATTTTACGTAAGTATTTTTTTCTGACAATATTGATTCGAAGAATAATGTTTCTTTCATTAAATGAATTATGAACATACATCGTATACGTTAGCATATCCAAAAATGGCGATAATTTTGTTTATGGTATATTTATTGAGCATTTAAATCCAATGTGTCCATTTGGACACGCGTGCCACAAACCCCTAAAAAATATTTTATATATTTTTTTCAAAATACTTTTATTTTAATTTTTGTAAATACATATGTAAAAATTATTCAATTTTATGGATATATCCAACGATGCTGCAAGAGAAACACTAATTAACAATGCATTAGATGCACTATATGACGCAAGCGATGATGAACATGTTACCGAATATAATCTATTTATAACACCACCAGACCCTGCAGTTTTAACAGATGAAGATTCAGGAGATGAGGATTGTGGCGGAACTATCGACAATTTAAATCATAGGCAATTACAAGCAACTGCACATGCAAGAGTTAGACATATAACAGAAGAGAATATAGAGGAAACCAATATAGATTTGGAATGTGCCAATATATATGACCACACCGACAATGTGACTTATAATTGTGACTATTTAGTAGGAAAAGAAAAAAGGACTTGGGTCAAGGGTGAAATGGAATCATTCCCAGAGCCGGATTATAGTCAATTCAAAGATAAATCTGCAAGTCAGCTATTTGAATTGTTTTTCGATAATAGTAGAAAATGCGATGTTGGCTTGTGTATTATATGTTTTGAACATTATCATACTGTTAATATTTTATAGAAATAAAGAATTTTAAATATATCAACGTTTTATTAAATTTAACAATATTGAATAATTCATGTAAAATTTAAAAATAAACCTTAAGTGTCAAGCGTGTCCATGTGGACACAGCTGTTTTCTACGAAAGTAAAAGTAATATTTTTATTTAAAATTTAGTAATTACTTTCATTTAACATGCTGATACATAATAAATGAAAAGAAATTATTTTTGAAACAAAAAAAAACCTTGGCACACGGAGAACAAAATTTGTGTGTCCATTTGGACACCTGTGCCGCTAATGAGTTAAGACTAATTTATCTCATTGGAGGCATCTTCAACAGGTACAATACAAATTCAAACAAGACTTTAATAAAATGAGCTGATAAATAACAGGTATAAAAAACCATTGATTTAAGAATTAACAAAATAAATATTATATTTTACATTGAAAGACACATTTTATACATAAAAGACGTTTTTGTTTGCATTGTGATTTTTATCATTAACTCATGTTTACTTTTGAATTATTCAGAACTCTATGTTCTTAAAATCAGAACCGGTTTAACTAAAAGCATTTTCAACTTGTACTCTATAAAATAAAATAAGGCATTTTTTTACATCGGCAGGTTTACAGAAACCGGTACTGATTAATGGTAATTACCGGTAATCATGTAAATTATATTGCATTCTGTTCTCTCTTGACATCTTCATTTAATATCACATGCTTCTTCCTTAAATCCTATGTTTGCGATCCCTGAAAAAATGTCAAATGCGTATATTTATAACGACACACTCAGCATGGTGTAAAAATCCAATTTTCGATACTTACTAAACCGGATGAGGTATTTTTAAAACATATCTTTGATAACATGACAGATCCAGTGGCACGTGGGCATTAGGGTAATACTGTCGAATCAAAGTTGAGCTCAAGTCAAAATACACCGTGAGGTATCGCCGAACGTACGGCTGAATTTGGGGAAATTCGCTCGCATTTGAATAATCCAAAACGCCACACCATTCCTCCGGGAAATCACCGGCCAGGGATGGCACATTACGGGGCGCGAATCATAATATTGTTAAATAACAAATCATATTGAAGCATTTTAAGTAGAATATACATTCAAATGTTCGTTATGTTATTAATCAACATTACGATTTCCAAAAAAATATATTTTGTTATAATGAACCCATTGCAGGCTTCACCTTTTCAACGTTCATGACTGTTTTTTTTCAGCTTATTTTATACGATAAAACATTACTAATGTTTTTAAGAGTACGTACATGTTTCATATATTTTGATGACATTAGTCTCGCAAAGATAAAACAATCTAAATGATTATTATTTATAGATCTTTCGGTGAAAAAACGATAATGTGCGATGTTCTCTTTAAAACGTGCTTGAAACTCACCACTTGTTCTTGGAAATAATATCAAAAGAATATAGTTTGACATAAGTAACCATTCAGCCTTTAAAAGCCAGCACTAGAGCTGTGGAGTTGAAGTAGCTTTCACGACTCTGATTGCTTACGAAAAATATCTCAATTAGCAAGAAAAAAGAATTTAACTTGTTTGAGTCTATATATAGAAAATTTTTGTCTATTTTTCGGATCGTTTAGTTGATCTTTATTTTAATATACATAAATGGAAAAGGTAGGAAAAAACCTGTCAAAATTCAACTATTTTAGTCGGATATTTTGTAGGTCAATGTCAGTCAACTCACCGCCCTGGTAAGCATATTTAATAGAAAGTCAGTTGTATAAAGCCATGGGTTTTATGCATACGCCACCATATGGAGTTTATAAAAATCTTTTCAACCTTCTTCACCATAAGGATACATTTCAAATTACTTAAGGCGAGAAAAAATCGACCCAATCTCATGCCAACGTCTCACAGAAGCATTGTATAATACATTGATATCAAATTTCTAACACCCGAAAAAGCTTTAGTGGTTCAGAGAATAATTATTATCATCTAGCCTCTTGCTTATTTAACTTCTGTTGAATGTGACTGACCGATTTGTCTTCGGGTATTTCCGTCATACACCCCCATCAACGAGATTTTGATCGAGATCGTCTGACAGACCGGACCTTCACTCAAGATTTACAGCCCTCTTTCTTAGTTTATGTAAAAGCGAATTCTGCTAGAATATCTACAAGGGCACGCATTTGAGGCAATTTTCCGTAAAAGCATTTTGATGCCCAACAGTATAAAATAGAACCACTACGATATAATATAGAAATAAGATTTGCAACTATACTAACTTTCTATCATGAAAAATGATACTTACTTCCACTTGTTGCAAACATTAGTTTCAAAATTAAGTTCATTATTAAATAGATACTAGGTTAAAAATTTGGTTTTATCTTTCATCACAAAATAGTCAGCAATTAACTTAAAAGTATCTTTAACATTCATTTGTAAATTTTATCATCTTAATTAATAATATTGACTGAAGGTGCTTGATGGAATTTCAATATCAAATTTGAATCGTTGAAACTTTTTACAATTTTACATGTTTTATCACTATTTACTATATAATCATTTCAATAAAGACTCATTAAGAATATTTAAAATTAATAAAACTTATCACAAGCAATTGAGTGTTATTATTTTTAAATCAATAGTATTGAAAGTTATTTTTGATCCCAACCTTAGAGTCTGTGTTTTTCCTTTTTAATTAACTCCTCTGGTATATAACCGACGCTTAAAGTTTATTCTTTGTAAGTGCCGTTGCGTCTGTATCATAGAATGTCTGAAGATGCTGAAAGGTGAAACTTAGTTCGTTAGTGACAAAACATGTGGAATTGTGCAAAGTTTGAGCACTTTTCACTTTATTTAGATAGATTTTGTACAATCGCGTTTACATTATTTGTAAGTTAATGACTACCAGGATAATAATTTTGAGGTTCTCGAAAACATCGGTACAAGAACTAAGAGAATAATCAATACTACATGTGTTTAAGTAAATGAAATATAGGACTGTATAAAATTAAATTATGCTTATCTGTTATCAAAAATAAAATCTAATTAAATGTCTATTTGCAATAATAACGAATGTTGGAAATGTTTACAATCAAATAACTTGCATATGTATAATTTAGTGAACATAATGCGTTCAAAAATCGTAAATTCAATTCGTCGTACGAAGTTAAAACGCAGAAAAGAAATTATTGGCAGTTAAAAAAGACATCAATTCTTCCAAGCAAAAAAACAATAGTACTATTTGGAAGAATTCAAAGACAAATCAAACAGGTTTAGTATAATTTTATTTGAGTATCTGAAGACGATCATTTTCTTTATAGTAAATATATGATCGATCTGCGGCATTAACAGGGATATCGTAAAGTTATTTTTACAGCAAATAAAACTGTTTATAAGTTAATAAAAATTCTACGTGAAAAAAATATTGGGAAGGAAAGAAAATTATTTAGTTCTACGAGAATTTTAAAGCTATTTTTTCTAGGTGTGACAGTCAGCACTAAACTCAACTCAATTGCACTTAGATTTGAAATAAAATTTAATTAAAATTTAAATGTATTTTACTTCCACAAAATTTATTAGATATAATATAAAGCTGTTCTCGACTTCATCATAACTATCAACAATATATCTTATAAATTTCGTAGAACTAGAATATATTGCTATTTTTTCAGCGTATTAAAATAAAGAAAAAAGGAGTAAATGTAATTCAAACAATAATTTATAATGTCAGTTCTAATCAAACAGTTACAAAAAGGTAACCTTACAAAACAGTCATTTAATTTTAATCCTTAAACGATTTTTATAGTTTATTAATAATAAATACACAATCAATATTTAAATTTAAATAAACAATTCACATCATCGATTTTTTCTAAATACTTCAGTAGTGTTGGTGTTAGCCATATAAATGGAGGTTATCTAGACAAATTTGAAAATATCTTTCCACAATATATTTTATGATCGGTTGGTAATGCTCGCGATGAGTGAAACCGGTCCTGATCATAAAATATGCTATGAAAAAAATACTAAAAAATGTGTTTTTATTATTTAAAATATGATACCATTCAAATTTGAATTGTTAGAACTTTGTACGATTCCACATGTTTTGTCACTAACAACCCGGGTTTCGCCTTTCGGCATCTTCAGGCATTCTATCACACGGATGCAACAGAACTAACTTGGTGAGTTCTGTTGCACCCGGGTCGTTAGTGACAAAACATGTAGAATCGCACAAAGTTGAAATTCCATCAAGTACCTTCAATTGATGTCATAAATGATACCTTTCCATGACAATGTGATAATTATCATCTTAAAAGTGATAAATATTAACGTTGAAGTATATATATATATATTATTTACTCACTACCTTCTCAGTACTTAACAGTAGTTAAGAATAGAGTATTCTGAGGAAAGTATTCGTTATTTTCCATAGGAAAAATCTGCGCGTTCACACGTAGAGGAAAAGCCATGAAAATCTCATAAAAATATAAATATTAAAGCACGTCCCTCGTAGAAAATATCGGATCCTCTTTGTTCTATATAATATTATTATTCTGTTCTATTATATCAAGAGATTCTTCCTGGCATACTAATTTGTTATTTTTCACCGTGGAGTTTTTTTAAGTCAATAACAAATTCGGAAATGTTGTTGGTGAATATTTCTCGAACGAAATTATTGAAAAATATTTTTTAATTCATATTCGTTGGACTCTTAGGAATACAGATGTTTGAACGTTTCACTTATTTTAATTGTAGTCGAGAGAATAATTTCTTTGTTATATTTTTAAATACAATTTGAGTAATACGGATACTTTGTTTGTTTTTGCATAAACGATATAAAAATTTTATATCTCGTCACTAATATAAAATCACTGAAAAATGAATAAACACTCTAATTGATAACGTCTCAACTGTTGAGACAGCAGATTGAAACGTTATTTTTATATAATTTCACATGTTTTGTCAGTGACGATCTGAGATTCGTCTTTTTAAATCTTCGGGCAATCTGTCATACGAATGCAACAAAAACGTTAGTGAAAAAAATGTTTCAACAGATAAAATTTGATATTGAAATTCCATCCATTAATTTTAATTATCGATTTAGACTCATACAATTAAAGACTAAAACTAACTGTGTTCTATATTTAAATAATAGACATATATATTTTTTCGTACTATTTTCACGATTTCATATTTTTATTAAAAGAACTAATTTCGCTCATCGTGAGTATTATCAAGAAAATAACCAGTAAATTACACTCCATTACTAATACGACTGTACGAAGTACTTTGCAGTAAATGCAACGTCATGCACGATTTTTTTATATTTTCTTTGTGGTATTTTGAAGGTTATGAATGTTTTTTTATCCAAATGATAGCTGACTTATGGTTGTTAGTTATAAATAAATGATTTTTTTATATTACAATGTAACATAATTGTTTATTTGAGATTTCTATAGCAACCTACTACAATACGACTTAATTATATTTTGTGTTGCCACGACAACTTCCAGATATTATTAAATATAAATAAAGAATGTGTGTTCTTTTACATATTTTATTTAGTATGGTATATATCAATTTATTAGTTGATTTTATGAATTTCTATGATTTTTTACAAGTCTGTATGTTTTTAGCTTGAAAGTAAAAATTTTGAGCTCAAAATTTATTTAAAATTAAATTTTCCTCGAAATTTATCATCCATTTAAAACCGTTTGGTTTAGTTGACGCGTGTATAAAACCCAATAACGAAAATGTTTTGAAATGTTGAATGATTGATATATTATATTATATTGATTGAATTGGCATTCACTTGGTAGAACTCCATTATAACACGGTGAAAAAATTGCTATTTTTTCACCGTGTTATTATATTATACTTTGTACATGTTGTTATAATAAACGGTAAAAAAACTATTAAGAAATTCTCATATCCAAACTGTAAAGAATAAATATCAATGACAATTACTATGCTGTGAAAAATCCGCTTTTTGATAAGCAAAAAAACGATTTGACTTCAAACATTTTCGTTCAAAAAAAAGAAGAGAATAGATGGGCAAATTCTTGTAAAAAAATTCCACTCTCAAGTATTTTTTTTATATTTATTTGGTCATCAATTTCTCAAAGACAGCTCGTGTTGACACGTCGTTATGTGGCATGCTTTAGAAAAGATGCGATGTAAGGAATTTGTATTGTATAATAAACATTATATTTATGCGAAGCTAGCTATACAGAAATACCATAAGTGTTTTAGCGAAACACGGAATGTCAACCCTCATAAAAAGGGTCGTTAAATTTACATTTTTTCCGGTACAAGATTTCGAAGAATAATTCTTTCGAGTCTACACGTAATTAACTGCTTTTGCTTTTACCGGTCCCTTTTCTATTTTTCGACTAGCTTAATCATTTTCATTATTTGGTCAAATAAAAGCTATATTGTCCAACAATATTATGCAATGAATATTCAATCGATTTATCAATTTATTTCTTAATTTATTTATTCATTTATACATATATATACAGGTAGTCTTCGACTTACGACCATTCGCAAATACGACCAAAAAAATGGTATAAAATAAAATTCTTTCAAATTGACCAAGTAATGCAAATATTTGCAAAAATGGGCTTGGAAAACGAAAGAATTTTGAGTATAAACCGCCGTATTCAGGAAGATCTTGCTTCCTACAAAGAAATATACAGGGAAAAGTCCAGGAACGTATCTCGTATGTCGTGGATAACTGATATATACATACACGTTACAAAAACTACAAATTAAAAATACATTGCTTTTGCAACGTCGAACTATTTAAATTGGAAATTCAAGAAATAAACAACAAAACAAATAATAAGTATAGCAAAAAAGTCAACCAGTCAAACTCATGAAAAATCTACTTTAACACTTTACAAAATAGTATTCGCCTGAACTCACTTTCGTCCAAATGGAATATGTATCCGTAGCAATACTGTTGAACATTGTTAATTCTCTTACCATTGGCATCCCCATTGACAGACTGTTTCTACACTTTGGAAGAAAAACAATTTTTGTCCACGATTACTTACAAAAATATCCGGAACATACAATTTGATATTATTAAGGATGGCAGAATTTTCATTAATACAAGTCTCTACTTTTTTTTATATTGAATATTCAACGATAGTGAGAAATTATGTATTGATTGAATTGGCATTCACTTAGTAGAACTCCATTATAACACAGTGAAAAAAATAGAAATGTATTTTAGTCCTACAAAATTATTTATTTCAGCTATGTTCATATATTATATGCAAATGTTCGTTTTAGTATAGATCTGAAGATGGCGTGAGCCGAAATAGCTATCAACTATATTTTTTTTTTTAAATTGTAGAATTAAAATACATTGCTATTTTTTTCACTGTGTTAGAAATTATGTATTTTTCTCCACCAACTGCAGCGGTAAAATATCTAGTTTTAGTGTAAATTTCTTGTGGTGTAACAACTTTAGGCGTTTAAAAGCCGTAGCGTAAAAGAAAAATTCGTGTTTATATTTTAATTAAATATATTCACAAAATTTCATTTGAAACGCATTTGAAGTAAGTTAATCTTATAAAAATCAAGGTAACTACGCGTTGGCCAGTATTGAATTTTACCATTATTACTCGGCGAAAATTTCATTAATCATTTTCACCCACGGACTCCCGAGATGAAAGAAAATCGATCCGTGGACATGCCTTGCAATCATTATTATTATGGCTCTATTCTATTCGCAGTTCACGTTCGTAGTTCATTTAAAGCTTCGTGGATAAGTGTTCGAGCGTTAAGGGATTCGAACCCTGTCATTTATAGGGTCCGTAGATCAATTCATCCATTACATTAGGTCCGTTTTATCAATCCGTTCGGAAATCGGAATAAAATAACAATACAACAACGTCATACATATACGAATATATATATATATATACTCAACTGTTTTTAGTTTACGCACACAGAACTGGATACGAATACTGTGGAAATTTTATCAAATATTTAATCTCCTAACAGCTATCGTCTCACTTGCTAAAACGGCCAATTGCATTGAATTGCATGATAGTTAACACTTCAACAAAATATAACGGAGTTAACAGTGTCAAAACTTTCTTGTAACAGCTTTTGTAATATAATATTACCGGATTCACAAGACAATTTCGATAAGTTTGTAGGACGCAAAACTTTTGAAACTCGTAACAACTGTAATGTATCAAATATTAACATACGAAATTTGAATTTTTGCCTGTTGAATGCCTGAAGATGCTGAAAGGCGAAACCCAGGTCGTTAGTGACAAAACCTGTGGAATCGTACAAAGTTTTAACAATTCAAATTCGATATTGTAATTCCATCAAGCACCTTCTGTCAATGTCATAAATTATATCAACCACATATCAATCAAAAATAAATTTAATGGCAAACAACATCTTACTCGGTTGGAATATTTCATTTTAAAATAGTTAAAAATCTCTTATATATTACTTATTTTACATTTGAATACTTAGACACTTACTATAGACATTAATTATGAAATTTAATCTTTTGATAGCCAGATTGTAAATTTATCTCAGATTTATTATATCCTTATAGTTTAAAAAAACCACGTGGAAAAATTTGCTACTAATAAACTTTCGTTATCTTTTTTTAAAATTTATGCCAAAGTCAAAGAAAGTTCGCTTCATTTTATATTATGAACTTTTTTAATTCTCACTATACACGTGGAAGATGATTTTCGAATAGACTGCTGTGAAGTGAAAACATTTATTATACTTGCAAATTTTAATAGCGTTAATTTATCTTAACTTTTCTTTGTTACAAAGAATTGAGGAAACGTCATATTAACTTTTTAGAAATGAGGACTTTTTAGTTGATTATGTTGCTTCTTATAAAACGTCATCATTTATATACAGTGAGTAATCGGTTAACGAACAGCTCGGACTACGAACAAATCGAACAACGAACACAGTGATATAAAATTTTCGTGTTCCGACAACGAAAATATATTCGGATAACGAACTATAACGACCTTTATAATCCACTTATTCTATCTGCGGTAAATCGATGATCGGTTAACGAACTATTTGGATAGCGAACGTAGATTTCGACAAACTTTTTTCGTTAACCGATCACACACTGTATATTATTTTATGTACAAAAGACAATATCACGAAAGATTTTCGTGTTCAAACAACGAACTAAAATGACCTTTTTAATCTACTTATTCTAACAGAAGTTATCTTATATATGATCGGTTAATTTAACAAACAATTCGGATAGCGAACATAGTCTTGGAACAGATAATGTTCGTTAACCGATCACGCACTGTATATTATACTGGTAGACTATGATTCAAGCAACGTCCGTAGAAATTTGAATTTTGAATCCGTGTTATTACGTGACGTTTTAGTCTTTCAAATAGCACATCGGTTGTGGCTTTTGGCGACATGTACAAGAAAAATTATGGTTTCCACGTAGCAGTTACTAAAATTAATTTAAGCAATCATTACACTTTTTTTTAAATAGTATAGAATCCTAGTAAGAACTTTACAATTTTGTACTGTTACAAGTGAGCTGAAATATCTATCAACTATATCTCATAAAATTTTGTAGAACTAAAATACATTGCTATTTCTTCACCGTGTTAATAAAAATACATTTCACTTATTTGAGTTTTGAGTTTATTATAAGGTTCAACATTATATTCATACATTAAATTCGAACAAAATATGATAAAAACAGTTAAACATTATAGTTAGTAGTACAGTGAATAGTGGGGTCAAGTGATATTTAGTTTATAATTTAGGTTAAATAGTGAAAAAAAGTGTATGCTACGAATGACATCTAACGTATAACGAAGTTAAATATTGAAGAAAGCTGTACGCTACAAATGACATCTAGTGTGTAACATTGTAAAATTATGTAGAAAACTATACGCTTTATTATTAATATTATCGATAAAACATCGATTATATCAAAACGAATTTGATGCGTTCTTTAGGCTTTGTAACCATCACGGGATAGTACAGTCAAAGAGAAAATTTCGAATCGTATAATTGTATGATCTACATGATTGGATGTCAAGGAACATAACTAAATATATTTTGATTCCAATTGACGCAATAGAAAATAAAGATAGCCCTGTTAATATTTTACATATTGTGTTGGTATGCTTGTCATTTCAGAAAATATATTTTTCTTAAAATCAAAAAAATTGTTGTGGCCTGTCAATATACATGAATTAAGAGCTGCGTTTTTGTATTCAAAAGAATATTTTTACAGTTCATTTACATAAAATTTCCGAAACCAATCCACGAAACGTTTTTTTAGCATGCGAAATTGAAAATAAAAAACCACGAAAAACAAAATTTCTTGATTTAAAAACATGTTTTTATCATAATCCGTACGAATCAAAGAAAACTCGTTTGAAAAGTCTTCGAAAAATGAGAAAATATTATATCAGAATACGTATAGATTTTGAAAATATCTGCAGACGAAAATCAGATGATTTGGGTTGCATTAAAACGGACAAACCATCTCACAAATAAAATGGCGAGAAAACATGATTCGTCTATTACATGCCGCCTCGATCGAATGAAATTCCTTCTCGCAGGAGGTGTGGGCAAGTCGTGTTCTTCGAGCTGTATTTGACAAAATTGACAGCTTGTCAAATTGACAGCTTACCAATTTGACGTGAAAAGAATTCCGGTCGATGAAAGTTTCAAGTGCTACCTACAAGCAGCCCCTCTTTCCTCAGACATTACTCCAAAGAAAGAGCTTAAGTGGCATTTCGTTACTTCGCAGGAAAGAAAGGAAAACATAAATTTCGTTTTATTTCATTGATTTTTCCTGTCAAATATATTGACTAGGGATGCCAAATACTTTAACATTAATACTTTATCGTGTTCTAAAAAAATCTACTAAACTCACCTGTATATAATTATTATATTTTCATATTTTTAGTAAGACGTTGTTATTATTATATTAACCCTTGACTGCTAACGTCTTAACAGTCAACATGACAGATGGCAGTGTTTTTATATGTGACAATGAAAAATATAAGAGAGTTAAAAGGTTATAAATTTTGCATTTTTTACATATATTTGCAGGAGGACCGCAAATTTCTTGCTATGCTGTCGTGAAAGATATACATATATATATCTATTTTATTCATTTACTTTCAACCGGATATATATCATGTAAATCCGGTTGAAAGCAAAGGACAAAAAAAGATAGCACATTCACCAATACATCCAACAATTTTCAAATAACACAGTAGGCTAATATTAAAAAAAGAAACGCAACTTTATGATTTTTTGCATTACCATTTACAATAGAATATGCTCGATTGATCGAAGGAGAGGGCTTGCAACTATAACCTTTATCTGTTACTGCCATTCTGACAGTATATACACTTTCGTTAACATAATCATATTATAATTAAAGAATTATTCTGTTTCTAAAAACAAATTTTGATTTTAATAATGATATAGATGTTATATATATATTATATATTTTAATATAGATGGTAATATTGTAGTAAAATAAAAACCGAATATTTTTTATTTATGATCAACAGCAGCACTCTTTGACATCTTATCCACCAGCCGCCACTGTATATAAATATGTGTATGATATATTTTATTATATGTTTAATTGTTTTTAGATAACTTACAGAATTGTGCTTTTGTTATATTTAATTATTTTTATGAAAATAAAAGGTTAATTAGCTATTTAAATACTAATGCGTTTCTGATTTGAAAAAATATACACTCGTCAACACTGAAAAAATTGCATGAATCACAAAAACGCCATTTATTACTAAAACCGTTAAGCGGACCTAGTGAATGTTGCTTTTAGTCGGTAGAGTGCCATGCACGTACCAGTATGTGGGCGAAAATATTGTTCAAAAGGGGAATGTGCGTACATGTACGTTTGATCAGGTTTTTTTAGTTGACATATTATTTCGATAACGGGTATGCTACTGCATCTAGGGAATATTTTTGAATACTTCTACTCTTGATTTTACAGTTCCCGCTTTTACCGACTCAAATATACATCAATTATTCCCACGAAATATTAACATCTCAGAACGACGCTATCACAAAGTGGTTCATCGTGGGCGCGTGGAAGCACTATTAACCGAAATATTGACGAATATATAAGAAATTTTGCACTATTTCGCACTGAAATCACATATTTTGTCGGAGTTTACATCGTATTTTGATTATATTAGGTATATATTGGTTTTTTGAAGCTTCTTGGAGTGTAGTGCCACATAACAAATAACTATTTTATTAAGTGTTGAGAAGAGATTTTAATATTACTTCCTTATGAAAAGTGTAGTTTATGATTTCGACTGAAGGTGCTTGATGGAATTTCAATATAAAATTTGAATTGTTATAACTTTGTACGATTCCACATGTTTTGTCACTAACGACCCGGGTTTCGCCTTTCGGCATCTTCAGGCATTGTATTACAAAGATGCAACGGAAATGACGTACAATAAATAAAAAAAAGCATTGTCTATATACCAAAGGTATTAATTACAGGAAAACACAGAATCCAAGGCAAGTACTAAATGGCAGTTAAAACAAACTACAATAACTTATGATAATTTTCATTGACGATTAATCTTGTTAATGAGTCATTCTTAAAAGGGTTTTACAACAAATAATAAACAATCAAAACTATCATTGAAATATAATTGGGTTGTTTTAAGAAATACCTACTTATTTCAATCTGGCAAGTAACGATTAAAAATCTATTGTTTTTTGACAATCTTATACAGCATATATGAAAAAAATATATTTATTAGGCTGAAAAAAACCTCGCTCTCTAGTTTGAAAATGTCTGCCACTCGACAGGTTAAGTAACTCATAATATTATATTAGTTTGCAACTCTCTGTGAGTGCTGGACTCCTAAAAGCGACGATATTTTCATCAAAACGATTTTATAAAATAAACAGTAATTGCGCAAACAAATTTAGCAGAAACGTATTTATACGGAGCAAACAAAATGAAAACTAATTTCCTGAATTACTGCGTCCATGGTATTCCTCCATTAATTACCATGCGTCTGCAAACTGTCGTAGACTTTACAGCCATTTTATTAAAAAATGAGTAGCGTCTGTATTATGAGCTCTGTGTTAGGAAATGAATCACTTACTCGAGCGACAACACGAGTACATAGATCGTCAACTTCATTTTTATTAACGATTCTTTCGTCAAAACCATATGTTTTTATTTTTATTTTTCTATCATGTTTTTGGCAAAGACGTCTTAAAGTGAGGGAACAAATGATTCTAATTCTATAGCGATTCTTCGTCAGTCGTTTTTCTCCTTTTTCTTGCTATTGATAAAGCGGTGATAAAGTACAATAAGTGATTAATGACGAATCTAATACTCCTTAAGAAACGAACAAGTGATTCTCGTTATCTGGAAATATTAGGTCGTTTAGATTCGCTCGTTCACGAAAAAAGCACGTTTATCGTTCTGATAATCGCTGAATAGTTTTGTGTACCTCACAACCGTGGCTAAGTAAATATTTTTTTTAAATATACAAGCTTATTTTAAGTAACACGGTGAGAAAATAGCAATGTATTTTAGTTCTACAAAAATATTTTTAAAAAATATAGTTGATAGCTATTTCAATTATAGAAATTTTGTCATTATTAATAAATTAATATTAACGATCACAAAGGATTCTTAACGAACAAACTAAGATTATCTCTATCGCCATTGCTAAATCCGTGCCATAAGTAAATTTTATTGGTATATCCGCCTTGTTAGTTTCATTTACAATTTTTTATTTCATTGCGAGCAAGAAACAAGCTAGGCCGTTGAAACAGGAGAGAAGATGCATTGTGTACCTTTTCTACACAGCTATATATAGATAAGCAAATGTTAGTTTAAGCATAGTTCTGACGATGGCGTGAGCCGAAATAGCTATCAACTATATTTTTTAAAAATAATTTTGTAGAACTAAAATACATTGCTATTTTTTCACCGTGTTATAATGGAGTTTTACCAAGTGAATGAAAATTCAATCAATAAACTTATTTGAAGTTTTCGTTTTCAAAGATAATATTATATTAAAGAATTGCAACATAAGCATGATATTGAACTAATATTTTTAGTTTCGCATTGAGACTATCAAGTAAGGGAATTTATAATGAATACAGACTTAAGCTCAAAATCTCACATTTCTTTGATAATTAAACGCACATTTTCTTTTATATAATATTACAATCAGGCCTGCGGATACAAAGTTGGATTCGTGGAGTGGCGGTGTTTTGGTCGGACTTTAAGTCGTATTTTTGGTCAATGTTGAATTTGGAATCAAATTGCAATCATAAAGAAAACCAACGAATTATTTTTACCTATATGTACAGAATACCAAAAAATCACCTGCTAACTATCAAAAAAATGTGTTATATACAGGACTGTGGTGCCGCAGACGTATTTTTTATTAGTATTTATACAAATTCAGTTCATCCAAACAAAAAATACCGTTTCTTCTTATTCAGTGTCTGAGTCTTACTTAAAAATTGTATCTTTTGAGCTACCAAAAGTATCGGTGATTTCTTGAATAAATATTCCAATGCAATCTCCAAATAGCTGACACCCATTCTGCAATTTTTGATTGATTCATCGCGACTGCGGAGTTTTACGTCGTTTATAATACGCCATCAGTTATAAGATGAATCGCTCATTTAGAGACACTAAAATAAAAAGAAACGTGCGTTTTATAATTGAGGAAATATTTTATATCTTATCTAAACGAGCGAGAAGGAAAATGAAGCAGGATTAAATTCTATTGAAATTAAAATATTTGGTCTCTCCAGAAGTCACGACTACAGTTTATAGGCTGAAACAATCGGATGTAATCAATTAAAAGCGATTGAAAAACAAAATAAATTGAAGGTAGAAATAGACCGATCGTAGCAGGACCGCGGCGGTCGAGAAATGTGACTGTCGACTCGCGCTACCATGAATCACATTTATACTCAAAGAAGGTAATGATAATTAACCGATTAACTGATTTAACTTTGCCGTTTTATTTATCAATACTTTGATAGAGGGATATCTTAGTTGAGAAATGACTTAAGTCCTGGGTGAGGTTTTGCAAGATTGACAACGCTTTGCAACAATATGGAAACGATTCATTTTAACCGTCCGTATTTGCAGAAGTACGTCATCATCAGAAGAAGATCTTCTTCTTATATTGCGTCAGCCAAAATAGCTAACACATACATTGCTATTTTTTCATCGTGTTATAATGGAGCCATACAAAATAAATGCCAATACAATCAATTCGCTGTTTACTGTCTGTCAATTTCATTGTATCCGTGCGTTAGAATGCAGGAAGATGCCGAAAGGCGATACCCGGATCGCGAGTGACACGTAGAATTTTACATAATTTCAACAATTCAAATTTTTCAAACTTTGTACTATTTCACATGCTTTGTCACTAACTAACCGGCTTTCGCCTTTCGGCATCTTCAGGAATTTTATCACACGGATGCAGATAACTGACAGCGCGAACCAGTAAAAAGTTTCAACAATTCAAATTTGATATCATAAATTAACTAAAATTTTATGTTGAAGAACATTCATTCATTATCATTAATCATATCAAAAAAATTAGTTACGTATTAACTTCCAGTGCTTCGATGGGAAAATCTCAAGGGAAATAATTTTAATGGTCACAAGCTGTTTTTATTTCCGAGTCACCTGTACTTTTGAAACGTTATTTAGTACTAGGTGATTGCTTTTTACAAATTTTATTTTTAAATAACGAATTTTCATGCACTGATAATTGATGAACGTTGAACAATATTAATTCAATTATATCTTTTTTTTACCTTACAGGTATACAGTAATTCGTGTTAACATTTATACTAAGAGCGTTTACACTCACACATTTTATGCGCTATCATTTTTATATGGCCGTTGTTTTCATTTCGCACAGTTATTAAAAACATCGCTTTTTAAATTAAAATGGAAAGCTTCTTCGGCTTATAAAACCGGCGATTTAATTGCCCTCCCCTCAATTCCATCCTGGTAGCCCCTAACGTAGTGGTTCTAAACATTATTGCTATTTAATTTCCACAAGCATTATAATTTTACAACCAATATACATAAGTATTATTCTCGACTCATCCGAGATCAAAACTATAATTCTTCCAATCTAAATAATATCAAATTGTGTGTTCCAGATATTTTTTAAGAAATCGTGGACATGAATTTGTTTGGCAACTAAAGTGAGTTCAGGCTACTACTATTTTTAATGTATTATATTAAAGTAGATTTTACATTTTTGTTTTGTTGCTTATTTCTTTTATTGTCAATATTAAATGTTTAAATATTTTGACGTTCTATAAGCAATGCACTTATAATATTTTTTTGCCTGCATGTACCAAATAAATTATTTAATTAATATTACGAATTAATATTACGAATCGAATTGGCATTTGTTTAGTTATTTACTGCATTAAACTTCCTGCTGAATATCTAAGATGATGAACTTATACTCTTTTCTTGAAAACTTAAATACATTCTAATTTTTTCACCGATTTATAATGGAGTTCTTCCAAGTAAATGCCAATTTATCATTTAGCATCATATATAAACAGTTGGATGTTTGTAAACTTTTCATTCCTTCATACAAGCCTCACAAAAAAGATAATGTAAAATGATTGTCTGCCAACTAGTTTTTTCTTTGCAGAATTGTAGTTACTTATTTGGAATAACTTGGTTTCCTGGAATTAGACTGGAGTAATTGCTTTAATGTCTCTGAAGTACATTTCCAAATTGCTATCAATTATATACCTGATATATTTTGAAGATATAAAATACATTGCTATTTTTTCACCGTGTTATAAGTGTTATTGTGAACAATACAAGTCGATTTGTTTTTTAAATCTCTCCATGCGTTCAAATGTCAAACTTTGACCTTGATGCTAAATACGACATATGCATGCCGTACTATCAACACTGTTTCAAAGACAGCAATGATTTCCATCGCTTAAGAGAATTCATCGCTCATCTTAGAGATATTGCAAATACTTTTTTAATGTTTTTAACTATCTAGAAAATGATATTTTCTTTAATATAGTGGTGATATAAAAGGCTTAATTTGAGCTTTGTATGCCAAATGGTAGTACCTCTGTCAATATGCACTCTACAATCTTTTTCACGGACTTTTATTTTGGATCTACCTCGCATTTGGAGTATGCTATGCATTACTTACAGATAGCTTGATAGTCAGTTTTGTCTAATTATTTTTTTTATCAAACTATAATTTTTCATTACAATCCAACATTTTTTTCTATGAAATATGTATATTTTTTATCCGCCGGTGTTAGATAAACGCAAATTAATAGAGTTATATCGGAAATTTTTTTTTGCTTAAAGGAAAAAACATTTTAGTCATTTTAATAAATCAAAAATTATATTTACCAAAAAAATAAACTATGTAAGCAGAGCCAAGCCGAACACCATCAATTTCACGTCACAGAATATTAAACATTAAAGAACAAAAAAAATATAATAAATTTTATTTTCAAGACACGAAAGATATAAGAGACGTTCTCATTATAAAAGACAATAACATTCAAATCACATCATTAGTTATTTCAAAATAAAGAAAGACTTCCGCGAGCCTCATTTGTGGAACGACTGGGGGTCCCTTCTAGTGTAAATCGTGCTTATTTATTTACTCTACTGTAAAAAGAATATTTTGCGAAAAAATTCGCTGAATAAATTCCATGAATTAATTTAAGGTACGTGCGTATAGAAGCATTCGTAAAATATGAGTGATAAAAAAAAACATTTTAACAGAACGAACGCTTTTATAATTCATGTATCTATTTATTTCTTCTTTTCATACAATATTCCAAATTTTAGCATATTTTTCACATTTTTTATTTTAGTTGAAATTATATCAAAATTTAACATAATACAGTAAAACCCCTATTTACACTAAAGCCAGGACTTGTTGAAACCGTGTTGAAACTTTGTACGATTCAACATTAAATCGTCCCTAACAATCCTAGTTTTGTCTTTCGTCATCATCAGGCATTTATGACAAGAACACAACAGGACTAATGACTATATGAAAATATTATTAAAAGCTTCAAAAATTCTTATTTGGTATTGAAATTCCACCAAGTACCCTCAGTCGATATCGTAAATGAATAGCTAATGGTGAACATGGAGGTTTTTGCTGTTATACAACTCATATCCCCAAAATATGATGCCATTCATCAAGCATTTTCCGTTCTCCAAAATAAGGCCATGATCAGGACACAGCGCCCCTACCCCCTCCCTAAGCGAAGAGATGGTAACTTCGTTATAGGGGAGTAGGAAACCATACAAAATTGAAGGAAGTCCTTTCAAAACAAACAACTTTTGAGAAATACTTTTTTAATACACGTGTATAAAATATTTATTTATTTTATAATGCATAATTTCTCTTTTTCTGGTGGTGTCCTCTTTTCATAAAATTCATGTGACCCGCGACCCTCCATACAATCCAAAACCATTTTTTTTGTTGACCGTGTAAGTTGGCAGCCCCCATGTTGGGAGCCTATGATATAATGTATTAATAAAAGAAATATAATTTGACCTTGAAATTTTGCGATTTGTTAAGAAAAGACGCTATAGAAGGGACGGTTTTACGGAAGACTGCCGCATGCATTCATTATAGGGGGGTTAGTATATTTCTTCGAATACAAAGTACGAAATAATGGATTCCGACTGTTTTGCAGGAAGTTTCCACAGTGGTCTGAAACAAGATAGTTTCCGAAGGTATTAATGACACGTGTCTCTAGAGGTTCCAACTTCGCAATGCAGACAAACTTAGTTTGTAACATTGACTCCTGGTTTATGTTATTTAATCAGCGTTAGTATTAACTAACGTCTTTACATTTAAAAATACGTAATAACCCCTTGCGAATACTGACAGCCACTTATAAAAGAACAAAATATATATAAAATATATAATTGAATCATTGATTATTTAAAATATACTTATATTTATTATTTACATTCTGAAGAAATCATATATATCTATTTACTATCAAAAAACATTTTCAATCAGTCGGTTAACTATTAATAAAATTTTATAAATTCTTAATACTTTTAATTGGTCTTTTACAATACAATACAACAACAATTAATAGTCAACTATTATTAAAATGCTATTGGGTAATTTTAGACTAAGAAATATTGTACCTATCACACGGTTCCAACAGAACAAATTTGAGTTTTTGAAACATTGTACGATTCTACATATTTTGTCACCAACGCATTCGGTTTCACTTTTCATCATATCTGACATGTAGAATCGAAGAAAATTTCAACAATTCTAATTTGATAAACTCTATCATGTACCTTCAGTCAATATCTTAAATTTTACAGGCTATTTATCATTATGCATTGTGTGAAATGGCGTACAAAATAAAATGCCAAGATAGATTTTTTTATTCAACTGTTTCAGTTTTTACTTTCATTGCGTTATATGACCATTATCACAACTCATTTTCATTAACGTCATCAACGGATTTTTACACGTATTCAAATTTAGAATTTCGACGTCAACTAACATCTAACGAAGGGATGTTTTTATCGATCTTTTTTTTGTATTCGATACTACTTTCTAGTTACTTTTTTATACTATAGTGAATGCGCTTTTGTAATCGGTACATATTTCTAATGATTAATAATTTGACTACATCCGAACATCTCTACAGCATATTTAACAAAAACGCACGTCACCTGCAGGGCTGATTTGACTGACATTTCATTAATTGTGCAGGTAAGGTATTTAAAGACTTAATTTTAATACATATAATCCTGTAACGAATATTTTTAGTTCAAAAACAAAAATCAATTGATATTTAAAATACTATTTTGACGGATTACAAACTAATTAATAATAAAGTTCAGATTGGAAGTGTACAAATAGATTAGCAGGAAAACGTATTCTGTACCTTTTCTACATATAGATACGTAAATGAAAGTTTAAACATTGCTCTGATGAAGGGTACGCCGAAATAGCTATCGACTATATGTCTTATAAATTTTGTAGAACTAAAATACATTGTCATTCACTTTAAATGTGTCTACTGTTACTTCTTGATAGAAAAGCGTGATATTTTTAATAAAAAAAGACCTTTTTTAGTTTCTATTTTCACAATAGATTTTATGATCATTAGTACAAAAATATGTGTTTTTGTTATTTAAAATACTTTATTTTTTCACCATGCTATAAATATTATTGCTAACAATACAAGACGATCTGTTTTTTAACTCTCTCCTTGCGTTCACGTGTATTTTTTAACCGCGTTATAATTGAGCTCTACCAAGTAAATGCCAATTCAATCGATAAACAATGTTATGATATCGACTGAAGATGCTAAACGAAATTCAATATCAAATTTGAATTGTTGAAACTTTCAATATTTAAGATCTGTATTGCGATAAAACTTGAACGTTATTATGTATGCAATGTTGTTTTGATTGTATCTAAAAAGTTATACGATACCAACTGAAGGTGCTTTATAGAATATCAATATCAAATTTGAATTAGAATTTTTGAAACTACACATAACACTGACATACACTATACTCATTATACATACATAAGACAAACTGTCATTACTATTGTATCCGTGTGAAATAATTCCCATAGATGTCAAAAGGCAAAATTCGGTCGTGAGAGACAAAACATGTGAGATTGGACACAATATCATACATTAAAAGTAAAAAAATAAAATATGATTAGAAATAATTTTTAGTTGTTGTTAATTAATGGACGCTTGACTTGTTGAAATTTTGTGCGATTCCACATGTTTTGTCACTAACTACCCGGGATCACACGTATGCAACAGAACTGACTCGTCAAACTGACAAAAATTCAAGTTTAGATTATAAATAACTGCATTTTCTTCAAAGCAACTATTTTTTCGAAAAAATACTTGATAAACTTGTTCCATATTCATCTGAAGGTAAGTTAGTGTAGATAAAGTATTTCCCGTTACATGATACTGAATAAATATGTGTCTTTGAAAAACTTAATTGGAAAATTGTGTTTAAAATTCTTCTTTGCTATTTGTGGATGGATTAGTTTTATATTTATAATCGTTGGTTTCAAAATTATCTTCTATAATTTTTTCCTTTGATTAAATTAAATTTAATTGCTTTAGTAGACTTTTAATTGACATGTAACTTTTAATTGACTTGTAATTGATTTTATATAGGTAATATGTTAAACTAATTCTGGAACAAAAATGTAGAATATTTAAATTCGTTTTAAATTTAAAATTAGTTGACAACTTCAAAAAGCTCTGAATATTTGCAGCTTTTAAGATTATCGTGACGTCTACTTTACGCATTTTCACTAGTGAAAAGAAAAACTTTGAAAAGATCAATTTTCCCAAATATCTCGCGTTCTGAGGATTTCCCTAAGTAAGCTTCGTCTCAATATCAGATCCTGTCGGTTCATAAGGAGTTCTTCTACAATCTTATAATCTTCAAAAAGGCATTTTCGATTTGAGTCCACAAAAAGGTTTTTCCTAAAAGGTAAACTTTGAACTCTTGTTGCTAACAGGAAAGCCTTGTAAAAAAATATTTTTCAAAGATGGAGCGAAATAGGTTAATGCATAGAATAAGTTTACATAATATATTCATATTTCGTCAATCCTAGAGCTTGTGAACAAAAAATAATGCCTTCTAAAGTATTTATTATGTAACCTTTTTGTAGCCGCAAATAAATTACGCCGCAGTGCTTGCCAGGTCGAATATTTTTGTTGAAAATAAAAGTTGCTTAAAGAAATTTAATTTTTACTTTGTTAGAAAGAAATTATAATTTATCAAATTTTATATCCAGCATCGATTTTAGAGTTTATTCTTAAAGTTTTACATTAAAATTTTATTGTCAATATGTATTGCGCAAGAATATGCCACCAAAAGTACTTCTGAGATATCTCGTCTCTAGCGATACGGACACTTCGCCATTTGACGAGATATCTTGTCTATGGCAACCATCGGGTTAACAATATGTTTATCAAACAAAATATTTTTAAATATATAATACCTTCTAATGCTAGTCGTTTGCTTTTAGCATATAACAAAACCATAGATAAAAATAAGAACCTAAAAGCATAAACCGTATTTTTTCAACGTTTTGGCAAAATCTAACTTTTATATTATTATTTCATAATTTATTACTTTTTCATATATTCTATCATACTGATATTTTAAATAATTTCAATATTGTTTATTTTTACTAGAAACGTTAAAGAAAGAATGATGGTTTTAGGATAATATTTGCTAGCTATATATATATATATCATTTCGTTCCATTTTCAGGAGCAAATGCGTAAGGGAAAAATAAAAACATTATATAAATTCATGCATTAGAGCACAAATCCATAAATCATTTTTTAAATCAATTTTTTAATTGAGTTGATGTCACAACTCGAACCTACTAAGAAAAACGAATAACGCCTTAAAGTATTAAGCTATCGGCCATCTCAAGGACGTAATTTTACTGTTAATGAGTTAACTGTCATTTCATAATGGAAAGCCATGATATTTTATACAGTTAAAACAAATTTTCAGTATCTATTTCCACAGTATATTTTATAATGAGGACCTTAGTTTTGCTATTTTCTTCAGGAGGAGTAAACGTTATTTTTTTGTTTCATGTATATGATGAATATGACAGTAAAAAACGGATTAATTCAGGACTGGAAAATGGCCTTTTCTGAACCCTTAAAATTATGTTGCTGATCTACATACTTCAATTACGTATGATATAAAATTAATTGATGCATTCGCTGATAATTTTGAAAAAGTAAAGTATGAGACTTGAATTATCCAAACTGTATTAAATTTCACAAGCATTGTGTCCATATCCCAGATTTTTCCTTTGGAAATCTTCAGGAATTCTTCCACGCAAATACAATAGAACTGACAATCAGTAAACAGTTTGTATCGTTTATATACAAGAAAAATTACAAAAAAACACTTGTACACATGTACACTAAAGATAGGAACTAAATATATTTATATACAGTAGTGGCTCGTGAATAAAATAACTGGAGGTACTGCAGTTGATCAAAAATAATCAAATACGTTTATTTGTTATTTACTATGACTATATTTTACATTTAATAAAAAAATTAAACATTATCTGTATTTTTATTTAATTATATAATTAATTATTCTGTCTTGTTTGAGTGGCAATACCAGACCAAGTCTCTAGTTGCAAGCACCTTTTCCCGCTCTTCTCCTTCACCAACTCGAACATATTCCATCGAAAACGATCGCACACAAAATCATAAAAACGCATAGCTTTCTGATATTAACACCGCGGTATATGACAATTATTGTTTGCATTCGTGCCTAGTCGAACTGAATACACGGTCAAATAAAATATATCTGTACAAAAATTTATATACAATATATTACAATATAACACTTTTTTCAATTTGCTAGAGTATTGCACTGGTTACATATGAAATAATTTCATTGACTAACTCGTTGTTGGTATTGTTTTTGAAAATATATATTTGTTAAATTTGTGGGCTATTTTGCATAAAAACGGTTTTTCTGCGTGGTTTCCCGCTAGACTATTTCCGTTTTCCTTTTAACAACGTATCTGCTATCTCTCGTTTGTAAAACTGTCAAAAGCACGCATTTCAAAACATTTTCAATCTATTCCGCTTACAGAATATTCGTTCAAATAATCACTAACATCTCAACTTTTACGAAAAATCGGCATTTTTACCTTCGGTCCTCAGCCACGTGTGGTTAATGTTTTTTTTGTAAATAAACAATATTCATAGACTGCTTGATAAAGATATCGTTATTTTTAACATTACATCGTCAACTTTCTTAAATGAACAATTATTTAACGTATAGATTGAATTGGCATTTACTTGGTAGAACTCCATTAGAACACGGTGAAAAAATAGCAATGTATTTTAGTTCTAAAAATTTTTAAAAGATTCAGTTGATGACTATTTCGGTGCGTCCATCATCAGAACTATGTTTAAACGTACATTTGTTTATCTATATATATCTGTGTAGAAAAGGTGTGCAGTAAATATAAATTTTGATTTAGTTTTTTGTTAGCATGATATAAGCAAGGTTATTATAACAGAAGAGAAGATTGCAACCTTTTTCTACACAGCTATATATAGATAAGCAAATGTACGTTTAAACATAGTTCTGACGATGCATGAGCCGAAATAGCTATCAACTATATCTTTAAAATATTGTAGAACAAAAATACATTGCTATTTTTACACCGTGTTAATTATTTAACTATACTTAACAGGTATTTTTTTAATAAGCGTCTTTAAATACACTCTTTTAATTGAGAATGTGGACTTTTCTAATATTAAACATCTAAAATCGAAATTCTGTTTTTAATGACAATTTTAATATATAATAATATTTTTTTTTTCACATTGAATCTCACGCTTAAATTATTAACTTGGTCTTTTGACTAACATTTTCAATCGTAATAAAAAAGTCCGATCAATTACCATTAAAAAAAGCATGTATATTTTTTACATACTTATTAATTTTAAATAATTAAATGATATCGATTATTATTCCGAAAACGACGGTCGACGTATCAATTTTCGTTGTTATCATAGACAACGATATTTATTATACCGTTGTTTAGCGATCAAAGTATTATGGTATCAAATTCGCCCGTAGTACGTGCGCAATTTGTTGCTTCATATAGCCTTGAAAATGCTTACAATTCGAGAGTTTTTTCGTTAGATTCCTCAAAATTTTTACATCGATGAAAGCAAACATTATAACCCTACGATCTCTTATCTACATAATTAAGATAAAACAGCACCGAGTAATCGTTTACTGCCGAGAGCAGTTCTCCTCGACAACTCCTCATAGATTTGTTGTTACAAATCTTGTTCTCAAAACACACAACCTCGGCATCTGAATATGACTTTCCTAATTAACTACCTAACATATTGTATATGCATATGTAAATCTGTGTGTACTTTTGTATGCATATCTATTCGTGTGAGACTATAGTATGTGGGGATATAAATATAATTATAATACGTATAGTGTCCACGAATTCACAATGGATCGCTCAGCTCTGCAGCGATTGACATCTGTCAGTAACGACAGAATTGTTAAACAACAAATAAGTCTTCATATAACAGATGAAGAAGACTTGAAAAGCTCTGATGCTAACACGTCATTAACCTTAACGTTTCCATTTGATATAAAGAAAAAATATATGTAATTCAATACATGGACTGACAGTGCTTAGTTGAATTTTAGTTTTAAATTCGAATCGTTCAATACTACCATATATACACCTTCATATGTTTTATGACTTACGAACGAGCCTCGCTTTTCAACAATCATGCATTTTAATACAAGATTCAAACTTTTTACTGACGCTTGTTTAATATTTCATTTAAATTTAAATCGATGTCTTTTTTACAACAAATTCAACCGTTTATCGAAATAAATAAAAGCAAAATAGTATTGAACATATTTTTATTGAGTACTTCAGTTTCTGTTTGTGGCAAATGTGAAAATTTCACCACCTTTTCGGAAGCTTTGCATTACTATATTTATAACACTAAATTGTGCTATTTTTTTATTGTAATACATCTTACTGCTGATTAGTTCATCGTTGAAGGTTGGCAGACGACAGAATGTCTCGGCTTTTATATAAAATTGCTGATAAAATATATTGGTCCTGTAAATCCGTGCGAATTCTTCAATGGAAGCATTATCTTTCTCTAAAGTATAATATACATAATGTTTGACAATATATTTAAGTGCTTAATTTAATTAAATTACTTTTATACGTCTTGGTGATTTTTTTTCTTTTTCAAAGATAACTTTGTGGCAATGCCCGAGGGTACAATACAAGCGGAAAGGTGAAATTAACCGTAGAAATAAAATTCCCTTCAACAAAAGAACTCTTAGGCAATAATTATTTATAGTGCCATTGTTGGAGAATGTTTGCTAAAATTGGGTTCGCGAAAACCAGAAAACGACTTTTCTTATTCTTTAATGTAAAATATAACTGAAAATAAAAAATTTTCTTTCACATAAAATCTTGATATAAGATGGTCAATTTCATATCGACAGCGCTTTTTATTTCACGTGAATTCAATGACAAAGTCAATGTACAATAAATAAGATTAAAAAATCGTTAATTCAATGTTAATTAATCATTCGTTTCAGACTACAATACGTGAATTTTTTTAATTTGTCAATAATTTTAGTCTGAAGAATACACGGCGAACAATATGATACATTTAGTTTTTGGTGACCTTAACCGGACCGCGGTTATCAATTTACGACACCAGTGGTTTGAAACTTGGCTATCTTAAGCTTTGGAAACTTCCCAGACCGCTCCCTAGATGGCATTAATGTTTGATTAAGACGACGTCTGGATTTGCACAAAACTTATTTTGTTTACTCACAAACACATAATATTGCAAGATCCACTCTAAAACTACACTCTGTCTGGGAGCTCGATATCCTAAGCAGAGCTTGAAGCGGGAGATTTTACGATCCAGAATCTTCCCATTTATTCGTAGATGGACATTTCCAACGCTAGATTCATAGAGCCAATGGCCTCACTAAAATAGAATGCAAACGCGCACAGCGTGCGCACTTCGGTAGACATTTTCATAAAATACGCTATTCCATTATTGCATTTTAAGTTTATTGCTTTTTATCGAATAGAACGTTAGACTTCCAAAATACCATTACATTATCATTTCATATCACCCTCATCAATATTATATCACTCTTTTTATATAAATAAGAACAAAATTCTTTAATTATAAATTTTAAATTTTACGCGTTAACCGTTTTACCATAACATAGCTTAACGCAAACATTATCAACTGTAACACGGTGAAAAAATAGTAATGTATTTTAGTTCTACAAATTTTTTCATAAGATATAGTTGATAGCTATTTTGGATCACGCCATCGTCAGAACTATCAGTTTATCCAAAACCGGTAATAAAATAGATTGTAAAAAAAATACTTTAAAATGTATTATGTTATTTAAAATATCATGCTTTTCCATCACGATGTGACAATCAAAACCTAAAAAGTGATTATTGAATTGGTTTTTGGAAAACTGAAGTTCAACTCATGTTTCCTGAAAAAATGTTTTTTCATTATTTAAAATATCATAGATTTTTATTGAATAAGTGACAGTCAATACCTTAAGAGTGATTCCTGAATTGGTTTTTGGAAGATTCTGCAATGGATTACTCTTCTAGCAAATCGGCAGACAATGGGTTAAAAGTCTTACCAGTGACAACTCCATTGGCAGGCTGGTTACGCACATTGAACGAAGAAAAAATCATATACGTGACTTTGACATTTATCAAGAACAGCAGAATTTTCAATTTGGCCTTGTATTATATATGGCTCGAGCAATGTTTATTTTACTTTCATATAGATGTCAGACAGCTTTATATCTTATAAATAATAAAAATAACTTTTATCAATGGTAGAAAAAGATTATGTCAAATTGTCATACACATGGTTGTAACCTGTCTTTCTTTGATTATGATGTACTTAGCAAAAGGAAACCGAAAAGCGTAAAAAAAATGACGAAAAATACGCACTTTTCCAATGGACAAGTGAACGCCGAAAAAGTAAGTAATTATTTCATTTTTTTGTGGAGTTACTGGCAAATATTTGAAGGTGAGGTGGGAAACCTAAAAGAGGCGGTCTGTAATAACACGAGGAGAAATAACACCCTGTAATTAATATTGGTCAAACAGCTGCGACTCACGAAGAAAAAACCGTTTGGAACTGTGAAAGAAAAAAATCGAGCACGGTCTAACACAGAATGTTCCATTTTTTAAAAATCAATGTTATAGATATAGAGATATTTTCTTTACTATTTATAGATCGACATCATGTCTTATTTTGAGATTTTTCGATGCGCCAAAAAGCGTGTATTATAAATCTCTCTATCTACCTTCTACTAAAATAAACAGATCTTTAAATAAAATTTGGTTTAAAGTACTTGCGTTTATTTCAACTATCGAAAAATACGGAAGTATTTTTTTATACAAAAAGACAAGATCTTAACTTAAAAATCTGCATTGATATGGTCTAAAAAATATATTCAATGGTACCAAAATTTAATTTTTTTGCAAAATTCAGGAAAATCTTGAATGATTATTTTCAGCTTTCCGTTATTAGAAGATGGATATTTCAATGACCCAAAATCATCCAAGACATTTACTAATTTATTTACTGTATATATTGATAAAAATTTTATTGTTAAAACTGTAAAAATCAATTTCAGACCCTCATGTAAGAGCTAATTTTTTTCAATGAAATAGACTCCATAATATTTATTAACACTGAGACTACTGAATCAGTGTTTTTATATATTCAGTGCTAGCATTTTCTCATCGGGAGCGGGTTAAATATACGTTTCAATATTCTAAGAGACATAAACTTAAAATAGTAAGCAATATTTTTTTTACATCGAGACATTATAAGAAAATATGTAGTTTCAATTCTTTAATTACAGATTTTTTTTAAAAAACATGTAAAATAAAAATATCCTTTTAATAAATAACTCACAAATAAATAATTATGAAATATATGATATCACCCTTATGATAGAATGCCTAAAGATACCGAAAGGCAAACTCGTGTCTTTGGTATAAAAAAAACATGGCGAAAGTTTCAAGAATTCAAATAATAAAGTGGCGAAAGGGCAAACAGCCTGTAGTTTAGGAAAACAAAATGTGTATTGGACATATCAATAACACAGCGCAAACATAATATTCTGTTACTTCAATTAATTATCTCCTCGTAATGTCCAATATATTCGACAAAGTACTTATACGTTAATGGCGTACGTCTATACAATGTCTCATGTTAATAATACGTCATTAGTGCTTTCATATCTACTTCGCGGAAGTGCAATTAAATGTATAAAACCGCCAAAATATGACATAAATTATATTTACTGAAGAGAATATGTCGCATTTTAATTGATTATGAAGTGTTTACCATTTTTAGTGTGGTAAGCATGATATGAATAGATTTATTTTGATTGTGACATGAAACAAAAAAAATATGAAAATTAAGCACCTATGGTGCAACTAACTATAAATATACTCTGCCGGTGTATCAGCTTTCTGAGAGCTAACATCTAAACAGTCAGACGTGTTGAGCCGACTAAATGCTGTGTTGTAATAGTCGAGACAAAATTATCGGATAACAGCTAATTTTTGTTAAGAAACAGTCTGATTTGTATTAATGATCTCCTATAGACCAACACTACTGAATAATTTTTAGAAAGATTCGGTGTTAAAACAAATATCCTTTACGTGGTTCAACAGAAAACAGGTTAACAGGTAGAAAGAGCTTTTCGACGTTTAACGTCTTATATCACTCTAGTACAATTCAAAGTGTCTCAGAACAACGCTGTGCGGCATATTTTTACAGTGTTGTGTAGGCAATATTTATGTACGTCAAATAACATACACTTTAGTGCAGTCATTAGTTCAAAATTTGGCCACTTGGCGGAGCTACGATACGTATAATGCGCCATGTTTTAAAACAACGCTGTAAAATAAAACGTCAATTCATTTAATTTTTAAGTGACTTTTTCAATTAAACATAATAATTATTAGTGCAATTGAATATTACTTCAGCTCTCTTCGCAGAGAATATTTTGTTATCGAATCGCTGAACAAATTCATTCAATTATTAACAGAAACTCGAAATATAATATATTTTGATACCACAAATTAACTTTTGCAGGAATACTTTAACACTGTTAACACTTTAATATTTTGAGTGCCTACAAAGTTGAGGTGTTAGCAATTGGTTGGTTAATATAATTATATTTTTTAGCAATGCGTATATTTCATTAAAATGTTACGATAAACATTTAATGACAAGAAATATAAGCGTTTTTTGCACTGTTAAACTACTTTTATTTGTTAACTGTCACTTTTTGGCTAAGAAGCACCATATTTCATAATAGTAGAAACACAATATTTATTACTAGTAGTTCATAATTCTCACGATGAAAGAAACAGGTTCTGATCTTGGAAAAATAAAATAATATAAAAAGTACGTAAAACTCCGAAATAAATGCATTTTATTAGAAGTTTCAAAAGGTTATGAAATATTATTTTTCATTGTACATTTCAAACATCTACAGAAATAGCAATTCTTTAGTGTTTTTTTTTTTGATAATTTTTTTTTTTTTTTTAGTTTAATATTGCTAGTGTCATTTAAATTTATCAAAGAGTTCGCGCGAGTGTCTGGAAGACCTCCTTTAGCCCATCCCTACTTATATGTAGAATATTTCTAAGATAACAAAATATTTATAAACTTTATAACGACTTAAATACACATCGCCATCTTGTTAAGAAAACACGTTCTTTAAATTTCTGTACTGCATACTTGTTAGTACGTATTAAAACAATACTTCTTTGAACAAAACATTACAATTATTAAAGCTATTTATGCCTCGTTTCTTTCAAAATTATTCAACCGTATAAAAATAACAACGTTTCATCTTGAATTCAGATAAGAACAAATAGCTATCTCATTTCAAATAATTATAATTTAAACACAAAATATAGATCTTTACTTCAGACAGTTGAAATTTTTTTTTTATTATTTTAATATCGAACGATCATTATTTCAGTTTTTTTTAATAATTCAATACATCTTCGTAAAGTTATCTTAATAAACTTAAATGTTATTTTATTTCCTTGATCTCACATTTTATTGGTATGATTCAAAAAATTGTTAAATAACCTTGGTTTTTAAATATATTGATAATTCATTATACAGAGGTACCTCGAAATACGAGTATAATTCACGTATCTCAAAGCAATTTTTCCCATTGAAATTAATTGAAATGCCATTAATCCGTTCCAGCCTTCAAAATTCTATCCTAGTTGTTATTGTAACGGGTTTTCAAATAAGAAGTATTACATAAAAACATAATAAAAGAGAATATAAAAAAAACTGGTTTTATGTAGTCTATTTGTATTTTGGTCAGTTAAATACAAATTACACACAACTTAAATGCTACTGTATGCTTAATTTTGGTCACTACTTTTCTCTTCACTGGTCGTCGGGTACGAAAAAAAACCTGTCCAAGGAGGTTTGTTTTTTCCTTCCTTTCAGACTTTTGCGGAAAGGAGTTAGGCAATTGTCATTAACTAGCTCTGATGCACGACCAGTTGCTACTATTGATGGGTCGTATGCAGCAGGTTCCTCGTATCTAAAATATTCAAGGAATAACTTCGCTCGCTCAACGGCCCGTATCTCAAATATCTAATATGTTAGGGCACTAGTATCTCGAGATACCACTGTATTTAATTGACAACAAAAATTTTAAAAAATAATACCCATATATTTCTTATTGAATATTTATAAAACAACTTTATAATTACACGATTGTAAAATAGCTATACTCTATTTTGTTTATGGTTATTTTTTTAATCGACAATATTATGAACAGCATAAAAAAACAATACTTCATAACTGTCATTAAAAATCAATATGACATTAATATTTAAATTTCGAACGTCATTAAAATCAGACTGAAGTGCCCGAATCTAATACATTATGTGTTGCCAGTAGAATATATTTTTTTGAATATTATATTCGAATCAAATAACTGTTTTTTTTTTTTTTTAAATAGCTATTTTCACAGATGCAATAATATTGTGTAGTACTGAGGAATTATCTATCACTTACTCTATTCACTTACTTATTTGGCAATACATAAAGAGCATGCTAACAAGCATACACTCATTTTAAATATATTATTTATGATATCAACTATGTGCTTAAGCATTCCAATACTAAATTTGAATTGTTGTTACTTTCTACGATTCCACATATTTTATCACTAACGACTCGGGTTTCGCCTTTCGGCATATTCGTGCATTTTATGACAGAGCTGACTGTAGTATCGTTGTTTTAAAATGCCTGAAAATCTGAAAATATTTCGAATTGATGCGAAACACGTGTCATATCTAGAAACACAACCAGTCAAATTATAAAATTTATCACTACCATTCAACGAACTATTAATGCTAATTTCATTATGATATAATGTAAATATTGATAATTATGAAATAATTTCTCTTACAGACTGTACAAGAAAAGAGATAAACTCGCTCCATTCAGTGTGTTCTTGATATAATATGGAATATTAACTTAAACGATTTTAGAGTTGAATATTTCGTGATTGAATTGGCATTCACTTGGTAGAACTCTATTATAACACGGTGAAAAAAATAACATGTATTTTAGTTCTACAAAATTATTTTTTAAAATATAGTTGATAGCTATATCGGCTCACGCCATCGTCAGAACTATGCTTAACCTAACATTTGCTTATCTATATATAACTGTGTAGAAAAGGTACACAATACATCTTCTCTCCTGTTTTAACGACCCAACTTGTTTCCTGCTCGCAATAGAACTAAGAATTATAAATGAAACTTAAAAGGCGGCTATATCAATAAGCTCACATATGAGACGGAAATGGTCCATTACAGAAGCAAAGAAACACCCCCCAGAGGATTCAATAATGGTGACCGACGTATGTTAGTTTGTTCGTTAAGAATCCTTTGTAATAGTTGATATCTATTGATTACCAGCTTTTCCAAAGTTGTCATTTTGCGACCCTTACTACAAAGATGCAAACACTTAGGCGCTGAGTTTGAATTTATATTATGTGATTCATTAATAACGTGATTAGTGAATTGTGAATCTGTTTTTTTACTGTTGAATGATATTACATGTTCCTTAGCTCGAGTAGATTTAATTCTACCTGTCTGTCCAATATGAACGGATAAACATGAGCCACAGGACATTTTATAAATACCACTTCTGTCCAGTTTATTGATTTTATCTTTACTATTTTTAAGATGTCTGCCTTAGTTATTGTTGACCTTGAAAGGCGCTGAGTTTGAATTTATATTATGTGATTCCTTTATAACGTGATTAGCGAATTGTGAATCTGATGTTGATGTTGAATAAAAAAACAGATTCACAATTCGCAATATTTTGCATAAAAGTTTTAGCTTTTATTTATAAATCTCAAAACATTTCCATGATATCATAATGCAAAAAAATCTTTTTTCTGCAGTTATTACATTATCATCTTTACCATTGACTAGGTGTCGTTTTTAAAAACATTCGGCTTTTATGATGTTTTTCAATACCTCTCAAAAAATGCTATCAATTATCTTTATATATAAATCAACGAATGTGTGTGTGTTTGTCCTTTATGCAATACTACACCAATTATCCAATCGACATAAACCTTTTCAAATGTTTTGAGTATACACTCGCAAAAGTTTCTACAATACCACTCTCTCCCCAAATAGTAAATAAATAGAACCAAAACGACACTATTAACAATTAAATTGTTTGTTAACATAACGAGTTTCTTTGAATTTCCTTACTCTTAGATAACAGCAATGCGTGACGAGTCAGCTAGTTGTTGATTAAATAAATATTTTTTTTTTTTGTCATTTTACCGACATTTTTGTTGTAATCACAATTTAAGATGTATGACATGACTTGACAGTCAAATGGTTAACTTTTTATATCCATCTAACAACATTATTGGTAAAGATTTTTTAATATCTACTAAACAACTTTGAAATTAATGTTTTATTACTATACGAAATTTACTTCGTTAGAAAAAAAATATTTAATCAACATAAAAACAAGCTTATTGAGCGTTTAATATTCTAAAACTATCGTAAACCGGAAACTAGATTCATCTTGTTACAAATTTGTAAAAGGTACATTGTAATGATTTTACCGGAACCTTGCCGACCTATTTTATCGCTACATTAAACGGTCATGCATAAACGTCATTGGCACTAACGATTTCATAAATTTATTTGAGTAGAATAATAAAATTTATCTATGGTGCAAGCACACGCTCTTCTTCAATCAAGAACGAGGAAAGCGGAAATGTCCAACATCATTTCACGTTTTCGAAAATGTTTTTATATGTATGAGTTCTGAAGGATGCGGAATTCGTTTGATACAACCTCCCTTTGATATGAAGTTGGGAAGAAAGATATCTCAAAAAAAAACGACGTCTAAAAATGAATATCTCTGTGTCTCTGCAAACAAACAAAAGGCCAGCAAAGTAAAATTTTAATCATAAAGAAAGCCAACAAAGCATTTTTACCTATACAGGATACAAAAAAATCACGTTCTAACTATCAAAAAAATGTGTTATATACAGAGCTGTGGAATCGCAGTCGTGTTGTTTGTCAATGTCAGAGTCGGAGTCATGGAAAATGAGTGACTCCGAATACTTTGTCGATTAGACGATTTTGAAGAATATCTCAATTAACAATTTGCCAAATGTGTTGGTTGATCTTTAATCTAACGGATATAAATAGGAAAGATAAGAAAAAAACTTTACAAAAATTAACCTTTTTTAGTCGGATTGTGTTGTTGGTCTGTGTCGAAATCGAAATTGGATTCGTGATTTTTTTAAGAATTTCTAAGTCCTGCTTGTATTGTATATTCGTTTCATATTTTTAATGAATTGAATCGACTTAAACTCAATTACTATAAACTATAATACAAATATGAAAATATTTCACTCTACGACATTTTTAATCTGGTTTTTGATAAATGAATGGTGTTTTATCCTTTAGTTTGCACAAATACATATTTATAATAATATATATTTTCAAATTTATAACAATTTTGTTAAGTAATACAGAAACATTTTTTATAAGATCATAGATTATCAATTAGTAAATTGACTAATGATGAATAAATGATGGAAGTCCACTTTTAAATTGTTGAATGGATTAAAAAAAGAAATATACGAAAAACCTTACATAATTATTTATATTAAGAATTCAAAGATCCAAAATCATCGTCATCTACTCACATGTTGTACAATTTACAAGATATTTAAAAATCTATGAACGCCAAAAATTTGCTTGACATTTTACGAAATTAATATTAGTATGAAGTTTGAGTCATTCAAACGTTGTACATTTCCCTACATATCGTAAGTCATGTTTTTATTAATTACATATTCTGCGAAATGAACATTATATTTCACGTGTTTTAACGAGCTTAATCCTAAGAAAAGTTTTGAAAACTCTGAATTTTTACAATCAATGATTACGTTATGTAGTTTTTAAAATATACTCATGTAATATGAAAACAAAACACGTGTTCTACCATAGAACCACAAAAAGTGGCTTTGATTTTTTTAACAAAATATATATATATATTGTCAATAATACAATACGATAAATTTTATTACATTCGATACATCTTTTAACAATAGACGTAATAGGCATTTAGCAATGGAGTTTTTGCAAACCACATGGGACTTGTCGTAGAGCAAGCCTGCTTTTACGAAATTTTGTTCTGTACAGGCATAGAAAAAAACGCCGTTTAATGATCCTTCCACGCAAGCGAAAAAGTTTTATTTTGATGTAAAACTTGCTTTTTGCTAAAACTACCAGCCATTTGGACGCACAAAAACTGTAATAGTCCCTACAGAGATGGGGTAACAATTTAAGGTGATGTCTCTGTAATAAATAGTTCGATCCTTAATGTTGAATTTAATAACATTTAAAGTTCATATCGTTATTGTTAAAAAATTTTAACACGCGTCTGATGTAAATTTACACAACACTTTTTTAATATAAATGCACATTTAAAAATGTCATTCTAACTGTGAAACAGCAATCAATCTTTAACACAAAAAATATTTTTAATTTAAATATCAATTATCATTTACAAGAAACGTTTAACGATAACTTTAAGAGATTTTTACATCGATTTTTAGTGATTTCTTCGAGGGTTCGAACTGTTACTTCAGAGATGTCAATATTTTCAAGGTGACCATAATCAATTTTATCAAAATTCTTCAAGAAAACCTGCTTTTTGTCAATGAAAAATTGGTGAGTATTTCTGTATATGAAATTTAAAAAAATAACATTGAAAATTCACCTTTTTTTGTTGCAAATAATAGCTGGCGTGCTGGATATATTATGCGTATTTTTTTCTGGCAGTCAAAGGATTAATATGAGGACTGATTTCAGTTATTTCATCTCTTAATTATTAATTTAAAAATTATATAATCTACGAACATAGTTCTGAAGAGAACGTATACCGAAATCGCTGTCAACTATATGCCCCATAAAACATGTATTATAGAACTAAAATACATTGCTATTTTTTTACCGCGTTACAAGATAAATTGCTTCATAATTCAAATATTAAGAATTTCTGGTTTCCAATTCGGAATCTATTTATGTTCTTTTACTGAAAGTGTGAATTGATTGTTAAGTGTTGTTTATATTTATTAAATGTTCATAATTACGTCTTACGAAGATTTATTAAAATTTCCTTTCCTCACGCATCTCATCTCAAAAACGGGCTCTGGTGATTGCATGTGAAGTTGTTTTTAATTAATTTTGATTTAATTTATGGATTTTTATAAATAATTTTTGATTTCAAAGCAAATTTATGGAGTCGAAGTCATACGAGAGACTCTAACAATTTTTTTCGATTAAATAATTTTGGAAAAAATCTCAATTAACAAGAAGAAATTAATCGTCCTCGTTTGATTCTCAATGCACCTATTAAATTTTGGCAATTTATCGGATTGGTTAGTTGATCTTTATTTTAATGCAAATAAATTGGAAAGGTAGGAAAAAACCTGATAAAATTTAACTTTTTACAGTCGAAGTCGTGATGTTGGTCAATTTCGGAGTTGGATTCGTGTTTTTGGTTAATGTTCCGTCGTGTTATTTTTAATGACTCCACAGCACTATTTAATTTCGTTCATTTGTTCGTGTCCATCCATTCCTTAAAATAATATCATCCTTCTATATCTAATCTCTAAAAAACTCATTATGATAATTACAACCCTATGATTTTCATGCCTCCTCTAATTCAAAATCCATTTTGAAATAGTATTGTTTTAGCTACCGTGCGGTTATTTGTTTCAACATTTTGACAGCCGTAGGGCTAAGCTTGCGGCTTGCTAAAAGCTGGCGAGGCATATTTAATGTGTATGTTACTAACAAAAAGTTTTTAATACTTCGAGAGCAAGTGTAGCGTGGCAGTTAAAAAACTTTGAGCAGCACATTTTATAATAGATAGAATGAGTCGGCAATATTGCGATTGTCTGTCTTTCTATTCAAGGTATCCTGCATAACATGACTGACGATCAAACAAATATGTTTTAATTTTTTATTACTCCACCAAACATTTGAAAAAATTTTCCTACAGTTCCCGCATAATATAAAAGAAGGTTCGAGGGATCCATAAAAGAAAAAGGTTACTAATAACTATTAAATATATATTTATAAATAAAAAATGAGTTTTGTAGAAAACGTCAGTTTTCTTAAGGATCGTTATAGGAGGCACTATTGTACGAGCCATAAAACGCTCTACAACCTAGTTTCTCAACCGGTGGTCCGCGATGTAATATTATTTCGATAAACAATCAAATTTTATGAACTTTTGAAATATTTTTTTTATTACTATCTGATTTACTATACTTCAATAATGTTGCATCAGCATACAGTGCTGCAAAATTAATTGTTTTGAACAAAAAATTTATTATATGAATATTTATTATTTTATTCCATTGTTGATGGTCCGCAAAACATTTTTGGATTTTTTGGTGGTCCGCGGATGTAAAAAGGTTGAGAAACTATGCTCTACAGCACAAAACACTAAAGACTCTAAACTATATAATTATAATAACTTATTATCAATCATTTTTAAAGTTTCAATGGTCACTTTGTTGTGAAAAGAGAATCGTAATTAAATAATAAAAGATATTTGTTTAGTTCTATTTCCACTTTTTCACATTATACAGATTAAAACTGGCTTCGTTTATCTATACCAATTGATTTGTAAACATTTTTTTTACAAATTTTATAATAAAACTATTAAAGTAATTCACAGGTGTACGAAAAAAAAATATTTACATATAAAATAGTTCAGACGATCGCGTCAGCCGAAATAGCTATCAACTATAGCATTAAAATTTTATAGAACTAAAATACATTGCTATTTTTTCACAGTGTTAAAATGAAACAGTTTATAAATAAGTACTTTTAAAAATAAATGCTTCTTAACATATTTGTAACCAAAAATACAACTGAATAAAAAATCCAGTTGTAAAAATAACCTTGATAATGTTAACGACAAGTGAAACTGTTAGTTAGGTATATAAAGTTATGGAAACCGTGATAAATATTATATTTTATTCGAATTTTCAAACATATTTTATATATGTAGGTACCAATAATTTTTGGATTTAATATTTATGTATCGTGTTGTTTTTACTTTAATTTTATTATTTATTTTACTCATCGAAAGGCTCTTGTATGAGTGTTGAATGACAATTTCTATTCTGAATAAAACAGAATAAGATTTTAGCATAAACAAACTCAAGACTTTAAGGGCAAGATGATACCACACGCACGGACATTTCTCGAAAAAATCTAGTAATCCCAGGGTCCAATGATATCCTAAGGCTTTATAAACACCACAAGGCTGTGCTAAAGTACACCAGATTTACGTTACTGGGCATTTCAGAAGCCCTAACAAAGTACACCAACAACATTATGAGGTACTGGGGTATCTTTGTCCAGGAATGGATTAACATTCACAGGTACAACTTATGCAAAATTAATCAAAGTTTTTTTTTAATATTACAACACAATAAAACGTTAAAACAATCATAAATTGTGAGCACGGTGAAATAAGTGTAAAAAAGATACACAATACATCTTCTCTTCTGTTGTAATAGTTTTGTTTTGTGATAATAAATCCTGAAATATAGCAAATTGATTTTTTTTAAATCGTAAATATATTATATGTAAATATTCAAGTTATCAATACTTGAAAATTTTGTATCACAATATAAAATTAGAATGTTTGAACACAAGCGAAAATATACTGTGTAACTTTTCTATAGCACTATATATAGATAAGTAAATGTTAAGGCTAAGCCGAAATAGCTATCAACTTATAAATTTTGTAGAATTAAAATACATTGCTATGTTTTTAACCGTGTTATAATATAATTATTAATATTTTAATAAGGTATTCAACGTCAGCGAAATTTTACTCGACATATCAATATTTGATTGTTACTATTTATATTTCTGGATTCTAAAACGCCATTAACAATTGGTACATTCGTATGATTTTTTCAGCATATTCCCAAGTATTTTGTCATAACATATAGTGCTTTAATGACGTGACAAAATATTGACCTGTCATTCTTTCCTTTGAGACGCCAAATATTTTTCTTGTTTATTTCAACTTCCAAATGTGTAATCTGACGAGGTAACGAAGCATAAATGAGCTTTCACCAAGTATAGCTTAGTTTTCCCAAAATAAACATTGTCAGTTAAATATTAAATTTGACTTGTCAGCATATCTGATTTAGGTAGTGCTATTTGCGGGACAGAAGAGCACGGAATATTCAATAAATTGATTTACCGTCATACGCTTTAATGGACAGATGTTGTTTGTTTGTTAAATACATTACCTTCTACACATCTGATTGAAAAATCTATCCATCAATTCAAACTCTCTCCGACTATTGTAGGTTTTGCGACTGAACAACACTAAGTTCTTGTGAAACAACTTTTGCTGAGATAAGCTTATTAGCTTCAATTTGGAGACGCCGATCATAGTGTCAAAAATGCTCGCCAATCAATTATAAGAAACTCACGTAATTACAAATAATATTTTAAAGATTTATTAATATCAATTTTTTTATTGATTGAATTGGCATTCACTTGGTAGAACTCCATTATAACACGGTGAAAAAAATAGCAATGTATTTTAGTTCTACAAAATTATTTTTAAAAAATATAGTTGATAGCTATTTCGGCTCACGCAAATATACAAATATAGAAAATTTGATATATTACTATTTCTACAATATATAATATTTTATGATCAAGACCAGATTCGCTGACCGAAAGCATTGTCAACAGAAGAGATACACATTACAAATTACCTATTTATCACTTTCAATGTACCAACTGTCACTCCTTGCTGTGACGATGGAGTGAACTGAAATAGCCGTCAAAAACCATTTATAATTAATTTGAAGTGCTAAATACTTTTCATTAGAATGTTAACTAAAACAGTGATCACCAAACTTTTTCATGCCACGGACTCCTAAATCTAAAAAAATTATCTGCGGACTACTGAAAAAAAAAATATTTTACGGAAAAATTTTCACAAATAAATATTTCTACGTTCTCTTGGAAATTTTCAAAAAACCTACGGACCCCAGGTTGGGAAGCACTGTACTAAAAGAGGTTCTACGAAGTTAAGCAGAGGTGATTTTCAAAGCGAAGATCCGTTTTGTTTGCCGATGATGAATGGATAACTAACAACAGAGCTAATTTATGATATCGACCGAAGCTGCTTGATGGAATTACAATATCAAATTTGAATTGTTACAACTTTGTACGATTCAACATGTTTTGTCTCTAACGACCCGGGTCTCGCCTTTCGGTACCTTCAAGCATTCTGTCACACGAGAATCTGTTCATAATTCGTCAGTTCTGTTGCATCCGTGTGATAGAACGCCTGAAGATGGCGAAAGACGAAACCCGCATCGTTAGTAACAAAACATGTGGAATCATACAAACTTGTAACAATAGAGCTTTTTGCAAGTTGAGGTTTTAATTTTGCTTCTGTCGTCACAGATAAAAATGAAAAATTCCTTAACGTTTCCAGAAGTAACTAATTAATTTTAACCGTGCTGCGAGGAGTGAGGTTTTTTCTTGTTCAGAGTTAAACATTTTGATATTAACTGGTTAAGATGCTCTTTACGAAGATGAGATCATTTCAATTTACTCATTCGTGATAACTTTGGCGTTTAGTTGGTTGGAACGTAACAATAGATACGGACAAATAATTTATTTAACTAACTAACTCCACAGACCCCTGTCAAAAGTTGGATGCCCTGGTTACAACATTGGTTGCCGGTATTGTTTTAATACGAAACGGATGAATTTTGACCTCTACTAAACTTCTGAACCTTGTTATAAACAAAAATTCAGGTGAATAAGTTTAATAATTATAACACAGTTAACAGCAATTAATTATTCAACAGCTCAATCATCATTTAAGATATAATAACTAAATAATACATCACTCTTCTTCGAACTTTAGACAACTATCGCTCAAATTATTAACACATAGATATAGGGGATTTTTGTCCTACAGTCCATGTTGATTACTCAACAATTTTAAGCCATGTCCTAAATCAGTGAACAATCAAAAATATTTTGTATTTTAATGACACTATCCCCCCGCTACAAGCCAAAGAAAATATTAAAGAAGAATTATGAAGCGTGTTTTTTCTATATATAAAGTGAAACGTACAGGATTTGAAACGCACAAATTTGTGCACACCGTAAACAACGTGTTAATGTATACGAGCTTTTTTTAAATAATAAAAGCAATTGTTTGATTACTATTTCCACAATATATTTTATGATCGGGACCGGTTTTGCTCATCGCGAGCATTATAAAAGATAAAATATAAATTACAAACTAGATTTCTTAAATAATATAAAAAATTAACTTGTATACAAAACCGAAGTCTAAAGAGCTTTTATGGTGTTAACCGTCACTTCTTGGTGGAATGGTATGATATTTTGAATAACAAAAATTCATTTTTAGTACTTATTTCCACAATGTATTTATTTTCGGTTGATAATGCTATAAGCGAAACCGGTCCTGATCACAAAACATATTATGGAAATATGTACTAAATAAATGTGTTTTTATTATTTGTAAAAAAGTTTCTTAATAATTTAGAAGAAACGTTACAGGCAATCAAACAATATTCACTTTTAATGTGTTAACTGTCTCTATTTTACATGATATTTTAAATAATCAAAACAATTTTTGACTACTGTTTCCACGATATATTTTACGGTTGGCAAAGGTTTCGCTCATCGCGAGCATAATCAACTGATAGAACACAATACAGATGACAAATATGGCTTGTTATAAATAAAAAAATAGAGTTTATAATTAACGGGTAAATAATACAAAACCAAATGAAAATATTCACTTTTAATGAATTAACTGTCATTTCTTGGTGGAAAGGTATGACATTTTAATTAATATAAATATTTTTTATACTACGATTTCCACAATATATTTTTTTAATTTCACCGTTTCTCTAATCGCGAGCATTATCAACTGATCATACATATTGTCAGCACAGATTAAAAGTTCACTGTAATATTATACTTAAGTGACTGGTATGAAATTTGAAATGACGATAGTTTATCGATATTTAAACCCTTTAAAATTGCGATCAAAGCCAATCCTATTTACCACTCGACAACGGGTTGGATATATTTATAACATTTATTAACTATTTTTCATTAATTCGATAAATTTTAAATCAGCATCGTTTATTTGCAGGTTTGATCGACCGACAAACAGGGTGATGGACTTATTCGGTTTTCCAACTCATTTCAAAGAATGGTGCGTTTAATTCCTAATAGCTTTTTCTCGTGTATTGTCATTAAATTAATGATTTTTATTACCTAATGCCGTGCTTTCGTTCAAATTGAAGGCTTATTCTTTTTCCAAAATAAGAATCAAATAAATTAATACGCAATTAAGCCGAAAGAAAGAACATCATAACTATTGTTAACGTAAATCAATTCTTGTCGAATGGTGAAATTCTTAATTAAAAACGCTATTTCAAATTGTATTTTTTTACTTAAATAAAATTCATTCACAGAACTTTTATTCAAGTCTAAAATTTTGCTTATGATATTATAATTGACGGTTTCGTTCATGGATTTTTTCAACCGGTCCCTGCTGAGCTATCTAAAAGGTATTCAAATACCGAGTACTAAAAAAATTCAATGATTTATTGTATCGAATGAAGATTCTTGATCAAATTTGCATTGTCAAAATTTTCTAAGATTTCACATGTTTTGTCATCAACGACCCGGATTTCACCTTTCGACATCTTCATGCATTTTATTACACGGCTGCAAAACAACTGACTTCTGGGTTCTGTTCTGGCGTATATTCTTTTGCATTTACCTCTTTCTGGAACGATTTACATTGTACAATTGTGATCGAATGACAATCATAATCTGTTCCAAGACGATGTTCGCTATCCGAATTGCTCGTTAACCGATCATCGATTTACATATAGATATTTATTCCAACGACCATACCATGTTGTAAGCACCGGCTCTCGTGCGATCACCGGAGTTAAGCAACATTGGGCGCGGATAGTGCTTGGATGGGTGACCGCTCGGGAACATCGAGTGCCGTGTTCTCTTGGCTATGGGAAGGAAAACCCAGACAGAAAACCGAACACCAACCCGCCTGGGCAGCGTGGTGTTGCTATGTCCAAACTCCCCCTGGAAAAAAAAAAAAAAAAAACAGGGGAGGCCTTCATCCAGCAGTGGATCGACCCCGGCTGATAATGATAAATGATGATGAATGATTTGAGATAGAATAATTTGATTTGGAAGATCGTTTTAGCTCGCTATCCGAGCACAAAACGTTAGTTCTGTTGCATACGTGTGATAGAATGCCTGAAGATGCCGAAAGCGAAACCCGAGTCGCTAGCGACAAAATATATGGAACCGTACAAAGTGTCAATAATTCAAAACTCTATCGAGCATATTCAATCTAAATCATAGGCTCCCAACCTGGGAGTCGCGAAGAGTTTTTTGGGGGGTCGCCAACTTATATGGTCAACTAAAACAATATTTTTTGTATGCTTTTGGATTGTATGGGGGTCACATGGATTTTATAAAAAGGGATCGCCACCCGAAAAATGTTGAGAGACTATGATCAAAATCATCAATTATACATCAATTATTGATTGAATTGTCATTCACTCGCTAGAACTGCATTACAACACAGTAAAAAAATAGCAATGTATCTTATTTCTATAAAAATTTTAACGTATATCGCTGTTAGCTATTTCGGCTGACGCCCTTATCAGGACTTTAATTATTGTAGAAAAATATCTCTCAGCTAAAAAAGTTCTTAATGATGACTCAGCAAAAATAAAGTTTTCATTTTTATCGCCATTTTCATTGCTCGAGTGAAGAACGATTGTGTTCGTTATGGAAAGTTTCTTTAACTCCTCGCTAGAGCGTTAATCATGGAACAAGTTTTCGACCCAGTTGTCACCCGTCCATTTCCGGATGTTGCTCAGCCAAGAGAAAGAGCCTCCCTTCCGATTCCACGACAACTTCACGTTTCAGCTGCCTTAATAGTGATTCGGACGAAGGTTTCTCAATCTGTGAAGGTGTTATGTTAAGAAAAATATTACATTCAACAATCTACCAAAAACAATTACTCAAAAAAACAATTAATTACGACTATCACAAGAGATTCTTAACGAACAAACTAATATATGGTCTACCCCACTAATTAAACCTCTCCACGGGAAGGGATCTGATTTGATTCCGTAATAGACCATTTCCGTGCCATATGTAAACTTATTGTCATAGCCATTGTCAATTTACAATTTTTGAAAAAAACAGTTTTACTGCGAGTAAGAAACAAGCTAGGCCGTTACAACAGGGGAGATGATGTAGTGTGTACCTTTTCTACACAGCTATATATAGATAAGCAAATGTTCGTTTAAGCATAGTTCTGACGATGGCGTGAGCCGAAATAGCCATCAACTATATTTTTAAAAATAATTTTGTAGAACTAAAAACATTGCTATTTTTTTCACCGTGTTATAATGGAGTTCTACCAAGTGAATGCCAATTCAATCAATAAATTAATTACAAAGACGACAATTTTGAAGTATTAACCTCACTTCTTGGTGGAAAGCGATGATATTTGAAATACACTTATCCCTCGATTTACACGGTACTTTTTTTACTCGTTTTCGCTTTAACACGGATTAAAAAAAAGATAAAGAACTAAGTGAAGATGATCTAATCATCTTAATTGATGAAACTAGTGACAATGATTTCGATGAAAAAGAATTTGAACCAGTTACATTTACAGCTAAAATCATCCACGAAGTACTCGAATTGGGAATAAAATTTGGTAATCATTTTGTATAAAATAACTCAAATGTTGAACGGGCTCTTCGATTCCAACGTGATATTAATCAATGCTTGGCTCAATATGATGAGGTCCATAAAGATCTAACAATAAATTCGAAGCAAATTTTAATAACGGATTTTTTTACCAAATCTCCTGGAGGTGTAAATGTTTTTACTTCAAGCATATAGACGATGCTAACTGTTTATTGTACGTCAGTTCTGTTGCACCAGTGTGATGGAATGCCTGAAGATTCCGAAAGGCGAAACCCGGGTCGTTAGTGACAAAATATTTGGAATCGTACAATGTTGTAACAATTCAAATTTGATATAATATTTCCTTACTTTTTTCTACTTTGTCATGCTGAAAGCACAACTTTTGCAGAAAGTTTGAGAACAGTGGCTTTACACAATTCCACATTTGTAAAAGCGCAAAAGTGCTCGAAGTAACCAAGTTTAATTAGCCTTCATCAAGAGTATATATCTCGTAACTATTTTCCAGACGACAGAGTTGTTGGTCACGCGTAGTGCCAAAGGGATTCTTGGCCAAAGTTGACGAATAGAGACGTCAAATTAATCAACTTTCAAGATAACACACCGTTATTAATGCGCTCAAGTAATGGAGAAATTAATCAATGATTACAATCACTTTGCTGTCATAATCATATGTGGAAAATCTATGTGGTCGGTTAATTTTATCTAGAACCGAAAAAATATATTTAAAATATGCTTAACCTTCTAAATGTAATAACTCAACTGTTTGTATTACGTCGTATTTCTAATTAATTCGTACTTTTAGCAACAAAAGCTTTAAAAGTTTTAACACGGTGAAAAAATAGCAATGTATTTTAGTTCTACAAAATTATTTTTAACAAATATAGTTGATAGCTATTTCGGCTCACGCCATCGTCAGAACTATCAAATAAAATACATTGCTATTTTTTCACCGTGTTATAATGGAGTTCTACCAAGTGAATGCCAATTCAATCAATAAATTTAAAAGTTTTATTGATTGGACCAAAATAATAGCTTAACCTTACTAATGTGTATGTTTTTTAATTACTGTATATATTTTTTTAATTTCTAATGTAATTTTCAAGCTATTTAATGTGTTTATATTAAGATTTTTTTAGTGTTATTTTTCGGGTATTTATTTTTTAATATAAATTTTCTTTCATTTTTTTATACACACTTAAAAATTATAATACTGCGAGTTAGCGTCACCGCGTTGTTTTCATTCGATTTTTCAAATTCACATTAACGGCTGATGTTATGTCATGAATTCTGATTTCATTGACAACGTAAAATAAATAATTTTAAAAATAAATATCGTAGAATGTTACGATCCATCCATGGTGCAGTGGTGAGTGTCGCTGACTTCTATTACTAATCTAACGTGCACGATACCCAGCACGAATATCTTTTGTTTTCTATCGATTTTTCGAACCTTTTTGAACCTTGTCATGTCTGAAAATACACTTCCAATCAACTGGTCTCAAAAAACGAATAAAGCGAAAGCCTTTACCTATCCACTTGTCTTAGAACTTTTGTCTCAAAGAAAGATTGAGCAGCTGAGGAACAATTAATTTCTTAGAACCAAATTATGTTAATATGCCTTCACTCAGAGCCCATATCCTCCACATTAGTAGCGGACTGAGGTAATCTGGGGGATAATCAATAAAATATTTGTTCTATTCAAATATGTTTCAATAACAGCAAAAGCATAATATCTGTTTATATTATTGAATAGATGTTTGTTTTGTGAATTGCGTATTCGTTTTTTATATTTTTACGATAATTAATACAACGTTTTTCGATTGAATGTTTTAAGATTTTTCAAAAAATATCAAGATTAGCCCAGCCCTGTTAACTATTTTGTTCTAAAATTATTCCTATTTTCAATATAATGGAACTGTTTTTTTTTAAATATATTTTATTCCAAATATTATTTATCATCTCTTATACTGATGAATTTTTTACGTCCGTAATAAACCACGATGATATTATGGCAGCTTTCTTCACGTCTACGCGATATGTTTAGTTATATTATATAATATTATCACTGGACGTATACTTTTGTGAGGATCACATCTTTTTAAAATTTACACTAGCTCTAGACTTCACTATGCATATTGACAGTAATACAATAAAAATAGTATTAGAATACCTTAAAAAATATTTTTTGAAATTTCGGGGAACATCAGTGACCGCTCAGAATTCTAGTGGTTAAGTATGCTTACTTCTCCAATTATATTACTTAAGTAAATTTTACTTTTAAACGACTTCTTTCGGACATTTAAAAATATATGCCTCTAATTTTCATTGTATTCGCCATATTAGATTTCTCAGTCTCGCCAGAGTTGATAATAATGTGATCTGACATTGAGTGCAACCTTCATTTAATATTTAAATCCTTTCTAAGTTAATGAAAACCGTTTTCATTCTGAAGAACTTGAGTGTCTATAGTTATGAACATATTTTATTATAAACCAAGCGGTACATTATTTCGTTATCGCTTAAATTTACTTAAATATTAACACATTTTTGACGGAGTGAATGTGCCTAAGGTACAAATTAGGAATAAATTGTAAATTAATAAAATTGCTGGTATTAAAAGATTGTCATAACTTTTTCTTTATTATCCATTCTAATATTTGATGAACGTTGGTAAAATAATTTATCTTTGCTAATAAAAAAATGATAGAATATTTATGTTCCAAAACTTTGTTTGCTATCCGAATTGTTCGCTAACCGACCATTATAATATTACAGATAGAATAAGTGAATTATAAAGATTGCTTATACTCGTTACCCGAATATGTGTTCGTTATTTGAACACAAAAATCTTTCGTGATAGCGTTCGTTATCCGATTTTCTCGCAGTCCAAAGTATTTGCAAACCAATCACCTGCCGTATTTATATTAAATAAATAAATAAAAGTAAATTACATATATATATATCAGACTGCAAAATTATACACTGCAAAAAAATTAAAAAGTACTTTAATATTTCACCTCAACAAAAATACTACAATAAAATAAATTAAAACTAGTTCACAAAAAATATACTTTTTTTCTCAAAATATTTTGTTTATAAAATAGATTGGGAACTATTTTTTATATATTATACTTTCAAACACATAGATGTTATTTTAAATATTTAACCAAAATTCATCATGTTCTTAAAATAATATGAACGTATATATTTTATATATAATATATAAACATATTGTTTGTTTTTTTCAATTACTTTTTTATTTTTATTTCCAATTAAAAAGGGTCATGTATTTATATAACAAACATCCTGTGTATTAAATAAACATCCACTTACATATAAACATCATATTTTAATATTGTATGAAAATCTGATATAAAAAAAAAACAATATCCGATAAGCTGACATAAAAAACATTTTTAATTTGAAAATACATCAAAGCTTTTTTTTTCAATTAAAAAGTGTTTAAATTATATACATTTTCTTTGAAACATACCAACACATTATGATCAAATATTTTTTTCATTTTTTTTTACCACGGTTGATGTACGAAACGTTGTAGTTTCTATCGTTCTTCACATTACGCCTATGAGATAATTTATCGATTGAATTACCATTTGCTTAATAGAACTCCATTATATTGCGGTGAAAAAATGTCGATGTATTTTAGTTCTACAAAATTTATAAGGAAATAAATAATGATAGCTATTTCGCCTTACGCCCTCATCAGACGTATATTATGACACGTACATTTACCAATCTATATTTATATATATAGCGACGTAGAAAAGGTGCAAAGTACATATTCTTGTCTGCTCAAACATTCTAGTTTTGTATTGCGATAATAAATTCTGAAATACGGAAAATTGATTTTGTGTATTATATTTCTCGAAGTGAGAGTTAATCTGATTTTTCATATACGTAAATAGTGATAATTATTGTACTAAGTAGGTTTATTTAAAAAATGCTTTTACCTTCCAGAACATATTTATTATGCTTTTTTTAAGCTAGGTTTTAAAAAAGAAGAGAAGATATATTGATTACATTTTCTACTCTGCTTTATAGATAAGTATGTAAATAAATGTTGAAAGTAATTTCTCTGATGAAGGCATGAACCGAAATAGCTATCAACTTATAAGTTTTGTAGAACTAAAATACAATACATTGTTATTGTTTCACCGTGTTCGATGAGGTAATAAGGCTTTTTCGGGATTCTAAGATCAGAAATTCGATTTAAATAAAACAATCTTTTTAACATTTAAAATGAAAAGTTGCAGCGATGGACATTGATTAAGCTTGTTTCTAATGCTCTGGGGGTGAATCTCGCATAAATCTCCTTCTTGACGGATTTGTCCTCTCTTCTTGATGCTCTCAAGATAATTATTTTTATGTCACAATCAGCATAGCTACAAAACACTTACATCATTTGGAAAATAAAACATGAAATATTCATGGGGGTTCAAAATCGAGAAGGCATTGGATGTGAACATGATGACCAAAAAAATATTTCAATTAAAAAGAAAAGTTTTTATTTACCAACAAACTTGACTGTTTAAATTATAAAAACACATTTTTTAGCATTTTTTTCCACAATATATTTTTTAATCCGGACCGGTTGCTGATCAAAAAATATATTGTGGAAATAAGTACTAAAAATATGTTTTTATTATTTAAAATATCATGCCTTTCCATCAAGAAGTGGCAATTAACACCATAAAAATGACTGTTTAATTTTAAATCGTTCAAATTGTGTACACTCCTACATGTAGGGTTTCATCCTTTAACTTCTTTAAGCATAATATCTTTTTTTATTAAACTATTTTATCACAAAATTTGATAAATAAATATAGCACAACTAATCTCTCGACAAATTCTGAATGAACAACTTTACCTGTCTTTACGCTTTTTTTAAACAATAACAATACATTTTTGGTTCTTTTTCCAAAATATATTTGACGATGAGAACTGTTTTCGCTATTCGCGAACATTATCAACTAAATTAAGCCTAATGGAAATAGTACTAAAAATGGGTTTTTATTATTTGAAATGCAATATAAATTTTCAAAAAAGATGTGACTTTTTTAAGGTGTTAACTGTCATTTCTTGGTGGAAAGGCATGATTTTTGTACTTATTTCCACAATATATTTTTTGATCATGACCCGAGAGTAATCAACTGAGCGATGAGCGAAACCGATCCTTAAAAAATATGTTGTGAAAATAAGTAAAAAAATGCGTTTTTGTTATTTTTTACAAAGAAGATGTGATAATAAACACCTTTAAATTTTTATACTTTTTTTGTTATATTATTATATTTATAATAAATTAGTTTAATCAATAGTACGACATAATACTATTTCAAGTTAATATTTTAATTATATCAATCACCCACACTCAGTCGACATCTTGAATTAAAATCACGCCATTTTAATGCATTCAACATGGAGAATTTATTATAGTTTCCGTAGTAGACACAAAGTGGAAGATATCGATTAAAATCAGCATAATATCCATAAACAGTGGGGTTGAAAGTGGAAAGATATGTCAAGTTTTCCCTTTACCATATAAATATAGTATTCATATATGAGGGGTGGGAAAATACACCTTTGCTCATAAATAGAACAGACATATTCCTTTGAATATGGAAATCTATTAATCACTTCAAAATTAATTTTGTTATGTCCACTATGTAGTATTGTTTTTGTGCCACATTTTTAGTATATTTTTTTACTTCTGAATTTTATTTCAAACTCATAAAAGTGTGCAATTTAAGCAGTCAGTTAAGTGTTATTTTTATTGTATATAAACGAAATTAAACTAGACATATTGTAATATCTTTTAATGTGTTAACTGTCACTTGTTGATGAAAAACATGATATTTTAAATAATATTAAAAAACATTTTTTAGTACTTATTTCCACAAATAATTTATGACCATGACCGGTTTCGCTCATTGCGGGCATTATCAACTGGTTCGGTTGATAATGCACGCTTACCGGTTCTGACCCTTAAATGTATTGTGGAAATATAATATAAACATGTTTTCCTTTTTTTTAATATTATAATACAGCTTTCAAATTTATCGGATTTTTCATGTCGTTAACAGTTAAAATATTTTTTTTTAATATCTAAAACATATTTTTTAGTATTATTTCCAAAATATATTTTATGCTCAGAATTGGACCGGTGATGAACGAAACCGGCTTACATCATAATGCCATACCTTTCCAACAAACAGTGATATTAAAAGCAATATAAAAAGTTCTATTTCTAATTAAGCATAAACGAAAAAGGTTATCACTTTCAAGGTGTTAACTGTCACTTCTTGATGAAAGGCATGTTATTTTTAATAAAAAAACATATTTTTAGTACTTATTTCCACAGTACATTTTTTTTGTTGAGGACCGGTTTCACTCATCACGAGCGAGATCAATTGATAATGCTGTATTGTGGAAAAAATTACTAAAAAATATGTTTTTATTATTTGAAAAAGGTTATGTTAAAATTTTCAGTATTATTGAAATCTTTCTGTGATAATGTATATTTTAAATGAATATATTTTTTAAGCTTGTTTTCATTATTTATTTGAATAATTTTTGAATGAAACAAAATTTCAATTTGAATGTTTTTATTTATTTGTGTGTAAATTATTATAATATATCGTTTGTTATTAAATGTATTACACATTTTCTAATTGTTTTCTATTTTTCTTTAAAGCGTTAAAAATACATTTCAATTCATGCATATTATCAAAAGAAAATGATCTTATATATTATATATAAACAAACTATACACCACTCACTTTGAAAGCGATACATCGTATGTAAAAAGTAAAAAATAAATAAACCTTACCTTGCAGATATGGAAGTAATCTTACAGCATCAATGTTTAGCTAAGTTTTTACCACACAATAAATTAAAATTTTACGGTATTTGGCACGTAAAAGAATAAATTGTTTTTTTCAAAAAAATAACAAAACTATAAAAACAAATATAATTGTAAACAATAATAATAATTATAGCAGTCTGTCACTAATTATCAACTGTCAATATTGTAAAAAACTAATACCACATCACAACATACTGTCATTTGTCTTGTACATATACAAAACAGTATATCCAACTGTCATAAAAATTATATACCCCCATTCGTCCGCGAAATAATTTTACAATATTTATTATAGAAATCTAAATTAAAAGCACCATAATAATTGTCTGAAAAGCATGCTTTATTGATATATGAAGCATGTGCGCCTTCGGTTTTTTTTTTTCAAATACAACAAATAGTAAAATATTCCAGTGTTTTTCCGAATGAATTTTCCAGGATGAGCTTATGGCGTGCGTCCGTTCGCTACAGGCTCTCGTTACAAACTGACGTTGATGCTATCTCACTCTCAGTTTGATGGGGATGTGCTCAGAGTTGCCATATAAAGAATTTTCCATTTCCCAGACAAGGACGTGAAAATTAATGCAGATATTTATGTAAGAGACGCGCAATATGCATCACCATACAAGCTTTTAAAATATGCAAATCGACTAATTTGTCATCTAAATGGCAAACGATTTCCATACTGCATGTACAATAAGGTATATACATAACATTGAACATAAAGTATCATCAAAACAGAAGGATTCAATATACATTACGAATATGACCGGAATATTATCATTTAAACGCTTCTTTCGTGTTTTTTTTTTTACAAATATCTTCAGCGTAACAATTTCATCTTATTACCAAACAAGTAATCCTTTTTAAATTGGATAGTCGTTAATAACGCGAATATTTCCACATGTGTTATAACGTACAGCCCTGGTTTCGCCTTTAACATCTTTTTTCAATATAGTATACGGATATTCAACAGTTTTGCGTCGCTTGAATACAAAAGGAATTATACAGTTAAATATTGAACCTAAGGTAAATAATTTTAAAAACTACTGATTTGATTATAATGACGCTTAATTTTGGAAACCATAAACTTGTGAAAAATACTGTTAATGACACTACAATGAAAGGTTTTCACAATGTTTGATTCTATTTAATTTTCTAATTAAAATCTTGATACTAAGAGATACATCTTTATATTAAAACGTTGGGTTATAGCCATATTAAGTATCAGTGAAGAGAGGCGAAACCTGAATGATAAAACAACTACAAGTTTTCACAGTTTAAAGAATTGAAATTTGATTTTGTGATTCCATCAAGAACCCTCATTCGTTACTTTTTGTTTCTGCTACGCCCACTTAATAATTAATTGAACATAGCTTTTTTTATCGTTGTCAGACAAAACATTGAGTTTTCATTTGGTATTTTATTTGTTTAGGCGATAAAACTACAAAACAATTACAATATTATTTGTCCATTATGCCAAGTCTATTGTGCAGTGGTCAATGTAGTTAATTGGTTTTAAATAATGAGGTGCTTTTGAAATAACGAAATATTTTTTCACGCCTTTCCGATACTATAAATTAAAATTATTAGCTATTATCTAATATTGTCTTAAACAATCTTCGTATCTTTACTCTTTCCGAATAATGAGATTTTCGTCAACATATAACGAGTAATCTTCATAAAAAAACTGCGATTGACATACTTCCATTAAGAGAGATTTTACTCTCAACAGTGCGATGAAAGTATAAAATTTAAGTTTTTGTTTTTTTAACTCTCATAAAGGTGATAAAAAAAGATGATACGTGATACATTTTCATTTCCGATCAATATACTAAAAATAAATAGATATTTGTTAAGCATCAAGTATATAAAGACAAACACGCTGAAATTTGATAAAATCCATATATGGGGAAAACGTTTTCCTCATAACAGTAACTCCGAGGATAACTCCCGATTCGGTTGGAATAACGGCCGCTAGGGGCGTTGCAGGAGTAACGCCCGTTAAATGGCTCGGTCGTTTAACGGATTCACCGCCGCCGACGGATGATGAACGATGTTTTTGAAAAATTAAAGCAGAATTTTATTCGAGTGTGGCCGATTTGGCTATCCGTGAACATTTATTCCTGACTCACAAAAGCGTCAAATCCTGAAAGGGCCGTTTAATTATTTCAGTTCATCTCCTGTAGTGCGTCATGGGGGCTGTTTACAAAGTGAGGCTTTGAAGGAAATGCGCGCCTTATTTTACTTCCTAATGACTTCAAAATACGAAATTAATTTAACGTATTTTAATACATTATCATAAATTACGTGCAAAGCACATAAGTATATAACTGAAAAGCCGGTTTTGTATAAATTTTCATACATTATAATAAATTTTGAACTATCTTCATCGTTTTAAAGGGCTCTGCAAAACAAGATAAATGCAAGAAACGATGAATCTTTCGCTATCATATAGTGATAGATAATGTTCAACTAAGACTATAACGAACGACGATAAATGCAGGGGAACGATGGACGGGAGAGTAGTTCATTATATAAATATTATTCATATCTTCATTGAGTTTCTGCGATCCTTTCTGATGCATTTGTTTTCCTAAAACTCTTCGCTTGACTGATCATTAATTTTTCCCACGAAACTAGGACATCTAAAGAAAGAGCAAACGTTTCCATTTGTGGCACTTCACATTCAACACTTAATACTTACAATACAATTGACAAGATGGTTATGTTTGATTCATGTCATTTTAGATCACCTTGTTTGAATTTATTTGAAGATTACCGGTATGTTTTGCGGATAAAACAAATGAATTCCCAAAATTGTTTTCGAAGCACATGTTATTTTATTAACGCCTGCGTTTTATCTATTAGTAATTGATTCATTTTATTGACGGTATCTTAATTTCTGTATTTTCCTAAAAGGAACATTTTGGCTTCCATAAGCTTTTGGGACACAGAAGCGATCCGCCTGAAAACAGTACAGTCTCAGTGAATCGAGAGCATCTTACCACCTAAGCCATGTAAGACACCAGTTGCAAGAGCTATATGAGTGATCAATGCTTAGAAATATGGACATAGTCACAAATGAGCTGTGTTATTTAATCGATTTGAGTGCTTAAATGTATTTTTACTAACTATGTTCACAATTAGCGTATATGATCCAAATGACTTGGTAATAGAATCAAGAGAAATCTTTCAACGAGATCGAGTTGTTATTGTTCATTTGATCAATCACTTCTCTTTATAATAGTTGGAATATATTATGACTTCAAACAGAAGACAATAAATCGAATGAAAAATTAATTTATGAAACTACCCATACTCTGAGACTTTAGCCTTTGATCAATGTACGCAAATCCAATAGCGTTTCTCACTCACTAGACAAGATAAATTTTTGACGTGAATTCGTTTTACTACTTTTCTACTAGATGATCTCAGCGCCAATAACATAGTATCATTTAAAAAAAAAAAAAAAAAGATCTCAAATCTCCTTTTTTCCATTTCTTTGAATTTGTAACCAACAACAAAGATATTGTTTTAAATAAAACGATTTCATAATAATAATTTAAGCTCTAAGCGCATTTTGTAAAATTTTTGGTAAAAAGTTGTTTTGACATCACGCCATTTTCAGAATCATGTATACTAAAACATAGTTTTGCTTAACTATGTATACCGTTTTAGAAGAGACGGACAATATCAATATACTGTCACTCATACAACCCTTTTATAACTACTAGTAAAAAATAAGCGTAAAAATAATGTATTATTTTAATTATACATTCATTTTGTAAGGTTGTAAATAACTATTTCGACTTCACACCATCGTCTAAATTATAATTGAATATTATTTTGCTTAAATTTAAATATCGTTTTAGAAGAAATAGAGAAATTTTTCGCCCCATTATTCAAAGATTATTTTTGCATATCATTTTTTAATAATACAAGATGCTATTTTTTCGATCTTATAATATAGTTTTTTTTAAGTAATACCGACTACGTCAATATAAAAACTATTCAAAAAAATATTTCTTCACTATTCTATTCATTTTGTTTGCCATATTCTTAAATACCATATATCACTATTTGGTTTACAATTACGTCTTACCACATTCGCTTCAAAACTATCTGTTGAATAATTAATAGACAATTAATTGGTTATTTTCTATTGATCGCATATCATCGTCTTTTATCTGAATGTTAAAATTAACTATCAATTTTCACATCGTTTTCTAGAAGAGGATAGTGGAGGCATGGGAGGTAGCATCGTATACAAACAACATATTTTCTTTATAAAAATATTGATGACAACGTCCGTTAACTCTTTAAATAATTATTAGCAATTCTCCAATATTCCTTTATACATTTTTTATCAGAGGTAACTTCATAATGGACGTTTTTCACTCTCACTAACTATATAAATAATACTACTACATTGGTTTTTGATCAGAAGGGTGGACGGGAGAGTATTAAGACAACAAAAACCCAACGAGTCGAAAAGAACTGATTGATCTTATAAACATCTCTTGTAAGGCCGAGCTCGAACCCGGGACATCTGTCGCGGAGACAAACGGAACTGGCCACTGGACCATAGACCTTAGTTATAGACGCGACAATTTTGTGGTTTTATTGTTGATTATATTACGACTTAAATCTGTTAACTAATAATTTAAAAATCCATAAAATACAACATAAATTCAATTTTTTATCGAAACAATATCACATCACGGACCACCCAAAAATCTCCACGAACCGCCGGTTGAGAAACTAGATATTAGACCGTAGGCTCCCAACCTGGGGGTTGCCAACTTATACGGTCAACTAATTTTTTTTATGCTTTTGGATTGTATGGGGGGTCGCGGGTCACATAGATTTTATGATAAGAGGTCGCCACCCGAAAAAGTTTGGGAACCTATGTATTAGACAATTGATTAAAGTTTGCCTGATATGAACCTCAAATAATATAACCGCAGTTAGATCACGTTTGCTATTTTTATCATTCAATTCTCATAGGAACTCTGCATTAAATTAAAAATTCCGATATTCGTACATTTTTCCGAGTGCTAAAGAAACACGTTTTTAGCATGAAATTTTAAATCATTTATTTGTATTGCTATTTTGGTGAATTTCTCTTATCTCTTGTTAAGCGGGTTTTTCATTTCGGTACCATTTTTTTATCTTAAATACCTGCGCGTGAGTATTTTGTATAAAAGTCGAAAAGATAAAAATAGTCATTGAAATGAAATACTTTTTTAATCGCCCATCAAAGCGGGAATGTGTTTCTGGCAAACGGTTTGATAAGTCTCGGTACACGAAAACAATACTGGTCATTTATAAAACTTTTCGCGTTTTATTATACTTAATACGTTTTCTTTTCAATCCGAAGTTTTTCGCTTTTTTAATCGGGAAATATTGTAGAAATTAACGTTAACAATTGGGATCACCTTTACATATGCAATTCAGAATTAAACTTTGTCTTATTACAGTGAAATTTCGGAGGAAATAGTTTTAATATTGTCTCCTCGTGACAGACATTTAATTTTTATAATATAGCTTGTCAGAAGGAATTTTACAGTTCAAGCAAAGAGTTAAAAATTGGTTGCTTTTTAAAGGAAAGAATAAACAATCTATCATATATTTCCATGATAAACAGTTAAATTCTCAACATATAAGAACGTATGCTAATGTATTTTTTTTAATACAGCACGGCTTATTAATATCAGTCCAATGATTTATTATTTTGATCAGTGCTTCTGATGCAACAGAGCTAACGCACAATAAATAGTTAGTATCTTATATATACCAAATGTATTAATTACAGGAAAAGGTAAACTCCAAGGTAAAAACTGAATGGCAGCTAAAACAAATTCAATAATATCGATCTAATAATAATTAACACAATTGCCTGTGATAATTTTCATTAACGGTTAATCTTGTTTTTAAAGAGTTTTACAACAAATAATAACTAACTATCATTAAAAAATAATTGGGTTTTTTTTTAAGAAATACCTACGCATGTCAATCTGGCAAGTAACGATAAAACATCTTGTGATGAAATATACGAATTATTTCTTACGTTAAAATTCCATTAAACACCTTCAGTCGATTCGTAAATTCAATTTATTACATAATATCTGAAAGCAATTGAGCGTTTTTCTTTTTTAACCATGCAATGGATGTTCCAACAATTAATTTTTAAAAATAATTGTTGGAACATCCTCATATTATTATTTTTAATGAGCATGTGCTGCATACTATCATTAAAATTTAGTCCTAGGAAGCATTTGCTTAGATCACTTTTCAGCAGGTACATACTAAACAATAATTTTTGTTGAAATGCAGAAAATATTTCAAAAGCGTTGATTCTAAACAAAGTTATGGAGATTAACAGAAAATATCAGACTTTATTTTATGACACTGTATTTGATTATCAACTACCAGCTCACACTAATATGTCGTCTCTACAATTAAGATGTTAGTAGTTTGCGAATTGATCATCGTCTTAATTATATTAAATAACTTTAGCACAAAATGATTAGAGCAAGTCAGTAGTTTACTGTAACAAATACCAATATTCCAAAAGACAGTTTTGCAAATGAGATAAATTAATAATTTAAGTTAAATGGAATTCGGCAAATAAAGCAAATGTCATATTTCATTGACATCTGTTTTTAAGTGATAATTATACATTATTACAATATGTCAACCGCACACATATAATAAAGTTATAAATATCTTTATATACCTTAAAGCAGTGCTTCCCAAACGGTGTGCCACTGCATACTAATGTGCCACCAGACAATGTTATTTATACCGCGGCCCATTTTTCTAACAGAAAAATCACATAGGAATAGACATAATTATTCATTCATTTGAATAGTATACTCTATGTATATTATGTGAATTTATAAGAAAACAATTTTAATAAATGAAATATAGCAGAAAGAATGAGTTATTACTGACATATGGGTAGGCAGTGAATCAGTGGCATTTTTATAGATATTAACACACCTCAAGTGTGCCATCACATTTAAAAAAACTTTGGTGTGCCGTATAATACAAAAGGTTGTGGAGCACTGCTTTAAAAAAATATATACCGAAATGAAAATACATTTCAAGTGAAAATATGTTCTACCTATTTACGTAGCTATTAATGCATTAATTCTGTCAAATTCTGACAGAGAAAATTTACTAAACCCGACAATCATAATATCGTAAAATTGTTTATGATTTCAATGACAATTTTGAAAGGAATTTAATATCACTTCTATAAGTATTTAATAAAATATACTTACATGTGAATAAGTGTATTTTAACTGATGAAATTGAAAAAACAATAACATCATTTCGACAATTTTATAATCTCTAGTGAGCGTTATCTGTTATCACATTATAATGATTTAAATGAATAACTCAGTTGAAAATTCTCGCAATGAGCGATACCGGTCTTAATCTGTAAAATGTTAAATTATTGAAGTAGTACTGAACATTTTTTAAATATAATAACTTTACAGCAAGAAGTATTTGTTACCCTAAAAGTAATACATAATAGTGTTATTTGACAGCTAATGTGTTCATTGCCACATTTTAATGGAAAGTCATGATATTTTAGATAATAAAAACACATTTTTAGTTCTCATTTCTACAATACAACTTTATGATGAGTGAAACTGGTCCTGATCATAAAATATATTGTGTAAATAAGTTATAAAGAAATGTGTTTTAATTATTTTAATATAAATGTGTTATTTGATAAGATAACAATGAACGAATGGGTATGATTTTACTGAAACGCTTTACGTAGTAATACACAATCGCTATAAAATACTGACTATATATATATATATAAATATTTGCGTTGAGAGAGCCCAACATCTACTCTTCCTACTCTGTCTTTTTATCCGTACTCTTCAAGTAAATAAGAGTTAAACTGATTATATATTTTTTTTTTAATCATAAAAACACATTTTTAGTACTTATTTCTAAAATATATTTTTTGATCAGGACCGGTTCCGCTCATTGCGAGCATTATCAAATGAAAATATTGTATATTGTGGAAATAAGTACTAAAATATGTGTTTTTATTATTTAAAATATCATGCCTTTCCATCAAGAAGTGACAGTTAACACCATAAGAGTGATTATATATAATAGTATTTATTGATAAAAAGAGATATACTGCATCAAGAGTAAAAATAATAGCTTTAAATCCTAATGATGTGATAATATATAATATTTGAAATCCGAAAATGTTTGAGCATTCTATTTTTAGCCTGCTTTATTTGATTCATAAACAATGGCACAAAAACATTAGATTTTTTGTAAGTTTTAGTTTTGTGTAGGTTTTCGTGGTGAATTGTTTTTTTTATTTTGTTTAATAAAAATACCCTTTCTAGTACTTATCTCCACAATATATGTTTTGATCAGGCAAGCGGTCGAAACCGATCCTGATCAAAAGATATATTGTGGAAATAAGTACTAAAAAATGTATTTTTATTATTTAAAATATCATGCCATTCCATCAAGAGGTTACAGTTAACACCTTAAAAGCGAATTAAAATTGATACTAAAATTTAAAAAATATAATGTTTCATTTGACGTATTCTTAAGCACGTTTTTACTTTCCTCTTGTTACAATCTGGTGTGAACTTGTACACATGAATTATTCTCATGCGCTACGCTAATACTCCGATTAATACATTCGTATGTTCTGTGACACCCTGTCTATCCATTGAATCCATTGTTCTTTTTTATGATATATTTTATTGTTATCATATAATATTTGTTTATTATTTTATGTTGTTATATTTGTGCATTCTATTTTCAAATTTGGTATTCTTCAATTTGAATACGTGAAACTATAACGTTAATATTTCTATGACAGCTAAAATAAAATCTAGTAAAAATCTGAAATTATCTGTTTGTATGCAATGTGGTGATCAACCATTTTACTTTCATATGTATTTTTATATGAAACAGAACAAATATTTAATCGATATATTAATGATTATCTAAATAATTAAACACAACTTCTTTTACTATTGACACAATTATTATATTATATTATTATTGAAATCAAAACCGGTTTAGTTCATATCGGGCATTTTTAACTGATATCTTCGCAATGATGTAATATAAATTGATAGTGTTTGCGATGAGTGAAACGTGTCCTGATCTTAATAATATTATTTAGGATATCGACTGAAGGTGCTTGATAGAAAGTCAATACCAAATTTGAGTTGTTGAAAATTTGTACTTTTCCACAAGTTTAGTCACTAACGACCTTGGTTCCGCCTTTTGGTATCTTCGGGAACTCTATCAGACGTACGCAACACAACTGTCAATAGAGTGCCTGGAGATGCCGAAAGATGAAACCCGGGTCGTTAGTGACAAAACATGGGGAATCGTAAAAAGTTTTAATAAATCATATTTAATAATATTTTATAGTGAAAATAGTACGAAATATTGTGTTACATTATTTAAATTAAATGCCTTTCCACCAAGGGCTGGCAGTTAAACACCTTAAAAGTGAACCATAGTTTTTTGTCGAAAGGCTTTTCAGTTACTTGTAAGTGTGATCAGGACTTGTTTTACTTAGCGAAAATTTTGAGACCTTTACTAAGCACAGTTATGAATAATTAGTAAATATAGCTAAAATACAGTTTCACTAATATAATGCTTATTATATAAACTATTTTTATTTATTCATGTTTTAAAAGAATAAATAAAATACACAATGTCAAATCTGTATTTCAGTGAGCAAAGTTATGAGTTCAAATCCCAGTAAAAGCAGAGCTTCAATAAGTATCATTAAAAAAAATACGCGTTTGTGATGTATAAAGATACCATTCAACGCATGCTATCACAAAAATCTGATGCAGTAAGAGCGATAAGCTATATACATCTTATGCTTTCTTTATCTACTACCATTGTAAAACAGCGTTTGAATAACTGAGTTATAAAATATTCTGAAAAGAAAAACATTACATGTAAAAAAAAGTAACAAAACCATTTCGCTCTCATTCCTCTGGTTTTATATTCACGCCACTATAAATAGATGTGTTAGTGTTTAAATATTTAATATGGTGGTGATTATTTGCGAGTTGTGACAGTATGGTTCTAGGATTTGGTAGATTACTTTCAACCGTAGATTCGTCTCAGAGTCGAGCCGAAATAAATAATTTTTTCCAGTAGCTTTTGGATTGTGTTTGTTTACTTTTTCGTCCTTCTTATTATTATCGTGTGTACGTATAAACCTTTATCATTATTTTATAATATTAAATTTCACGAAAAGATTTATCAAAATAATGACTCTTCCGTTTACTAAAAACGTACTATTTTCTATCACAACGAACATTGAGCGTGTTTTAGTACGATCTTTCGAGCTCCGAAAACAATTGTAACACATTTAATAACGAAAACTAATTACTTACCTTTATATTTTAAAACTCCTGCTAATAAATAAATTTTTCACAATTTAAGCTTATTATACAGGTTCGTTAAAAAACATGACTTCGACTCCGTCTCGGAATATGATAATAAATTAATTTAACTGTCTTAAAGAACCAAGATTTCAACAAAATATCTTTCCCAAATCGTGGTTATTGCTATTTTTTACTATTTAAATGTATAATATTAGATTATCTGCAATTTAAGCTGAATGTTTATTATATGTATAGATAAAATTTAATTATCAGAAGATATACGTACTTAATATCAGTGTTACAGAGCATTGTCACTTAACCTTTTTTCATCCGTGGACTATCAAAAAATCCATACATGTGTTACGGACCATCAACATTGGACTTAAATAATAAATATTTATAGAATTCATTTTTGGCACCGTATCTGATAATATTTTAGTAAATTAAAACAGACAGTAACAAAAAATGTAAGTTATAAATCCATAAAGTGCAACATAAAATTCGATTGTTTCGGCTCACCCAAAAATTTCCGCTGACTACCAGTGGTTGAGAAACTATGCTGGAGAGTCTTAAAAAAACACGACTCCGACTAAAAAAAGTTTGTTTTTGGCTGGTTTATTTCTCACCTTTCTATGTATGTCCATTGAATTAAAGATGAATCATTGAAATATTTTTGAAAATCCTCTAATCGAGAAACTCGCTCGTTTTTCACAACTCCAACTCTGGCCAAAACACTGCGACTCCAAGACTCTACAGCCCTGGTATTTTCCATAAAAATTAAGACTTTTTTTCTAACGACACTCTCATTGTTGCCACTGTTTTTCAATCCAGTGGCCAACACATCGTGTCATAAAAGTGTAATTCCGATTTGGAACATATTCCGCAAAACCGTTATTTTTATTCGAGAGATCAAAGACAAAAGAATGTGGATTAAGGATATTGATCATGTAGTAGCTTCATGTAGCTTTAGTATCTCGGATCAGCCAATATAAGTAAATTTGAACATCACGTGTTCCATTCATTAGTACAAGTCCATTAAACAAATGAATAATCAATATTTAAATAGTTCGGGGACTTGGCGCTTATTTTAATGAAATATTGAAAATCGTATTATATTAATATTGACCATGGATAATAAACTAACAATACTAATCTTTATTAAACGATCTTTTACACAGAATACATATGGCTTTTGTGTAATATTAACATAATTTTATGAAAGTATGAACACTACGTTACTTATAATAAATATTCCTTTTATTATTCACAGACTAACGTGACTGCTAGATTTTTAGCCCTTAAAGAACTATGGCCAAAAAAATTACTGAGACAATTATGAGATTTGTCAATCTCTTATAATAATGGCTTTATTCTTTCATATTACAGTAAAAAATTATGATTTACATAGTTTTTTTATATCTTTCTATACATTTCTTATATAATTTTCAATCAATAATCATATCAGTTGGCATAAAAGACTAGGTGTCAACTCAAACATTAATTCTCGACTGAATCAATAAAACTTAACTAAACCTATTTTTTTAAAAAGTCCAAGCTATTTAAAGGTGGACTTGCGATAGTTCAAATAAAAATAATGAGTTCAAAATTATATATATATATATGGTAAAAATAAACTGAATTTGGTAAGATCGATTTTTTTTGTTATTTCACCATCCAAAATATTTTACTTAATAGCCCATTTTTAGATTTGAATTATCATCGCTGTATATTGCATTATGGATTAACAATTTTAAAAAAATTGTCATATCAACACCCTTGTTTTCAATTGATTCTGATTTTAGAGTTTAAACTGCATTTTTACCTACCAGTCTTTAAAAATCATTTAAAAAGTTTCACTTCATAATAACGGCCAACCTTATTGATCAATGACAGAAAATTGCACTTGTTACTTTGAAAAAGAAACTAAATTGGCAAACTTCCAAGAAAAACTAATTACTAGTTCCTTTTTTTGAATTTACAATACATTTATTGAAATATTCATTTTGATTGTACAATCATGAAATATTAAAGATGGGATTTTGAACACAAATTTTGAGGTTATTTTTTGCGATCGATGTATATTTATTAATATAAAAATTGCGATAATAATTTTATTTAAAACCACAGTTTATATATATTTGATTTCCGTTCATAATTATCGGAAGTCATTATAAAAAAAAAAAAAAATGCATAGACAATATTCGTTGTTTATGGTTATTGATGTAATATTTAAAAATTCGAATTGTATCCAATAAAACTTCTTCACTCTTTTCGTCTATGTCTAATAAAATGCAATAAATTATGATTGATTTAACATTTTTATAATCAATCTAATGGTACTGGTTTTAATAATACAGACATAGTTTATAATATGATATTGTTGATACTATATGAATATAATCTCTATGGTATGGTACAAGTTGGTAAATCTTTAAGTAAGAAAATTTCATGAATTCACGAGTAGCCACTAAACCCTAAGAAGTAGCGACCCATAAGAAAAATAGTTAACCGAAGAGAGAATACATATCAAAAGTATTCGTTAGGAATGCAGAGACTTTTATATATTGTATAATAAAAATGAAATGAAGATTAATTGATTGAATTAGCACATACTCGGCAGAACTCCATTGTAATTCACTGAAATATTAGATAGTTTTTGATTGCTGATTAGTGAATTTTAATTTAGCGGGGTCCTTAACATTTTATTTGCAAACCAATCAACTTCAATTAAGTATATTTTTTAATTTAAGTATACTTGTAAATTCTTGACTTATTTCTTATAGCATTTGTTTTGTATACCTGGTTATTTTTAACCCTTATATACAAAGTTTTTATTGATTGAATTGACATTTACTTGATAGAACTTCATTATAATACAGTGAAAAAATAGTTAAGTGTTTTAGTTCTACAAAATTTATGAGGTAAATAGTTGATAGCTATTTCAGCTTACACCTTCAACAGAACTATCTTTAAACATACATTTACTTATCTATGTATAGCTGTTAAGAAAAGATACACAATACATCTTCTCTTCTGCTAAAACATCTTAGTTTATATTGTGCTAATAAATTCTAAAATTTGTCAAATAGATTTTATTCATTTCTCGAAATGATAGTTAACCTGGGTTTTTTTTTTGGAATAAACATAAATAATGAATAAGCTAAAAAAATATTTTTGCTATAAAAAATATTAATGATGCAGTAAGTTTCATTGCAATTGGATTACTGGTATATTAACACATACAGAACGAACAAACAAACATTCATTTTTATATATTAGATTTACATATAAAATCTTTGAGCGATGAAAACAATTTGCCTATATCTTAATGTTGCGTTGATTTTATGTTGTTAATTATCTCTACTCTTAAACTCAATAAGTGCCTATGTAGTTGTGTTTTTTTTCGATTTTAATCAACATTTATTTTCGTCACATCGCTCCTTAACGTTTTGAAGCTTAGAGGGATGGATAGAACTATAAAATTTATGAGCGCTCTCCCGCCATTTTACTTAGCGCAAGACCGCTTCTTTTAGCGTAAGTATTATACTAATAATAATTTTTCCGCATGGCGACCCAGAATGTACCTATTCGATTTTTGAATCAAGATTATGTTCACAATTTATTGCGCAGGAAAAACATTAATAATTATTGTTATTGCAGGAGCGGCAGTGTTGCCAGATCGTAAAAATCTCGTTTGCAAGTTAATAAAAATGTATTTTTGTATCTGACAGTAGATTTGAACAATTTCGGACCAACAAATATTTATTCAACGGCAGGGATCGTAAACTGATTATTCATCCATTAGTGATCGAAACATTGGTCCCGATGTCGTTTTACATTTAATATCGATTCCTTAGCTTTTATGAATGCGATAAAGAATCATTGACAATAAATTTCATTTGAATTTTTTGAAGGTTACTTCTTGGTGAAAAAGCATAAAGCAGAAAAAATAGCAGTGTATTTTTGTTCTACAAAATTTATAAGGTACTACTAGCTGACCCGTCGCGCCTTGCTGTGATCTCAGAGTAAGGAAATTCAAACAAACTCGTTATGAAGACAAACAAATTTATTCTAAAAAGTGTAGTTTTAATACTATGTATTTACTATTTGAGGAGTTGGCGAAGAAGTGGTACGCTAGAAACATTTAAGGGGGTGTAGTTATTAAATTTGTAAAGTTTCATATAGACCAGATAAAAAATTTAGTAATGCATAAAGGACAAACACACATACAAATTGATATACATATATACTGATAGCAATTAGAACGTTAGCCAAAAAAACTATTCATTTTATAACTTTAAATTTTTTTAGAACTAAAATACATTGCTATTTTTTCACTATGTGATACAACACAACTTACAAACAGTATATTAAATCTTTTGAAAAGCGACAACTATCAATTCAAGTAGTAGAACACTATATTATTTTCAAAATTTTCGCGATCTTTTGATTATCATAATACGATTAACAGTAATCAGCTGATAATGGGTCGCGATAAGCGAAACCGGTTTTGATCTGAATAATATAAAATTGGTAAAAATAAATAAAAATAATTGGCGCTCAACATTGTTTATTATTATTTTAATAGTTATTTCTTACAGTAAGAGTATGGTAACAATTAAAGGATTCAATCGTATATTCAATTCAATGTGCTCTTTTATTTATTTAGAGTTATTTTGGTACTAAACACAGCACGGTGCATCCAACTGCTAAATTGTATTGCGAAAAATATATGTATATGAATAAAAGCTATTTTTTATTCTGTTTCAACACTTTAATAAAATAATTTGGACCCATCACCATTTTTTGACCTTGAAATTGACAGTTAAAACAACAAAATACATGTATATTTTATTAAAAAGAGATGGCCTTATTTTTTGTTCTATTTCCATATTTATGCCAAACGAAATTGACCGGCTTATCTCATTTTGCATCTCGATTTTTTTAAAGAAAAATCGACGTACAATTTTTTTAATAATGTAAGAAATGTTAAAAAAAAGATCAGGTTTTTTTTTATGGAGATGAAATCATCTGACGGTTTTGTACTTGATACACCTTTTAATATAAACGATCCCTGCTCTATGGTTTTTGTGAATTGACTTTTATTACGGAACGCACCGAACGTCATACCAGACTATTATAGTACCAACATTAAAAAAATAAATAAACGCAGTAATCAATCAATCACTATGCACGTTAAAAATCGCACTGTTATGTTTTCCACAGCTAACAATGTAAGCTATAAAAAAAATTCGTGTAGAACCAAACGTGCAGTAATTGGACAACGATCTATTTTCGATGATCAAAGTAAATTTTTCTCATAAACTCGAAAGCTTCGAATGAAAACGATAAACTTAAAAAAAAAATATCATAGATTGTCACAAAAGTTATGAATATTACAACTTGTCCTTTTTTCAACTCACAACTATTCTTATATCTCAGTCATTTCTTTATAATAAATTGTGGCTTAGAACAATCTTTTCTACGCTTTAAGTCAGAGGTTGACAACCTTCTTTCAGCGGGGAGTTTTATTAATCAATACAACATTTTAGTCCACCCACCAAAAATTTTTTTTTTCTTTTTTCAAATTATTTATATTTAAAAAATACAATAATTTAATAAAGTTGAAATAAATGCATAATATTTTAAACTTCCACGTGTTAATTCTTCTGTCATTCTATGGACAGTAAACAGTTTGCATCGATTATATGAAATAGGAATTACATACATAAAAAAAAAGTTATAGTAGACCTATGGTCTAGAAGCTAAATATATATTTCTTTTAATTTCAATTTAAACTTTTGCTTTAGGTATGATGTCGTTAAATATTGGAAACGATAATCTTATTTCCAATATGATCTAATGATTTTTTTAAGAATTTTTTTTCACAATAATCAATTACAAATTCCAATTTGCTGAAACTTTCTACGATTCCCCATGCTTTGTCACAAACGACCCGGGTTTAGCCTTTCGGCATCTTCATGCATTCTATCAAATATCAAATTGTATGTTCCGGATATTTTTTTAAGAAATCGTGGACATGAATTGTTTGTTCTACTTAATTGTAGAACCGCTCTGCCAATGGGGATGCCAATGGTAAGATATTAAACAATGTTCAACAGTTTTGCTTCGAATAGACATATTCTATATGGACGAAAGTGAATTCAGGCGAATACTATTTTTTAATGTATTATAGTAGATTTTTCATGAGGTTGCTTGGTTGACTTACTTGCTTTCTGTGTTTTTTGGTTTTGTCGTCAATTTTATATTATTTCTAAGATTAAATGTTTACGCATTTTGACGTAGCAAAAACAATAAGCCTTTATTGTAATTAATAAATAATTATTAATGTAATGTTTTTAAACATGTACTTACCAAATAAATAAATAATCATGAGGACGCAACAAAATTGAAGAATTGGAGATACCAAAAGGCAAAACCCAGGTCGTAAGTGACAAAGCATGTAGAATCGCATAAAGATTTAACAGTTTTCAGAACCTTCAGTCAATATCAAAATTAATCGACCACCATTTTTATGTGCGGAATTTTTAAGTGTAAGTAATGTGCGGAAGAATCGCTTAACATTATTAAATACATTATTTAAGAGATTTAACTGATCATTGTTTTTATCTCGTTACGTCGTAAACCGTCTTCACCAACTCTTCCAATGTGTATCGGAAGAAAACAGCAGTATCGAATCAAAACAAAAAATAACGATCCTAATTTAAAACATCTGCTTTGAAAACTCAAATTTATAATGAAATTATAATAGCGTGTGTATTTTTATTTTGTTCATATTTTGTATTTCAAATTTACATTCCAAAATTATACGAATTCTTTTGAATTTCATTATATTATTCTCAACGAATTCAGCATCTTAAAAAGCCCTCCATCTTGATAACATTTAGACGCATGTTTTTCTCATTAAAATTACAGGGGAATTCCCGTGGGACGCAAAAGAAATCTTGTATACAAAATCAATGTCAAGATATAATGTTTCAAAGTTATATATACTTCAAAAGAGATATTATTTTTTGATACGAGGACATAATACACATTGTCGTGTTGAATGAAATATTATACCCAAATTTTTTCCTTAATTAAGAACATACACCGCTCAAATAATATATCTTACTTACTTTTTCGTGATAAAAAAAAGATTGTACAATTTGCAACTATTGTTGTATAGGAAAAAGTATTTCGTTATAACTTTAACCAAGAAAGTTAGCACTACAACACGAGTATACTGTATTTTGTCACAAAAACATTTTCTTTACTCAGTTTTTATAACGCGATGAAGAAATAACTATGTATTTTAGTTCCACAAAATTTATAAGGTATATATTATAGTTGTCGTCAACCGAAATAACTATCAACTATACGTTATACATTAAAGATTTTGTATAACTAAAATACATTGCTATTTTTTGTTATAATTAATTGTAGAAAAAATTGCTTTTCAATTATTAATTAAACACATTTTTATTTTTTAAATTATAAATTTACCTTCATTTCAGCATTATCAACTGCTCGTGATGAACAACGAGTTACAAAGTTGTAACAATTCAAATTTGATATTGAAATTCCATCAAGCACATTTATTCGATTTCATAAGTTATACCTGATCATATGTTTAAATACACCATAAATGTATTAACTCATTCCCTGGTGAGCAGTTTAAGGGATATTCCAACACCTAGACTTCAAAAATATATTGAATAATATTGGTCTGGAACAATCCAATTGAGTTTGTCAGGACAATCAAGCAATGCATTATAAATTAGCGACCATAAGAAGGTTTTAACCACTATTAATTCATATATTTTTGGGAATCAACTATCAACTCAGAAAAATCAGCCGTCTCAACAGGTAAGACGTTAGCAGTCTGAGGGTTAAAGTAACACCGATATATGGTTTTATATTAGATCCAATTGTCTGAAATCATTAGGATTTTGACAGAATATATTTTTATACACTTTTTCGATTAGACGACATAGAAAAATGTATTGTATTCTACAAAAATTTTATAGCTATTTCGGCTCACACCATCATCAGAATTGCCCTCGTTTGAGTCCCAATATAGTAAAATTTGGCTATTTGCGGGATCGGTTGGTTGATATATATTTTAATTCATATAAATAGAAAAGATAGGATAAAAACATGACAAAATTCAACTCTTTTTATTCGGAGTCGTGTTTTTTTTATAGACTTCATAGTCCTGGGAATAATAAATTGTATTATAATATTGTATGTTGATGTTGATGCGATTTGGTAATCGAAGAAAGCTCATATTTTTAATTATTTTACTTTACCGACAGTTTATAAATGCTCTAGTGAAGAATAAAATTTTTTGGAATAACAAAGATTATCTGTTGTTTTATATTTTACAATTACAAATACAATTTTTTATATTTTTCCATGGCAAAGTAAAGTTTTAATTAGTAATAATATCCCGAGTGTGAGACAAAAAACCATACGACAAAACAAACCTTTTATAGATTAGAATCAATACCGTAGCGTTTTTCTCGGCTATCGTGAAAACTTTCCCGGTTCCGCGCTAATTAGGGCATTTTCCTATTATTTTATTGTTTTCATTCGCAAGTTTCTTTTGTTATAATGTACAGAGTGTGTAATATCCATTGTGAGTTATTATATGTTATTTTAAAATAAATATTTATACTTTCGTTCTGTTTTCACCACGCAGAAACTTTTACTGGTAAATTTTACATAATTTATATATTTTTTTTTAATTTGTACTACATCGACCGAAAGTGACATAATTTTAAGGTGCTTGATGGTATTTCAATATCAAATTTGAATTGTTAAAATTTTTTTACGATTCCACATGTTATGTCACTAACGACCTGGGTTTATGGGAAAAAAACTACATCATCGAAAAATTTACATTTCAATAGGAAGCTTATATCGCACTGTCAATACCTGTTTGAATGCACACTATATTGAAGTGAATGCGTCAAAGCCGCGATGGTATTCACCAGCGAAATGGACTGCCAAAATCAGGATTTTTCTCAAAAATAAAATAATTGACAATGCGAACTCGTGTGGAGTGGAGAATTGAGAACTTTTTCCATATTGTACGTTGGAAGAAACCTATGAACATATTATGATAACGAAAATTCCTAGAAGATTTTTCTATGGAGAAAAGGTTCTTTTCAGATTAGATAGTTATTGAGAAGTAGGCATGTATTATGAGTGAAGTTTTTCTTTACAAAAGTTAACTGAACGATCACTCTATAAAAACTTTTGACAGTTGTAAAGACTTCGTTTTTATACAATGAGGATTTACTTCTGACTGGCCGTTTTTAGAAGAGGTTAACTTTTTGACATCTGACGTCTTGACTGTAGTGTGTTGATATTTTAAAAACATATCAGTGTTGTTGTGGCTTACATTAAATTCTGCTCATTTCGCTTGATATAAAAATTTTAATCTTATTTTTTTAACATCATGGCAACAATTCCTATCTACAACAATCTTCTGGCTGCTAACGACTAAGCTGTTGAGATGACTTTCTTAAAAATATAAAAGTGATAACACCATTCGAACTTTTGTTTACAAACAATTTTTATGTCAAAATATTGCCTAATTTGGTCTGATTTTTTTTTCTAACATGTTTTGAAGTAATCGCTTTTTGAATTGTCTTTATATAACTTATGAAGGTAATTAACCCGTTCTATACCGTACGCGCATAAACACGTTTTATAACTTCGTGCACGACAGACCGACCATATAAAATGATCGAGTATACGCACTGTAGTTTAACACTCAATATCTAGCCGTGTTTGACTGTTTTAAATTATTTAATACTTTTAACGCACAGTGACATCTCTTGGAATCAATCACGTTGAAATATTATTTAAAAGATGCGACATATTATGAAAAAATATCGACCAAAAATAAATATTTACTAGGTTTAATTTTTTAAATACATTGATAGACTTCCAGGTCCCGCCATATATATATCCCGGCATTTCAAAGATCAACTGGTGAACAGCGTATTTTCTTCGCAATTTTCAAATTTCAACAATCTCCTAAAAAGATGGTGAATAATCACATTTCAATTCGTAATACACGCCAGGAGTTTACAATCTTTCATGAAAAAAAAATAGGGCTTACTTTATAAAAATATATCATAGTCTCTAGAGATGGTATTTCAATAATGTATCAAAAGATTTATAGATATGCTATTAAAATTTTCATGTTTCTACTGTAGCCAAATAAACAGTTATTAAATCTTCAAAAATGAAAAAGAATTGTGCTGAGCTAACCAATCATTGAACAGTTTTTAAAATCAATACCTGTCAGAGAAAATAAGAAAATACTTGCGTGACGTTACATATACTATTATGCGATTCTTATAATATATGTATGTCATTATATTTATTTTTAATTATATCTCTATTCTTGTCCATATAACTTTACCTCCCCGTTGAATAAGAACATTTAATGTACAGACGGTCATTAATTACATTACTTAAGATCCTAAATTGAGAGTCGATATGCTCCACATTCAAAGAAAGTGGACCAAAAAAAATGTATTTTCTTATATTGCGATATAAATAGCCTATCACTTAGACGTATAACAGACACTATGTGATGAATTTGACGTCGCTCGGAATTACAGTATCTGTAAATCATTTAAAAGAACATTATTAATTTAGCGACCGCCCTGTACTTTATTGTTTTTTTCTGCGAGGCGCTTGTTTATAAAAATGGCTTGCGGCTGTCCAATTAATCTGACGCGATGTTTATCGACTGGCCGGAGAGCAAGTGACGACCAATCGGCTGCCCAGCAGGGATGTGGATTCCACCCGTCATTACTCTCAGTCATGTGATCCTAAGTGGAAATTTGTTATGAATGGGGGCGGCCCGGCATCCCAGTTCGGGCCCGTCTTTTCTAAAAAGTCTTTCAAATCAACCTTTTACCATTATTTTTTCACCTTATAAACGCATATAAACATTTACATACTCATCGTAGTTCCTTGTATTTTTCTTGCGTAAGAAATAGCAACGCATAAGAAAAATAGTTAACCGAAGAGAGAAAATACATCAAAAATGTTCGTTGTAAATGCAAAGAACTTTTAAATACAAAGAAATGAAGATTTATTGAGGCATATACTCGGTAGAACTCTATTGTGATTCAGTAAAAATAGTTATATTTTGATTGCTGATTAGTGGATATTTAATTTCTTAACACTTTATTTACAAACCAATCAACTTCAAACAAATATATATATTTTTTTATGTTTACTTGTAAATTCTTGACTTAGTTCTTAAAACATTTGTACCTGGTTATTATTAGCTCTCAGCTCATATAAAAAGTTTGTATTGATTGAATTGGCAATTACTTTGTAGAACTCCATTATAACACGGTGAAAAATAGCAATGTATTTTAGTTCTACAACATTTATAAGATATATAGTTGATAGCTATTTCGGCTTTCCCTTTCATCAGAACTATGTAACGTACTTTTACATATATATATATAGCTGTGTAGAAAAGATGCACGATATATCTTATCTTCTGTTTTACCACGTATAGCGTCAAATTGTGCTAATAAATAGTAAAATGCTGCGCATTGATTTTAGGCATTTCTCGAAATGCAAGTTAATTTGGTTTTTTTTTGAGTAAACATAAATACTGTACGGAATTGAGTTATTACAAAAATGCATTATTCTTTCGTAATGGTCAATCTTTCGCCGCTTCTCAGACCAAATCAAACTCATCAATTTTTGTTTATTAAAAATTAACATCCTCTAGCTTCTGCCGAATATATCGAAAAAAATATAATTATCTTTATTAAAATTCAAATACGTTACAACCAATATGACAAGCACGAAATACTCATTGTAATTATAATTTAATTATATGAACCATTATCTAAAATTGTTTATGTGAAATATTCTTTAATCGTAAACTTTAAATTGAATAACTGGTTACAAAAATGAAAGCCTCAATTAATAAGCGAAGATATTGTGTTGTGTTATCTTCATACAATGGCTCTGTACTGTGTGTAGCTATGGCGCTAGGATGATCTTGGTTTAGAAAAAAAAAACGTTTTATTATATTGACACTTCTAATATTTTGTCGGTCAATGATACACATTCAAGAAAACTCGATGTTCAAAAAAACGTGTTGCCAACGAGAAAAAGCCAATTCTTTTTAATTTCTCAATTTAAATATAACTCTCGACATAAAAACTTATCATGGATAGAACGCATTTCAGGCATGTAAAATTTTGCCGTATTTTCAAAATAAGAACGTTTTTTAAATAAAATAGCAACTCAATCTATCCGCACTAAAAACAGCGCGAAAATATATTAATTATCTTACAAACGTCGTTCGGTAATCTATACGTTTAAGTTTTATCTGTATGTTATTTTGTCTGTAAAGCGAGATTGAGTGATAAAATCTTCAATACATGGCCGTATATAGAATCCATATATAATAATTTTAAAAATGATTGTAAAATATGGGGCTTCTCTGCCGAGTCACGTAATGGATATTTCAAGTTTGAATATTTCAAAAGTTCAATCAGAAGTGTTTTGCAGCGGTGTTTATAATCGGTTAAAGAATGTAATCTGTTCTAAGACTATGCTCGCTGTCCGAACTTTTCATTAACCGGTAATCGATTTACCGTAGATTTTTATTATGAATAAGAAAGATCGTTTTTGTTTGTTATCTGAATATGTATTCGCTGTCCGAATACGAAAATTTATCATGATAGTATTCTATTTTGAATAATAAAAACACATTTTTTTTTATTACTTATTTCCACAATATGTTTTTTGATCAGGACAGATTTCGCTCATCGCGAGCATTATCAGTTGAAATCACGAAACCGGTCCTGATCAAAAAATATATTGTGGAAATATGTACTAAAAAATGTATTAATTTAAATTATTTAAATAGTTATTATTTAAAATATCATGCCTTTCCATCAAGAAGTGACAGTTAACACCTTAAAAATGATAGTATTCGTTATTCGTTTGTTCGCAGTCTGAACTGTTCACTAACCGATCATCCACTCTATAAATATTTCATTTCACCTCGCTATTTTATATTACAAAATAATAATACTTAAGAAGAATATGGTTAAAGAGATTATGTAGCAGTAATTAATTGAGAGCAATGGCGATGTTTGGCATTACTTGGCGAATAAAGGAGACGAGGAATAATTTAATAATAAAAAGAAAGAAAAACAATTCCCAACATTTAAGTGAATGAAGCGAAAACAGTAAGTTCGAATACGTCAGCCGAGGCGGGTAGATGAGATTATAACTGAAAATACAAAGAACAAATATGTTATCTGGCCAAATTAATTATTGCCAGTGCAGCTAAGATGTAACCACACTTTTGTTTTCCACGGTTTATGAAGGTTTTAATAGCATTATAATCATAAATTAATAGGTAAAATCAAGTTAGCAAACTCTTTAAAGCCTCTCTCTTTTAAATGTCATTATTTCAACGAAGTATTAATTACATCTGCAAGCATTATGCTACACAAATGCAATACAATTGACAGGCAGTAAACAGTTTTCATCGCATATATAGAAGAAGCATTAGACAGTAAAATATTTTTATATAAAAATCAAAGTTATAATATTATATTATTCAATTTAGATCAAATAATGTTGACAGCATTTCAATTCAGTAAGGCATTTTTCTTTCAAATATTAAATAATCGTATGTTAATCTCGTGAAAGCATAACGCAAAATTTAATCACTCATAAGAATATTCCGGAAAACTCACAGACTGAAAGTAAATATGCTAATAGAATAATTATTGTAAAAAAATTATGTATGAAAAAGTTAGAAATCGTTCTTTTCATCATGAAAGAGATATATAATTTTGATGCGGAATTCTTGAACAGCCTCCGTATTTTTACTTTGTCTATACATATTAAAATACCATCCCTTGAAAATTTTACACGCTCACGTCCGGATGCTAAAACGCTGTGAACATTTGTACAATTGAGGAATTTAATGTTATTTATCACGCACAGACTCCATTTTGTTAAATACTTCATTTATTGGGTCGATTAAAACACTTTTAAAAATGCTGCATTTAATTTACTTTCAGATGACGTGGTAAAAAACAATGTATTTTATCTCTACAATACAATAATGTAGTTCTGATTAGGACATAAGCCAAAATAGCTATCTACCATATACCTTATAAATTATGTAGAACTAAAATTCATTGCTATTTTTTTAATTCATTTTATTATATTGGAATTCTACCAAGTAAATGCCAATTAAATCGGTATTTCCTGTTCCTGCATCACATGGTTCATTCGGAAACGGATGCTGAACTGGTTACATTTTAGAGCGGAAATTTAGTTTTATTTAAATAGTATAGATAATATTTATGGATGATGATTTGTTTAACTATATATTTATTTAGTTCATACGCGTTTTCGTGATTGTTGATTAATTTTCGTATTGATAGTTTTCTCTTTGACTTATTGTTTTTTTATATTATTGAATTTAACAACGTTTTGTGCATTATGTGTGTTTGCTTACTTGATATTGCTGATGTATATAGTCAAACGTAAACATATTTCGATTTTTCAACAACGTGATTAGTAATATTCTTCTATATTTAATTGCTTTTAACACCATTACGAGAACGAGAACCTTACGATATTTAGTAAAAGAAAAATGCAAACATATCTTCAGTATGGCTATCATTAAATTATAAGTAAAATAAAGATGACATATTTTATATGAGCCCATCTTTGGTGTGTTGATCGCCCGCTTGAAATTCTCTTCGTATATTAAAATTAACTTTTGTGTTGGCAAGTACCGGAGCGAGAATATGGCAGCTAATTTTACCGAAGTCGGTCCTGTTTATCTTACCAGACGCCTGGCAAGACGCGCGAATTTTACATATAAAACGTCAAGGTGTGTTGTAATACGGTTTTTAAACAGATTTTCACGTCGCTTTTACACAACTGTAATAAGAATGTAAAATCTTCGAAAATTTTAATTAACCAATCGCCATTCTTTGTTACACTTAGTGAAAAATGTCGTATTGCAAATTACTTGAAATAAACTATTTAACAAAAAAAAAATTGGAATTTATGCTACCAATCAAATTAGTTTGAACGTTCGAAGAATTTCAATGAAGATAACATAATAAATAAAAAAATGTTCATATCAATTCGGACGAGGAAATTCAACAGAATATTATAAGATCAGCAAGTATTTTTTATAAATTTTCAAAACGTTTTTCTTCACGAACTCTAATACTTCTAAATAATCAAAATTAAGACCCATTTATATATTTAATAATGGAAATTACATAAAATACATATTTATTTTTGTTATTAAATTCTTTTTATAGTTCCATCCATCTGGCGGGCAGGGGCGGCGTGAATTATCAACGGGTCGAGATCCAAAATTTTGGAAGCTTCACACAATCTTGGAACTCAGTAGCTGTATATATTATAATTTCTACTGTATTAAATGTATCAAACCTTTCCAAAATGAAGGGTGTGCATTTTAATATGAAATTTTATTTGAGCGAAAACGTAAAAGAGTTCTAGCAATATTCCGTATATTTTTTTTGAAAAGTACTTTAGATTAACTGTCTGAATTTGCAAAACAAAAATTTTAATATAAAATTTCATGCCTGTTGTAAAAATAAAATTTCTTTCAAAATAAAAAATCACATCTTTTACGATGTTTGATCAGCAATCAGCAGTTTTAAAATATATCGTGACAATCCATCCTCTCAAATAAACATCTCTCATTTGTTAAAATAAAAGCAATTTCGTGCGTTTTGGAAGGCGGCTGTAAAGCTCCGGCTACATACACATAATGTTTGCTTTTCTTATTTATGAACTGTTTAGAATTTACAATACGATAAATGAGAAATAAAAAAACACTCTTTTATTCCAAGTTGCAGCTGTGCGTTAAAAGTGTAAAAAACAAATATTCACGTCCAGAAATAGAATGTATATTTGATAAGAAATCTTCAAACCTGAACAAAATCATTTTACTTATCAAAACCAATTCAAATGAACTGTCATATTCGTGTAACAAAAAAAAGCTTAATTTTTTTTTTAATTTTCCGGATCTTCGATGCGACAACACTGGCCTTACAAGTGCCGCGAAAAGTTTGCACTCTACCCTTACTACTCTTACTCTGTTTTCTTATAAAACAGGGTAAACTTAAAAGGTTTCAAGAGTGCCAACTATATTTTTTCGCTAGTGTTACTCTGGACAAGTATGAAGTACTTCTAAATGATGTTTCTATGTTCCATGAATCTTTAAAATATTCATACCGGTGTATATATTAGAGATGATAATACTCGACAAAGCATCAAAAATACGATTATTTTTATGTTGCAAAATGAAAATAGTTATGTGCTTGTCAAACGACGATCTATTTTACTAAAAATAAATTGGAACCAAATCCTCTTTCTGTGAATAATATATGATCGCTTTCTTGATCTTATCTCTACAGACGTTTTTCTATAATAGTATAAATTTTCGTTATTAATTAACTATGTTAAAACAGTCTTGTAGCAGCTTATTTTTGTTTTTTTTTTATCATAAAAACAATTTTGCGATGGGTTAACGAACATTATCTAATCCAAGACTATATTCGCTATCCGAATTGTTTATTAACTAATCAACCGAGTTTTACGGTTAAATACGTGGATTAGAAAGATAGTTTCAGAGCGTTATCTGAATATGTGTTCGTTGTCCAATCACAAAAATCTTTCGTGATAGTGTTCGTTTTCCGACTTTCAACAGTCCTAATCGCTCGTTAACCGATCACCCCCTTTATACACACATATAATTATAATATGTAGTTATCATTTAAAATATCATTCCATTCCGCGAATAAATGAAATTAAACAACTTAAAAGCGCTTTTTTTATAGAATATATCCTGATTTGCGCTGATTATCGTCAAAAGGATAATTTACAATAAAACTTCAATTCATTATTATTAAAAATTAACACTATCACGAAAGATTTTTGTATTCGGACAACGAGCACATTTTCGGATAAAGAACATAAAACAATTCGGATAACGAACTTAAAACCATTTGGATCGCAAACATAGTCATGGAACAGATTATTTTTTTTAGCCAATCCTACTGTATTCAGGATTAGAATATCCTTTATGTGGTTCCCAGAGAACGGCTTAAAAAACTAGAATACAAGCATCTTGTTGCGTTATCCGAAAAGTGATTTATTTGAATGTTTTATACCGAACCCACTTCCAGATTTTATCAAATAACAGCTTTTACCGTTAGATACCAGACTTTCGTAAGGAAATATAAAGTTGTATTTTTTTATGATATTATTTATGAATAGGGAAAACCGACAAAATCTTCCGTAAATTATATCGTTGTCGGATAAACCCAAGACGTAATAAATTATTCAAAATAAATTATTTCAAGATCCAGTGGTACATCTTATCGCACGTGGGCGCAGGTAATAATAAATGATGTTTGTTTACCTACGCATACCTACCTATTACGTGCACGAACAAAATAGCCTGACCGGTGAACCAAAAGAGCTTTTCATAAAGCTATGTTGAAATGTACTCACTAACTTCCCCGTTTGGAAGTTGTCCGGTAATCTAGAATGATGAAGGTATCTCTCCGCCCTACCCCTATGTCATCATGTCAACACCCGACTTATGATGCTTTCATATTTATAAATAAATATACGCGGCTTACGGGCGGAAAAGCATCAAACCAAATTTTATAGACATACACTAAAATGAAAGCATATATAAGTGTAATTTATGATATCGAATGAAGATGCTTGCTTGATGGAATCTCAATATCAAATTTGAATTGTTACAAGTTTGTACGATTCCATCGTCTAATAGAAAAAGAGTCTCTCGTTCTTCACGACTCCGACTCCAGTCAAAACACTGCGACTCCTCAGCCTATTTCAAATACATTAAATAATCAAGCTTTGCGATAGTAAGTTAAAAAAATGACTCTGAAAATAGCGAAACACGTGTCACAATTAGTAACACAATACACGGAATAGTCAGTTATTTTTAATTCTATTTTTATTAATGTAGATATGTTTTCTATGTTCTTTGAAAACGTAGATTGTAATAAAACGTAAAAAACAGTCTTTCGCTTATTTCTAAAGCTTCGCTCTTTAATTATAGTATAGAGTATATTGTCGAGTCACATTGACGTTTGAATGCAGCGTGACGTTGAATTAGATTTTCTACGATCGAATGCCAAATGAACGTGATTCAAATTTTATTGCATTCCATTTTCAAAGAATTTCTCGTTCAAAGTGTGCAATGTGGTTTCGAATTTATTATTTACCTGTGGCAACACTACTTGCAACTTTTTAATTGTATGGCTATTGAATATAATAGATATTCGCGGTTAGGTTGCTGAACTATGAAATATTTAATTTAAATTTTTTTTTTTTAAATATTTGAAATGCAATTGCTTTTCAATGACTCGAATTACAATTAAGAATCGTCGCGAAAATCCAAGAGAAAACTAACCTTCAGTAATAACATTAAGCACTTCTTCAAAGCACTTCAAATTTTGGACTTTAACCTCCATACCAGTGCTTCCCAAGCTGGAGCCTCGGCCGCAATAAAAATATTTTAGACATGTTTTTGGAATATGTACAGTGGATTATTTATTTCAGATTAAGAAGGCTTTGGCATGAATCAATTTGGAAATCACTGCACTATACCACCAGAGCCTTTTTGGGTGAAATTATTGTAATATTAATGACTTTGTATGAAATAAGGCTGAGAATTAATATATTATTTGCACACCAACGATTGTTTTATATACTCTTACGGTAGAAAAGATTCAAAAAATATAAGAGACATTGATCATATTATAAACATGAGGGCGTATGAATACTACTCCTGACTTTATCCAACCAACTTTCTATAAGACATGCTCACTTTAAAAAGTTTCAAAAATTTTACTGATTCATATAGCTAGCTACATTTTTCTTTCGACTCAAGTATCCAAAATGAGAATTTCGTCATCCTCAATTATATCTAATTGTATATTCCGGGCAATATAATATTTTTAAAAATCGTGAACATGGAATGTTTATTCTCCCAAAGAGTAGAACCAGTCTGCCAACGGGGATGCCAGTGGTAAAAGCATGAGCAATGTTCAACAGTATTGCTTCGGACGTCAACATATTCCATTTGGTAAAAAGTGAGTTCAGGCGAATACTATTTTTTAATGCATTAAAATAGATTTTAAATGTGCTTGCTTGGTTGACTTCCTTGCTATCCTTGTTTTTTTGTTTTTTTCTTTAATTTATTATTTGTATTTTACATGTTTTAGCCATGTCCTATCCTTAATATAGCATTACATAAAGGACATACAAACGAAATAATATTTATTTTTATATATGTAAATTAGACCTGCGCTCGTTTATCAAATAAAACATTGAATATTATACAACACGCAATTATTGTGCTATACGTTGAGAGGCCTTGAATAATTATGTGAATCTGATATAGAAGCTGTCCTTATAAAATTACTATTCATATCGAATTAAATGCGCTTACGTTTTCATAAACTCTTCGATATAATGACATCCACTTACAACCAAGAGAATTACTTTAAATGGTAACAACCCATAAAACAACTCTATAAATTCGTAAATTCCGTGCGACCACATTTTGTATGCTGAACGACAAACTAACCGATGCCGAACACTTAAAAAAAATGACTATACTGTTCAGACAGAACACAGATGTCTCTTAAAAAATCGTGTCAAACAAATTTGACCACTCGGTCGTCATAACGTCATAACATAAATATCATTATCATTTTTCTCAGTTATTATATTAATTCCTATCCACATCTCACCAAAGGTACTTTGTGGTATTTTTTAAGCGCCAAATTTGATTTATCATGTCTCTATGTCCACTGTACACCCAGGGTGGGCAACCTTACTACGTGCCTTTGATTTTGAATTTTCATGGCCATCGACTTCTAAGCGAAGTCGCATAAGAAATTTTGCTGACCACTTTTTTTTATTTCTTAAAAAAAGAATTACCTTTATTTCAAAATTTTAATTATCGAATATAGATTTTTTTACAGTACTTTTAAATTTAAAAAAATAATAGTATATAAATTTTCGGAATTCGCAACTGTAATTAGGATCGACTTAATTTTGCTTAACAATCGACTGATTGCTCACTCTTAGTGTACACCATATTATTTTTTTAAATTTTGTCCGTGCTGTCATACAGTGTGCGATGTTTACATGTAAATTTTGCACTTTTACGTCTCTCTAAGTGTATCATGTTTTATTTTTTTCTATCATAATTGAACAAGTTTAACATAAAATTAGTCGTTTTGAAAATTTTATATAACATTATTATTGATTTAAAAATATTTTCAATTCACTTTGAAAAAGTTTTCTAGTTAGTTTTCAAGCGGTTAGAATACGGAAATATATTTTAGTACTGTAATAATGTGTCATATACAGATAAAATGTGTTTTTTTTTTGAGATAAAAATTTTGCATATAATTTAAAATTTATTATCTCACCCCATTACAAACATGATTCGCTGAATATTTAAAAAAAAGACTGTTTACTTCATGTGAATAAATTGATTTATTATAAGGCATTTTCTATATTTAAAAATATTTAAAAATGAAACCTTCACTACTGATTCCACTACGTATTAACCACTCAAAATCTTTGACACCCTATTTCAACGCGTAAGCCAATAGATGAAATTACAACTGACATATTTGTAAAGGAAAACAGTGTTTATGAGATAAGTAATATTACGTTCACTTTAATCTATTGCAGTTATTATTTCAACAATAATTTATAAAATGTAGCAAACATATTTGTTGTGTTTTAATCCTTTATAGTGGACCATTGAAGGATCTTGCGTTCCATTTTTCATCGTTTTCTCACGACTTATTTGACATTAGCGATAGAAACTGTTTACTGATGTTCAAATCTATAACATCCATCTGATAGAATGACTAAATATTCTGAAAGGTGAAAACCAGCTCGTGAGTGACAAAATACGTGGGAATTTATATAGTTTCAACAATTCAAAAAAAATGCTATTAATACAGGAATTAGAGTTTATATAATAATTACACAGATGGTATAGAAACTGGTAAAAAACAAAATATGGCGAAACCAGTTTTAAATTTGAATTGTTACTACTTTGTACGATTCCACATGTTTTGTCACTAACGACCCGGGTTTCGCATTTCGGCATCTTCAGGCATTCTATCCTGCCTGTAGATGCCGAAAGGCGATACCCGGGCCGTTAGATACAAAACATGTGAAATCGTACAAAGTTGTAACAATTCAAATTTGTTATTGAAATTCCATCAGGCACCTTTAGTCGATATCATAAATTATGAAACCAGTTTTGATCATAATTCATAGAATTTTTAAATGTGGCGTTTTATTTTTAGCATACTATGCTTTTCCATCAAGTGACGGTCAATACGTTAAACGAAATAAATGGCGTTGATTTTAAAATTCGAAAATCGTTCCGAACGATGTTCACATTTAATGAATGTTGTAGAGGATGGCAAATTTTAATTTAATCACAAATATACTTAAATATTTAAGTAATATATAATAGTTATACATAATTCAAACTTAATTATCAAATTAGTGGTGATAAAAATTCTCTTTATAGGTTTCTCAGCCATACTGGGACTTATCTTAGATCTTGTGTACATAACCTTTCAATTTAGACTTCACGTGCTTTGTCCCAGAGGAAATTTTTCTCTGAAATTGCCGTTCTCCGAGAGATCTTAAACAAAGAAATATATAAAGGACATTCTCTTCAAATAAGACAAACACAGTGGTCAGTAGGGTGGATTACCTGGAATATAAATATGAAAAAAACATGGCAAGTCGTAAGAGGAACAGAATGATACGTTTTATTTAGTTAAGGTCTTGTATATATATAATTTTTATGGATAATACAACGACCAGACTTGCAGTCGACTTTAGGGCAGGTGCTATTAGTACACGGCGCCCATTGTTAATAACTAAATATGTTACGTCCTTAATGATTTTTAATAGGTTATGGACATTGATTATCTGTTCTTTGAATTCGTATATTCAAACTGCTAATGCTAGGAGAAACTTAAGGTTGATGCCACTGGAAAGAGTTTTAAAAATATTCAACAGTATTATAACACATGTGGACATATTTTATTGGACGATAGTGATATTAATAAGTTCTTTTTTTATTATCGTAAAATATATTTTCTCTGTTAATGTATTACCTGTCACTTCTCAGTGGAAAGGCGTTATATTTAAATAACATAACACACAGAAAGTCTAAGTATTGTATTTTAATATTGTGTAATTTTAGTGTTTTTGAGTAGTTGAGACAAAATAGCAATGTATTTTACAGTAGCTCTTCTAAATTCATAAAATATATTGTTGATAACTCTTTCGGCTTACTCCTTCCATCAAAACTATCTTTAAACGTAGGTAGGTATCGTATGACACTATAATGGGGATTAAGGGCGCGTTTAACGCCCTTCTTTCTCTTTCGTCGCTGGTGTTTTGTGTTTGGTTATTCTTTAAACGTACATTTACTTATCTTTATATAGCTCTGTAGAAAAAATGCACAATACATCTTCTCTTCTGTTTTAACACCCTAGCTTCATATTGTGCTACAATGTAACCTGAAGGCGTAAGCCGAAATAGCTATCTAATATATTTTATAAATTTTGTAGAACTAAAATAGATTGCATCTTTTCACCATGTTATAATGGAGTTTTACCATCTAAACCCCAATTCTAAATAATAAAAATAATTATTTTTTTGTATTGATTTCCACAATATATTTTTTGGTCAGGACCGGTTCCGCTTATCGCGAGCATTATTAACCGGTCATCAAAAAATATATTGTGGAAATAAGTATTAAAAATGTGTTTTTATTATTGAAAATGTTATCCCTTTCCATCAAGAAGTGACAGTTAACACCTCAAAAATGTCAATTCAATCAATATAACTATAATTGTTCTTGATTGAACGTTTACTATTCGACGATAATTCTTTCGGATATATGTTGCAAACATTTACATAAAATATACAAGTTAATAATTAGTGTTTAAGTGTACTCATTTTTGTCAAGTACCCAAAATCTTTTTATTGAGAAACGCCTCCGACAGTCTTAATCCGGTCTGAGTATAAATTCCATTAATATCATGATATTGTATATTACACGATTTTTTTCTAACGAAATGCTGCGAAGACACCATTTCTTGTGAAAAGTGTTCCTTTTTTAAAAATGGATTGTTCTTTTTTTCATAAATTGAATATGAAGAATTTACATTATATATACAACGTTATTGCCTTTGGGGATACGTGTGCCACTTATTATTTCACCAGAGTTTTGAATTTCGAATAACATAGCAGTGGTGAATTAAGGAAATTTAAAACGCTTAAGCCTTAACATTAATGTTACACCCAGTCCTTTTTTTACGCGATACATTGGTTCCAGAAAAAGGCGCGTAAAAAAATGATTTCACGCAATTGCATTATATTTCTTTACACACCCTAAAACATAAATTCGCATAATATCCGATACACTTGTCAACATATTGGCAATTGTATGTGTATTTAAAAAAATGGAATGCTGTACAAAATTAAGTTTTAAAAATACACATATTTTTTTTATTTAAAAAAATAATGAAACGTACATGCCTAGCTTGTAAGTTAAAAGAAATTTGGGGAAAAAATTACGTAAAAACGAGTGAAGCGCGTAAAAAATGTAGCGGTGCCGTCCAAAAAATCGCGTATAATCGAATTCGCGTAAAAAAAGGACTGGGTGTACACATATGATTTGAACGCACATTTTAAAGTTGGTATCTATTGACAGTTAGATCTTTTACCAACTGTCACAGTGTCAGATTATTTTAACGAACTCATTGCTTGTTTTCAGTAGTAAATATGGTGGTTTTGCAGAGCACTTTTATTAGCATATCGATTTAAAACCAATTTATAATGTTGATGTTGGGAGATTCGAACCGGATCGCAGAGCGGAAGCCCGGCGACAGCGCAAATAAAATTACTGCGGCGGTAGTCATAATATAATCTGATTTATTTCAAGCATAGCAAGAAAATGAAGGCACGTGCATTTTTTAAATAATAATATAACATTAATTTACTAACAATTTCAGATAAAAAATCAGGGCTTACTTTCCTAATTATGACAAACTATTGAAATTTCATATCTTTTTTGAATTGGAAACGACACCCGAACAACGGTATAAAAAACGATTTAGGCAATTTGAGTATCAAACATTAAAGTACGTTAACCATTTGATTGGCACGTAACGATATATTGTCTATGGTAACAATGAGAATTGCTATTATGGTTGTTGTTGGCATAATGAACGAAATTGTACTAAACGTACGTAAAATTTAAATAATGAATGTACATTTTTAGTACTGTTTCCTCTATATATAATATTTTATGACCATAACCGGTTCCGCTCATAATGAGCATTATCAACTGAGCTAATACTAATAATTCATATTATCAAGATCAGGACTAGTTTCTCTTATAACGATCATTTACTTACAATACAAATTAAAACAACACAATATAAACATTTTTTTAGTTAATGATTACCAGTTATATTATATAAAACAAATGGTTCCAATAATAACATTATACAAAATATTAGTAACTAAAGATAAATAGTTTTTAAATAAAATTTTAATCACCACTTAACTTCAATGATTACTAATTGTTTTTTTTTCTGTTTTTTGAACCAATTGTGTTATATACCTGGTAATTACAATATTTACAAAAAAAATTGTCTTTAACCAGTTGTTAGTACTCTCGGCGGTTGAAACCATTTCTGATCTTGATAATATGAAATTTTTAAAATAACTGAATGCCTTTCCACTGAGAAGTGACAATTAACACTCAAAAAAATAATATGGTTCAAATGTAATAGTACACAATCCTACCCTGTGATATTGAAATCATCCAATCATTATTGGCTATCATGAAAATTTGCTTTACGATACTGAAAGTTTAAAAATGTTTTCTTTATCATAAAGATTATTATTATTTCTAAGCGATGGAGTTTTTTCCTCTAATAAAAACTTCTTCTATAAAAATTATTATTTTCTATCCCGGAGAACTTAACGAAAATATTTCCAAGTAATATTTTTATATGGCATAGCTATTATGGAGCGTTTTTTATACTGTTATGAATAGTATACATGAGCGACAGTATATTTTCGAAACAATTAAAATTTTCACATCCGTCTGTGTTACCACTGTACACGTTACCACATCCGTCTGTGTACCATAGAGGTGTTTTTATGATTTTCATGTCAACCACTTGAGGGCGCAGCGGAAATCTGATAAAAGTGATTATATTATTGCATATTGCAATTCTAAAATCAGTCATCATTGTGAATCTTGCTGAGACATTGACTTAATTTATTTTTATCAATTTTCCCGAGTTCTTCTAAGCCAAAATAAGTTTATTTAAATTGATCATTGCTTAAAAGAAAAGTGTAATGAAATAAATTTTACCAACAGTGTTGTTTAAATTTTCACGTTTTAATGAGAGTGGGTGATTGTACTATTTATTATAAACTTGCCGATGGTTTCAAATGTGTCAAAAACACTGCATTCATTCTACAATTGTTTAACGGTAATAAATTAGTGATATACTATAGTTACCCTGTAACATTATGGTCTTTTTCAATATTGCTTGTTATCGTCTAGAAATCAAATATTAATTCTGTTATATTTTTTGACTAATTGATGGAATTCTTTAAATCGTACTAATAATAACGTAGTTTGAATATAAAGCAAAGTAATCTCATTGATACCAGTTTTCTACACAAATAATTATTTATTAACTAGCGTGTTCCCGGCATGCGTTGCAATGCTACTCAAAAAAAAGAAACCGCGACTTTATGGAAGCGCCACGTCGGGAGCCTTTCGCCTTCCGATTGAATAAGTCGGACTTGAGGCGAGACCGGAGCCAATTAGAAACGATAAGCTTAGGTTATGTTTTTCTTACCTTAATTTGACAGTGGCGGCCTATGTGTTTTTATTTATTGGAGTGCTTTTGGATACACAATGTTTTTTTGTTTTTCTATCTGGTGCGTACACAAATAAACCAGAAGGTTTTCCAACTCGTGAGCAGGCCACATACAGTTGTCCATATGAGAAGTATAGATTTTCTAAATTTAATCCACACATTTGTAACGACTGTCCTTGTTCCTTATTGATGGTCATTGCAAAGGCGACTTGCACTGGAAACTGTAGACGTTTAAATTAAAATGGCATATCTGTCGGAATCATTGGGATGCGTGATAACAGTACATCTTCTCCTTTGAATTTTTCATTTAAAATTGTAGTTTCAATAATATTGTTTATCATTTTTCTCACTGAAAGCCTGGTACCGTTACAAAATCGTGGTGGATTTATGTTTCGAAGAATGATAGGCACGTCAATTTTCAATGTTAAAACATGCGGCGGCATGCCTGGAAAATCAAGTGAATTCAAGAATTCTGTCGAATAATTGACGACTTCGTCTTGATTCGTTATAGTATCGATTGACTTATACGTTGTCGCTTCTCCGGGTATTTCATTTAGTAAGCTGAAATTGATTAAATTGACATCCTTGTTTTTGGCTGCTAATATAGCACGTGCACTGAGCCATTGATGATTTTTATGATTGTGTGCAATATTTGGAAAAACTTTGTGAATCAATTCGTCTATGGTTGCGGTTAATTTACATAAATTTGCTGGCAATGTGATACATTGTGTGGATTCCTCTATTACCATTTTCCCATTTCCTATATCCAACAATTGTTTTGCGAAACGTTCAGCGGATGCATCATGTTGTATTTGTACACGCATATTGGTCTTCAAATTGAATCTATGAACGTATCGCCATAAAACGGATGATTTGAGACATGCATTAAGTTCATCGGCCACTGTTGAACGTGATATAACAGGTAGAGTTTGTCGAAAATCACCAGACAATAAAATGAGTGCACCACCGAAAAGTTGCTCATTTCCTCACAAACCTTTTAGTGTGCAATGAAGTGCTTCCGATGATTTTTTGTGTGCCATTCGTCCCATACAATAATTTTACATGATGTTAGAAGTTTGCCCGTTTTAGAATTTTTATTGATATTGCATGTTGGTGTCTCAATTATTTGCATATTCAATGGCAATTTCAGTGCTGAATGCGCTGTTCGGCCACCATCCAAAAGAGTTGCTGCAATCCCAGATGATGCGATTGCTAGTGCAATGTTTTTTCGTGATCGCGTGGCTGCCAAAATGAGTGAAATGAGGAAGGTTTTACCTGTGCCTCCGGGTGCATCTAGGAAATAAAATCCACCACTTTGGGTAGTACTTGCATCCATAATTGTGTCATACACTAAACGTTAATCTGAAACCAATTTCGGAAGATTCGTTTGAACAAATTTACCTAATTCATCGACATCAAAGTGTGTTTCTCGTTGGGAATCAAGATCGAGCAAGTCGTTTTCAGATCGATTCAGCGCAGCCATTCCCAATTGTAGCAGTGATTTGTTAGCGATTACTAAACATATGTCCTCAATCAATAGCAATGCCTCATTACACACGTTTGGTGTGAATTGAACGTGTGGATTTTGAATTGTTGCACGCAAACTATCTAAAATATCTTTACTCATGTGGTCTTTGTATTTTTCCCAAAGATCATTTGGATTGGATGGAAAGCACATTGTTAATATTACTGCAAATAATTCACGTATTTGTTGTGGGTGAGCAGTATTCGATGACTCAGCGAGTGAAGTGTCCCAATGAGCATCGTTTTCTATACGATTTAATTCTAGGCAAGCTTCACGATAAGTGATACATATTCGACCGCTTACTGTTCTCAATTCTCGGAAGGATCTAGGTCCACGTGTGCTGATTAACAGTAATCGCAAGTAAAAGCATTCTGCATTATTTGGGTGAACAGTGTACAGACGGCTTAATGCGTCGGTTGAATATACACTGTAATGTCCTTCAACTGCTTTACCTTGTTTGCGACGTTGAATTTTTTTCTGATGCATTACATCTGTAGAATGTTGGCACTTCAGAGTAAAGTGGCGCCTTTGCAAACATATCACCCCTACACAATAAGCAAAATGCAGTTAACGTTGTGAAGTACACTCGCTGTCCATTTTCAAGGTGAACTGCCAAATGAGTAACTGTTGGATGCCGTTCGTGAATTGGAAATGATAAAATGCGCCATATTGCTTCATTGCTACTAATGTAGCGTTCATGCTGATTTTGTTTGATTTCATCGATAGATGCAGTTGAATTTCCCACTCCAAAAACTGTCATGTCGCTTCCTTTGTTGACATATTTACAAATGTATTTGATGGATTTCACCGAATTACAATACTCGACATTGATGTGTGCTTTGTAAGTTTTCGAGAGAAGCGGTGAATACAATACAATCCAACGATTAACAACTTCAACATCATTGTTTCGCAATTTTAATGTGATGGATTTGCCACCATTTTCAATCGATCGTCGACGATAAAGTGGATATCCGTCATTTTCAGTGATAGTCTCGGCTAATAAGTTCTTACTCTTTTAAAGAATAAAAAAAATTGATTGATATAATACTATTCGAAGTCGAAAAATAGTTAGAATTCTAAAATTTACTCATTCTATTGTATATCATACACGATTTTTACATAATATTTATTTCAATTCGTTCTGTCATTCGACATAAAACTAAAACAAAAAAGTCTGTAAAAATTCAAACATTGAAATACTTTATTCGAAAATCGAAATTCGTTTCAAAATATTCAGTACCTTATATAAGCACCTACTTAAAATACCTACAGGCGAGTGCATGTGACAGCGTTGCTATGGATGCAATGTTTCATGAATGGTCGTTCTGTATTAATATACAATATTCTTGTATGAAAACATGGTTTTCGTAAATATTCAATTAATTTTTGAAATCAAATCAAATTCTGTGTATACTATCTTTTGCCCGGTAGTCTAAGCAATAATTCCACAAAGTTTTATCGCAATTGGATTAATGGTGTAGGAATGCATAAAGGACAGACAGACATTCATAGATTATCAAGTCGATTAAAATAATTGCAAATATTTTTCTCATCATAGCCCGAAACATATATTGCGTACAATATTGCTTTCATGTTGTACACAAATTTCCGTGGATTGTGATTCACCCATTTTACATTGCAACCCATTATCGGTTTAAAATATCGAACGCGTTCATGAGATGAAAATGATTTCAAATTTATAGCATTCCAATTTTAAACAAAGGTCACGTTCAGAATATTGAAGCTCGCATTGGGCTTAAAATAATCATATAATTATTTTTGATGGTCACACTTGACTTTTTATATACTTCATAAATAGCTGTTGAGTGATGAAATGTATTTCGTACAGACTTCATAAACCAGCCATTTTTATTTTATTAATTAAAATTTTATTAGTAATGAACAGTTTTTGAAATAATCAATGAGCACATTTTTTACCATGCCTGGTTCTGTTCTAATATATTTGGTAAAGAAAAATTAAATACAATTGATCATTATCACAAAATTTGTGAAAAGTGGAGGTCACTAAAATAAAAGACTCTTCTTCTTTTAAGCGAGGAGCGGACGGTCACTCCGAAATTATTTTTTTCTTCCATGTCCGCTACTAAGGTGAATCATGATATATTCCGACAAAATTATGTTATCAAAAGTTTTTTCGACGAGAATTGGCAATTGAGTTCACTTGGTGGCACTATTTTTATAGATTATTTATATAAAGATTATAGGCATCAAAGGACTAGTGATGAGTAAACTACACACTTTCGCTACTCTCCGTGGGAGGTAGGAAGAAAATTTCATACATCATTAACATCTGTGCGTACGAACAGAATCGATTAATCGATTTAAGATATCACTTATTGAGCAAGGATTTGAGCCCGTGAAAGATCCATTCGTTCCAACGACGCCGACCACTGCACCACAGACCCGATAATGGTGTTACCAGTATTAGAGATTTAAAATTAGATGAGTAGACATAAAGTAGTGTAAAGTGTTTAATATTTTGATAAACTATAATATAAAACTACAAAATCATTCATACGTAAATAATAGTTTTATTAAAAGATTTCTTCATATCTTACCTTTCTAACGCGTTTGCATTTTCTGGGTAATAAATTCAAACTGCTCGTGTTGGATTATAGCGCGGGAGAATTTATTCTAGAATGGTTTTATTCCAAGAATGAACTATTCATCCATCAAAGCACATATTAAAAATAGAAAAAATTGCCAGATTTTCTTTTTATATAATAGAAACACCGGGCTTAAAATCTAATTAAATATTTCACTCGAAGAAATTTAAAACCAACTTTACAAGTAACAACTTCGTTGGAGATTTTCGTTAAGATAGCAGAAACAGAACAAATTTCATTTTATTAGTTTAATACTTTCACGTTTCGATTTCTCTCATCGCGAGCATTTTCATTTGAGTTCAATATTTTTTTTATATCTTATCTTTCCCCAAACAAGTGACAATTAACACGGAAATAAAATAGAAAGAATCGTCAAATTAAGTATATACTAGAGTAGATATGATCTGTGGTAGATAGTTTTTTTTTTATTATCTTATGGTTTGAGATCAACGGTAAACAAGAGTTTTCATTCAAGTAAATAATGACTATTTATATATTATATATATACGTCAAAAAATATGAAAACTAAGATACAAAATTGAACATCCTTTGAAATATAAAAACATTACACCATGATTTAATTTTCGATAATTTTGTCATAAAGATTTTTCGGTCAAAAAGTCCAGGTAGCTCATTTTCAATAAAAAACATCATCTCAATAAGGTAAGTTTCATACGATTTTCAGAACAACTATTTTCTATATACAGTGAAACCCCGATTCTACGTTTATTAAGAATACAAAATTTTGTGAAAAAAACCTGTATGTAGGCTTATTGAAAAAATCTTTAGTACTGAGTTGTTTCACTACATATGTTAAGTGTTAACTACCTAGTACTACTACGCCTACTGGTGGAAACGCAGTACATTTAAATAAATAAGGCATAATTTTTTCTCAGTTGATAATGCTCGCGATACGTGAAATCAGTCCTATTCATTACCTAATAAAGTTGTAGAAATAGTACTGAGAAATGAGTTTTTCAGTTTAGCACTTCTGTTTAAACAAAGAACTCTCAAACCCGTTTACTATTTTAACGACAGACTCAACTATCCCTTTAGAAATAAAAAATGATTTTTTTTTATTTTTTAAGATTAATAACGTATTTATCTATGACTGAACTGAAAATTTTCGACAAAAGCTACATTATTTATTGCGGGACTAAAATATTTTGACGACAGATCCAAGAACTCGATAAATCGGGGAACGATAAACGCGGTGTTTTTTTTTAAGAAACTTTTTTATACATGGTCAGGACCAGATAAAATGAACGTGGCACACGGGAACGTAAAATCACTTCAATTATATTTTTATATAACTTTCACCAAAAAGTCACTGTTTCTCAGACTTTTTTTAATATTTCCTATGATTATTTAAATCGTTTTTGAGTTCTCATGGAGTAACTGACATACAGCTCGCGATTTTCGACTAGATTAATGCTAAGAGATAATTTTAACTGCGAATTCCTCACGTGAGTACGTATTTCGATGTGTAAGCAGCAAATAACTTTTAATGTGGTAAATACATCACGACCGTGTGAGAAATATATCGCAACTGGGAGTCGAAAGGAAACGGATTCTTGCTGGTAAGTTTGTACTCACTGGGTGTAAATGAAATCGGTATCAAATTTTATTCAAAGCATTAAATTCTGATCATCACCGTTAGGTATTAACTGTCACTTCTTAGTGAAAAAGCATGTTTTTTTAAATATTAAAACACATTTTTAGTACTGTTTCTACGGCATATTTTATGATAGGGACCGACTTCTTTCATTGCGAGTATTATCAGCTGATAGTACACAAATTACAAACAAACAATACTTTTCAACCTAGAAGTGGCAATTAATACCTTAAAATTATCGTACATCTTTGTTTTATTACTTTTGTTAAATAATTTTAATCAATAGTTGAGCTATTCAAAGTTAATAATTAAATTCCATCGACCACTAACCCTCAGTCGACATCTTATATTAAATTCGCGCCATTTTAATGCTACAAGTCTATTCATACCAAACTTTGGGTTCATACTCTGCAGATATACTAACTCAAAGTATTGTACGAATATGCTTGTTTGAAATATCCTATTAGTTGATCATACTCGCTATGGGCGAAACTGGACCTGGTCATGTAATATAAATATGCAATAGAAACAGTACTAAAAATATGTTTTCATTACTTGAAATAAATACTGATAATTAACTAAATATATTCAAATGAGAAAAAAGTGTATTACCAGTGTGAAAACTGAATTAATTTTACTTTATTTTGTTTTGAAATATAGCCTAATTTTTCGTGATGATTTCCATGAGCTCGTTTAGCACTATTACTGTAGAATTAATTTTTTAAGCAATCAATGCTGGCATATCCTTTAGACAGCTCAGCAGGTTGGTTAAAAAATCTACATTGCTTCATTAATTAATTTAATCACTTTTTATCACCTATGTAATTAACGATTGCAAAACTTCGTGTACACCTGGTATTTTATGATCTCGTGACTTATTCAACTTACAATCTTTAAAGTTGCTATCCTATCTATACAAACACCTGGTGTTCACAAATTATTTTACTTTAGTCAGCATTAAACAACTTCAATATTGATTTATTCATATTTATTAACATGAATATAAACGGATTAATTAAATTTAAAAATAGTTGCTATATCAATAATGAAAATAGCTAGAGACCTGACTACCCCATTATAACCCTCAAAAATTATCTCAAACTTGCACCCTCACTCGAATAAAACTTTTTTTTAAGTCAATATAACTAAAAAATTGAATTGTTGAAACCTAGTGCGTTCTACTTTTTTAATTTCATCTTTCGGAATCTTCATGCATTCTATCACACTGAAAAAACCGAACCTTTGCCGAAATATCGTTAGTGAAGAAATCTGAAGAATCGTTCGATGTTTCGACAATTCAAATTTAAAATTGAAATTCCATCAAGCACCTTCAGTCAATGTTATAAATTATATCAGTGTAACTTAATATTTTTTATTTACCTATTTAGCACCCTTGAACTCACCATAAAATTTTCTAAAATATTCATTTCTATGGCAAACTTCAAACCCATATTCCAGTATATTATTATATTACTTTAATTCCCATGTACAAGCTACTTGTCTTGTTCAAATATGGCATATGTTTTATTAATAACTCTGTATATTATTGTTTAACACCAAGATTATTCAATTTTTTTAAAGTAACGGTGTTAGAATATCTTTGATTGTTAGAATGGGTAATACAATGAACCTCGAAAAAGCTTAACGCAGGACACCACAACGCGTTAATCTATTCCTAACAACAGAGCTTTCAAAATGTATTATTCCCGTGGTAATAATGTATGAAAATATCGTGTAATATAAGGCCTTTGGGTCGTGATAATTCCAGCAGCTGTCATTTATCAAACACGATAACACCGTGAGCTCAATATCAAAACATAAATAAAGTGGCGTAACTACAATCAGGAGTCACTATCGTGCTGTAAACTTCAAACTGTTGCATGGCACACCCCTCGACTTAAACGTACCGAAAATAAATGTTTTCAACTATAAAAAGGATATAAGTAAATTTATTAATTAATCATTCCAGTTTTTACGTGTATTATTAGTTTAATTGCCAATTAACTCTATTTTGTATAAGGACATACATTGTACTCTTCTATCAACAAAAAGGTAGAGAGATATAAAAAAAATTATAAGTTTCAAGCATGTATATGTTATTCAAAATTATTAATGGTGTCATATTGGATACACGGATGACATCGCCTTTTAAGCATGGTTCATGCAATACGTACTTTTTAAATTAATTAATAGAATCAACCTCTTCATAGTTACCCCAGTAAATTTGTGGCGAAAAAAGGTGGAAGTAAGTTTGTAATAAGTTTAAAAAAAGTCGTAATTTCAACAAATATACATCGAATTGAATGAAATATAGTTTTTTTCTAATATTTCATATGCTTCTCAATCTTGTACCCATCACCACGCTCTACGGCTTCACACTTTTCCTACATGATGGATTACGTCACTTCAAATTTTTGCTTGAAATACTTTAAAATATTGATGCATATAAGTGATATTGTACCCAGGAAAGTAGAATACATAATGAATGGATCTATAAAAGACTTTTTTGGAATTTAATCTTCATTCCATAAGAATCTTTGGGCGCCATGTAATTCGTTAAAGATGCAACCGAGTTAACATGGCCGACAAATCAGATTGATGGTAGTAACTTCTTGAACATTTTTCTCATTTGTTGTTCATGTTTGGAAGTACCTAAAGATGTGATCAGCATGTTTTATCATATTACCATTTTTACATTCCATTCCATAGGGAATTTTTACATTCCATTTATGGGGGTCTATTGTTTAGGCAGTCCAAGTATATTATATATTTTAATTTAAATAAATAAATAGTATGTATTAAAACAGCTAAAAGACATCAATAAAACTTTATGTTGGGCGGGGGGGGGTGAAAATCGTAAACATTTTATTTCTTTTTTTTTCAATAAACATTTAAGAGCCAACATGAACTTTTGTTTCTTAAATTAAGAATTTGAATGCCACTCCGTCTTTCTAAATGACATTTTTGAAACGGCTGCAAGATAAAAATCTTTTTTTTTCAAATACGGGATTTCAGTAAACTACAATGCAAATACATCTTCTTTATGAACTTCTTTTTTATATCAAATATTTAAATTAAATCGTTATTTTTTATGTATTCGCTATGTTTAATTAAATTCTAATGAAATATTTTAAAGCGTGGCTAAAATTTTATTGTCAATATCTTATTATTTTAAACTAGCGGGCTATTTGCGATATCACAACTTTTTCACTTGTTTAATATTTAATTTGATTAATTTATTGTAAGGTAAATGTTTTTTTATTTTTCATTTGATATTTTCTACGGTCAACATAGAATCCTGATTTTATTTCTCAAATTAAAATAAATGTTACTGCACTGGCAATACTAAAGCTAAACGTCATACATATCTCGAGTCGGTATTGTAGACAGTTTGCTTATCTTCGAAATGGCAGCGAGACTAGGAAAGACTCAAGTTCCTTGGCCCAATAGCAAAGACGATTACGAGCTTGGAAACGTTATCGGTTTGTAAATATTTACTCCATAGGCTTCTAAAATTTTAACGCTTTATTGGTTTATTCAAGACAACGTTCGACGTGGGCTGTCTTATCATTTCTATTGAGCGCGGATTCATTCTGTTATCATAGTTCCACACTATGACAACTTAAATTAATCTTTCAATTAATTAATTAAGCCTGTAATGTTCTAACGGTGATTTGAGTAATGGTTACGCAAGCGATCGTTGAAATGATTACAGTATTCCGGCCAGACCGAGATCTAGTGTTACGGGCTAGTAATTTATTATTTTGAATGAATTTACCGGTACGCTCGAAGTTTTCCGTAAACATAAACACCGGAAAACATAAACTTGTAACATTTTTTTTTTCTTTTTCGTATCTCATTTATCGAAACCTATTCATATTTAGAATGTTATGTCAAATATTAGACGATGAATCAAGTTATATTGTAAATTATCTAACAACATTTCCGTTACTTACATATTAAGATTTTATCAAAAACAGAAAAATACCACGTTTTCTTGGTAACATTAAAAATGGAATCGTCTTAACCCTGGGTGCTTTTCAGTCATTTGAAAAAAGAACAATAACTAATACCATTTATTATTACTAGAACCCTGAAATCAATAATATCATTTACATCAAAGATTATTCCAGACTTTAAAACATTACATATTAAAAAAATATTTTTGTATTTATGATTTGCACCTTGGATACAAAAAAAAATCACGTGTACATATAAATCCTTTCTAATTTTGCATATTTTGTTACAAGAGTTACTGTGACATTTAAAGGTTGGATATGGCCTTGCATATTGTTTGCAGTATATTAACATTTTCCTCTTAAATCCTTCATGGAGGTGGTGTTGATTTTTCTTTTATAACTTTGAAGCCACCATTTTGATGCCAAGTAATTGAAATTTAATTTATAATATTTTTTTTCTATATCAATTATAATTTGACTTTCCCTTGAAACCGTTTGCACTTCTCATTTCTTCATCCATTATTGAAAAGACAAATTAACTTGTGTGTTATCATTATTTAATTTCAAAGAGTGAAAATTTAGGATTGAAATAACATGATAAAATTTTGTATTTTTTGCCACTGCATGAAGTTTTTCACACATCTAATTACACTATCAGGAATTGGAGCAACTGCTGTTGTTTATGCAGCCGTATGCAAGTCTCGTTCAGAAAAGTGCGCAATAAAATGCATCAACTTGGAGAAATGGAATACCTCAATGGAGGAACTGGTGAAAGAAACACAGGTTTTGTACTTTTGATCTAAAATTTTTGTCTTATTAACCAACAAATTAATTTTATTTTATACCAAAAAATGTTTATTTTGAACAAAAACAATATAAGTTATCATATAAAAGTTATAAGTTAGTGTGTTGATCGATTGATACTTAAAATTATAAAAAGCACTTTCAAAACATTCATGCTTGAGCTAATTACTTTAATAATTAAATATAAATATTTAATACAGATAATCTTCATATGTTTGCTTAATACCAACATTATTCAATCAATTTTTGAAATATTTAACAATTGAATATTTTTTACGGAGTTCATTAGACAATGTGTTAAATAAACAAATATTTTCATTATCAGCTATCTGTGATATTTAATTGTTGTATGATTAATAATGAATTGTATCATATAGATTGGTGGTTTCATTATTTATGATGCAATCTTCAGATAGAAAAGAGTTTTGCTGTATTATCTTGATGAATCATCTATGAGAATCCAAATTCAGCAAAGTAAATAAATATTCAAAAATTGAATTTACAAATTTGTTCAATTAGATTTTATCATTTATATTATTCTTTTCTTCGTCCTTAAGGCCATGTCGAGCTGCAACCATGAGAATGTCGTCACATATTACACAAGCTTTGTTGTAAAAGATGAATTATGGCTCGTGCTTCGATTGCTAGAAGGTAATGCTTCACTCAATATATTTGATCTGTCACCACTGTCTTAGTGGCAGCTAGAAATTATATGAAACCTAACAAATGTGAAGTCATTTGTAAACACTATTTTAGATATATTTAATCCTCTTGGCTGATAAGATCTCAATCATTGAGACTGTTGACAGTTGTCAATTGCTGCTTGTCTGCTTTATTGCTGACTGTCAGTAGATAGCAGGACCTGACTAATCCTGTTTTTCGCAGACATTCGATTGTTTGCGGGATACAACATATCACATATTGAGTTTACTTATTGCGGTGAAATAACTGCAGCAACATCACATACCCCTTTTTTGACAAGAAGCAGTAAAACTCATAAGTTAGTAGGCTGAATGGTCTCATTCATTACGTAAGAAAGAGATGTGATTTCTATTTCTCGAACATTTACATCTTGAGATTACATATTTCCAGTGATTGTGAAATTGTGGAAACATCAAGAATTATTATTTATTATATAATTATACGGAATGGATTACTATGATATCTTTTATATATTTTAGTTATCTATTTTTTATATGGAATATTTTTAACATTTCAAATTAAAAATATGTGTATTGCCATTTACCAAATTGATAGCAGGTGTTTATATTTAGCTTCAGTTTAGTATACTAATAGAATTATATTAATAGAAATATGGTGAAATTATTAGTCATTTGTTTTTATTTTATATATGATGAATATCACACATGATTTTTTTGAAAATTTCAATTAAAAATATTGTTTGGTTTAGAAGTTGTACCATGTTTAAGAAAGTTACATATTTTAAATGCTAATTGCTAAAAAACCGTATTGTTCCAGACCCCCGACACTAAAGTGTTAAGTGGCTATTTTTGTACTGAAATACAGCCCAATTTGTCATAAATAATCTTTGTAAAATTGGCAGACACAGAACACTATTGAATCAATTTTAAAAATATTTGGTCTTGAAATTGCTTGTGTGCATCTCAACAGGGAACAGGTTAAGTTTCCTTTCATTTCATCATAATTTTTTTATGAACTTCCTCCAAATCTTGAAATATAATGCTTTTCCACAAAGACGTGACAGTTAACACCTTAAAAGTTACTTGTTTTATAATATACATATATATATACCAACCGCTATAACAGTGCGCCTGGAAATGCGGCGGATGATGAAACCAAATTTGAAAATGCTGGATAAAGCGAATGAACAGACCACAAAAATGACAAGTAAGAAGCCACGGTGTTACCAACTTCTTAAAAAATTGTAGATAAATAGTTTTATGTAAAATATATTTATGGAATAGTAGAAAATTTAAAATTTTCGAGCTCAGCAACTTTTGTGTCAAACCGGAAATACACACAGCACTATGTTTCCACACGCATAAGTAACCTGGTCGATCATTATATATAAGCTTTAATAAAATATCTTATCGGGATATTAAAAAAATAAAACTTTCTGGTAAATTTTTCTCTGATTTCTTATTTGTATCATTGTTTACAACAGGCGGAAGTCTTCTTGATATCTTGAAGCAGAAGATGCGTTCCACTGATTGCAAGAATGGTGTTTTGGATGAAACAACTATCGCTACTGTACTGAAAGAAGTATTGAAGGGCCTAGAATATTTTCATAGCAATGGACAAATACACAGGTAATTGTATACATGACAGTTAATGTTATATACTTCAGAATCTTTCCCACGTTTGGAAGCCTGCATAATACAAATAACTTAAGTTTTCTAACATCCACTCCCAGTGTGAAGCATATCCTAATGAAGCTTATCTCTACAGAAGTTTTTGTACAAGAATTACTTGCCAGCCAGCTACTGAACTGCTTTTTTTTTAATGAAGATATTAATAGAACAGTGGCTAGCTAATTCCTACTATACCCCATTTTTTTTTTGACGTGAGATATTTTGCAAGGAATACCGCACAAATCAATAAATTTATAAAAGTATCATTCCAGAGATTCGAACCCGTGAGCACTGTAACTAAAGCCAATGATGTTCACCATTTCGCTTACCTCTGGCAATTTATATGTTGTTAATAATTTTTATCTTTTAAGTTTTGACGTATAGTGCAGTGATTCAATTTCCACAACAAATATGTCAATCAAAAAAATGCTATTGAACAGAGATTCGATCCTGGTCAACGACACTGACTTCAACACCACGGACCTGATATTTCACTCAGTAATCATTAAAATAAAAATTAATCATTTGATAAAATAAAACAACACTTTGTTATCTTATGTTCAAAGCACCACTGGCTGCCAAACTGTAAAAAAATATTTTTTTATCTTCAAAATATTAAACAAAACTTAGTTGCTATTAATATCTTACCCAACTATTATAAGTAACTATTTAAATGATAAATATATCCTCCCTGTGGCAACAAGTCCAAACTGATAATATTACCTTTGCTGTTCATAATTTTTTCATGACTTTAGATTGTGAAGTAACCAAATTCAAAATTAGTTTGAGATGGACATACTCAATGAATTTTAAATCCTCCTGGATGAAATAGATGCTTGCAAATTTTTTTAGGGATATAAAAGCTGGAAATATCCTGCTCGGAGAGGGCGGTACCGTTCAGATAGCTGACTTTGGCGTCTCTGCACTGTTGGCTACCGATCTTGACAGATCAAAGCAGAAGGTTCGACACACTTTTGTCGGCACCCCTTGCTGGATGGCCCCGGAGGTCATGGATGAAGTGAGTTATTTATGTTTTATAAATAATATTTATTAACCTTTTTTTTCAATTGCTTAATTGCTATTTTATTTATCATTTACGTTTTGTTATTTCTTTAAAAGATATTCAAATACTAAACACTGCAAATAAATTCCGTAGCACTGGTGTTAAATAAATTTATGGAGATTATCAAAACACGTCAAACAATATTGCAGTATAAAAATTAGCACTTTCATAAAAGTTTTGGCGCTGTTAACACTCTTATGTTTTCATGATTCATCATCACACTGAACTCAGTTGTTTCAACATCTGTAAAGTAAGCAGTCAATGGTGTAAAAGAAATCAGACTATATTTTAAAACAAAAATTTGCTTCTTAATGAATGTTTTAACACTTATATTTTCGAGTATCAAAACACTATGAAAGTATGTCTTAAGTTGGCACATCAGTAATGTGTGGATTAAAAAGTTGAAATTCATGGTTCAATAAATAATGTCCAAGAATAATTAATACCATAGGAATCGCGCAATATAAACTTTGCATGCTGCAAACTATTGTTAATTTATAATTGTAGCCACCAGATCGAGTTGTATCAAATTGAACAAATTTCTTAATAAAATGACACATTATGTTCACCTCATTCTATCCAAAAAAGATTGCTCAAGATGTCATTTCGTGCTCTTCGGCCATTGCAGGGCCGTGGTTATGATTACAAAGCAGACATCTGGTCATTTGGAATAACAGCTATTGAAATGGCGACAGGAGCACCGCCATACCACAAATTTCCTGCTATGAAGATCCTCATGCTAACTTTGGAGAAGGAAGCTCCCAACCTGGATACCGGTAAATTGCACAATTTTTTAACCACTTCAATTCCAACAATGCACCAGTGTGCAGTATGCTTAGCAGCCATCATTGTCAAGCGTTTACCAGAGTACAAATATTTATATCTGTTAGTTTGATTGAATATTTTCTATGAATGTTTTATATTTTTTTATGGAGACATCTATGGATCAACTAATACAACACAAAAAATGATAATTTATTTTTGAAATTTGAACTTTATTTGGAATAAAATAATCTCATAGACAGATTATATTTTAGGTTAGAGGTTTGATGAAATATGAATTTTATAATTTTTAGCCCACTGACCGCCTACAGCTCAACTTTTGAAATTTTAATGACAATTGATGCTCAGAAACATAAGTGTTAAGAGTGTCAAAAAATTCATGAGCAAGCATTTTTTTTTGTGAAATATTAAATATAAAGTTTGTTAAATACAAAAAATACTGAATTTATATCTGAAATATTCTATGTTGGAACTGACATAAAATAAACAGTTATCATCTTCTATATATCAAAGTTATTAGTTACAGGAAAAACACTTACCCCAAGGCAAGCAGTAAATTACAGCAAAAAAAAATTTAATAATATTAATCTAATAATAATTAACACAATTGCCTGTGATAATTTTCATTGAAGATCTTGTTAATGAGTCATTCTTGAAAGGGTTTTTTTAACAAATATTAATCAACTAATGTTAAAATATAAATGGTTTTTTTTTTTTTTTCATTTAGAGATACACATTATCAAACATCTAGTAATGAAACATAAGAACGAAGGGGAGTTGGGAAGATTGAGTTGATCGTTGAGAATGAAGTTTGAATTTAATAATTGGCCTCTATTGATATCTAAAATCCCCTGAGAACAATTTTCCATTATTTCATAATGATTAGTTTTTTCTTAACAATTTGTTTTTACACTCAACCGCACTTAAATTAATTAAATATTGGTTGACTTTTCAGGCGCTTCAGAGAAAGACCAATACAAATGCTACGGCAAGACATTCCGCAGCATGATATCTCGGTGCCTTGACAAGGATCCAGTTCGGAGACCGTCGGCTTCGGAGCTGCTCAAGCATCCATTCTTTAAAAAGGCAAAAGACCCAAAATACTTGGCCCAGACATTGGTGATTGAATTGCCTCCAGTCGTAGATACCGAGGTATATTAATATTATAGTCATTATCTCTTTGCGTTCATATTTTTCAGGGCTGTCAATGACTGCTTTTCAAATTTCAACATTTCTATAAATATTATAGAAAACCTTTTTCTTTCATATTTTAGTATTAAAAAAATCTTTGAATGAGAACAAACTCTTTTGTTGTTTCAATTTTATTAACTTAAGGTTATGTCAATTAAAATATTTCAAAAATATTGAGCAAATTTTTTTTGATTTATAACTATATGTATAATTTGTATCCATTTATCTCAGTTCAACATATTTGTTGCTTACGCTGTTTTGACTCGTTGCCATTAATATATTAATAAAATGATATAGTTTGGGATTAAATTCTGAAGAAACCCATGGATTTGTATTCCTGCTAACTTTAACTCAAAATTTATATAAGTCGACATGCTTGGCTTATAATTTGTTTCCTATCAGTTGATTATGCTCGCGATCAGCGAAACTGGTCCTGATTGTAAAATATATTGTAGAAATAATTACTTTAAAATGTTTTTTTATTATTTAAAATGTCATGGAGTTAACACTTTAAATCTGAACATATGATATATTTTGACAAAACCAAACTGTTGATTATTAATCACATTTTCTGTTTCCAGAATCAATGATGCTGACTAATTGAGAGGATAAATAGTTTACCAGGAATGTAATAATGTAGTAAATGAAGTCCATAGTGCTGCTAAAACAAAACAGTAAAGTCTGATTATCATAGTCAATAAGTAGGCAGCAGCAGGTGATTGTATTGAATACAAATAGTTATTAGAACATTTTGTCGACAGATATCAAACCCAAATTATTTTGTTATAAACAAAAAGTATTTTTTTAATCTGTCGTCTGTTGATTGTTAGACACTTTTCACATGTGTGTTTTTTTATCTGCACTTCTTTATTCATAGCAACTTAAAACTTTCAATTGTTTTTCCGTATTTAGTGTACGTAAAATGTGTTATAAGTCAAGTATTCTTTTAACCTGGTTTCTGAAGTACACGATCCAAAATAATAGAACTACTACATATTTTTTTAAGACTTTTTATTTTAACAAGATCTATTTTGCATGACGTATATCAACTGGGTTAAAAAAAGATCGAGTATACCTTATCGCTATAGAATTATTGAATTTATTTGGAACGGATGATAAGCAATGCCATATAAAATGTTCAAAGTTTTGACTGTAAAATTTTATATTACATTTTTATTTTAATGTCTATTATGTCAGCAATTAATTTATAAACATATTATTTTTCAGTCATAAGTCAGGTGCTGCTAAAAAGAACCACATGTGTAACTTAAACTCAAAAACCTCCACATATATATATACTTATATTGTTACAAATATTAAAGAATTCTATTTATCATTACTTTTAATTCCGAATATCTATATAAATAAGTCTCACCGTATCGTATTGCCTACAAGGCATATAGGATAGTCTGTATCATTTATAGAGAATGAATTGTCTTACGGTAAAACCTTGATTGTATGTTTTTCAGTGAATCGAGATAAATAAAACGAAAAATGTAGGAAAGCTTCTAATAATATTTTTTTGAATTCTAGTTTCACTTCATAGCATTCTTTTTTTTTAATCCTGCTATTGTACCACCTGTCACTCTCGGTGGGAAGGCGTAATATTTAAATAAATAGAACACAATTTTTAGTGTCAATTGATAATACTCGTGATGAGTGAAATCGATCCTAATCTCTATTATATAAAAATGAGAAAATACTACTCAACACTAAATTGTTTCTTTCCGGTTTGACATTTAAATTTCATCAAATAACCCTCAAACTCAATAATGAATATATTTGGAATAAAGAATTCCAATATCATCTCTGTAAATGACATAACAGAAAATATACAAATTTTCAATAATGTCCTTATGGGTACACGGTCGGCTAAATAAAATAGACAAGACTCCAAAAGAAACAATAAATGCCGAAACATATGATTGGAGTGTCACTGTTTATCGATATATTCATGTTGTATATATTTAATTACTGAACAAACATAATCCCTGTTAAAAATGTGTTCTGTTCTTTAATTGATTTAATATTTACAAAATAAAAAATGATACAATTTAAAATTTCATATCATTAGTTCAACTGTGAATATTTTTGAGATTAAGGCATTTAAAAATATCTGTGTGACACCCATGTAACACATTTCCAAAATATACCTAGTATACATATATTTGTTTGTTGGCAACTTTGATATGGAAATATTCTACAATTAAAGATAGTCGAGTTGTGTTCACGATTTTATGAAGGCAGCTATGCCAATATTGATACCTTTGTACTACTAACCACTAGAGTAAAATAGTTTAATATTACATTATCTAAAATTGGTAATGTTAGTTATTTTGTTAATTTACTTTTTATCACTGTTATACATCACAATATAACATTTATTCACTATAAATATATTTTTATTGTAACTTTTTCACCATTGCAATTAGAAATTGTTGCACTACAAAAATAAGTAACTTATTTTGCTTTACCTGGAATATTCTATTTGTCATTATTAAACATATTGGATAATGTTACAATTTACATCATAGTTTCCTTTTTTTACAATTTAAGCATGTTTCATTGTTTTTTTTTCTCTTATTTCTCAGATTTTACTTAACTTGCAACATTCCATCTTCGAGTATTAAATATTTAAAAAAACATACTTTTTATTTATAGATATTTCATTTAGATTATTACTATGTCTCTTGTTAACAGATAACTTTTAGTTTCCCCCTAAAGCCATTAGTATTTCATTCCATTTGATTAAATTATAATAATTTTCCAAATGTTGACAAATTTAATTATATCGTTTAGTCAATTTGTTTACACATTTTGTTATTTCTGTGCATTTAATGTTAACCGCTTACACCGGAATGCCACTTCTATCGCACCAAATCATTGAAATATTATTCATTATATATTTTTTCTTATTGTCAATTATAGTTTTTTATTTGAGGGTAAATTTTTTTGCTGTGGTAATTTTTTATATTCTTGTATTACATGGTTTATACATGAACATCAGTTATATTCAAATCATTACTACACATATGCCATTGGTGTGACTTACCTGGGTCTTCATATCTCCATGGCAAATTTAAAATCTTCAAAAAGTGATTTTTGTTACTTGGATCGTGTTATCATGTCTGTCAATTTTTTTATCCTCTTTTAGTCATTATTTTATCTCTTGTGTAGTTAGTTATCATGCCGAATTAAGCATTTATACATTCAAAATGTCATTTGACATTTCATTTACATAATGCTAAATATTATTGTTTTCCTGACTAATATTGAAATTAACAATAAATGAGTAACCAACATAATTATTTATCTGTAGCTTAGATATCATATTTTTAAAATTGTATACAAAATGTATTAGTAGCAATAATATCAAACCAAAATACAATTGAATGCCAAACTTGTATGGCAATATGAACTGATTCGAAAACAGGCACCACCTTTTGTAAAATAGTCAATTATCAACTATTTAGTTCAGATTAGTTGTGTTCGCAAACATTTATATACATCAATAGTAAACATTGAAGTAAGCAAGAAAAATTTCATACTCAAAATGATTTTATTTATTTTTAGTTAACATGCTAAATGTCCACATCAAATTTTGCATTTGGAAAAAATCATTTTATTTACCATAAACAGTTAAGAAACATCACCTTTTGAATCACAAAAAAGTTTTTTTTTCACGGAAAGGAAAAAATTGACTGGTTTTTTTAAAATTTACTTTCATATTTTTAACCCTTCCGAGTCACATAAAAAATATACCAACACCAAATAATTCATCGGTATGTTGTTAACCCGCTAACTTCTGTCCCTATTTCTGCAATTGTATTGACAATTGCCTAAGAAAGTAAGCAATATTAAAAACTTGCTTGCAAAACCAAATTTGTGTATTGAAGTTGTTGTGAGTTGTCCTGACAATCACTATAAGTTTGTTAACACCAACACTACTGAATTGATTCTTGAAATATTCTGTTGTTTGGAACATATATTATGTAGATTATCAGAAAACGGGTCATGACTGAGCGCTCTTATTCTATTTCTCTATTCATCTTTTTCAAATTGGTATTAATTTATTTAAACAGTTTTATAAAAACATATAATAATCACAATTTAGTGGAATAGCATACATACATATCTATCTTTTGACTAAATTAGGATAGAAACTTACAAACATATCTTCAGTTAATTTCTTGATTGATTTTTCACAAATACTAGAAACTCTGTAACAACATTAAATATAATTTGTTTGTGTAATAATTTACACATTGAATTAATCAAAAAAATTACAACAACAAACTATAGATCTAAAAAATGAACACCAAAAAAAATTGTTAAATTTTTGTTAGTTTTTAAGAAATTGATCAAAATAATTATGTTAATCTAGGATGTAACAATGTTAAATGTGTTTTTGAGCCTGTCTTTCATCATTTTCAATAAATATAAGCATTTCTGGTATAATAAGGCACTTAGAGTGGGTGTGTACTTGTTGGCAATTGACGATTGATTATATACTAGATTTTTTATATGTATAACTGAATTTTATTGTTATCATTCCCAAAAATATTTAAAAAGTCATTATTCAATTTATATCCGTGCCCGGCAAAAGAAATGATCACTAATATTATGAAGAATATCATGAAAAATTTTTTGCTCATTTTCATTTCTGAAGCTTAAAAATCTCTTCTGCAAAAAAAACATATTTCTGACTTATACCATGGAATTGTAATCTTCAATAAATACTTCATTCTGACAGATTTCAAAGACCTCCATTTTGTTTTTCAAAAGTTTTAAATTTCTAAAATGTCTGCCAATTTTTATTTTGTATACTTTAATTATAAGTTTTTGGCTATATACTCTACTGTACCAACCGCCTGTTGTGTTTTATATGCAAGATACAGTATGGCATCTTATAATCTGATATTTAAAGAAATCAAAATATTTGCTACTGCAAATTTACTTAGATTGTCTGACATTATTTTGTCACAACACAGCCATTTTTATTACTTTTGATTGTCTTAAGAGTAGAAATCTTTTATAGATAGGTGTTCAAAATGTCTATGATATATTCTAAAATTTGCCAATAGATTAATGAGATTAATTAATATACATTATAAAAACCAAATAAATAAATCTAGTCTAGGAATCTCCTGTTACTCGATATGTAATAATACATTTTTGCCATTATCAGTAAGTCAAAAGCAATACAGTTTATTACTATTAACCTTTTATAAGTATTATTAAATATTGTTTTATATAAAATTTACCTTATTGTGTATTCATATTCACCTCAGGGATTAAGTATGTAGTTTATTTAAATTGTTACCCAATTGAAAGATTATAGTAAGAAAGAATTTAGTTCTACAAGAATTTTATAGGTTTGTTTATGTCTACTTTGGCTTCACACCGTTGTCAAAATGTCATTTAAGCCCATTTAATTAATCTTTTAATACTGCTTTGTAATAGATGGACAATATAATATCACCGTGTTAAAACTAGTTTTGAAAAAAACACATTTGCCATATATCAATTGAAAATTAGTTAGTATTTATAAATATGGAAGATTTTTTTCAGAAATGTTGTTTCTCATATCATATAAAAAACATAATTATATATATAACTAAACGCATTCATAATTTGAAACTGTCAAAATGCGACAATTTCTGGTATTATGACGAAGATATCTTTTCAACTATTCAAACGTCAATACTTGTTTGTAGACTTTTTAATTTCTATTTTCGGCATAAAAACAAATTCATAGTTTTGCGGGTGGGAGCTTTTTTTCGATATAATTTTAATACTCATTCACTGAAAAATTGCCAGTTGTTTACAAAGGCGACAGAAGGGTTAAGGGTTGATATAATTAATGGATGTCAACAAACTAGAGAGAAGTGCAGTCAACATTTTGACAGGCATTTGTGTAATTCATACAGAAAAGAGTATTTAAACTAGATTTAAATAACATAAAGTCATTCAATATTAAAAAACTAATTCTCAATTTGCAATATACCATTTGGCAGGAATCACACAATTTAGCTTATGAGTTGTTTTCAATATACATGCAGTTTTGTGATAAAGGTCTTGAAAAAACTAAATACTAGATAAAAAAAACTAGATGTTTATGAGTATAATAAAGGTAATAAACATCTAAATGGCCAAACAAACGTCAATTTGTCACTTATACTCAACCTGTCTAAAGCCAACGACTTACCGATGTGTTGTTTTCATACCATTTTACTCGTCTATCCATTATAGAGTTAAACGATTACAAGAAACCCTCGTAGTTAAAAGCAATCATTAAAAAATTTAGTGCAATTATTTTGAACAGTTTATGACCATTTCAAAACAAAATTGTCTTAATGGTAGTGTGAAGTCAAATAGCTTTTAACATTCCCATAAATTTTTTAATGAACTTAATTATTTGTTTTTATCGTATTATAATGGTGTCTACCAAAAAAAGTCAATTCAATAATATCATTAACGCTCATTGAACTGTTGTGAATTGTTCGAATGAATTTGATATCTTCACACATACTAAAATTGATGTCCAATGTATTTAGCAATTTCCAATAGTTTTATTTTTACTATCATTCCATGACATCTGTTTCCTATTTGAAATAAGTTTTTAGCTATGGATTAAAGAGATAATATAGACTGAAAACCCCTATTACAAAATCTGTGAAAGTACATATACAGTAGTCGGTAAAAATAAATCAACAGACAAAGTTTTAGACAGCCTTGATTGGACAATAATTACTAGCTATTTCAAAGAATTGTAATTTTCCAATTAACTTTTTTCGTGTTAATCAATTTGTTTTAATTTCTGGTGAGTTCCAAAAAACTTTTGTCATATACTCGGTGAATATATTAAAAAAAAACAGATATTATCATTTGAATATATCATTGGCGTGCAGTTGATGATTTTCTATCTCCGCCACACAATTTCTACTTGCATTTGAGCAAGTAGGATACAAGAGCTTACATCAGCATGTCATTCTATCTTGCTCACATCCTTTTCTTGTAATGTAGTTAAGTGAGAAAGATAAACATTGGAAACACTTGCCTAAAGTATATAAGACCAGAATAACATTGGTTTCGATCAATATGCAAGTTGCCATTTTAATGTATTTACACATAAAAATTCAAAATGGATATGTGTCAACAATTTAATACCATTTCATCTAAGTTTATTTATACAAAGCTGATGATAAATTACATTTTATTCAAAATAATAAAACATAATTTGAATTCCACCACTTCCACATTTTTTTATAATGACCAATGCCAGCGTGAACTCAAAGTAAAGTAAAAATGAAGTTCATTTGATTATTTAAGGATTGACTGTCTATTTTTTGCTATAGTAAATGATCATTAAAAAAATTGATAGGTAAAAAACATCATTGAATTGACAGACCTTAAAGGCTCGAGCTCCAGTATGAACTGTCTGTTGGAAGGCATGGATTTGGACTTTTATTTTTGTGGGGTATACTAAAAATTTCATTTTTTGCTAAGCATAAGGCCAGAATTCAAGAACACAATCTGAACCTGAATAGTGCTGACCTACTGGTCATAAATAATTTGGAAGTAGTGCAATTCATGTTGTTTTATTTATCAAATACAATGCCTTTCCACCATGTCAAAACCTTTAAAGCAATACAGTCACCACGACAGTCAAAACCTTTAAAGCAATAATTAATAACAAATTGATAGAAATCTCTGTGCTATATCTTTGACAATAATTTCATGTTATGTATACTTGTTAAAGCATTTTCGAAATAATGAATAGAAATATCTTGTCAAAAGTTAATATAATAGACCTCAAGAAATGGTAGATTTATTGTATTATTGTGTTCAACTATATATATTTTTAGTCAATTAATTACCTACCTACATATATATCACGAACAAGTCACTGCAGCATGTTATAAACAAAACAATATATATATTTTTACATTGTTAGTTCTACCTTTATAGAATGTAATTAAATATTTTCTTGTATTGAAATAGTTATTATTGATGGTAATAAAATTATTTTTTTAATTGATCTTTTATTTTCATCCATTGGATTGGAATTACATTCAAAAACATTTCCATTCTACCTTACTTCTCCACACTATGGATATTATATGAATATTTTTTTTGTTATCTATGTACACCCCTTTGTAAACAAAAGTTATATAATAAAGCTTAGAATTGTTCACTTCCGATTGATACTTAACCTTTCACTGCAAACTTCTCAATCGTTGAAACTGCTAGTGTGTTGAACAAAAAATCTGTCAAGGGTTCTAATCTACATAATTATTTTATATTTATAAAAAAACACCATTCAACATTATTACTTTATTCAATACACATTTTTTTTAGTAAATACAGAAATAATATTAAATAATAAACAGATTTAAAAATAGATGGCATTCATTCAGTTCAGAAGTGAATGATAATAATAATGGCAAATCATTTATAAAACACCCATCATTGACATATCTAAAACAATGTTAACGATAGACATAAACTCTAAAAACATTGAAATGGAGGCATAAATCTATAGTATACAAAATAAAATACTTTGAAATGGTGACAATAAATAATATATGCATATTTTTAACTGGCGATATTTGGCATTGATCTGACTAGAACATCAATAAGTAACTAAACTATTTTTATTGAATAAGTTTAGTTTAGTTACTTCTAACTAATATTATTTTATATGTTTGCACATATAGTGGCAATTCATACAAAGTGATTACATGTGATCACACCTACTTGTTAAATTCGAAAGTTGATTGTGGCAACAATCAAGTTTGGCAACCCTGTATTATACAATTTCTATACTCAGGTACTACTGATATACATTTGAAAAGGAGTTAATAACAAACACAACAACACATATTTTGTCTGGCTAGTGTATTTTTTGAACTAGATGAGACTATTGGTAAATATATGGTATACTCTTATTCGTTTTTTTAAATGAATTACAATCATATTATATATTATGAAAAAAAAAAAATCGCTACAAAGATTTCTAGGACGAAAAAATATTTTTCAGTTTCAATTTGAAATAATAGACAAAAATATGCAATAGAGTAAATTATATTCCAAAAACACACTGTTGCCAGACCACGTTAGGTGTTACATTCAAAATGACCATGTATAAATGGATACAGATTAGGTTATTACAAATTTTTGACTTTTTATTTTGTAACATTGAAAAATACAAAAAAAAATATTTTACTTTTTATGTTTGACTAGTAGAACTTTAAACAGTCTGTGAAGTACTTGTTACACTTGAATGATTAAAAAATTCACCGGCTTACGAACGAAATTGAGATCTTTTATTTGATGCACAAAATTAAACCCTACCCATCGTTTGCAACTTGAAAATATCTTCTCGACTCCTCTGCCTATCGGTAGAGATAACATCACCCCCGCATCTGATACTTCGGCTCAAATGCTGATCCAATCTCATTCTATTCTTATAAATCCTCCCACAAGTCTTGCAGGTGATTCTCGCCTCCGACATGTGCACTGTCGTTTGATGCCGCCTCAATAGATTCATCTCGGAAAAAGTCATCGGACATTCGTCGCAAGGATGTGGACGCACTCTAAAGTGAACCCTTATTATATGTCTCCTAACTTGGTTCTTTACCGTGAAATATTTCTTGCAGTAGTCGCACTGGTGTGTTCGAACATTGGAATGAACGAAAGAATGGGATTGCAATCCACTCTTGTGCACAAAAGATTTACCGCAAAGTTGACAAACAAACGGTTTAACGCCAATGTGTTTCTTTATGTGCACATCAAGACTGCGTTGATATGCAAAGGTTTTGTTACAATGTTTACATTCATAAACTTGATGGTTGAAGTGTGTATCAACATGGTCCTGCAGTTTGGTCCCCAGCGGGAATGATTTTTCACATAACTGACATCTTATTGGTTTTCCAGCTTCGTGAAGTGTTACATGACGAGATAAATATCTGAAAGAATTACTATTGTAAAAAAAAGTTTGACTGAAAAAATCTGTCGAAATTTTCATAACAATTCAAATAAAAATTCTTCAATTATTTTCGAAAATTTTTCATTAAATATTTTATAGTATTTAATTCTTCCTCTACTGAACTGGGTAAAGGATGTTTCAACACAAATACACCCATACCTCGCTATACGGCATTTCGCTAAAACAGTCCTCGTCAATTAAGGCACGTTTTCGATTTACGGCTTAAAATGTTTTAATGCCTATAATGGCAAAAAAAAACTTTTTTTCGATGTCAATTTATCTAAACAATAGACAACAAGGCAAGACAGACAACGTTGGACAATTTTTTTAAGCCAGGCCCATCCTCACCAGCAAAAAATGGTGACGACAGTGATCTGTAGGTTAACATTTCTTCATCGTCTTCAGATCAAAGCCATTTCAAAAAAGAAAAAATATGTATGTATGGAGTATTATATAGATTATTGTTGGTTTTTGGAGTCTGTTATTATTTTATGTACAAATGTATGTGCTTGTTATGTATGTATTTTTGATTTAAATGAAATAAAAACATAAAATGCATTTTGAATGATAAACCATGTTACATATATAAAAAATTTGGAACTGATCCCATTGAATTTGTATTAGAATAGTATACGGCTTTTTGCTTTGCGGCCAAGTTTCGTGGAACGTATCTAGGCCGTAAAGCGAGGTATGGATGTAGGTTTAAAAAAATAACTCAAAAGTGTCGCTGTTAAATAAGCTTACGGAGTATTGATTGAATTGGCATTTACATGGTAGAACTTTATTATAACACAGTGAAAAAATAGCAACACATTTTAGTTCTATAAAATTTATAAGGTATATAGTTGATAGCTATTTCGGTTTGCGCCTTCATCTATAGTTCTTGTTTTGTAAAACTAAAAACATTACTATTTTTCAACGTATTATAATGGAGTTCTACCGAGTAAATGCCAATTCAATCAATGATAATAATAATAAGTGTATTTTAAATTTTTTTGACGAATCAGGAATTCAAATATCTATAGACTAACGAAAAAGGAATCAATATGTTTGGATTCGTAAAAAAAGTTGTCATCTTTTCTCATATCAAAAAGTAGGTTGGGTCTCGTTGAAAAATCATAACTTTATACTTACACTTTGTGACTGAAAGAAATTTTGCAGATGATACAAATATGGTTCTTTCCTGTTTTATGGATGTTGGTGTGCGTTTTTAATTTTGCCAAATATTTAAAAGTCTTCGGGCAGAGATGACATTTCAGAAGTTGCTCAGGATGGTTTGTGAACTCCTGAATATTTAAATTATCAATACTTGTGACTTTTGCAGTCGATTTGGATAAATTCAAATCGAAAGGTTTATTATCGGCATCCCCTTCATCTATTTGCACTTCAAGAAAATCACCGCCGTTGTAAATCGGTGAATGCTCTGTATAATAATCGTTTAGCTGCTCCAAGTCCTTCATACAGTCTTTGTTTGTTCTCTCAACATTTTCATTTTTACAACCATTTGAATAATTGTTATTTTCAACAGTAGTACAATAGTTATCTGTTGTTGTGCATTGAGTCTCATCACTGTTAATGTGTGATGTTAAATGTCTACGCAGGTGGTGTTCAAAGTGATAATTTTTCCGACACAAATGGCATTTGAATTGTTTTCTGCTCCCATGTTTCCGCTGATGACACTTAAGCGCAAAAACGCTTTTAAAGCTTTCTCCGCACTGAGCGCAATTCAATCGTTCCGGATGTTCGTGCTTCTTAGCGTGTCTCTCCAGATGTGACTTCTGTCCAAAATGTTGACCGCATGCCTCACATTTATATGGAGTAATTTCAGAATGTGAACTGAGTATGTGACGTTTAAGCAGGTATAAATATTCAAAGCGCATATCACAGGATGGACAATCGATCGGTTTCTGCAGTGCTGGATTACTATGAGACATACAATGTTTTATATATACTCCATGCGTTGGAAATGTTTTCAAACAAATTTGGCACCTAAAAAGTCCACAAATAAATGTACATTTGACCAAACAAATTCAAAGAATTTAGAAATTATTGATGCCTTTTGTAGATTCATATTTGCAAATAAATCAATGATTGCAAGACGCCATTGATTACGAAACACATGACTTCTTTTAAATACCAATAAAAAAACATAATGCACTTTTAAAAACATGTATGTTTTTATAATATATTTATGAAAATAATAATTTGTTAATAATTTAAAAGTTAATAAATAATAAAAAATTTTAAATAAAAAACTACACTTTATAGGGGACTACCATGTGAGGCATTGCCGCATACCCTATTGAAAATTTCCTTATTGGGAGAACACTATAGGAGAGTTCATAGTAATTCCAACTATGAAAGTCTCATTTTTAAATATTTAAGGAAAATATTTTTGCATTCTAAATATCTTTTAATAAATTATTTAGGATAATAAGGATATAAAATTTTGTAGCAGTATACCTGAATGAGACGTGGTCTCCTTTCGGTAATCGAATGCCATGTTTCACGCCAGCGTGACACATCAATGAACTGAGCCTTGAAAATTCATTACTGCATTTTTTGCACTGAAAAGGGGATTTGTTGGAATAATTCACAGTATATGGGAGATTGTCTAGATCCAGTACAGTCAATTTATCCCCATTTATAGATGTGTCGGTGGATTCTGTGTTTTTGGCAAAGGTTTCAGTTTTGAGAGTTATATTGACAGTGTCTTCAGTATCCTGGAAATTTATAAAATTTATATGTTATTTTTTTTTTAATTCATGACAATTTCTGATGTGAAGCACATGGCCTAACAGCTGTACATTTTTTGTATGGATTGAAGACATTCATACAATCAAATCCTTCAATTCAACTTGGTAAACTGACCAAAAGTATTTCTAGATTGTAGTTTTAAATTGCAATGCCAAATTTTGAAATTTGAGTTTATCTCACATGCTATATTCTTCCCCAAAAACTTCCTGATTGCTGTTAATAACAATGACTATTTATGAACAAAAAACAAGCATTGTTATCAAGAAAATTAATAAATTAAACAAAATACAAACATCATACACTTAACACACATTAACACTATTAAAATGCCACCATGAAATTTCAAATGAAACTTGTTAAGACATCAAATCACCATAAACTTTTGCATAATTGATTGATATCTGTAATTCAAATATTATATAGTATACTTTTTGATCTATGATATACTAGAGATTGGCATTCTTTACAACAGTATTGAGTATGTTTTCGAAATCAGTTCTGTAACTTACATGGTATGGAGGTAAATTGGTAATATCTGGTTTGATATCATTATCTGTCTCACAATTGACGCTATCATCTCTTTCATCTTCGGAATGATACTCTTCCACTGGTTCCACTTTAATGGTCACTGATTCAGAAAAAAATGGCGGAGTGTTCATCCTAAATAAAAAAAATATATATTTTTAATTATTTTTGTGAAGACTAAGGGTGAAATTGGTGTGTTTGTTTATCCTACAATTCAACCTACACGCCAATTTTAAAGAAGTAAAATGGAAGGCTAGGAGAGTTTAGAATATCATAGATAAATAAATCCTTTAAACAATGTTATTGTGCGATCGCTTTTTAATATAAATGATACATATCAGAAAATTTTCTGCCAGGAATTGAATCTCTAATCCCAGGAGCTGGTTGGTGTACACAGTACCAAAGACATTTACAAAACGAATGAAAACCTGCAATTAACTAACATAACAGATCTTGCTACTTTTACATAACTTGCTGTATCTTTTGAATCTAAAGTTACCATTGAAATGCTATCTGATACCTTTGTGGTGGATTGTTTCATCAATACAGTAAATATTTTTCAAAACATTTCTGCTCCCAACAATGAACATATGACCTCCTATTAGAGGTATTTTAACAGATTTTGTGAAGGCGGCTGCTTTTTACTCAGTTGCTCATCCATTTTTATTTTTTTTTACTACAGCAGGGGTAGAAAAACTAGAGATAATCATTGGCTAACCCCTCTTGAAACTGTGGAATCACAAAAAGCATGGCTTCGATTCTGACATTGACCAAAAACACAAATCCAAGTAAAAAAAGTTTATTTTCATCAGATTTTTTCCTATTTATGAGAATCAAATTAAAGATTAACCAATAATGCACCTCAAGAAGAGGAGGCACTGTATGAGTTGGTTGTATGGCATCAATTGCCACAAATTACACCATGTGACTAGATTCTGAGGTTATATATTATAATCTGCAAAACATTTAACAACTCCACTTTGCAAACAAATTTCAACTGAATAATTAAGCCAATATGTTACATATAGTGTGTATCACTGCACTTAATGATAGAAAAGGACAAATATATTAGTAGTCTAACATTGAAAAGTTTTGTTGCATTTTTTTTCGATTTATTAGCAAATTTTACATGTTAAGACATAACTCTTTATCTTAAAAAAATATGTGAAATGAAATGTTTTTCTTATTGTACATTAAACAATCTGTTTTATAACAGTTTCGTCGTCTAATTATTTTATTTGAATCGTTTCTATTTCTATTGTATTTTTGAATTTATTTTTATAAACCATAGTAGAAAAAAGATAGAGATAATAGTAAGACAGAGAGGGATCAATATTACACAATCGATACGCAATAGTAAAAATGGATTTTTGCACAAAATTTTTAATCTATACTGTATAATTATTTAAAAAATCAACTTAAATTTTTTAGCTGAAAGCTTATCGAAGAAGTGCTGAAATAATGCATGATTTTAATTTGGGTCATATTAATAAGATTCAAACCAATTAGAGGCAGTAATAGATATGTTCCAAACAATATTTATATTTGAATTTAGTTGAAATTTAAGAATATTCAACAAAGACAAATCGAAATTTTTGAGATAATATAACAATAACTTACCTTCACTGTGTAATACGGTTATAACGAATAATTCTCTATATAACACTCATGCTATTTTCCAACACTTTAATTAATCAACTATGCACACACAAACACTTTTAATAAATAATTATTATCACAATTCTCATTAGCGAAACCCTAGACAACATTTGACATTTTGTTGGTGTTGCTATAAACTAACTTTAAAAAAATATTAAACTATGGATACGTGAACAATTATAATATTAATTTGTATGGTGTAGTGTTATTCAAAAAAAAACACGACCATGACTCCTCAGCCCTGTTAAATAAAATTTAATAGTTTATTAATTTCACTACTTTTTATTAGGCTGTGAAATCGTTAAAAAAAAAACAAATCTTTATTGGTCAAAAACACGACTCCAGCTCCTGCTAAAAAAAGTTTATTTTTGTAATGTTTTTTTCTTATAATTTCTATTTAAGTGCATTAAAATAAAGAAAAACATGAAGATTAATTTTACCATATTGGGACTCACACAAAGACGACTTATTTCTTTTTGTTTATTGAAATATTTTTCAAAATCGTCTAATCCAAAAGTGGTCAGGCGCTCGTTTTTCCTGACTGACTCCATAGCTTTCCTTTTTATTGATTCATAATGTTTCAACAAAGTTCAACTCCGAAAGTGAGTTTTAGCGAATTTTCACAAATAGTTAAATGACTTAGATAAAAATAAATATTTCTCTGAATGGCAATAATCAATTTTATTCATTTTGTCAGGACACACCAGTTTTAAATTGTGTACCAGTCACAAATTTCAAAACTGCATCTCGGATTGTAACACTTATTAACACTCTTTTCAACAGCTTACGTTTTTATTGAATTAAATATATAAATTTTCAAATTTGAATCGTTGAAATTTTGAACAACTGATGAACTCTCAGCATTATTTGCATCATATTGATGTTCCATCGAGCAGTTTCAGTCAATATCGTAAATGGAAGACTATATACACGGAAAAAATATAAAACTCTATGAAGGTTTTGAAACGATAGACACAATATAAGTTATCATAGAGAAACGAATTTAGTTTTTAAGTGGAAGCTTCAGAAAAACTGTTTATTAGCTGTAATGTGTAGTGCGAATTCAAGCCTGTGCAAGCTTTTTCCAAGGAATGGATAGGAAAGTACGGGTTGAATGCATTGCTTGCTTTTGTTATGTTGTAGATGAGTGGATGAATTTATCTTCTATATTTATTTAGATTTATAATATAAAAACTCACCAGCTGGTAATTCGAGACAGAGGTACAGAAGCGATCATGTCATGGTTATTGGCTTTGGATATATTAAAAATATAAACATTATTGGGTGTGGGTATATCTTGATAAATTCGAATACAATTGTGAGATGAAAGGGGGATTCACAGTCCCATATAACTAAGATTTTTACATTATATAGAATCTGACTTAAAGATTTTTAATAAAACAAAGCACTTTCCAAATGGAATACGACTCCATTTAATTTTAATAACATGAATACATGCAAATTTACTATGGTATAAATTAAAATATACTATGACATTGAAAAAATTATTAATTGATAATTTCGTTCAAATATTTACAAAGGAATTGATATTGAATTGACTTCCTTTACTAACGTATCGGTTTGTCCTTGTTTTAACTTCTTCACATGTAGCAACCAGTGTTTTCTCAGATCACTTCGATTGTGAAATTTAGAATTGCAATATTCTAACGGACAGTGTTCAGTTCTTTCCCCATGTTTTTTTTCGTGGACGCAGCGTCGACTGCTCGATAAAAATCTTTCGCCGCATATTGAACAAGGGTATGGCTTTTCACCAGTGTGGAGACGGTTGTGCAGCATTAAAGCTTTTTTATTCACAAATTTTCTTTCACACACATCACACTGAACAGGGCGTTCCCTCGTGTGTACAATACCATGTTCATTTAAACTACCTTTGCTGAAAAAGCCCTTATTACAAATCTCACATTTGTACCTCCGTTCTTGGAGATGTTTACTTAAAATATGCAGTTCTAGAAGTGTTTTTAGATTTCGTTCTTCTCCGCAATAATCGCATATAAAAGATTTCTTCGGTTCTAGTAACCCTTCATGTTTCAACTGGTGAGCTTTGAAATATCTCATGTTTTTGTAGCTCTTTCCGCATTTGGGGCAGCAGATTTTGCTGTGACTGTCTTTGTGGATGAATAATCGACTACGGGAACTGCAAAGTTTACCGCAGACTTCACACATGAAGCTGTACTTATCTCTGGAATGTGCTAATCTTACATGCTCTTGTAATATATGCCTCGTATGAAATTTCTTTTCACATTTAGAACAACTGTGCGCTTTTTCGCTGTGGTAAATCATGTGAGCTTTCAATATGTTACGATAAAAGAAGGCTTTTCCGCATACGGTACATAGATATGATTTCTTCCCAGTGTGAACGACCATGTGCCTTTTTAGCGTTCCAACTTCCAAATATGATTTTCCGCAAACTCTACAAACGTGACGTGTCCCTTCAGGATGGGTCAGACTATGGGCTTTCAATGCCTCATTATTATCAAAAGTATCAGAGCACATTGTACAATCGAACTCAGTTTTGACATCTGCATGCAAGAATTCGGCTTCGTTGTTGCATGCTTCTTTTATGTCACCTGAGATTTGATCTCCGTATAATAAGGCTTCTGTCGGATGGCTATTATTGATGTGATCGAGTAGCATGTGTCTGAAATAAAATTTCTTGAGGCACACACGACAAGAATATTTTTTTTCTTGATGATATCTAATGTGAGCTTTCAGGGCGTTTCGATGGAAGAAACTTTTTCCACAAATGTTGCAAACGAACTCTCTTTTTCCAGAATGTGTGATGACATGTCTTTTTAAAATGCTAGCTTTTCTATAGGATCTGTGACAAATACGGCACAAGTGCCTGGAATCCTCGGGATGGGATTTTTCATGCCGTTTCAATTCGGCCCAAGTAGTAAATGTGTGAAAGCACATGGTGCAATCATAAGAGCTCTTTTGCTTTCTCATATGAAATCGACTCTTAGCATTACGGTATACTATAACCTTTTTCTTGGCTTGCATCTGTTCACCATAATTTGCTTCAATCTCTTCGTCTTCAAATATTTCAGATTTCATAGCAACTTTGGGAAAATCTTTTTCTTCTATACCTAATACATCCAAAAAATTCAATTCTGCATTCTCCTCTTTGACTTCTTGCTTTATTTCACTATGTGACAATAAATTACCGCAATCTGGAATATCCAATTCCGTAGGGAGCTCTCCTTTCGGCTGTTCAGATGAATCAATTTCTACATCTTCATTCTTACATTCAGGCAAAACAATAAGGATTGTGTCTTTATCAACCGAGTTATCGATGTCAGTAGGCATATCCAAAACCTGCTCGTAAAGACAAGTAATACAGTTTTTTAGGGTAAATTCCGATTCCTCACATTGCAATCGAAATGTGTACGCAGCGAAGGTTTTTTCAGCACATTCAGGACAAATCCTTTCCGGCAAACTGTTACCAGCTGACACCTGAAAATTAATCATTCATTAGATTAAGGAACAATATCTCATTCAAAGAGGTATAAAAAAATTGCCCATTTTGTGGGAGAAAATAGTAGAAAATAATGGCAATTATTTAATATAATAATAATGTATAGTATACATTTAAATAAATTTATTGTTTTAATGAAAAAAAATGGTCATTTCTTTCCGAAATACCTAATATAAATAAATAATACCATGTTTCCCTTAATTAACCCCTTTGGTATATAAACAATGGTCATTATTGTGTCAGTTGTGTTGCATCCGTGTGATAGAACGCCTGAAGATGCAGAAAGGAGGATGCGAGACCTGCCTCTTATGCTTTCGCCTTTCGGCATCTTCAGGCATTGTATCACACGGATAGAATCAGGCATTCTATCACACATCCGTATGATAGAATGCCTGAAGATGGCAAATGGCGAAACCCAGGTCGTTAGTGATGAAACATGTGAAATCGTACAAAGTTGTAACAATTCAAATTTGATATTGAAATTCCGTCAAGCATCTTCAGTTGACATCGTAAAATACATTTTGTGATTAGTGAAAACTTTTCCTTACAAGGGTTCCATAATCACAACATTGTATACAGCTAACCTTAACCCGTTCACTGCTGAGCCACGTAAAGTATATTCCAACACCCAATATTTCATAAAAATTTCAATATAATAAAATATTAATATTATGTTGAATACAAACGATTCAACAATCTTAGCACTCTTCTATGTTTAGTTATCAACTGTCAACACAGATTAATCAGCCGTCTCAACACTATATCAAGAAAGTTTTTTTTCAATGTGTCTATAAAAATCAGACTTATTAACAAGACTGTGGAATCGTTAAAAAACACAGCTCTGAAAAAAAAATGTTTTGTTACGTTTTTTTTCCTACCATAGCTATTTATGTGCATTAAATGAAAGATCCACCAACCAATCCGGCAAATTGTTCATTGAGAATTTTTTCAAAATCGTCGAATCGAAAAAGTAGTGAAAGTAACTTGTATTTCACGACTCCGAACTCCGTCTCCGACTCCACAATCCCGCTTTATAACCCTTATTTTTTATTTATCCTCTAAAAAGAAGAATATAATATGCCATACTACTTTTCCGTGAATAAAAATAGATACAGACGAATATTAATAAATATTATGCTTCTCAACAATGTCATTGAATTGGCCTTGTAGCATAAGCGTAATTCTAAGTTTCTAATTGAAATTAAACCTATGAATATTAAATGCAACACACCTCCATCGAAGATATATTCAATAGCATATCTTTAATGGTAATATCATTGTCAACCGATTTTTCTCCGATAGGTTGAAGTCCATCCGCTTCAGAAAAACATATTCTGCATATTTTATCGCGGATCGTTCCTGCCAGCAGGTGGTGAATAATTATTTCTTCACTCATTTTGCATTCATATTTATTTTTCTTATTGCAGAATTTCGTAAATGTTTGGCGCGCCGAGAACTGTCAAAATATTTTTTAATTCTTATTACGTTTTCGCCGACAACGCATCCACACAACGCGGCAAGATGTCAAGACAGGTATTGCTATTTTTTGTCTATGGTTAGTAAAAAATGTGTTGCAGATGAGGCATGTTGAAAATTTAAAAATTGTATCATAAGAATGCTTAAATCAGAATAAATCCATAAAATAACAACTACGCTTTAGTCATTGAGTCACTAAAAAATATAATAAAATAATGAAAATATTTTTTAACCATTATTTTCATTATCGAACAAAAATTTCACTGCTTTCTCATATTACCAGAAGAGTTTTTTTCAACTTATATAAATGTGATGTCTGAATAATTTGTTTATTTGTGCCCCATTTCTTTTTCTTTATATACTTGTTCAATAATAAACAGATCAAAAATAATTTGTATTTTAGCAATGGTTTCTTATCTTCTTTGTAATATTAACAAAAAACAAATAAGTCAAAGGTCATCAACAGCGGTCGGCATCTCAAATGCATGGGCGTGCCACAAAAAAGGTAATTCAAAGAACTGGACACTCAGCGTACCACTGAAAAAAAATTTGTAAACCCATTATATATTAATGCGATTTTATTTGACTAAAATAATACACGCTACATTAAAAACATAAAAATCACGATATTAAATTTATATTTATATTTACAAAATAAATATAATATTGTGTATAGATAATGTAATTTTAATCTGCATGGATAGGAAATAAAACATTTCTTTCACTTATTATAGATTAAAGGATGATTTTTATGAGTATAAACCTATGTGGTAGCAAATCTATAGTTGCACATACTTTTAGACACGCCTCTGCCTGCTGAATACATACCATACATTATCATTAGTAATTCAGGTAGCCTTTCATTAGTTATCAATTGAAAATTTGAAAAATGTAAATCCTCAAAAAGCAACTCAAATATTATAATTGCTGCTGATATTTCTAAAAACAATATTTCTATTGTACTGAATGAACTATCTTTAAAATAGTTTTAGCATCACTGTCTTAACATATTAATATTTCAACTAAACAGTTACACAATCAAATTAAGGAAAATTATTGTCTAGAAGGATTGAATCTTTATCTAGCATATTTCAAAATTTAAAAGCATATTTTAATTTTAAAACCTAAATAATTATGAATATTCAAGTTCTGGTGTATGTGTTATTTCTGGTAGTTATAACTCAAGAAGAATTAGTTACGATTTTAAAAAATAAATACTGGAAAGAGATTCTTTATCAAGAAAATGACGTTAATGCGCCCATCCCGACTGAAATTCAACATTCAACAGACAAAATTTTGGTACGTGAATGTAAAACAGATAACTCTGAATTAGCTATCACACCAACTATTTATGCCTCTTTGCCAGTGGTTCTCATGTCCGACCAACAGTGAATTTTACTACAGTCACCAACAGCTTCATAAAAATGTTTTTTTTTTTAAATTTGCACTGGTGCAGCCAGGAGACATTTTCATATGACTACTGATATTTATAATGCGACCACAGTAAAGGTTTGGGTGAGGACTACTGCTATATACATTTTATCAGGGCTGACAAAACCATGGTGCATGTAGAAAAGGTGAAGCATTAAATATTTATAAGTTGTCATCCTTGTATCTACTTTTTCTTTTAGAGTAGACCCCATATTCAAATCTATCTTCATATTTTCAACTATTGACTGCTCGCAGTTCTTTATACAGCCTTCTTACTCTTCAGTTCATCTTATTTTTTGACAGTTTACGATTGTAGGGTGTGAACAGTATGTGTGCGTGTATGAGAAAGAAAGTGTGTGAGGTAGATGGAGTGCAATTGTCGATTGTTGCTCAAAAAAAAACTCTTTTGGACTAAAGTAAATAAATAAATTTATTTAATTGATTGGTTTATTCCTTTTCATCCCCTAATCAAAGCAGATTATACCCCTATCTCTGTTTTCCAATCCCAATGGTGAACATACGAAGTTAGAGAAAGTGCATAAGTTATATAGAATATAAAATTGACAACTGGTATGCAAAATACTGCCCACCCTGCTTTATATGCAAACAATGATGCATAATAGTACTTTAACAACATGTTAGCCAGTTGTTTTGCTTGTAACCAATTTACTTTTTAGAGAAATAGACATAATTTTCTTAAAATTTAACTTTAACTTTTAAATTGACTACTATATATCAACTGTTAGGACAGCTGTTCGAAGTGTGTTCATAGATAATATAAAAACATATAAGAGTTTTAACAGTATCAAGTTTGTCTGTGCATGCCTTTTGTTACATTAAAGTATAGCCTGGTTTGTCCTAATAATCTCCATAAGTTTGATTAACACTAATATTATTGAATTAGTTTTTGAAATATTCGGTGAATATTCTTTGACAAGCTCAATAGGGATTTAGATATTAAAAATAATGCCCATGTATTATTATGTGTGTTTAAATATGGATTCACACTGAAATTGACCTTTCTTGTGAATGCGTTTGTATATAACATAGCTTGACTGCCTTAATAGAATTTTCTCAAGAGTGTAAATAAAGATTTCTTCACACTTTCTCCCATTGAATTGAACTGGTTTTGATTTTAAAATCATGCTTTAATTCAGAAATCACAAAGTTTTTATGTGTTCACTATTTAATCCACTGATTAAAAGAAAACTATCTTATGTATTTCAGGTGTTCATGGAAAATCATGCATTGAGCTTTATGCAATCAGATTTCACAAAACCTAAAATATTGACTATAAAAAAACAAAACTCACAAATAGAAAAAAAAGCAAAAACTTTCCAAGATAAAGCCGGAAATAAGATTTTAAATGTGAATGGACATTTAATTCACACCTATTATAAGACAGGAGATATAAAAATGGTAGGTCAAAATGGATTACAAAACTGTAATAAGCTTTTGTGGTGATTAATTTTACCAATCTTATATTATAATATCATTTAAATTTTTATATTAAGGTTAAGATTATATTTTTATTTGTTGTGAAATAATTTAATAATAAAGTGGTTAATTATTAAATTATTTCTACAGCATTAAACAAAAAGAAAATTAGTAGGTCAGAGGTGTACACAAATAACAAACACATTCTCATAATTAAATATTTATATGACATCAATGCAACAATAAGTATTTTGAAGTTACCATGTCTTAAGTTTTTATACTTAAAATAATTAAATTCAAATTGCATGGGCTTATATTTCAAACCACATTGCCAAATTGAAAATAATAAGACTTGTCTTTCAGATAACTGCCAAAGTTCCTCATTACTTTAAGGAGGTAGCTTTGGATGGTGTAAGAAATATAGCATATGTGATTGGCCGAAATAATGATGGTTCATCGGGTAAATTATTTGCATTTAACACAAATAAACCAGTCATCAAGACTAATGAACCATTCGTTGATGCCATTGAAATCTTAGGACAAGATATAAAATGTATTGCACTGGATAAAGACACAGGAAATCTTGCTTACATAGAAGCAAAAGAAAAAAATGGATGGAAACTTATATCACTAGTCATAAATGATTTTAAATTAATGGTTGAAAGCACAGAAGAACCATCCGAATCAGAAGATCATAATGAAGATGTCATAATTACTGCAAAATCTAGCTCCGGACTACACAATGATTTCAATGATGCAATTAAATTAATTACCTCTAGAATCATGTCACTCAATGATAAGGAATGTGACAAAAGTGTTAGTAAATTAGTGAATGAGAATAGAAGACTTCAGCGGCAGATTGAGATGATGGATAAAACACATCGGTACCTTCTTAAAGGTAAAGGAATATATCTTACATCTCCAAAAAATTCTTATGTTGACACTACTAAAAAATATCAGGAGTTGAAAGAGGAATTTGAAAATATTGTGAGAGATGTGGAAAATAATATAACACAGTTGTTGAATGAAAAAAATGTTGTCTGGTAAGTGAATATAAATCATTGCAAATTGAATAAAAATATAATATTTAATTTTATCAAAACTGCAACTCTTAGTTGACAATTTTTTAAAATAATAAAAAACATTTTTTTAGTACTATTATTATGCAAGCATTATCAACTGATACAATGTGAGCATTTCAGTTTATAATTCTCGCGATGAGCAAAACTGGTCCTGACCATAAAACATATTGTGAAAATAGAACAAAAAATGTGTTTTATTATTCAAAATATCTTGCCTTTCCATCAAGATGTGACAGTTAACATTTTAAAAATAGTTTACAATTTGTGAATATGGATGTGACAGAAAAACATAGAATTATATTGTCAGAATACTTGCCGAACACACTAATTTGAAAATCAGGTATTCTGACCAATGAATGCAAATCAATAGATTTTAAAATGTCCTTTGTGTCAAAAAAAACAAGTTCAAAGTTTATTTATTATTTTCGTATTTTGTTGCTGGCAGAAAACAATAAATAACAAATTTAATATTTCTAAAAGCATAAAAAGACAGTAAGATGTTTTTTCCTATAAGCATTATAGTCACATGACGTTTATTCATTTTAAATCAATTATTATCTGTGGCCATACTGTGGCAGCACTCTCAGTTTGACTCTAATATGGGAACCAAACATTAAAATATCTTTTATCTTCTGAAAAATTATAGGTTAGACGAAGGCAAGGCAGTACTTGATCCCAACTCTAAATGGGTACATATACCATTAGTGGCTGAAAACGAGACTAAAGAAGATATTGATAAACATAAACAATCATGCGGCATATTGAAAACGGATCCTTCAAGAGAACTTTTTCCATGGACTGTTGCAATATTAGGGTAAAAAAGTATTGATTGTTTTTTTTAAAATGATCAAACACTTATACAGTCAGCCCTTGACTATGTATATATATATAATGTATATAATTGGTTCCGGAACATGTGTGCAGTAGAGAAAAGTAAAAGAAAAATAGCCAAAAATGTGTTTTGAAATTTTGAATTGTGTATTTATTTATCAATATATGTATATATTTTGATATCAGCTGATGGTGTTTTATAGAATTTCAATTGTTGAAACTTTGTAAATTTCCATGTTATTTTGTCAACAGTCTTATTATCTCTTGTTATATTCGTTATGTGAGACTAGTTCAACGAGTTGACAATCAATTTAAAACAAAAATTCTTACTTTATGTCACCTTGTATTCAATCCCACTGCATCCCATTAGTTTAAAATAAGTATGTATCTCTTATTATCAAATTATCCAATTACATTTTAATAATAGTTGATTATTGTTTATTGAAAAAAACCTTCATTAAAAAAACGCATTAGATGCAGTTCATAAAATTGTCATACAGAATTGAATATTGTTATAATTAAATCAATCACTACTTCACCTGATATTTAATCCCACAGTAACCGACCAATTTAAAATAAGTAGGGATCTCTAAGTATCAAATTACCCATTTTTTAAATTATATTCAACTCTTATTGTTCCATCAAGTATTCTTTTTGTTTATATTAACAGTGCATTTTTTTCATTTCTCTCTAAGTAAGGTTGAAATATTTACACATATAAACAGGCAAAATACACAATTAATATAAAAAAAAAATCTCACAATATTTATCAATTATAGTCATGTTATAAATCTTGCTGACAATAATAGTTGCATTTTTAATTTTAGGTCTTCTTTACCTCACAAATTTATATGCTATGGAACATTGATACATCCAAAAGTAGTTATAATATCTTTAAAATGTAGTCAAGATTATGAAAAGTATGGCAGCGCAATTGTCCGGAGTGGAACATTGGATGTTTCTTTACTCAATACTGAACAACCTGCAATTGATAGGAATGTGGTTGGCAAAATGTTCAGTAAGTAAGCATTTTTATTATTGTCTTATTGAATTTGAATTGTCACAACTTTGCGTTGTAGCAATTCAAATTTGATATTGAAATTCCATCAAGCATATTAATTTGATATCATAAATTATTGTCATATAGACATCAAAAAATAAACTTGATTTCTTATATTATTCGAGTTATACTCAATTAATTTGAATTGTTGAAACATTGTTCATTTCCACATGTTTCATTACTGACTACCAGGGTTTTGCTTTACGGCATCTTCAGACATTTTATCAAATGGATGCAGAAGAACTAACACACAGTAAATGACTTCCATCGGTTGTATACAAACAAAATTACACAGGAAAATATAGACAATATATAATTATTAAAGTTTTTTCAGAACAATTCAGCAATTCAAATTCTATCATGTACCCTTAGTTGATAACATGAATTTATTTTTGAATTAATTCCTCATTTATAAATTAATTGTGTTTGTTTTCTTAATTTTTATTATTTGTTGTTTATAGCATAATATACTTAATTAACATTTAACAAAAAGTAGTTTTTATTTGTTGCAGTTGGGATCAGAGCCTTGATTCTATATGAAGAATTTTCAGTAGATGGCAAAATTGAAGTAGCATGCTCGACATTAGATAAAAATACATCATTGCCAAATAGTAAATGTTTCGGATTGCCAAAACAAAGTAGCATGTCTAAAGCAGTGAGTTGAATAAATTATAATATCGAATATAATATAAAAAAAGAATTTTTGTATAGCTAGTACTGTAGATCACATCAAAATTGTTGACAACAGATAGCAATGTGCTTACAGTCTGTACACAGAAGCATTATAGTTTATACAGTATTGAAACTTTAATGTACAAGCAAATAGCCTGATCTGTTTTAATAATCTCAGTAAGTGTGCTTTTAACACCAATAATACTGAATTAACTATTTAAATAATTGGTTTTGGAAAATAATACGGCGGATTATCAGAGAACAATTTGGGTTCATGAAGAAAAAAATACAGTAAACCCTCCAATAACATTTGCGGAAGGTTTTCCAATAATGAGTTAAATCCCCTGAATAATGAAAAAAATAAAACTCCTAATTAGGCTTTCATAAAAATAGTTCATACAAATCTGTATTTAAAATACTGTCGCGCATTGTCTCGTGTCTCTAAATTCACATGTCTTGATAATGTGCACGACTTAAATAATTTTGAATATGTATATGCTTAAGTAATATACATATTTATGTTCAATTAATTAATTAATTAAAAAATTATATGTAATTCCGCATTTCAAATAAAAAAAATCAATTGAAAATCTTAACCGCCCAATAATGAGCCCCCCAGTAATGATCCCCCTATCTCTTCATTATTGGGGGGGCTTACTGTAGTATCTTAATTGATTTTTTTCTGTAATAACTAGTTGTAAATCAGTAGCTAAACCTCTTTCAGTGGATAGGATAATGAAATACAGATTAACTTAGTAAAATGCTAGTTATAATCTAGTTGTTCTCTCTCTATAACACCCCCAGTATTTGCTATTAGACATGAGGTGAGTCAAATAAAACCTTTTATGCCATTCTTTGGATAAAAATCTGAAAATTTATTAAAAATCAATTTATGAAAGTATAAATTTCTCATATCACAAACCTGTGAACAAGCAAGTGAGTGAATGAAAGCTCCATAGTGACTTTTCAACTACAAGACATACAATGTAAAATAATATTATCTGTCAAAGAGTAACTTTTCATAACCCATTTGCAAAAGTGTTTCGGCTGCAACAAATTGTAACCTCAAAAAATCTTTGAAGAGAAACTTTGCTAGTAATAATTTCTTTTTATTTTTATATCTTAATTTATAGAATATTTACAAAAGAAAAATTTACTGTTTGTAGGTAATTATTGACTTCACAGACATTGAGCCTTGTGATCCGAAAGTAGCAGACAGCCGTTTTATATGCATAAAACAAAAGGCCAACCAAAAGCTGTGCAAATCTTTGAATGATGGAATGTACAATCACGCCATTTACTGTCCATCTCAAGTAAAGATTTCTTTTATTAGTTTATATAGCCATGCCCTAGTCCATATATACTAACTATAGAAATGTGTCCACCAGAGCTGTCACATTATTTATTTTATCTTTCTGCACACTAGAGTGCATGTAACAAGCCTTGAGAAATTTTTCCTCTGAAATTCTTGGCTAGTTTAAAACATGCGTAACATTAAAGCTGCGCTTGGAATCTACAGGCATTCTATCACTTGAATGCAATAAAATAGACAGTCAGTAAATAGTTTGCATTGCTCATATAGGAAATGAGTTAACAATTCTCTGATGGAGTTGAGGGCACACAAATAAAATTAATTATATTTTCAGGGGGAAAAACTGCAGTACATACTCTATGGTACACATTTAAGATGGCATAACTGTACACAAGTTTTAGTCAGTCAAAAAGTCTATGATCAGCAGACAGCTGATGAATTAGTCAAACTGAATATAGATTTGAAACCATTTCATTGATGGAGGAACATCACAATTTCAATGAGAGACAAAGAACATTGGCAGAATGCTCATTAATATAAGGTTAAATATTTAAAAAAAAAAGAGTAATTTCTTTTAATTCTAGTGTTGATTTATATTTTTTTACCTGTTATTATCTATGAATAAAAAGACAGAATCAATAAACATTAATATGTCATATAATTATATATTATAACATTATGGTCTTAATAGAGTTATGGAACTGATTAGAATAAAGTCGGTATGTGTTGTATTTATAAAAAATTAAATAAAAGTCAACATAAAAAAAACCAATATTTTATTGAAATTTTATAATAATCATTCATTATATAATTTAAATAATCCTAAATTAATAAAAATATAAAAATCAGTTAAATACCTAAAATTATAAAGAAAATACACATCAATGCATTGACAGAATTAATTGTCTTTGGGCTGACAAGACAAACAACACCTGCAAAAGTTAAGACTTTGAAAGCTGTTAATATTATTCAAGTTAAGTTGAGGAATGGAGAATATCAAATGATAATTTGTTAGTTGCTGACGGTGCTCAATTATTATGTTAATTTGTACATAGAAAGATAAATTGCGTGAGCCGATTTTTCACCATAGTTATATGACCTGTTCTGAAGAGAAAAAACTTTACGTAAATATGTAAGAATTTAATCAATTAGGCCAATTAATTTTTTATAGGATATTCATTCAAAAAACTCTTGATGCATATGAAAATTTACCATTAAAACCTCCATCTACCAGTTTGCATGAAATAACATGAGATGTGTATAGCAAACCAAAAAAACATTTGGTGTAAACACTAAGAAATTTGCCTTGTGCAATTTTTTGTCAAAATCTCATTTGATAAATAAAGAAATCACAGTGTTAAATCATTGAAGCTGTTTGATGAATTATTTATTAGATGATGTAATAAATATTTAATTTAGCATGAAAAAGTGTGAATAAAGCTTAGAAAACGAGTATTTTATGAACGGACACAAGAAATTGAAAGTGAATAAGTAAATGACTTTATATGATTCAAGAAGTACCTTTTCATACAGGAATCAACCAACTGACATAAAAACCAAAAGAGAGCAAAGTCAAATTTGCTGAGCATACCAAAATACATGAAACAAATTGAATATTAATAATGTAAAAACATAGACGACATCAACCAAAGAGAAAAATAAAATGTTATGTTCCATTTCTTAGTCATGAAATGGTTGTTTATAAACAATATTCACTTGATTTGTATATGTCAATAAAATATATTTTTTGACATAAGTAAATAAACTAAGCAAGGTTTCATGATTTCGGTTACTCATTACTAAAAGAAATGTCGTTTGGTTACTTCTAAATAAATTGGCCTAACTGTTATTTAATGAGAGAAGCATCGATTGTGAATAAACGGACTGGGTTTTATCTCCATTTTACTAAAACGATATCACCATTATTGACGGAGTAGTAGTCTAATCCCTTCAATTGATTATCAAGTGGAATGATCATTTTGTCGCTGTCGTCGCATTTGTTGGTGTATCTACAGTACAGAATAGGCGAGCCCTTTGCGCCTACATTTTTCAACGAGAACAGTCTTCTAACGAGAGCCGAGAGTTTTTGGACGGTCATGGATGAGGGCAATTTTTTTTTGAACAGAATGCCTGTTTCTTCGTCCTGAAGAAATATCTCGATTAGCCGGTTGTTAATGGCCCAGGAGTTTTCTTTCAACTCGAGGAGGCTATCTTCTGGCAGCCCATATTCTGGAAGAGATTATGCAAGTCAAAATTAAGAGATGAGTAAATTTTTATATTGCAGTTATTATTGAAAAATTAATTATATTTGTTGAAATCTAGTTACATAAATTAAAAAAAAAATCATGACATGTTTCCATTTTTAAGCCATCATACGAACACATCATCTATAAGTATAGTATTTTTTTTCCTCTATAATATCAATGGGTGTTTTGATTGGTTTTAACTTATAAGATATATATATATATTGATTGTGTGTACACTTGAGTCTTGATATCAAACTAGATGAATGCAGACTCATATAATCACTTTGAATGGAATATATAGCATTCAAAAGTTGACCAGTTTCGCTCATCATGAACATTATCAACTAATATAATACACTGACAAAACATAACTAAACAATAGTTTTTTTTATTTAAATACCATCACAAGTTCACAGTTAACCATTTTAGCCTTAGAAGGCGGGTTTATCAGCATTACTAAGCTGTACTAAAATATCTACATGTAGACCCGGTTTATCAGCACGAACGTTGATGTATCAAACAAAAAATCATAATAAGGTTTTAATTTTTATTTTCTATTTGACTTGCTTGGTCAGTAGATCAGTTCTCTGAGGGTAAAATGGTTAAAGCCTTAAAAATTCACCAACAGGTTAAACTCGAAAACTGTAATATTTTTAATGACTTCACAGCATCTTCATCAAAACAACAATACAGAATATCTTACTTGTAACTAATTGTTGAAATCTAGAATGTTCCAAAAGGAATTCTTTTATGCTGTTGTGACCTTCGGCTTCAATTTTCTTCCAAGATTTTCCATGCTTTTTTAAATAATCATACTCAGCGCCTCTCCTGATTTCTTTTGGAATTTCTGAACCATTCAATTCCTATAACCAAGAAACAATATAAATATTTATTTAACTTTACAATGGGTGATCAGGTAACGAACAGTTCGCACTCCAAAAAATCCGGACAATGAACGCTATCACGAAAGATTTATGTGTTTGAACAACGAACACATATGCAAATAATGAACTAAAATAATCATTCTAATCCACTTATTCTATCTGTAAAAACTAATTGACGTTCATATGATCAGTTTACAAACAATTGGAATAGCGAACATAGTCTTGGACTAATATTATAATGATATAATCAATGTACAATACTTTGACTATATGACAAACTATTTGATCATGATAAAAAGTATACATTGAATAAAAAACTTATTAGTACAGCTATCGATACATTATTGCCAGAAAATGTAAAATTATGTTTATCGGGTATTGCAGGAATAAAATGAGACACTTTGTATCACGGGATTGTTTGTTGGTGCATAATACCGCACCACAAATAATGCAGTAGTTAAAACAAGGACCCTTGATCCAAAAGTGTGTATTGAGACACAAGCACACTGTTTTCAATATCACCAAATTAAACATGATTTATATTAAATATTGAGTTGTAAACCCCTCCTTACGAGCGAGCGTCCATAATTCTAAGCACCAATTCTCAGTGTTAATTGTTTTGTAAATTAATTTTTGAAAAATAATTCAAAAGTACAGATGAGAAATAATAATGAGAATTAAACAAAAATAGATCATTTTATCCACAATATATATTATTTTCGAAAGAAATAATTACCAATTAAGTAGAGTTGACAAATATAAACTTATTGATCAGAATTGATAATTACCAATTAAGTAGAGTTGACAAATATAAACTTATTGATCAGAATTAGGCTAATATACCTTGAGACTCCCTATCCTGGCGATGACTAACTGACAGCAAGTGTCGTAATCATCTTCCTTCACAATCGGATTCTTCAGGAAGTAAAGTTTTTGCAAGGCAGACAGCTTATTCAATTCGCTCACCGACCGCCACTGAAAAAAAAAACACAGATTTATGACTAGGCTGAAGATGTTTTAGCCCCACCTCCATCATTATGTTTATGGAGTTGCTGTGTCATGACCACCTTCCACAACACATTACTGATGAAGTTTTTTACTAATAATCTCTATTAAATTGTTTTTTGAAATATTCTTTACCGGAATATCCCTTAGATGGCTCAACTTGCCCAACTCAAATAATTTACCATTCAACTTGCCATGGCCAAATTCAATAATTTGAAAAAAAAGGAAAACTGTTATTCTATCTTGCAGATAAAATGGGGTTTAAATGTTTACAGACAATTTAATCCTAGCACAATGTGCTGCATAATTTAATTGTGCATCATAAATTGTTTTATCAGTGCCTTCAATTTCAAATGTATAAAAAATCATTCTTTATCAAATTCTGAAAAGGCAAACTATCAAAAATAGAATAAGATAGAGGACAAACTTGCGTTGTGTGTAATAGTCTTTTATTCAAGGTGTGTGCAAACCATTGTTCAACAACCATGTGCAAACCACAAACTGTAACAGTAATTATCCATAAAACAATACTCACGTCATTCAAAAGGTTTTGTTTCAAATGAAGCACTTCTACATTCGAAAAGTGCTTTGTTTTTTCACCACCAAAACAATTGTCGAATCTGACTTCTTTAATACTGCAATCATTCAAGCTGAGAACTTTCAAATTTTCCACAACTCCTAGCTTCAAAACGTCGTCCCAGCTGGCAAAATGGTTTCCGTCCAATATGATACTCGTCACATTTAAAAACATTCCATTGGGTAGTGTGGCAACATTAACAATACTGTTACACGCCAAGACGATTTCTTCAATGCGAGGCAACATTTTTGATATTCTTTCAACATCTCGCCATTTCAAATCGCAGTGTGTCAGAACTATCTTCTTGAGATTTTTGAAACATTTCAAAAAGGAGTCTATTTCATTGATTGACAGCAGTTTTAATCTGTTTTTACTGAAACAATAAACATTATTACTAGATTGTTCTAGTACACTTAATTAACTTGATGCTAGTGTTTTTTTATTAATCCCATTTTTTAATTTGTAAGATACAAAATTCACTTTAATATTCAAAGCCAAGAAGATTGCATTTTATAACTTTTTCCTTGAAAGAATTAATATATATATACATATATATATATATATATATATATATATGAGTAGATAAAATGAAATATGATAAGAGTTGATAAAATAATTAGTTTGGATAATTTCTACCTCTTTTAATTCAGATAATGAAGTGAAACTGAAATAACTTTTGATTTTATAATGAATGATTTGATGGACTTTGTTTTTGTTCACAATTATTTCAGAATAAATAAAAAAAATATAATTAAGTTGTCATCAACACAGACTCAACTAATTAGACTAAATGGTCACCAAATATCATTAAATAAACTAGGATTGAATCAAATAATTACCTTAAATCTAGGGTTGTCAAATGCGGCAACTGTATAACTATGTCGGCTACAGTTTTCCAGTCTGCTAAAAGATTACGGGATACGTCAAGAGATTCTAGTGTCGGTGACAGAGATGCCAGATCCCCTGCACTGCTCACGCATCGATCGCCAACACATGCTTCTAATAGTTTATCCAAAGTCCTATAAAAAAGTCATTTCACATGTTAGACCAATAATGTTTATGCATTGCTGGGAAATTTAGACCATATATTTATTAAATGTCATGTAACTTTCATGTTTTTAAATTGTGGCAATAATCATGACAAGTTCTTTTATTTTTTTTCAAAAATTATATATATCAAAGCGATTAAAATGTTTTTTCAAAATAGGATCAAAGATTAGTTGTTAAATATTACAGATTGGTCAACCGGATATCATCAAAAAACCAGTCAAATGCTGAATTAGGCTAGCTTTGTTTTTATGCCTATTGGAATAATTTAACAGATGAATGTTTAACGTACAATTTTACAATTATTCCATATAGATACGGCATCAACACATCTAATATTTATTATTCAGTGTATCAGAAAATATTATTTTATATTTTCATGTTTTCACTGTCTAATTAACTTGAATATGACTAATGATATATGGTTCAATTAGTCTTGAGATTTCTTTTCACTATGATATTTATATGGTCAACATAACAGAGTTTGACACTGTAATTTTCCATATATGGAGATTTATGAATTTTGCTCAGTGGTTTAAAAGTCCATGTTGAAAATCAATAATAAAATGGTTTATCAATATTGGAGGATTCAGTAAATTTTATCAGTTGAAAATTTGACAATTTACATACTAACCCCTGTTTCTTTTGCACCGAGTCAAATCCTATCATTTCTATAAAGGGCACTTTAATCTGCTTCTTCCAATCGTCAATAACAGCTCTGTACAGAGCTGCTGTATCTTCATCCTGAAATTGAAATAAAACACAATTATAATTATAGTAAGATCAAAACAAAACTAAAGAAAATTTAATATGCCGCTGGATACTTAAATATAAGATTATATTGCAGAATACAGCACAAACAAATTTAGTCTCGGTGAAGATTTTAGGTCTACATAGGTTAATGGTTATGACAAAAAATTTGAATTGAACAACTCCTAAACACCTTCGGTATGCATCTAGCAGGAATAGTAGTCACTAATTTTCAAGCGGAAATGGGATTGAACAATTTAGTTCTATTTACCACAATGTTTGAAAATATTTCTATAAATAATGTTAACCCCACTTGACTGCCCAGTTGATTAATAGATTGTGGATGACTTACATTATTTTGACATGACTATTGAATTTTTAAAGAGTTGTTGAATCAATAAATTTGTACTGGATGTAAAAATATTCAAAATAACACAAATCACGTCGAAAATGAAAAAAAAAATTGCAACTATAGATTAGAGCATAGTTTCTCAGCCGTTTTACATCCACGGATTACCAAAAAATCCAAAAATGTTTAGTGGACCACATTAAATAAATAAAATAATAAATATTTATACAATTTATTTTTTATCCAAAACAATTAATTTTGCAACGTCGTATGTTGATATAACAATATATTAGTCTATTAAAACAGACAGTAGCAAAAAAATACAATTTAAAAATCCATAAAATACAACATAAAATTCGATTGTTTATCAAATAATATAACATCACGGACCACCCAAAAATCTCCACGGACCACAAGTAGAGAAACTGTGAAATTAGAGCAAGAAAACTGCGATTTTTGTCTCATAAAATCATTTTGAAGCAATAGTTATATCAGGATATAAAGTCTTATATATTTTTTTTAAGTTTCATTAATTTTTCACCATACAGATCGTCTGAAGTACGCGAAACTATCAAAATCAATGTATTTGCACCTCTTTTTCACCGTAGTATCTCCGGATGGCATCGGCGCAACTTTGTGACGGGCTGAGTTTATTGGGCCTTACAAACGAACCAGAATTGGACCCCCTGGCCTCAAAATACTTCGTTTCTCCAACGGAACCGTCATGCTTTCCCCTGCTGTCATCATCCCAATCGACTCCATACCACAACCCTTTGTATCCGACAACTTCACCGATGTATTTCACAGTCCCGATGGATTCGTCACACTTTACTCGGCTTCCTACGCACATTGCTTCAGTTTTAACGCTCTGCGCCGGATATTCCATGTTTACATTGCACAGATTTTTTGACAATTGTAGTGGAAAAGCACCCACCATAGTAAGAACAAACCACGTAGTGAAATAACAATTGAATTAGGAAATTTACAATTCAAAACAGTTGATATTCTGACAGTTCTGACGTCAGATTGCGGAATAAAAAGGTGACAGCCTTGTGCTACCATAGTAAAAAATTGTCAATCCTTACTTAATGTAAAATTATACATTGATATTTTTTATTTACTTGTTTTAGAAAAAAGCAGCGTTTTGAAAAATATTTATAATTTTATATCAATACTTCGTCTAAAAAACTGGACGTGCAAGGTGAATGATATTTTAATCCGTAGTGAAAATCGCAATTCGATTGAATGACATTTTTTTGTTTTTCTAATTTACTTCCTTAGGGTTCTTTGAGTTTGTGATTAAAATTATAGATAGACATTATACTATTCTTGACAGATCAAAAATTGGATACTTCTTTAGCCCGGCAACTTATTTTTACCGTGTCAAATAAATGACTCATTTCAAAACAAGCTGTAAAATACTTCGTTTTATAACCGATAGGTGGAAGTGCAAACTAGAATTGGAAGTCATATCTGAGAGGTGATTGGTCGTTTTCAGGGTTGGTCGTGAACCCTGTCTGGTTTGTATGAAAACAGATTGAGAAGCTTTTTTTATCTCCCTCACATCAAGGGTATATTCGTATGCTGACTCGGCGAGGCTGTCTCACTTATGCGTGAAATGGCATCTGTCTGTTTTACAAGTATGGCTGACAGTCTGTTCGGACGTCTAACGATGATGTCGGTCCGCGATTTTTAGGGATGTTTCAGCCCGTGATGACTGGTGTGTAGTGTTTCAAGTGAAAAAAGACTTTTATTAAATGTGCCCTCGTCTCTTATCGCTGGCCTGATTACCAGGGAAAGCGCCGATACGACGTCAAGATGAGGTAAGTCTCGAGTTCAACGCGCCCGTCCGCCGTTCTGTGGAAACAAAATAAATAAATACATTTCATTGCATATTAGAAATATATTTATAGACTGCAGGGCTACGCGCCGTCTATTCCCGCAACATGTTTACATTTTATACGAAATTCTATTGAACAAAGCTTAATAAACCATTCTTATGTGATTCTCTACATCTATCTGTCAGTCAGATGTGCAGCGCTGAGCTGCTGTTTATACTAATTAAAGATTTTATCTACTGCTTTAATTACTCCTAAATTAGTTCTACACGTTCTGTCCCGTCGGCTTCTGAGGACAAAAGCCCTTAATTATTCCTTAATTTCCGAATTACACATAGTTTTTGAGGGTGTCCACAGTCGTGCTTTGTCGTATGGTATTGATTTTTACGTAGCAAGCGTGTTCCACCCTTTTGACGAAATGAATGAATTTACCATTTTTACATTCCCTATTTTCGAGCATCTGTGAATGATATAATATTCATCAATTTTCAACGATTGTTTTAAAAAGCAAATACTGCATAAATTTGTTTCGAATTTGCGGCAAATGACGCTCATGTCATTTTGTATGCGAAAATTGTATAGGCTGTCAGATTGACTCACCGCCCACATGCACCTTGTACGAGATTGTTTTTTTTTTATTAGAACGTTTTGTTTATAATCAAATCATAATATTTTCATTGTATGCCGACCGCACGATTACGCTGAGGTCAATGTAATTACTTACATTACATTATCAAACATTTTTTCTCACAAAAAATGATCTTCATTATACTAATCCCCTTATTTTGGTAGACAGTGAGTGACCTAGCTTGTGAAAACTCAAACACGACCAAAACTTTAGCATGACGTAGATACCGAGTATCCTAAATTCTTTATTTAAATTTTAATACATATGTTACGATAAAAATGTTTTGCATTCAGCCATACTTATAATCGTTTACTATAATGCATAATTAAAATTAATCCTGCCATTCAAATGTAATATTGACGAGACTTAAATTTATTTTGATTGGATCGGATATTTCATGTTACTACCTACATACAAATTGATTATTTTAAATGTGCTTATTTCTCCAGCTGTACGTTCTTCCGCGTTGCGCCCAGCCCATTTGAATATTCTTTATTACGTTGTACGTTTTTGACTGTTTTCCATATTTTCATGTTATGCATAGCGTGCACTTCTCGTATCAAATTTCGCTAATCAAGTCTTTTAAGCTCGAGTATACGTGAACAGTGTGAGCAGCACAACAATAATTGAATACTTAGAATATTAATAGATTAACCACATACTTTGGTTGTTCAATATCTATATCAAGAAAAACAGGTTTAATGCATCTCTGGTGACAATAATAAAGGAAAAACATCGCCAGATTCTTGCATTGTGAATATATTCGAATATAAATAAAATGGATCATTATTGTTGTAATGTAAACACCGGCCTCTTCCAATTTTAAAATGATTGTGTTTTATGCGTTCCAATTTTTTGTCTTCAAAAACCAGATTGCTTTAACACATGTACTTTAAATGTCGAAGTTTCGTCATTGTTTAGGTCTGACTCTGTAGGTACATACCTAAAAGTCATGCATATTTTTTATTGGGCCAACATTTACAAATTGCTTTATAGCAGAGATGTGTGCGAGTTGTTGATGTGTGTGTTTTATTATTATTAATATTATTATTATTTAACCTTTTTATTACACATGTAAAACCATGTATAACTGCGATGGTGAACATTGTAAAATGTTTCGTTTTGTGATAGATTTTGTGAACAATGTATTCTTACATATATAACATCAGTGATGTACTGCTAAAATTCTTTCAACCGCCAATCCTAATTTTTTTATAGATATTTTTTCAAATTAAAAAATATATACTTACATTATATAAATCTATTCTAAATAGTGTTTTGATTTACTTCGATATTTCAATCGTTATGTGTCTTATTCGTCTATCATCTGACATATGATGTGACTTCTGATCCATAATTAGTGGTGTATGTGACAAATTGTCGGCCATTAAGTCGATCTCGATATTTCGATAGTTTAAAAAAAACCGTATTTTAAGAACCAACCATAATTATTTTAGCCAAATTATAACAGCACATCACTATATAATAAATACATAATGATATTTTATTATTTCGGCAAGCCATTTTTTAATTACCGTTAATAAAAAAACTAAATGGGAGTCGAAGGATAATGTTTAATTTAATGCATCTTATAGTATATACAAATGTCTTTGTTTTGATTGTAGTAATGTACGAAATCCATTTCGGTTAAATTGAAAAACGATTGTTGATTATTAATATTCCTTATTGCGAACATGTGCTTAATATTCAAGGCGTGTTTCGGGGGTGGAAATTTAACCCCCGGAAAATACACTACGTATTTTAATATGCTAATCGTATTCAATCTAAAATTAACGCCGCCATTGAAATGTGTTTACTAACCAACTTTATTAAGAAAATTTACATGAAAAATATGATTTGCGAGTCATTAAGTAAAATTGGATTGATATTGGCTCTAGAACAGTGGTTCTCACGTGAAAGTTCACTGTGGTCGCATTATAAACATTAGCTGTTCTATGGAAATGTCTCGTAGCCGCACCAAATGTGATAAAAATAGTTTCGACGTTTATTGATTATATAGTGCATTACACTGAATGATCTTTCACAATATACAATTATCGGTAAAAGCAACAAAATTAATAAAACAATTGTTGTTAATTCTTTGTATTGAATTGATTCATGGTCGACGTATAACTTCGACTAAAATTTTTGAACAGTTTTATTACTAAAACGGTCCTTTACTGAAACTCGACTAAATGCTGGATAAGTCTGGTTTATTCAATCAGTTTTAAAATCAATAATAAATTTACAAATTCATTTGTAAAAACACATTTTTTTAAACATCAATATTTACTATAAAACAGTTGGTGGCCGCACATGAGAACCACTGCTCTAGTAAGGCGAGGCGACAATTTCCACAGAACAGATTAAGCATAATGTTAAAAAACCTAATTCAAGCCGAAATCTAAATGTTAAATAGGCATAACCCGGGAGTGGACGAAGACATAAGCTGGCGATTTATTTTTTATTATCTTATAACAGTTTCTAATCTTTTTTCGTGGTTGTAAATTTGTCATTTTTTAAAACTTTAAGACAAACCGTGTATTAAATAGTATACATTGTGATTATAAAGAGAGCTATAAAAAAATATTTTTTACCCCATTTTGCCTAATCCGGTGGTAGTCAACCTTTTTATGCCTACCGCCCACTTTTTTTAATCTCTCATTTGTAGTCAAATTTTCTTGCCACCCACCGGTTCCATAGTATGTTAGTGTTTTATAAAAAAGTAACTTTACTTTATTAAATTAAATCCGCCATGAAAGCTGGAACGCCCACTAGTGGGCAGCTGGGTCAGGTTGACTACCACTGTATTTTTCGATATATTTTCATGCCTACACTTTTCACATCTCCCATATTGATGTATTTTTAAATAATAACACAGTGTCTATTACTATTTTTGAAAATTTGTATTTTTAAGATTAGGACCGGTTTCGACCATCGCTAGCATCATCAACTGGAATCAAAATAAGACCGCGTATACAGAACGCGTTGAGTCAAAAACTACCGGGTGTACTAAACCAACGAGACCGGTCCTGATTGTTAAAATATAAAATTGTGGAAATTTACTTAGCATTGTGTGTGTGTGTGTTTTTTTTTTTTTATATAAATATAATGCTTTTCCTCCAAGAGGTGGAAGTTATCGACACAAAAGTATTTATGTATTGTTTATTTGTAATAATATTCTCTATTAGTCGATATCCCTTGCGAATATTGATTTTGGGTGTTCAGTAAACGAAGGTGTCCTGTCAATTCTTGCCAGGAAATATTTTTTTCAATTGTGACGTCAAACTTCAAGAGTTTTCTTCAACTGTCCCAGTCTCTCGCTGACTTGACAGAAGTCCAACGGCACGGACCTTCTACCGTAAGACTTATGGCGCAATTCACTTTCTCTTAGGGCATTACCCGGAGTATCGATGTCGATATATCACGCCGGTTATGAAAGACATGAGGTGTTTATTATTCACCATCTACTTGAACTTTTTGAATTGAGACTTGACCGAATGCTTGTAAATACACAGCACACGATATAAGCTTATTTTCGGGACTAACGTATATTTGAGAAAATTCGGTATTTCTCCGATGCAATCGACTGAAAAAACAATTTATCAAATTGTCCGTGTGTTCGAAATTTGAACATATGAACGCCGAAAGCGTTGTACCTAAAATCAATCACCCGTTACGTGCCTAGAGAAATGGGAACCTGCTTTTTTCTTGCTTGCAACATCTCAATCATCCCACCTTCAACTATAGCACGTAACGCGATTTAAGCGTTCATATTCTCAAATTTATAAGTGTTCGGACAGTAACACTATCCGGATTAGAAAGATGAAATTAATAGGCAACACATTTTCAACTCACTAGTAATGTGTTGACGAACTGTCTCGCTTGATGGAAGGCATTATATTTTTAGGCAAGCAAATTTTTATCCATTAGATTAGGAACTGTTTCGCTCATCACCGTAATGATTAACGTACACAATACGAATTAAAATTAGGCTGTACCAAGCAATCGGTACAAGAACTATGAAAATAATTTTCATGTCTACATTCAGTAAAATAGTTTACAAATAAAATTACAAAAAAAAAATACATTTTATAGTTTAAAACATTAAAGAACCCAATCAACGCTGTCCAGTTAGTAAGACTTAACATATTTACTTCGAGCATTTTAAAAAAAAAAAAAATATTTGATCTCCTCTAGGATCCAAACTTTTTTTGAGATTTTTTAATATTTGATTTTAGATTTGTGGTATGTCGCTAAAAAACATTTTTGAATAATGTCATATCAAATTCGAATTGTTGAAACTTTTTGCACGACTCATGTTGTGTCACTAACGATACGGGTTTCGCCTTTTGGCATCTTCAGCCATTAATTCAATCACAGAAATGATGTTCTGTCTGTGTTCCTTAACTGCCAGTTATGCTGCATCTGTGTGATAGAATGCCAAAACCATGTTCGTTAAGTGATGCAACACATGGAGTCGTACAAGGTTTCAACTATTCAAATTTGATATTAAAGTCGATATCATAAATTGTATAATTATATGATTGTGAATTTGCTAATAATAAGAGGGAATATCCATAGTTGAGAAAAATACTAACACATAATATTTTTCGTATATTTCAATGTCGGAACTTAGAGATTGCCGAAAAACTCCATAGACAAAAAAGAATTAAAAACAATGCGTGGTAAAAAGTGTCCTGCTTTATCTGATGCTTTTGGTTTTAGTATGAAATATTTAAAATTGTTCCAGAATAAGTCCCCAGATTCCATTTTGACCTCTACAGTAATACCAACCCGACACGGTCAACTTTCAGAAGAACAGTGTTTTTTGTTCACTGAAATATTCAATTTATCCACATCGTACCAATAAACCAAGTTATTATAATCATGATGAATGGTTGAACCGTCCGTAGTGTTTTATAGCAGATTCACTTTTTTTAGACATCAAACAGTTTTATTATTATGAAAATATTTAAATTTTCCTTCCTGCAGTTTTTAATAGGCGCGTTTCCTGTTGAACCGGTATAGTGAGCCATAATACAGTACGTTTTGACGCGTTGACGTACGCAGTGCTTTTCAATCGTTGACACCACCACCAACGATAATAAATTGTCAATATATGCGCTATTTTTTGACAAGTTTGTACGGAGCACGTTTCTCTAATACGCATACATTAGAAACTAGAATCCGATTTGATGACATAATCATCTAGCACCTTGTCGTCATTATTTGTGTCTATTTTCTGTCGGGTTCATTGCCGAATACGGAACTCACGGACTAGAATGACAAACCAATTCCTAAGGGCTTCCAATCCCGGTCAATGAATCAATCCCGTAATTTAGGTCGGGGTTCACCGCAAATTTTAAAATACACTTTAAATAAAGCTCCCGTTGTAACAGTACCGCATGCGTTACGTTGTTTATTTACTTTTTTAAAATGGCTTCGTATGATAATAACCCTTATTCTAACAAAAATAGATTTATTTTAAAAAATACATTATTCTCACTTTCTAATGTTCTTTGTTATTTAGTACCGACAAACTGAAGCTAATCGCGGAAAGGTTACTATAGAAATCTACCAATGATCCAATGTGGATTATCCAAACTCCGTCGTACACTTCACATATTTCGCCACTCACGATCACCTAGGTTTCACCTATCGACATTTTCAGGTTTTCAAATAAGTCGGCTAGCGTTTGCATCGTTTATATATAAGACTCATTAATGAGGAATTGAAGTCGAAGAGATTAATATTATCTGATCAATTACGATTCTTTTGTTGTTTAACAATAACGGTGTTCAATTTTGGAAAAATAATAACAACATAATGATTTTCTGAAGATGCCGGAAGGCGAAACCTGATTTGGTGAAAAGTCTACAGAAATTATCTTCAATTATATCTGACGTACGTTCAAGTACCAGTATATTCCTCATTTTGTCTATTATTTTATACCTGCAGCGTAATTCTATTCTGCATGCTAAATGCATATAATTGAACTTTTCTCTTTGTAATTTTATTAAATTCAGCATCTAAGAACGTGTTATTTAATCGGCCAGTTTGATCTCGTTCTGCCACGGCAACTTTTCGTGGTCCGGTGGTATTAAATAAAATTAGGTTCGCATACCAATAAGATTGATCGGCCGCATGTGCGGTCGAATCGTTGTTGTGGGCCTCGCGTGCTTTCGGCGCTTCGGTTGGCAGCACCTGCTTCACTTTACCGATCGCGCTCTGTCATTTCGCTAGCAGCTGGTCCGGCAGTCATTTTGAAACAAAAGCCTCTCCGCTCTCGTCGACGCCACATCGGTGTTCAACCAACCTAGCCCAACTTGTTACTCTATAGGGGTAAGGAAAGATACTTTGAAGGTTTTCGGTAAACTCTGCATTTAGTTTTCTAGTCCGATAAATAATTATTAGAAAGCTACTGAGCGTTAACGATGAATAAAGATACGCTTAAATAGATTGTTTTTTTTAATCAAAACCAGTACATATCTACCAAGTACACACATCCCTCGATTTATGTGCTACTTTTTTATAGCGCGGTTAATAAAAATGCAGTTTGCTTTAAATGCGTTCAAAATTAATCATGTCACATGTATATATACTGCAATTTTGAATAAATATTTTTAATATAACGAGTTGTCGATCTTTTTTACGCGGATTTTTCGGAATTATTTCAAATATAATATGAAATCAATGCCCGAAGATACCGAAAGGCAAAACCAGAGTCGTTAGTGACAAAACATGTGGAATCGTACAAAGTTGTAACAATTCGGATTCAATTTTGAAATTCCATCAAGCACATTCGGTCGATATCATAAATTATGAATTCAATGTGCCGAATTTGAGATTTTTTTATGGGATGAAACCTATCTTGATTTTATACGGGTTTCTTGCCTTATTTTACACGGATCTGTGAAAAACGTATCTACCGCATAAATCGGGGGATGAGTATGTATGATTATTCACATTGCACTTCTTATTTTGTGTGAAAATGCTACTGTATTCATAATATGAAGAAACCGAAACAATAATTTCATTCTAAGTCTAAAACTGTCTATGAATTAATTGACTGACCGATCTAAACGCGGTTTGAACTGTTTGGTACCAGGGTACGGAAATATTCTTTGACTTCTTAAGACCTCAGGTCTCATATTTTATACTCGTTTATTCGAACTATCAAATATTTCATACACAAACGAAAAGTATATGACCCGGTTCATGTTTGAGGAACTGTTTTTTCGCTCTAAATGTTCTCACATGCAAATAAAACACTTTTTACTAGTTTTTTTAAAAATTGTATGTAAAAATTTCTTTCTGTTATTACGACAATCATTATCCGGTCCCCTGCAGAGCCATATAATACATATTCCAACACCGAATGTTTCAAAAATTAATTTAGTGGTGTCAGTGTTTACTAAAATGATTGAGAACACCACAACAAATGAAGCTATATAATGATTTAAACATTCTCAAGAGTGTCGACATTATAATCAAGTGCCTCAACTGTTGAGACGCTAGAAGCCGAAGGGTTAAAAAATGTTTTATTAGTAATAAGGACCCAAGGTATCATATGTGATGCCACCTTCTCCCACTTAGATGAAAGACTTAACCTGCTCAGCCACATAAAGGATATTATATGAATGATTATTTGCAAAATGATTTAAGTATTGTTGGTATTGAGAATAATTGTGAACATTTTCACAACAAATCAGGTTATATTTCGAAGAGCTTAAACCAATGGATATACGCAGAACATTTTTTTTACAATTTATTGCAACACCGCTTTTGAATATCTCTGAAAGCTTACAAAAATTAATGCTATTCCAATGTAGAGACTTTAGAAAACTCATCAAACAGTAATTGTTTTTAACATTGGAGCAGTATTGAACATTCAGCGAATGGTAACACGTGAAGCTAGTAATTTTCGTAGTTGGGAATCGATTTTATGGCATGCAGAAAGTGAAACTGTGAAGAGTGTAATTGGCACGCCGGTATGTTTCTATCACTGCATCTTAGACACGTATATTTTGATAGATTTTGCCCATTCACTGAACGCTCATAATTGGCATTTTAAAAATCTGCAACACCCCGCAATTTGGCACGTCAATCAAAATAATTCAAATCAGCTGTTTATGCCACACTGCCTATACAATTGAGCTGCTCTTTTCTGCATTTTTTCTTTTGAGTCTTACGCGGCTGATCCTAAGATACTCTTGATACTAAATATGCACAGATAATTCTGGTAAAGTGGAGATTCTGAGAGTAATAATATAATAATGTGTAAATAGGCTTGCTTGTAATTTGTATCCCACTAATTGATAATGCTGGCGATGAGCGAAACCGGTCCTGATCCCAAAATATACTATAGTAATAAGTATTTAAAAATATCTGTTGACTATCATTTATGATATCGATTGAAGGTGCTTGATGGAATTTCGTTATCAAATTTAAATTGTTACAACTCTGTACGATTCCACATGTTTTGTCACTTTGTCCTTTAGGCATCTTCAGGCATTCTATCACACGGATGAACAGAACTGACAGTTTTTTGACTGCTTATTGTATGTCAGTTCTCAGGAATTCAGGAATCGTATAAAGCTGTAGCAATTCAAATTTGTCAACTATCAGTTGAGTCCACTATATGCAAACACTTCCCAGTCCAAACGACTTATTTTACGGCAAACTGTTCTGTAGTTTGATTAAATATGGCCAAATTAAAATATTTTTTTGTGGATATACAATATATATATTTCATTTATATGTTGTATCAATTCAAATAGTATTAGGAGTCGGAGTCGTTCGTTTTTTACTACTCGGACATTGACCTAATATTTGTATCGGAAGAAATTTTGTCTCACTGTCGTGAAAGTTTCCCCACCGCTGTTCGCGTGTGAGAGTTACGCCACTTTTGATGATAAGATTCTCCTCGTTTGACACCAACAATTATAAATTGCGTGGAACCGATAATTTGCAATGATAATAAAATTATTTATGAAGTTACTTTGATGTATACATGTGTCATTATGTATTGCAACGTGTAGGATTTGTGTATCGCAGGAGCGCAGGCGTCGACTATCGCACTGGCCGGCCGGATGGTTGCTACTCCCACGCAGTCTCCTCTTGATATCTATAAACTCTTCTCATCGTGCATAATGATGTCCTCTCGTAATTTATAGTAATTCTCAGAAGCCGTTGCGCACTACGAAATTGCCCTCAATAAATTTAAAAAAAAACTATCATTGTTCGTCCTCGAACTGACCCGATGAGACACATTTTTTAACGAAACTTCTCAACAGTACTTAACGAGAAAAACTACAAAAATAGAAAACATAATAACAATACTACTGTAATAATACTGGACTGACCCGATGAGACACATTTTTTTAACGAAGCTTCTCATCAATGTTTAATGAGAAATACTTAAAAAAATAAAACCGCTTTCTGCCGATCGACTGCTATTTTAACTTGACGCTTATGAATGGCGGTATCTTTCTTTAGTTATGTTATCATACGTCACACATTTTTTAGTAATAATTCCACAATATATTTTACGGTCATATCTGATTTCGCTCATCGTGAGCGTTATCAAATTTTTGTATATCTGCTAATTAATAACTCAAAATTTTTTCTAATGTACCTCTCAACAGTTGAGATGTTGACAGTCAATGGGTTATTGGTTATAATTTCACTTAATTGTCTCGTGCAGTGGGTGTAATTGAATCATTTATTATATTTTGATTGTTCGATTTGCACGGGTGATTGTTTTCCTCGCATCGACTCGGCCATACCTGTCGGTTTCCTGTTTCTCCTGCCATTAATATATTTTAATAAAAATTAATATTATTGTTATTGTCGCCGGATGCGCACACGCACTTTACATGGATTGCGTAGAAGGGCGGGGCGCCAATGTTGATTTGATTATCATATCGCACTGATAATTACTTTGTTTGAACGCTAAACGGAAGGCGGGTCTTTTAACCCTTTGTACTCCGTAAAAAAAACAAAAAAGCGTTGTAGCAACTCCTTAATTAATTTTAAGATATTCGTAATATTCGACCGTCATTGAATCAAATGGACGCTCAACACTCTATAATTAATTAATAACATATTTTATAATTATATCGTGGTTGCAAAGCTTCAATCTATCAAATAAAATAAAAATCATTTCAAAATATGGAATTTTAAAAATAATATATACTATTTAAAACATTTGAAAGTGTGACATTTTTTAAAATATTCCTCTGGGTGAAGGTTTGGTTTCCTCTCACAAGTTTCACAAAAGTCTGTGGTCTCTTTTTTCCTCCTGGAACCCTTCTGGACCATGTTATCCTTGAAAAATACTATACCAGAGTTTCCCAAACTGTACGCCGTGGCGCCCTGGGGCGCCGAAGCTGTTATATAGGGCGATGTAAAAATTTTAATTTTTTTTCAAAATTTTATTTCGATATTATCCGCTTGAAAGTCGTCGAAAAATTCGTTCAAGCAGATAATATCAAAAAATTCTCATGGATTTCCATTCAGAGCAGTGGTTGTCAACCTTTTTATTACTACCGCCCACTTTTTGTCTCTGAAGAAATAATATTTTATAATCTAATGTGTAACTAAAAAACCCTGTGGCAACTCCTCAATTAATTTTAATATTTTCATAATATTCAAATGTCATTGAATCAAATGGGTGATATGCATGATATAATTAACATTTCAGAGTGTGATATTTTAAAAAATATCGACTATTTAAAACATTTTAAAGTATGATATTTTCTAAAACATTCCCCTGGGCGAAGGCCAGGTTTCCTCTCACAAGTGTCGCAGAAGTATGTGGTCTCTTTTCTTCCTCCTGGAACCTTTCTGTTAAAACATACTATGCAATCCTTGTTTTTTTTTTGCAAAAATATGAAATAGCATCCATTCAAGCGCTGTTCAGCGTCACATGTAGAAAGACGCCCTGGTTTTGTTGTAGGTGCACAAACGTCTCCAATTAGATTTATAAGTATAACCTTTCAAAATTTTCTATGGGTTATTTGTTTTAGGTTTGCTTTGATAGTATATTCCTTGTACAATATATACGAGTTAACTATTGAGGTTTCTAAGCCACAGAAAAATAGTTTTCTCTACCATTTCAACGTCTTTCGCATGAAGCAATACGATGTCGCATATTGGTCAGTGACATCCACACCGCCCATATTGATATTGTAATCAAGAATAAAACTTGGTTTATCTATGTCATCCTGACTTACACCTTGAAGAATGATTATTGGTCGTCTCCTTGCTGACTTAGAAGCAGAACTATGCTTTGTGCTGAACATAGTAACAACCCTTTTGTCACCCCACGCTAATACTAATGTATTTCCTTTCCTGTTTGCAATTTTTTGTCTAACAGGCAATTTTGGTTTCTTAGTTTGTTCCGGTAATCATTTACGATTGGTTATCATTGTACCGCTCAGGTATCATTTAATCTGATTGTAAATATATAATATCCTGTGGCATCCGGAATTGAATCTTGCAATTGTTTGTAGAAATGAATCACAAATCCGGCCAGTAAAATACAGTTCTGGTTTATTAGCCCTTCCGTGGTGATTTTACCATAGTATAGTACAAATGAGTACATGTTACTGCTACGGGAATCAGCTAAAACATAAACTCGAAGACCCCATTTTGCTGTTTTTTTTTCAGGTTAAAATGAGAAAGTTTATTTTCCCTTTGAAAGATACTCTTGACACACAACAGATAAATTTTCCTGAGGTACATAATGCCCCATAAATTTGCTATTGAGATAGCCAAGAAAGTTAGTGACTCTTTCTGTCCTTGTACTCATAGTTACAAACAGGCTTCATAACTCTTCTTCTTCTTCCTCTAGGATTTTTTTTCCCTTAAAAGTCCGGATAAAGAGTAAAAGCTCTAGCTCAGAAATTGCAGTATTAGCATAGTCTTCCAATACATCGATTTCATTTTCAACTTGAGATATATATTCATCTTCACTACTTTCAAACTCATTATTGGTTGTGGCAATTATTTTTGTAATTCGTGGCATCTTTATTATTATAGAATTAATAATGTAAAGCAAAGAAACAAAATGAAATATTTTAATCGAAAATATTACGAGACCAGCTACTCGTCATTCTGACATCACACAATATTGCTTTTACGTATGTTTTTTTTTTATCACATCTGACTTACATAATACAAAACATAGCTCAAAATACTTATTATTTTGTAATTTATCAGTGTTACTACTAGTATGTATTTTCGGAAACACAGATGCGGTACAACTGCAGACTGGGTATCCTTTATGGATCTAGGATAATGGAAACAGCTGCACGTGTAAAGATTGTTTATTTACGGTCGGCACTCGCACTTAGATATTGCCGCTTTGATTGCTTTATTGCCATTTTAATATTAATGTTTTATTATACCAAATGTTGTAATCGGACAAAATAAACCCTGTACAACTCCATTAAATGGTTTTTGAAAGAAAAAAAACGTTGTAAATAATCGTAATTTCATTTTTAAAATGTGCCGTCAAATGTCGAGTCAGACTCGACATAGGAGTTGGCGTAAGATATGCGATGTCGAGTCAGGCTCGACATAGGAGTTGTAGCGGTTAAATCGTGAGGTATCGAATTCGTTTGAATATTTGAGAAACTTTCTTTCAAAATCTAACATTCGTTTTTTTTTTTTTTGAAGACAAATTGTTCTATATTTAAATATATACATTATAAATATTTGTAACCTCCAAAAATCATTCTTATACAAAAAGTCTAATTTCAAAACTAAATCAAATCACGTAGTTTTTTCGCACATGCCAAAAATTTGGTTTGTGAGGTTTGGTAGATTTTGATAAGGCGATCTTTTGCCAATTACTTTTTTAACCCGTTCCCTGCCGAGCCAAATGAAAGATAATCCATCAAAGAATATTTCAAAAATTATTTCATTAGTGTTGGTGTCAACGGAACTTTGAAGCTTATTTGGACAAATCAATTTACTCTTATTAGGTCAATTATATTTTTATATACTTTGATATATCGTTTCCAAAAGTAAACATATTGCATAAAAAAAGTTTAAAAAAATGTGTATGGAAAAACAAAATTTGTTACAGATAAAATATTTTTTTTATTTAATTATAAAAATACAAAGAGAAACAGATTGATATGTATGTATGTATGTTTTCACTCATATGAGTTAACTGTACTGTACGCCGGTTTGCAAACATCGCGATCTTTTCATATATAAAATGAAAAATTCGAGGAAAAAAATCGTGTTTAAAGAGGCTGGGTGTACAACTTTTTTATTTTTTTTATTTAAAATGAAAACTTTTCCTAGTAACTTAAAACACAAATCATGAAACTTTATTTATGTAGATTGAAAGTATTTACAAAATATACAAAACAAATATATTTGAGAGAATACATAACTATAAATAACCGAAAACGATTGAAGGTGCTCGATAGAATGTCAATATAAAACTGTAATTTTCTGTCGCATCCGTGTGGTAGAATGCCGAAAGGCTAACATGTAGAATCGTAATCATTCAACAATCTTTTCCCAAATGGTAGACAAGGTCTCGAGGATATTTTTGAGAATTCTTTGTTTGAACGCGTAAGGATTCTTACCGTTAGATTGATGCAATTGACTTTCTCACAGGCATTCTTTCGTAATCGATAGTTTGAAAGACCGTTGGGAAGTTTTCTATATATTTCTTTCGATTTATACGAGGTCAAAATGAAAATCTGAATGTTGTACGATTGCCTATAAATTATTGTTTTAGTTCTTTTACCATGTGTTTTATGTACCTGGTAATTATAATCACTCTATGTATACATATTATAGATAGCATTGCTATGATTTATATTTTACAAGCTAACAATGATTGTGATGAGCGAAACCGATTTTGAGCATTTTAACTGCTCCAATCTGCGATTTTTTGCAACAATCTGTTAATATTACATAAATATTGAAAACGTGTTTTTTTGGTTCAAATATTATTCATGCATATTTTCATGATTGCCCAGAATTTTAAATCGTCTTTTAAATCATGATTTTCGCCTGTAAGGAGAATCACGAGTATTTGCGTGATCGTACAAAATCATATTTAGTTTGTCACGCATATTTGCGTGATCGCCCGTGAAGCGAATAATATAAAATAGTTAAAATGTGTGTCTTGTTTATGAAGAAAAAATAATGATTGGGCGGGTCGGATTTGCGTAGTAAAGTAATGTTAACCCATTCCCTTCTGGATCGTTTAAAGTTGTTCCACAATATAATATAATTTAAAAATGTTGTGGTTTACGTTTTAATACTAACATAAGCTTCTACGTGAAATTTCTGATCTGATTTGTAAGTTTTCAACACGCTGCTAACAACCGTTTCACCAGCTGAAACTTCAGTGGGTTATGATACAGACAAACACAGTAGTTGTTTACTGACTTTTATTGGCTAATAATTGAGAAAAAAGGAGTACCGATATTTCGATTTAATAATGAGCAATTTTTAATATGTATGATAATCTACTATCTGATTTCTCTAGAAGTCAATTATTAGATTAGCTGTAATATGACCAGTCTTGTATGTTACACATTTCAAATTATGATATACAGTCGAATCGCTGAAATGTGATATTAGCATAAAAAATAATCATTTCTTAAGATTTTTAATTGTTATATTCCATGCTAGGCTTTGTAAAAGAAATTGGTTTTTTTTTTGCCTGCTCATCAAAATTATATATCGTGTGCATGTACTAATCTGAAATACAAAACAAACGCACTCGAAACAGGTCTGATCTTTCAGTCGTATATTTGCTTGTTTATACGGTGTTGTACTACCGGTGTGACATTGCAAAACATCATTGCACACACACATGGAATTTGTTACTATGAAAATAATGAGCGTACGTTCGCTCGCAATCGAAATTAAGGCGAAAAAATTAAATCGATTGCACATTTTAACGCGCGCCGCTTCTCAAACCTCTCAGCCGTAACTAATGACAAAAGAGCGTCGAATATTTTGAAATCGTCATTGGGTTATTGCAATCAACACAATAGAAAACGCGATATGTTTTTGAGATTTAGCATAGATACCAATTATTTACAAAAAAATAATAACAACGTTTTTTTAATCGCATATACAAGATCACAATCTTGTCAGCAAAGATTTTATATAACCATAGTTAATATATTTTGCATTAACCGCTTGTTTTATTATAAAATTTAAAAATGTTATTTTGCCACATTTTTAATATGCTGCTTTATGCACCGTATTGATGTTTTAACCCATTCCTTGTAGAGACACGTTAAGGATATTATAACACTGAATATTTTAAAAATAAATTCACTAGTGTCGGGGCTTACCAAACTTATACTCAGTTATCAGGGCAAATCAGACTTTATTCCTATACAAAAATTAGCGTTTAGATTAAAATTTAACACAGATAAACGTTTTATATGTTTGCGTGTCCCACTGCAATCAACCGTCATATCAGTTGAGGCGTTAGCAGTCAGATGGTTAACTCTATAGCTATATAATTTCAATCAAGGTGTCCTGACATACGCCATCAATCATTGTTGATAAAAGTAACTATAATGTTTTTTTCATACTTAAACATTTTCATTGATTGTACGATTACGATTATTTTACCGACAACAATAATCTTTGCAGCAATTTTCGTTTTTATCACAAACAAGTGTTGATTACTGTTAAGCAGTGAAAAGGTTAAATAAAAACTTCTAAGGTGTTAACTGTCACTTCTTGATGGAAATGCATGACATTTTAAATAATGTGTTTTTATTGGTTAAATAAAAATATAATTATGAATGACATATTTGAAAAAGGAATAATAAGGTAGTGTGAAACTCACGTCAACATACTATAAATATGCAACATAGTTTTTTTTTGCATATATATGCAAAAACCTATATAGGTTCAGTTCATCAATAGATTAAAAGTGTTCAAAATAGTAAAATATTTCCATTATATATTTATAACCAGGGGCGGTTTCGCTTATCACGACCATTAACAACTCATACAACAAAAAAACTAGTCCATACACAATTTTGAATTCAAAAGTAACATTATACTCAACCAACGATTTAATAACTGAAAAAATTGTCGTAAACTTACTTGTCCAGCCATTGCACAAAGGGGTGGTCTGATTTACTTCCAGAAGGATCACTTCCGTCCCACATATAATCTTATTGTCATAGACACCTATTGTTTCATTTAGAATTTTGAAAATTTAGTGTCATTGTGTTAAAGTAGCAAGCTAGGCCGTTGGAACAGGAGAGAGGATGTGTTGTGTACCTTTTCTGCACAGCTACATATAGATAAGCAAATGTTAGTTTAAGCATAGTTCTGACGATGGCGTGAGCCGAAATAGCTATCAACTATATTTGTTAAAAATAATTTTGTAGAACTAAAATACATTGCTATTTTTTCACCGTGTTGTGTTTTATTATTTAAAATATTTAATGCCTTTCCACCATAAATTGACTGGTAACATCATACAAGTGATAAATATACATATTCGTTACTAGTGCTAACCGCTCGAACTTTCAAAAATAATTACATTGTATTTTTTAATCGGAAAAACTTTCGTTTTTTTGCGTTGTTATCAGTGTAAGTTTGAGAAGCGCGCCGATCAATCACAATCGTTTAATAACATACCATTGAAAACGGGGGAGAGGAAACGGTAAAGTGCGATCGTCCGCCGGCCAGTCGAGTTGAAGAACTCGAACAGTGCGCGTTGCCTCGCAACTTTCACTACGGTAAAATCGTAACTGTATAGCTACAGTGTAATTTTCACGATAATGTACCGGGTCCTTAAAAACTTGAATAACCGCGAAAAGAAACAGTTCAGCGCATTACGGACATATTAATTAATTTGTGTTATTGTGGTATATAATAATGACTCAGTGATTTTTTTGTTTGAATTTATATGTAGACAAAACGAGCAATACTGTGATCGTGAAACGCATTCTTGCATAATTATGCATTTTTTTATATATATATTACTCACTTTTTATATATTATATTGCGAATCGAGTGTGAACAATGTTGTTGGAACGCACTTTTTTTGTAATTATTGTTAAACTGCATACGCGCTGGATATTGTCATGACGTATTCAATTCTCATTTAATATCCAATCGATATTTTATGTACATAGACAGTTTTTGTCTCTATGTTAAAATTGATAAGGTAATTGGGATCGCCTGATAAACCTTATCGGCTGTACATATTGGAATCGTACTTAACACCAGATAATTTAGAAAAGGTGGAATGGCACCACAAATTTATAAATACTTAGGATGAGGTTATGGAATCTCTTCATGAGTAAAACGCATAAATACATATTGATGAATTAATCAATATGCATATTAAAGATTAGATATAAGTCATGTTTTAAGTATAGTGTAGTCATCAATGCCTACCGCGTGATTGTAATAACTGGGTGTATCAAAGGATGTGATAAATCTTGGATCAATTTTAAATAGCCAAATTTTTGATTGACGGACGATAGTCCGAAAGAATATTTATAACTGTTGGTATCGCTAGCGGGTTCAATTGCATACTAATCTCCTGGTTCGAAATAGCTTATTATTCTCCACACTAATTTTTAATTCATAGTTATTTTAAAACGGCGACAATCAACACTCTTCCATCTATAGTTTTATACAAATCCCCATTCAATTATTATGTTTATCAAATTGAGATAATAAATAATTCCAAGGGTTAGCGTCACTATCAAGCAAACGAAACTCGATTACTGAAAGCTTTTTTTAATTTTTATATTAATTATTTCACTTAAATTTTTGCACGCTACATACAGTAGATGCAAGCTATCAATTCTCGATCATCAATCTCTTTTCTGTCTTCCCTGGCAAAATATTTGAACCACTCGTAACGTTGTTACGCGGCTGAATACATACTGTACGAGGAGTGTAGCGGGTGGTGGTCGCTACAACGTTGAGTACATTGAGAATTTTTTAAAAAATACTCAGAATAAGTTTTTAGATTTGATCACTTTTAAGGCGTTAACCGTCACTTCTCAGTTCAGTTGATAATACTTTCGATGAGCATAACAGATCGTGATCATAAAATATATAATGGAAACGAGTACTTAAAATCAATTTCAAGGTGTTAATTGTCACTTCTTGATGGAAAATCATTTATTTTAAATAATAAAAACACATTTTTTAGTACATTTCATGATCAGGGCCGGTTTCGTTCATCGCGAGCATTATCAACTGATACTACTACAACTACTAAAAATGTGTTTTTATTATTTAAAATGTCTAAATTTGACTTTATGTAGTATTATTATTTTACCAGAGCCAAATAATTCTCTATTGTCAAATTCGAGTTTCCCAACCTGTGCTCCTAGTGATGATTTGTTACACTGTATATACGATTCTTCTGTTATGAATTACATACCCTGTAACGTGTAAAACGATTTCCAATACAAATTTCGCATTTACGAAGTGCTAAAGTTTGGGAAGCCCTGTTCCAAATATAAAATTTACGCTTTCCAGCGCAATTAAATAACTGAGCTTTTTAACATCGAAATATTTACGAGCCACTTCGCGTTTGCTTTGAATTCAAAATACGACCCTAATAAAGGTATTCATTATTCGATCAACGAAAGTTCGTGAATTAACTTTAATTGATCTCGTACTAACTAAAACCCAATTAGAATGAGTACCTAATCAATACAGCGGCTCGCTGTAAATTTGTATGTTAAACGAATAAACCCAACCTTCGGGGAAACTAGTTATGTGTTAGGTAATTCTTCCATATTAGCATGCCGTTTTGAGAATTTTATTGATTCTTTACAATGGGCACAGTGTAACCGACTCCACTTAATGTACATAATATAACCCCCTTCCCCGAGGCACAGTCCTATTTTCGGTTGTTTCGTAAATGTCAGAACGCTTTCTGAATCATGTCCGCTTGTAAAGAATGATATTTCGCCGGGAAAACACAGCGCGCCCTTTCCCAGTCGGCGAGTTCTGTTTTCGGCCGCGAAGGGCGATCCGGGTGGATATCCTGCGTGGTTTTTTATTCGGCCACCCAAGCACGCGAACGAGTGTTCTAAATTTGAATGACAAACAAAATCTTGTCTATGTTTTCGCTCGGTGTTACCGTGTACATAAAGTTTGCAATTTCTATTCAACTTTTTTGAACCCTTCCTAACTCGTTATATCTTCAACATACTAACTGCTAACTTCTCCAGTGTTGAGATTGTATTCTATTCATAGATTGTACTATCTTTTATATGATAAGACTGTTATCATAATAAAATATATGAGGGCTGTGGAGGAAAAAAATACGATATCGAAATAAAACACGACACCGACTAAAAAAGGATTATTTTTGACAGGTTTTTTTTCTACATTTCCTATTTAAGTGCGTTAAATTAAAGATAACCAACCAATCCGGTAAATTATTCATTGAAATATTCTTCAAAATCGTCTAATTGAAAAAGTAGACGAAATCGTTCGTTTTTTACAACTCCGATATTGACCAAAAGTTCAACTTAGACCAAAACACTGCGACTCCAAAATATTTTACTATATCATAAAACATTCAACCTTAATTTTTTAATGGTGATATACTATACACATTTTATGACGTAAAATAATAAAGAAAACATTAATATTAACAATCAAATTAAATTTGATTTGTTGAAATTTTTTACGCTTCCACATGTTTTGTCACTGACGACACTAGGTTTCGTCTTTCGGCATCCTCATGTATTCTATCACACGAATGAAAGGCGAAACTTGAATCATTAGTGACAAAACATGTGGATATTGAAATTCACCTAACACCCTCAGTTGATACAATAAATTGTTATTAATACTGATTCTTTTGTCTTTTTCGAGATTAAAATTTCAAATCGAACTGACTTTTAAAGTTATAATTTCTTTTCATCGGTTTCATAAACATTAAAAACCAGAGCCAGTTAAAAATCTAACATGAAATCAATATATAATATATGACAACGATTCTAATTTCTTATTTAACTAGACATCAAGTATTTGGAACCTACTGTATTGGTTGAGAAGAGATATAGCTTATATAGATCAGTTTCCCTAAGAAAACATTTGTAATGGCATGCAATAGTTGTACGTGATTATAAAAATCGAATACCTAAAATGTATTTGTTACACCAAATGGCCAAATATATAACATATTTTGTTTTATCGATAAACAACTGCGTTTTTGTTTGTTTAAATTTGTTCTGTTTTGTCCGGTTATCGCTTTCATCAACTCGCCATCTCGGCCCGAGGGCTGTAGTTTGATGACCTCTGCATGTGTCCTATAATATATTAATTCTCTGGCCGAAAAATGAACTTTACAACTCGTCCGTGACACATTTGAGTACTTAATTTGTAATCCTCTGTTGTGTTACCATTTTTTCGAAACATTCCCACAGTTGCCAAATGTGTAAATTTCATAATCTGGATTAAATGTGTTTTCTCATAAGTAAAATCGTACTATTTCGTCGGGTAAAACCCGCTAAATCCCGATATGGCTATCGGCGTTGTATGCACAGCTGTTTATTTTTCAAGTTAATACTGACCGTAAATTATTACAAAATTTTATCTACATCACTATGTCATCCTTACCAAGTTAAAAGGGCGTTAGTGATAAATCGATAATGTATTGTATATACATTCCAATAAGTGGAAAGAAGTTGTTCTTATTTAAACGATATTCTTCACTCCATTTTTGCTTTCCTAAATATTCGCGATTTGTCTGTCATTAAAGCCCTTTTGTCTTGTTACTGACCATATAGTTCTCCATTTGTCTTCAAAAAATAAATATACACGCCTTTTGATTTTTGGTTTTTTTAAAAATATTTTTACTAAAACTGTTGTAGCCCTGGGGTTATATTTAGTTTTGTAATAGTTAAACACTTTTAATATCACACAACTCCATCAAAAAAAAAAAGAGTCACTTCATAGTAGAGCAAAAAATCATATAATTTAGACATATTTTATGATCAGGACCGTTTTCGATCATCGCGAGCATTATCAAATAAATTTGTGGGATCAGTAGTAAAAAATGTTTTTTTTAGTTATAATATCATGCCTTTCCACCAAAAAATGACAGCTAACACCTTAAAAGTGATATGATTTAGAAGTTAACATTAATCTTTACTGACATTTTAGGAAGAAACAAGAAAAGTTTATATTACGATGTTCGACTATCATGTATAAATGTTATCAGAACAAATTTCTGTCGATAACGTTGTTTGATGTGTTTAACCCATTGACTGCTAACGATTCAGCGGCCAATTGCAGTGTGTAAATATATGATACTTAAAAATACGACAGTGTTAACACATTGTTTACGATGTGCGCAAATTTGTGCGTTTCAGATTATGTACGTTAAACTTTATATTTAAAATACGCGTGTTTAGCCTTATAATTCTTCTTTTATATTTCCTTTACCCCATAGCTGTAGCGGGATGGTATCACTAAAATAGAAAAATATTATTGATTGTTCATTGAATTAAAACATGGCTTTAAATGTTGAGTAATCAACGCGGACTGTAGAACGAAAATTTCATTTGAATTTATATTTAGAGGATCCTTTTACGTTCTTCTCCAATGTATATTTTTATTTATTCACTTATTTTTCCAAAGGTTCACATTTTATTGAAGCCATAAATAACCATGTATAAATTATACATTCAAAAGTATTATTAATTTGAATTTATCCGTAATTAGTAATAATGTCGAATAATCCTTTCATATCGATAGTAATCTCTCGATAAAACACCTTCACTACCGTATTCTTCACAGTTGGAGCGGATATGGTTTTAAATGATCATAAAAAACGCTCGATTTGATACAATTTAAAAATTCCCGTAGGTGTTGTTATTGGTCACAGTTATTCGTCGAATCGCAAGTCCAAGGTGGTGTTGGCCATCCTACGAGAAATATCGATTCGTCACGCGGAGCAACTTTTCCATATCGCGATATGGCTTATTTATCTTATCTCCGTATATCTGTATGCATAGTCGAGTTTTTCTGAATTTTATCGGCTTTTTGATATTTATATATTATACATTCTAATCTGACTAATGGATTTCTTAATATTGCGTGACTCGGCTGCACGTATATTTTCTTCCGGGAAGCCGTTCGGTTGGTTACCTTACTTCGTAAAAAATTATATATTATGAGTTAATTGTACCTTTGAGTTGAATCATATTTTTCACCAAAAAGTCACCGCGATCGATCGATGTTTCAGTTTTTTTGTTAACTCTTTTTTGCATGCATTTTTTTTAATATTAAATAATAGATGTTTGTTTCGAGAACTCTCAATTGTGAACAGTTGCTTTTAGTCGTAAATCTCTTTCAATTGCAGTCGATAAAATGATATTTTTTCCAGATCAACCAGTCACAGAAAAAATAATTCGCTAATAGAGGGTTAATTTTTTAGATTTCTTTTAGATAGAATGTCTATCATATTTTCTTAACCTCTATATGACACGTTACCATCATATATAATCACATTATCTTCAATTAAAATATATTTCAACACGGGTGATATTATATTATGATATTATCGCTCACAGATCTAGTAAATTTTCTCTACTTGAATTGATAAACCATAGTGAAAATGTATTTTGACTTGAAATTTACTTTCGCTGTATCGTATACATGTGACTATTTCTTATTCCGCAGTTTTAAGTGGTTTTTACCGTACTCCCCTCCCCCTTTTTGTCATTCCATCAAGGATTGTTAGACAAACATATATGGCGATTACAGGTGTTCACCAATATTCATAGGAAAAACTTCAACCAATTGCTAAATTTGACTTATGGAATAATTAACCGAACGGAACCAATAGCTTTAATTATTTTATTCAAAATTCGATTCGCTCATTGAGATCAATATCGGTGAACGATTCATACGTAGGTGGACAACCAATCGGTCGAATCTAACTTTTCAGGTATAGTAGAATGACGAGGTTTTTTTTTAAATTAAAAAAAAAAAACTCGCAACACGCTGCTTTTTCAGTGTCGCAATCATTGCAAGTTCCATTTTCAAATGCAGTGTTAAATTTGTATATTTTTGACCGTGTAAACTTGCCAAGCAGATATAATTTAACATGTAGGCTATTTCAATATTATTTTTTATCTTGTATTGACTCAGCATTTATCGTGTGTACAATACTATTGTAACTAAAATCGCGTAATCTCTTCCAACTTAATTTTTTTTACAATAATAGATTTATGATTGTAAATAGGGCAAAACTACATTTCAAACAAACAAGTGTGAAATAATATCCGCTCCTCTGACCGAGATAAGATTTCTTTTTCATTTTTAAACCTCCGTGTGACCGCAAGGATGTGGCATTTGATTATTTAATTTCCCCATTCATTGTTTTTTTTTTATCAAACGCGACTACCATAGTGTAGCAGCGTTTTTTTCACTTCCATTACTCTAAGATACATTTGAAGTAAGAACAATCAATTCAAATAATAGAACAAGATTCGAAAAACTTTAAAATATTTATAACCTCAAGGTATAATACGTATTGATTATTTTATTTTTTGTACCGTTCGCTAGCTAAATAAATAAACACTTAAACCAGGCGTGGGAAACATGCGGCCTTTTAACTGTTACCATTTTTTTTTAAATACTTCTAATTTTTCATAAATGTACATAATTTAATATATTTTCTTTGATCAAAAATTTATACTCAAGCATGTTCGACAGTCGAAATGCATATACATACTCTTACATGTGTATAATATATAATAAAATATGATCCTTTTCTTTAACAATATACAGTATAAAAAATTAGATTTGTGAATGTATATTTCTTCTTGAAAGTTTTTTTTTCAATTTCGTTTGACCAATTTATATTGTGAATTAAAATATTTAGTTTATCGGAGGGGGGGGGGGGGGCTGTCAAAGATTTCTTTACTGCTGCCTTATGTTGAATCAGATTAGTGAATGTGGCCTTTTGGAACGAAAAGGTTCCCCACCCCTGACTTAAACACTTAAACACAAAAGTAAACAGGCAAACTAAACCACAATGATAGTTGATCCTCTTCAATTAATGACAATTAGAGACTTTCTCAGCGTATATACGCAAAAAAAATCCAACATGATTAAGTTCTACAATAGAATAACTGTAAATTTATAAAGTTTTCCGTACTTGATTATTTATTTATTTTTACCTAATCATACATAAATAATCGAATAATAATGTAGTTTTATTATTTCAAATACATTTCACCGTGTTTTCGATCCGTTTCAAAAAATACATATTTGTTGAATACACATAATAATTATGTATGCTTTATTTTTGTGCCAAGGACGCCACCGGCTACCGTGTCCTGCAATCGTCGTCGCTCGGCGGTTAACCGACCGCTGAACGTTTATTATTTTGCAAGGAACCTTTCCGTTATAATTCACCTACACTATATACGCGTAAGAGTCAGACAATTCGCCAATGCATTCGAAATGTCAAAATGAAGACAAAACAAAAGAAGAATAATTATTTTGAATTCGGAATACGGATTACGATTGGCAAATGTTGTAGTTACATATTTCGAAGTGAATTCCAATTTCAAATGTGTTATTATTTTTGAGTGTTGACGTTTCGATGCAAAGTTTGTGCCTAACAGCGTAATCTTAAATCTTAACAAACAATCGCAACTACCGTTAACTTGTTTTATCATCTTTCAACTCGCGTTAGAAATGTTTTATTTATTAGTTTGATACCAAATGTAGAGGAATTAAAATATACACATACATTGAAATAACCAGAGCACAGCTATAATAGGTGTAGTGGTATTTATTTTTCAGCATCTTAAACTTTTCTCATAAAACAAAATATAATATTACATTAGCCGATTTTAATCTCGGGCGCTGTCACGTACGATATGCGCGTATGCTTTAAAACGAGAATTCGGCTTAGCCCGATAGCGTTACACACATTCGTTTTTAATCATATTAAAATATATAAGCTGATAATTCGTTCGTCGCCTTCAAAGAGAATACTTTCTTCGATCGTCGTGTCAATATTTTTTATGGCTTGAAAATTTATACTAAAATATTATTATTTCTAATTGGCTTTTTCAGTATTCTTTTCTTTTCTTTTTTTTCTGTTGACATTGTAGATTTTTTCGAAGCTTATCGTCTTTTTTATCTCTGAATTGCGAAGATAACGTTGGATGAAAACAAAAAAATGGCATCATTTTTACAGTGTGTGTTTGTTGCGAATAATAGCTGGCTGGGAACTTATTTCGATTACAAAAATGTTTTCATGAGTGATAAAATTTCTTCGAAATTATTTTTTTCCGTAAATTAATAATTTTATCATTTCCTGTAAAAGGTTACCTTGTAACATATTATAAAATTATATTATATCTTTGTAAAAGTAGGACTTTTTTATTTAGCAGTAAACTTATTTAGTTGAAAATGTACAATACGTCTCATTCAATCCTCCCTACTGAAATATAATGACACTGTTTTTTGTAAATATTAAGAAAATAGAAATTTCGATCGAAAATCTTCAGCGACATTTCCGCATCTTTTGCGAAAATTATTTTCGCTAAAGGGTGCAAATCATGCAATCTATAAAGGATATTGTTGTATACCTTTTTTGAATATTGCTTTCTTATACACACTTAATTTATTAGAATCAGTAATTTTCAAATATGGAACACGGCAGTGTTGCTACTTAGAAATTGAACAAAATTTTTCGCTCGTCACTAAAATTGATTGCCATTGGATTTGTTTGTTCCATTTTTAAATTTTTCATACCTACATCCGGAAAAATAAATTTCGTTACGCGATAAAATTAATCCACATTTACAAGTTTAGACTGATAATTTATCCATCAATATTAATTCAGTGTTTAGATAGGTGCATATTATTTTAAACTGGTGTGAGATAGATCACATGAATAATTTGCACATGCCGTAAGAATGGATAACGATGTATCAGCTGTCAGGGATTTTAGAGAGAAAAAAATACATGTGGTGTACAACAGCTATTCCCGCCATGTGGCGAACGCGAAAGCGGGTTAAAAAATGTTCTAAATTAAAAAAAATTCTTTCTTCATTTAATTTATTCCAACAACCGAGATTTATTACAAAGTTTTTCTATTATAGGCCGAGACATTTGTATTCAACGAGGTTTTTTAAATCGAGAACTGATTGTCAGTTATCTCATAATTTTTTAACTATTTGTGAGCAATTTATGATATCGATGACATTTTGTACAATTCCACATATTCTATCACTAACGACCTAGTTTTCGCTTTTCGGCGTCTTCGGGCATTATAGTCTCGTCAGTTCTGTTACATCGGTGTGATATAATCAGTTAAAGATGCTGCAAGGCGAAACCCGTGTCGTTATTGATAGAACATGTGGAATCTTACAAAATTTGAACAATTAAATTCATTTGAGAGTCGAATAGGCGTATATGCATGCCTAATAATTGTGTCATATGTTAAGATTAGCAATTTTCGTGTTTTTTATTGAATTATTATTTCTTCAGTTTGAAGATATTCGAATTCATACTTCTGAAACCGAAAATAAATGCAAATCTTAGATCAACTGTTCCCAACAGCTGTACAATCAACTTTACATGATACCAATCGACACCTTGTTTGCAAGATACATAAAAATTACATTTTTGGAAATCAATTAGCAAACGCATAACGTGGTCCTGCCCTCAAATATTTGTTTCTTTAGTTTGAATGTGGAATATTTAATAATAATAATAATATCTTTATTTTATAGATTAAATGGGCATTTACTTGGTAGAATTTTGTAGAACTAAAATACATTGCTATTTTTTCACCGTATGATATCTTTATTTCTTGATAGTAAAACAATAGTTTTGCAAGGCTTATTTTTTGGAATATACTCTATGCAGCTCGTCAGGAAATTAGTTAAAAAATGAATGCATACTTCTCAAAAAGATTATTGACAGATGCAAAAATATACGACACAATCCTCCAATCAATGATTGATCTCAAGTGTTAAAGTGTGAAGGTATATTTCTTTTGAATACCGCACTATATATTTATCTTTCTGTTGAAAGATTGACAAATAAAAATCAATTATTTTATTTGGTTCACTTCGGCCAACTGTTACCTGTATCTATTTTACAATGGTACACTGGATGCTAATCTGTAAATGTGCACACATCCATAAATAATAGTTACATGGTATATACCAGTGCTTAATTATTAATTTGTTTCATTTATCGGGTCTCCAATAATGATGCAGTGGTGCTGCGATCACCAGTGCCCTATTTTAAATTGATCTGTCAATTTATTGTTCGTAACGTTGTACTGAGCCTTGGTTACACGCGTTTATCTTTGAACATCATTGTTACGAGCAAGAGAACATTATTAGAATAACAATTAAGGCAGCATGAAAACAAATGGTTCTGTCGAGAAACATGCGTTCATAATTGAGAATATCATAAGCAGAGTTGCGTGAAGTTAATCAGTAAAGCAGCAGTGGATGATATATATGATATTTTAAAAGAGATAGAGTCAGTCAGTCAACCCTCCAATAGCGCTGCCTAGTATAGGACGGTTTTCTATTATATGTTGTCAATACTCCTTATATTGTTCAATATTCAAGATCTAATTATGTATTTTGAAAAAGTGTGATTTTATCTATCAATACCTGCATTAGAAGATTGTTTGTCAGTAGCTATTTGTCCTTTGAGTTTATATTTGATATATTCTTCTGGAACTGACAAATTATCACATTAGTCTCGGGAAATGAGATCTTTATATTTCATATTTATAGTTTTGTTAGGTGGGTTTCTATAGTTTATTGTCTATGTTGCTGACTTTGTTTTATAAAATCCAGATGTATCGTTTAAAAAACTACTGACTTGCCGAAGCCAGTCACAATCTCTATAAATGGTCCATATTATTAAGTCCTTTTTTTGTTTCAGTATTGCTCGTTTCATTATTTTATAAATATGGTGAATTAAACATGTAATTTTGTATCACATTTCTTATATGGAATTCTAGACTTTCTAGTTATAAATTACACAATATTAAAGAATTATTCCATCAGATTGATTCATCGCGTGAAACATGTGTTATTTAGTTACTATTGCTTAAGACCTTAAAACACGATGCGTTTGTCGCTAAAGTCGGAATCGGCTCCACAGTTAGTGGACCTTGAAGCGATGCTGGCATCAGTTCAGCGGCAGATACAAGACGAAATTGACAGCGGAGACCTCGAGGGAATCCCCTTGCCTAATACTCTGAGAAGTCCGAATCCGCCCAACCCTTCGATGTACGCTACAATCAATACAACCAGTCGATCCAGACAGCCAATCCTATCCCAGAATTCTTACGATGGTGGAAATGGCAACGAAGTCTTCAATCAACAGTCGGCGAATTTCGAACGGCAAAATTACTCAAATCAAAGTAATAATACATCATGGATTGGTGTTGATGGCAATGATGCCACTAATATCATGCATAGACGGCAATCGGAGAGTGGCGGTAAAGGCATTCCGACAGGAATGGCTCCCAAGAAACCGATGAAACCGGGAGGGACTTTACCCAGATCGATGCCACGTAGGGATGGTCAAGATATGTCTAACTCTTCCGGTAACCTATCGAGGACATCTACGGCGACTATTCCAATATCTGGAATCTTTTTACAAAACATTCAAAAGAATAATATGGAAATGACTTCGTCAACTGGAAATATCGCAAAGGCATCTAACAATTCTTCGACTATGCCTCGTAGGTCTCTCGGAAATATAATGCAGAACCGCAACAATTATAAGCAGACGGATGACCAGAGTGATTCCGAAGGGCAGTTGAGAAACTCTTTCGGAGAAGTGGTCGGCTTTATAGGTCGCGAACCTGCAACTGGTCAAGCCCGTGGGAGCTCTGACAATGTGAAATCTTCATCGGACTCTGCTCCTGAACAGTGGAAAGAATATTGGTCACAGTGAGGATTTTAATTTTTTAATATTTTTCCATAGCTATTATAAAAGATATGCAATACACAATTCTGATATTTGTTTTAAAATTATTTGTGCACACAGAATGAATACATATTTCTGTAATACCACTTGAACTCGTAAGCCATTCAATGTCGTGAATGAATTTTTTTCTGGGCCACAGCAAAAATTTTTTTTGGGTTTGTAACATGATCAATTGTTGGGCGAAAACTAGCCAAATCAAGTAGAGCGTGTCCTTAAGACAGCCATTCACCTTTGTCGAAAATAACCAACGTGAAATGGCAATAACTAATATATTAATCTAAAAATTATCCGATTTAGTGATATATTCAAAAGAATAATGCAATTACTGTTTTATGAAATCTTACAGTTACAGAGTCTGGGCAGTTGTGAACAGATGAGTCAAACATGACTAATCTCTAATGCAAACTCCAAAATATCAGAATTCGTCATTTACCACTTTACAAGTTAAAAAAACACGTCATACGCAGCTTAAAGTGTTAATCCATTAAATTCATCACTCTATTTGCATAGAAAATATACAATATATAGTTGCCTCATACATTTTCTTTATCTGCTGTCATGCGATTTCTCAACGTTATAAAAATGACTGACTTGATTGTAAAAGATATACCTGTGATTATTAAACCACTTTGATGAAAATCGTGATAAATTTTCCATCGTACTAACATTCGATGAAGTCTTCTCGCGTATCTATTCCGCAAAATATTAGATATTTGCATCACTGTTATTATGACATATGCATTCCTATGCATTATTTGCATACTAATTCATACATCTGTTATATACTTTCTCATAACCTGTTTCATTAATATTCATTTCTTTACGAAAATAAGACTGTGATATTCAGTTTCTTTTTTTTAATTAAAATACATGTTTCTTAACATTGCCCATTGCCAAATCTCTCGGATATCTCTGTTCAAAAGGTAGAGGGTAGAATGTATTAATTATTGCCAAAATAACTCTATGAAAGAGAAAAGGGACCGTTTGAATTAATACTATTGTATTAATAAATTTTGCATTGAAGCATCATATTTTTTTATTAATGTTTTTGTAATAGTCAATCTCTATTTGGTTCTTTGTGTTTTATAGTTTGTAGGTACATATTTTATATTTAACGCCCTTTTTCATTCACACACAGATACATATAATACATGTATAAATGGTGAAATTAACTTTTTTTTAATTTGCAAGTAAAATACATATTTGTCACTGATTACCTGGGTTTTGCCTCTTGTCATTGTCAGGGATTCTATCACGCAGATGCAACAGAACTGACTGAAGATGCTGAAGGGCAAAACCCAAACCGTTGGTGACAAAACTTGTGGAATGATTCACAGTTTTGACAATCCAAATTTGGAGTTTATTCAGCTGAAAATTTTTGATGACAACTGCTTGTTACTCAGTTGCTAAACTATTCTTTGAGGATAGCAGCTAAAACAGGACAATTAACAGCAGAACTACTCCTTGCATTTAGTATCAGAATGATTGGGGCAAGTGCAAGGAGTTTTACACATCACATACATTTAAACCCCGTCTATGAAACTGTTCTCACTGCCGTTAAAACCCGCATGCACCATTACAGAAACTGACAATGTTGAAAACTCGTCCACAAATCTGACATATATACAAAATGTCATATTTGACACACTAAAGAATTAACACGGTGAAAAAATAGCAATGTATTTTAATTAGAACTATAGATTTTGTAGAACTAAAATACATTGCTATTTTTTCACCGTGTTATAATGGAGTTCTACCAAGTGAATGCCAATTCAATCAATACACTGAAGAATTAATACCTCTGCACTTATTTTTTCATAGGTGTTGGCTGGTTTATCTCAAACTTAAATCCTTTGTTTGTGCTTGTTGCATATCGCTCCCAAGGGTTGTAACAGAAAATGAAAACATGGTGCTTTTGCAATACAAATCGTGCATATAATTTTTTTTTATTGATGGTTCATGCCAACTAGTACAAATTTTAATCTACAAATAACTTTCTTTGTCTATAGATATGTTAGCTTAATATTTACTTTTATTATTCAATACATTCATCCTTTTGTTTTTCTCAATGAAAATAATACATTTATATAATGTAATGTCAGACCCCAAAACAGAAAATGTTATTTGATTCCAATAAATTCATTTGATGAAAAAAAACTTCTTCGTATGCTCTGGTGATATTGAAATTACGTTGTTCTCTGTTTTAATTTGATAAGTTTCTGAAGGACTATTTTATCATTCATATATGATTAATAGGAGTGGTGTGCATGATTAGTTGAGCAACAGCTCACTGCAAAAACAATTATATTTAAAATGAGTGTATTTTGTATATAGAATGTATGATCAAATAATTTTTATGTGTCATTTGCCCTTTTGCTATATACGCAATATATATTTATCCTTAACAATCTTTTATTTGTGGAAAAACACAGGATGAAACTTATTCCGAATTTATTGTCACTATATATTAAAATCATATTTTTTCATATATAGTTGAAAACAGAAAACAGTTTTCAATGTCATAAATTTTCTGTTAAAATTTTCACATACAAGTATAGATTGTCTGTGTATTGTTGCACATCAAATTAAATACACTAATAATAGTAAAAAGTAATCGCAGTAAGCAGATTATAAATTTGTTACGAAAAAATTCACTCAGTATATATTTTTTAATTTAAATTGTGTAATTTGGATTGTAAAGTGTTTTTGATTTTTTATGATATGCTATTAAGAGTTGTACAATTTTGTAAATTGTACATTTTTTAAATAAAACCTCCAAGCTATTTTTTTTTACATTGATTCTCAGGCGGTCAATTGTCAATATGTAAAGAATAAAAAAAGAATTGTCACATTCCTGTCAGTGGTTTGACATTTGTGGACCAAATGTAATATCCTAAACAAGTTATTGAGCGAGCAATAACTAATGCAATTTGATATGTCAGTGATATTGAAAATAATATCTTTCATATTTTATTCATTTCATATCAAACTGTCTCTTCATGTTATGTAATTAAATTAAAATTAAAATTTCAATGAAAAAATAATAAAAGACTGCAGTCAATTTTAAGTATTGAATTGATTTATTGTAATACAAAATTAGAATTGATAACTTTATTATTCCACTTGGTATTATGGTACGAGATATGACACATGTTTCGGTTCATTGAGAAGCATCTTTAGACTGGCTGTGATGTGATATTATTCATTATTAAACAATGAATTTTACAATAACACTACCAATTTTAATAACACTTCTGCTAGTTCTATTACATCCGTGTGTTAGATGGCCTGAAGATGACAAAAGATAAAACCCAGTGACAAAATATGTGGAATCATACAAAGTTTCAACAATTCAAATTTAAATGTGTCTTCTATGCCACTTGAAGTCATCAATAGATTTAAGCTGTAATTTTCATAAAATTCTTATCCCATATTAAAATAAAATTAATCTTTGTTTTTTCCGCTAATCACGATACTGAGTGTGATATGTGTGAACTTTTATTGAGAAGTATTGTCAAGAGGCTTAATGTGTTAAGTTAAGCTCTTCAAGAGAGCTAAATTTTTTTGTTGATAGTTTACTTATTGAAATATTCAAGCAACCATTAACTTATTCCTCCGTTTGTTTGCAGCGAACAGTCGATAAGCAGCGCTCGCGCTTCGGTGATGGTATACGATGACGCACTGAAGAAATGGGTGCCTTCCGGTAGCAGTTCCGGTCTCTCCAAAGTCCACATCTATCATCACACACAGCTCAACACTTTCAGAGTCGTCGGGAGGAAACTGCAAGATCACGAGGTAATGGAACTTTAATTAATCGGTACAGGAAAAACAGCTCTCTCCGAGTGCCTTAATTTAGCTCGCGTGTTGTCATTTGCTCATAATGTTTTGTAAAATTGATAGGAGCCGATGTACCAGATGAGCAGTAGTAAACAGTTGAAGAAATATTTGATTTGTCATATAATAAAAAAACATCAAATTTTTGTATGCTTTAAGCCTTGTTCAAATATTAACCAAACTGCATTCTTCAGAAGATAATTGATATTGATTGTATCTGTTTTTATTTATACATACTTTTTTTCCGTGTTGCAAACGTTTTTTCTACAAAAGCTGCTTGTTTCTCAGTTGCTCAAACTTCCTTTTATTAAATTTGAGTTGTTACAACTTCGTACGATTCCACATGTTTTGTCACTAACGACACGGGTTTTGCCTTTCGGCATCTTCAGGCATTCCATCACACGGATGCAACAGAAGTTACCGTCAGTTCTGTTGCATCCGAACAATTCAAATTTCATATTGAAATTCCATCAAGTACCTTCAGTCGATATCATAAATTATTCCTTTTATGAATCGAGTCAATAAAGAAAGGATGATGCTAAGACAGGATTAGTGATTGGCTCTCTGTTCTTGCTATATCCAGTTGTTTACAAACACTTGTTTGGGGTGGGATTTTAAAGACATAACAAACACCCATGGATTCAAAAACAGTAGAAAAATTGTTTGAAAACGTTTCCACTTGTATGGAAGTTTAAACCGGTGAGATATATAACCTAACCCGACAACATATACCAAAAATATTTCTCACCTGTATATTGTCATTTTACTTAACAGTATTGAATCCAAATAATGTACAGACTACTATATTAAATGCAATATGATATATTCTTTTTCAATTCTGTATGAATATATTTTCATAAATTTATTAACTTCCAGGTGGTGATAAACTGTGGAATAGTCCGCGGCCTCAAGTACAATCAAGCCACGGCCACATTCCACCAATGGCGAGACTCCAGGCAGGTCTACGGCCTCAACTTCTCGTGCCGGGAAGATGCCGACTGTTTCGCCAGAGCCATGATGCATTCGCTGGAGGTGGGTGATATACCTATTCACTGACATATTCTTAATAATGGTGCTATAAGAATATTGAAAATTAAATGTAAATCAATGAGTTAGATTAATCTAATATTGGAATTTAAATATCAAATTTGAATTGTTGAAACATTGTACAATTCCACATGTGTCAGATCTGTTGCATCCGTGTGATAGAATGCCTGAAGATACCAAAAAGCGAAACATGTGGAATCATACAAAGTTTTAACAATTCGAATTAGTCTCATTTGTATCATATATAAATAAACTGCAATCGGCCGTTTCAACAGTTAGACATCAGCAATCAGCGTGTTATTGAGATTTTATTCGGTTTAATAGTTTTTGTATTGTGAAACAAAAATTACAGGTCCTGGCAACACGGGGGTCTGGAGCCATCGGTGTCGGCGGAGCGGTCGCCCCTCAAGCCCCCCCGGCGCCTCCACAGCCAGCCGTCAACGGTCACCCGCCCAACAACATGAACAACATGCCGCCGCACTACGACGAAGACATGGGGTACAGGTTGGGATACGTTACTCTTATGTAGGGGTACTCGCAGGAATCCTACAGAATTCGAATTTAGCATTGTGACCACAAGATGGATCTGCGATCAATATTCATTCATTCAATTAAAGAATTCTGTGTAATGCGAGATAGTATTATCGTACTGATCGTATTCTGTCAATAAATGCTTAAAGTCATGACCAAAGAGCATATTACGAGTCACAGAGTCTTACATTTAACTAAAAAATGCAGAATAGGTTTTTTTTTTCATAGCGAGTGATGTGAAATTTTCAATTTATTAACTTGCCAGAGCTATGGAATCGTTAACTCTGGTATCAGACATTAACCAACAACATTTACCTATTATGTGCATTAAATTAACCTATTATGTGCATTAAATCAAAGACAATCAACCAATCTGGCAAATTGTCAATTTTCAAAATTGTCGCAATAGGAGGCAAAGTGTGCCAACTGATACTTTGAAAAAAGATAAAATGTGTTTGTTTTACATGTCATATTATGTCATTTTTATGAAATCCACACTAGAACAGTATTTCATTGTATAAAGAAATATACCACTGACCTAAAAACATATTAACCAATTCAACTTCAATCGACAAATTTTGCTGCTTCACTTCTTGGTGGCTCAATTGTATCAAACATAACAACATGTTTAATAGTATTCCCGATTTTGAATAATTATGTCTCATTAAAAATTCTCCTATCGCTATGGAAGTATTAAATTAATTTAAAACTTTCTTAACGGAATAATTAGCAACACCTTTATTTATCAGAATAAAAAATTGTTACCAATTCAGATAAGGATATAATCTTGGATGATTTGAGGAATCAAAAAATAGATTTTGATCCTAGAAATTGATTTTGTCAGTTTGAAGATGAACGTTATGCAAATTATTTGTTAGTTCCGGCTTGATTACTCTATTCATGTCATTCCAAGTTGGACACAAGTGTAAAAATGTTTAGCTTCAAGCGTTTTGCTTTGATTGTCAATTCGATTTACCTGTAACTTCACACACTGTTAATTTGTTAATAGAATGCAACATCGTAAATTTAAATCCATTTTCAAAATTTGGTTTAGTCATCATTTTTTGATTGTCGAAGAAATTTATCAATATGCATGAATACAGTGCGAATTTAGTGGATAGGCAATGAAAATAACATTTTTTAATTATTCGAATGAATTTTTAAAAATTTCAATTCACTTCTCAAAATAACAACTATTCTTCTCCTACAAACAATTCAATATGTACCAAAAAAAAGTAATTTAGTAGAAAAATAACTATATAATCAAAAATGCGATTAAATGTGTTAGTTTTTTGACGGGTCAAAACTACATATTATTTATTGAATTGACTTTTACTTTGTAGAACCCATTATCAAACACGGTCAAAAAATAGCAATGTATTTCATTTTTTTTCATCATCATTTTTTTAGTATCAAAACTACATATATTTTTTTTTGATTTCGTTGGTATGTGTTCTGCTTCAATTTGGCTTGTTCTTAAAGATTGAAACATTATTCCAGAACGATGACGAGAGAAGACGCGGCAATAATACAACACCATCACCAGCAAAACCAACAACTCCAGAATCAGCTGCACAACCAGCTGCAGCAGCAGAATCAAATCTTGCAGCAGCAGCAGAACCAGAACCAGCAACAGAATCAAATACTGCAACAGCAGCAGCAGATTCAGCAGCAGCCGCCCATGCTGCAGAACCAGTCCGTGGTGCAGCAGCAACAGTTGCAGTTGCAAATCCAGCAGATGTGCTTGCAGGGCGCCCCGCAACCGCCCCCGCACGCTGCCCAGCAAAACCTCAACCATTCGTTACCGTTGCAGCAGCAGCAACAACACAATACGCACACGCATCACCGTACCAGCAGGTATGCTTCGTCTTATTTTTCTTTGACCAGCTCACCGCCATAATGTTTTTTGATCAGTTGTCAACTCGTCGGTCATGCCACGTTTTGAAAATATTTTAATTTTTTTACTATAGAAAAGTAAAATATTTTCAGTTTCAAAACATGTTTTTCATTTATTTATAACTATTTGTTTAATACATAGGCTCCCAACCTGGGGGGTCACCAACTTATACGGTCAACTAAAAAAAAAAATTTGTTTGCTTTTGGATTGTATGGGGTGTCGCAGGTCACATGGATTTTATGAAAAGGGGTCGCCACCCGAAAAAGGTTGGGAACCTATGGTATAATATGTTAAGGCTGTCACTTTTAAAATGTTAATATTTAAATAACAAAAACGCAATTCTTAGTACTATTTCTACAATTTTATATTATTAGACCAGGACCGGTTTCGCTCATTGTGAGCATCATCAACTGATCGTGATGTACAAGATTTGATTGATTAATACACTGGTCAACAAAAAAACACATTTGATTTTTCGATTACTTTTATATTAATAAAAACACTTCAAACCTTTTTTTAATATGCGTCGATGTCGATATAGTTTTTAACCATCTATGGTAACTCTAGTTCGATTTGTGTGTCAATATGTGAATAAGTATAGAATTCAACAAATTATTTTTTTCATCTTTTATTACTGCTCTGTAGATGTCTTTATAAACTGACATAAAATATTCACCGAATTCATTGACGGTTCACAGAAATTAATATTTTTATTCGGTTTGCAAATGCCAATAGTGGTCACTAAGTCAACACACCAGTGTTACATTTACGCACACTTAACATTAGAATGGTTTCTTAGATAAAAACCCTTTAATTGTTGTTTCACTCTGTCATATTGAATAAGACATTTAAATTACATTGAGGTTGTATTGATTTTCTAGTGCACCGATGGCAGCCGGTATGTCGTTACCTCCTGCACCTCCACCAGTGCCGCCTCATCAAAATTTACCCTGCCAATCAACGGTATGCTACAATTGCTATCTTATCCAATCTTTAACCCGATCGGCGCGACAGTTTTTCATACAAACAAAATCTGTCCGCGTTTCTATTTTTCAAAATGTTCTCTTTCCACATAGAGCTATAAATATACCAACAAAAAATAATTGGGTTGGCTTTTATGGAAGCTAGATGCATTAGGAATGTTTCACAACATTAAAAAACACAAAGAAGTGTCCTATGTTGACACAATCACCTTAACAAATATATCCCTAACAAGTAACTAACTCGTAAATCGCCATTAACGTGACATAACGAGGCAACCAATCAAACTCAAACGAACAAGCGCCATTAGTCACGTGTCATGGAGTGTCGAATTGCAATGCCGCGAGATTGGTGCAAAGTTCAGTGCGAAGTTAGACGTGAATTTAGCACGCAGTTTCAAACTGATATGTAAACATTTGGCGGGATCGGAATAAATTTGAAGGGTTCGAAAAATCAATGTTTTAAGCATTTAAACCTAATACTTTTGACAATTTTATGGAGGTGGTAGTATCATGACGAATTGGGCGATATTTTAAAACCAAAATCAGTCCTATATGCAAAAGATTGCCTGTGTTACCGACGTTTGAATGTTTGCGTCCCAACATCTGGGGCGCTCGCGAATAGGCCTTGCACATTGCCGTCCCATACGTTGGGGCGTTAGCGTGGAAGAGATTAAACATACAAATCAAACTTAATACATTTTTTTTTCTCTACAGTATTGTGGGTAAAATATAAAACTAGTGACCATATAATTTCAAAAATATAGATAAATTATCTAAGAAATTTTCAATTTCAATCACTAAACCAGTGATTTCGCAGAAACGAATATTTTTTTTTTTTAATTAATTTTTTATTAATTTAAACGATTATTTTGACTTCTACACTAAACAACTGACAATCTTTTCTGAATAAAATGAAAAGTTTTAAAACTTTGTCTGTAACAAAAATGCCTACTCTCGATTGAATTGGTATTCACTTGGTAGAACTCCATTATAACACGGTGAAAAAAATAGCAATGTATTTTAGTTCTACAAAATTATTTTTTAAAATATAGTTGATAGCTATTTCGGCTCACGCCATCGTCAGGACTATGCTTAAACGAACATTTGCTTACCTATATATAGCTGTGTAGAAAAGGTACACAATACATCTTCTCTCCTGTTTTAACGATCTAGCTTATTTCTTGCTAGCAATAAAACTAAAAATTGTAAATGAAACTAGATAGGCGGCTATATCAATAAGTTTACATATGGCACGGAAATGGTCTGTTACAGAAACAAAGTAGCACCCCGCAGAGGGTTAAGTAATGGTGACTGCCATATATTAGTTTGTTCATTGAGAAAGGATTCTTAACTTGTGACTACTCTTGAGAATAATCGATTATATTATATTTTCCAGGCTCCTGTGCCTCCTCCCACCCCACCGGCAGCTCCTCCGCAAACTTTACAGGTAATACCTCTCACGTGAAATGATTATGTTAATTGATGAGGCTATCTAATTCGATGACACAACTGTGTTATATGTTGTCATTAAAATACTATGTCAATTTTTTCAGTGTGGTGGTGCGCCCCCTCCTCCACCTCCGCCCAACAGCGGTCCCCCACCTCCGGCACCTCCCTTGCCAGTCCTGAATTCCCTACCGCCCACTCTCGATCCCAACTCACTTGCGGCCCAACTTCAGCACGCAAGACTCAAAAAGGCCAATAAGGTAAGATGCACTGCGATTTATAAGTATAATAAGTGTTCCTGGCAAAAGTATAGATTTCTTAAGAGAATTCATAAAATCTTAGCTTCCAATGTATTTATATTAATGAGTGATATTAAATACTTCAATTGCAGCAAGCCAATCTTCCCCAAGAGAACAGCGGTTCCTCGACATCGTCCGGAGGAAGTGGGAAGGCAACGACGCCTACTCCGCCTGTTTCTAATTCAACACCCATGCACTCCATGATGAATGAAATGGCGAGGACCCTTGCTAGACGTAGGGCGCAAGTTGATAGAACTGAGGTACTCACCTTTTTTTAAACTATTAGCAATGTCTGCTTGCATCAAATAATATTAATGCACTTGCTTATTCAGTTTGACTTATGTTTTGTACTAAAAATAACGAATACACCTATTCTTTGAAACAAATGCACCAGGCATTGGAAAAACATTATATGTACTACAATAATAAATTATCATTTTTATTGTGTTTTGTAAAGTATTTTTGTGACAGGCTATGAAATCTGTGATTTTTTTCTTCTATAACTTCAGAAGCTGTCGCAGCACATTTTTTTCTCCTTATTTTATTTCTCTATCTCTGTATTAGAAATATTTCTGTTCAACTGTAAAAATCAATTTAAATATTGAAATGTTAATGATGGCCTTTTGACAGAGTATAAATTACCCCCTAACCTGCAAAACAAACCATTTTTTGAAACAATGTGATACAAAACTAGTTGCAAACACAAATGGTTTCATTGAAAATTTGTTCCAGGAGGTTGGAGCTAACGATTCACCTAAGGGTTGGGAGAAATCAGCTACTCTGCCCCACCGTCTGGGAGCAAACAGCATCAGCGGCAGCTCAAACGGCATCAACAACAACAGCAACAGCAGTAACAGCAACAATTCCAGTCAAGTCCCGTCACCGCCCGCCGCCCCTCCACCTCCTCCCGCCAACTCGGCTTTTGATTCCGCGAGGAGACGACTCACTTCCGCTAGCGAGGATACCATATTGAAAGTATGAAACTTCTTTCTGAATGTTCCTTATTTGTCACACGGTGAAAAAATAGCAATGTATTTTAGTTCTACAAAATTATTTTTAACAAATATAGTTGATAGCTATTTCGGCTCACGCCATCGTCAGAACTATGCTTAAACTAACATTTGCTTATCTATATATAGCTGTGCAGAAAAGGTACACAACATCTCCTCTCTCCTTTACCAACGGCCTAGCTTGTTATTTAATTCAAACTCAGCTCCTAAATGTTTGCATCTTTGTAGTAAGGGTCGAAGAATGACTGCTTTGGAACAGCTGGAGATCAATAGACACCAATTATCACAAAAGATTCTTAACGATCAAACTAACATAATAATATCGCCACTTGTCAAGCCGTTGCACAAAGGGGTGGTCTAATTTGATTCCTGAAGGACCACTTCCGTCCCACACATAATCTTATTGTCATAGACACCTATTGTTTCATTGAGAATTTTGAAAATTTGTTTCATTTGTGTTATTGTGTTTAAATAACAAGCTAGGCCGTTGGTAAAGGAGAGAGGAGATGTTGTGTACCTTTTCTGCACAGCTATATATAGATAAGCAAATGTTAGTTGAGCCGAAATAGCTATCAACTATATTTGTTAAAAATAATTTTGTAGAACTAAAATACATTGTTATTTTTTCACCGTGTTATAATGGAGTTCTACCAAGTGAATGCCAATTCAATCAATAAATTCCTTATTTGTATTTATATATTTTATTGATTGCATTGCCCTATACTTGACAAAGGAGTAACAAATACGATTTTCGGCCACCTTCCAAACGTGGTACTCCACCGTGGTAAATCACAATATAGAAGTATTCAAAATTGTAAATTGCAGCTATTTCTTCCTGGATTTCACCCGCCAGAGCATATACTTAAGTTCTAGCATGTTATTTGCTGTATTTGTGACAGCACTGATCAAACACCAAAGAATCAACCTTTCATCATTCTTGTCTTTTTATTTACCTCAACAGTGATGTATGATATGTATATTGGTTGATTATTTTGATCACATTTTGTGGTCTGTTTATCAAAAATAAACCTTAGTTTATACAGAAAAGGATGAATGGCTCACCGCTGTGTGTTAGGTGGCCAGTAACTTTCTGAATGTACCTAGCTAATCGCTGTACTTTGTGGCTTTTTTTCTGAGATCATGTTTAACCCTTTACACTTAGATGTCACCATGGAGGTATTGATTTTCCTCTTATAATCTGTATGCCACTGCGCTCATGCCAAGGCATTTGAATTATAATTTACTGTGTATTCTTTTCAACGTCAATTTTAATTAAACATGAATTTTTTGAGGGAAACAATTCTTAATTATTCATCGATTATCAAAGTGACAACTTTAATTGTGTATTATTATTTGTCGAGTGCAAAAAGTAAATTTTATGAAATATGTAACCAAAACAATATTTTACATGCTTGTTAAATATAGAGAAAATGCATTTCAAACTAACCCTATTACTTAGTCTGTATCAACCTGTCAAAGCATCACTTGGCTAGCCGATCACTGTACCAGCTCTATTACCCTAACTCAGTTATTTTAGGATTGTTAAATATTTTTGTTAGCCACTATTGCCAAGACTACTTTAAAATGGGTAATATGTTCTATTCTTTTTATTTGTCTCTGTTTTAACATATAAATGAACAATATACGATTCTTGTTTATTTTATACTTCAAAATATAGTGACAGCTAATACTATGGTTTTGTATTTTAGGTTAACGGTTCTGGCGACTCAATGTGTGTGGGTGTCGCAGAATGGGAGGCCTTCAAGCAGGAAGTGCTCAAAGAAGTCAGGACGCAGGTCATCTCCATCAAACAAGACATCATTGACGGTACAGAATAAGTTCTATTTCGTCAAGGTTTACAATACGAGCTTTGCATTATTCATTATTCAAATGTTCCCACTGAACACATTTTTATTCTCATATATTTGTAGCAAAGTTGACACATATTTTTTTACCTAACAGAAAACAGTGAGATGAAAATTTATAAGAATATAATTAGCAACAAAATAGATTTAGCATTGAATAAATATTTAGCTTATTGTCTCATATTAGAGGTATCTTTATACAAGAACTGCTGATTATTCAGTAGCGCAACCTCAACCAAAAGATTAGGGATAGAAGGCTAAAGGAAGATTAGAGGTTAGGTTACCACTTTTCTACATGCTGTTTTATATAGTATTAAATTGTCGCTTGAAAGAAATACTATACTGGAACTCTTAACAAGCAAAATCCGTCAAAGAAGCCAATGATTTCGACTCCTGAACCTTACAAGAGTAGTTTACTGGAGCGAAAACACATGATTCAAAAGTTTTTGAGGTGATTATTAGCCAATTCTTGCTCGAACTCTTTTTGAATTATGTATCACCGTTTTGATTTACCTAAACTGTTGTGGAAAACTTCCATTTCCAATTTTTTTTTCTATCTAACCAATTAAGAATCAATGAAATAAAAAACAATAAAAAAATTATCAGTGCTGTGAGAAACTTTATATATGTAAATTAATTGAAAACATTGTAAGGTATTTTAAATAATAAAAACACATTTTTTAGTACTTATTTCCACAATATATTTTTTGATCAGGACCGGTTTCGCTCATCAAATATATTGTGGAAATAAGTACTAAAAAATGTGTTTTTATTCTTTACAATATCATGCCTTTCCATCAAGAAGTTAACACCTTAAAAGTGATATTGTAAGGTGTTGAAAAGCCTGAGTATTTTTTTTATGGATCCGTTAATATTCAAGATACAATGTAATTATTTCATTAAATTTCAATTGAAATAATTTGTTACCATTTTAGCAGTTAACAGGTGTTTGAGTGAATAACATGAAAAGTCAATTACAATTTAGGCAGACATCTTGAAAATAACAAAGATAAAATTAATAAACTTGACAGAAGCGGTATTTATAAAATGTCCTGTGGCTCATGTTTATCCGTTTACATCGGACAGACAGGTAGAAGTTAATCCACTTGACCTAAGGAGCATATAAGATCTTTCAATAATAAAAAAACAAATTCACAATTGGCAAATCACTTTATAAAAGAATCGTATAATATAAATTCAAACTCAGCGCCTACTTGTTAACATCTTTGTAATAAAGGTCTCAAGATGACGGCTTTGGAACAGCTGAAAATCGACAGATATCAATTGTCACACGAAATTTTAAACGAACAGACAAATATAAGTCCTTGGCTGCCCCTCAAACCATTGCGAGGGGCTAATACATTTCTGTAATAAATCATCTCTTGCTAGTATTTAAGCTTATTGAAAGTGCCGCCTGTTTATTTCAAATTTAATTTGGTTTTTTCTTTTTTTTTGCTAGCACAATATAAGCTAAGTTGTTAAAACAGAAGAGAAGATGTATTGTGTACCTTTTCTATACAGCTATATATAAATGAGCGAATGTACTTTGAATGTACTGAGACGATGGCGTGAGCTGAAATAGCTATCAAGTATATCTTTTAAAAAAAAATTGTAGAACTAAACATTGCTATTTTTTCACTGTTTGAATAACATGACCTCACTTGTTTATTTCAGCTATAAAAATGGAACTGGCAAGGAGGTAATTGCAACAGTGCTCGAAACCTCTGCGAGAGTGAAACAAAAGGAAACTCAAGAAATATCACACAGGATCAGAAGAGTATTAAGACTTGCCCGACCAGAGAGAAAGAGAGGAAACTACTTAGGGAGGAACGATGAAGCTTTCGACCGAGAGCCATATTGTATTATTATATTTTACCATTTGATTTACGGCCGCAAAATGGTACAAAAGTTGCGATGTCCCGTTTCAATGCATTTATTAACAAATAATTATTACTGACTAGTGACGAAATTTTTCTGTGTTATGATGGATAATGCGCCCAGATGATTGGGTTTTTTTTAATATTGACTCCTTTGATTCCACGTTTTATAAATTTATACTTTATTTTTTACGATTACTTTACAAGTTTTTTGTATCTTTTTTAGTATTTCGGAACGGACCGATCCGTAGTAAAAACGATTGTGATTTTATTTCGATTTGAAATCAGACGGCGATCTTTCAAACCTGATGGCTCTTCATATATTTGATGTTTCTTAAATTGTTGAACCGTCAAATATATTTTTTTCAAATACGAAAAATGTTATATATATATATTATACAACTTTAGAGGTTTGTATCTAATATCTAAATGTAAGTCATTTATAACGTTTATTTATAGTGAAAGGCTTTTCGTTTGATTTCAAATTCAAATAGACAAGAAAAGAGAGCGTGAAATGAGGGAACTGAAATAAAATAAAAAGTTGTTGGCGACTGAAAAATAAAAATTAAAAAATGACCGTGCACTTTTTTAAGCGGGATAACTTTTTTTAAAAGCATTGCCACCTCTTATAATATATATTAAAAACATATTGTTGTATATCACCGTGGAATGACTAATTATATTTATGGTATATATATTATATACCTATATTAATATGCGCCTATTTAAATAGTTATGTATATGATATTATTATAATTATAGTACATAATAATTGGACTACTTAATGTGTATTGTAAAATAGTGATTAACCATATGAGAACCTTGCATTCATTTATCTAACACATACAACGATCTGCTGATCGATTCACGAGTCGATCCGTTGAGACACTGTATTCGAGATGAATCAATTCGTTCTTGTAAATGTGTATTTGTATTTAAGGACATATAAATACATATTAATTTATTTGTATACACGACGACGATATAGTATTAATCATACAACCGATAGTTTGTAACGCACACTCAGAACAATTGATTGTTGAAAATACAATCTAAAATGAAATCTGTACAACTTCAAAAACTCGCTTGATAAATTATTTTTTTCTTTTATTATTATTATTAACTCTTTCATTGCTGAATTATGTAAACAATACTTCAAAGAATTTTCTTATATTTTTGCACACCAACTATCAACACAACACTGCATATGCTCTCGAGAGAGTTGAGATGCTAGCAGTCAGTACGCCAATGGTGTTAACAGTTCATCATTACTGTTACTTGTATTTAATGATTTATTTCTTTGCATTGGATATAGTATTTTTACATCTATACAAAACATTCTCATTCAACAATTTTTCAGTGACTTCAGTAAAGCGAGGTTTGACAGTATCAGTTATCTATTGATGTTTTTGCGATTCTGCTTAAAATTCTATTGTATTGATTCTTGACAATATTATCAAAACAACGATTTGAAAAATACGCTTGTATATAACCAAGAGCCGACGGCAGATAAATAAACAGAAATGTTGAAATTTTCTTTGTGTAGTATTTTAAAATGAAGGAACGCTACGCCAGTCATCTGAGTTTGTATCATCGTTGCTTTCATTTTACTAAATATCGTCACACGTAAGACATTTCAAAGCTTCCACTAATGATCAGGTTTTCGTCAGATCAGCTCTGATAATTTGATCGCATACTTTTCAATTATAATTATAGGCGGATCTTAACAGTTGCACATTTGTTTAAATTTAGATTTTTGTTTATAATGACAAAACTTTGCATCCATTTAGTTACTTCTCTTGCATCTCGTCAAATGTATTTTAAACACTCATTGACAAGAATAATTTCTTTATGGATCTTAAAAAATTTTCAATTTTCATTGAAAAATAAAGTCTAATAGAGATCATATATCAGTACTGCATGCTATAATACCTTTCATTAACTTTATTTTAGGAATGATGAATAATTATTTTTAAATAAACTTTATATTTGAGCATAGGACACAATTGTGTATGAATGTCGATGGCCGCCTGTATCCGTAGTCAACCAGAAAAATTCTGTGACCATACTAATACTTGACAATTAATTATCATATTTATTTCATGCAATCATTTTTAATTATGACAATAATAAATCAATCACTGAACGTTACTTCAATGGTTGACATTGCAATAAGAATATTGAAGTATTTCAATGCATGATGGCAACAAATTTTGTTTAAATACTTTTCACATATAAACTTCACATTAAAATGTTACAAACTCACTTGCCTGGCAAATAATTTTTCTGTAATTACTGGATGTTTAACAAAAACACATTTTTTTACTCATTCATCTTAAACGACCTATGTATATTTATTGTTTATGAATTGATATAATAAATGAATTTTCAGTATTTTTTGATTGATAAAAAATGCTTGAATATTATTTACACCTAACCCAGTATTTATTTTTTCTTAAATTTGATTTTTTTATATTTGTATTATAAAATATTATATTTTTAAATCGGCAAATTTTTTGCAATGTGCTAATATTTTTAGATAATATTCAATTATATTTCTTTGGTCCACTGATGCGGATGAATACTTATAATTTCAAAGTATAAAACGCAGGGCACCTCTTTTCATAGGATCATATTTATGGTGCTTGTAATTAGTTTCATAATTCCATTTGATGGGCCACAATCAAAATTTATTATGATTATTTAATGAGACAATGAGCTCTAATATTTATTTATAAACAAAATATGATAAATAAATTTTAAAATACATATTCAAAAAATTGCCTTATAATTTTCCATTCAAACTTTCAATTACTGCCACATTTTACATTGTGACACTCATTTGTTTATTTCTTTTTGCGATTGATATTTTTGGCTTTCCCAGTGAAAACAATATTGCATGCTTTATTTATTATCGTTTGTAGTCTGCCATTTCTGGAACAGTGTGTTTGTGGATGCTTCTTTTATCGATAGCGGACAGTCGAGTCGATTGAACTGTTGTTAAAGTGAAATAAAAATGCCACAAGAGAAACGTCTGATGTGTTTAAAGTATAATGCAGAAATAGTCAAAACTTTTTCACGATGTAGATTTTTATATGTGGAATATAAAATATCATATTTAATAGCGATTATTGTATAATATTAACGATTGATAAAATTGTGTGACTATCGAAGCGGATGAAGACATATTTTTATTTAAATTGAGTTCCGTTGGCCATTTGTTTTTTGTCTACTAGCTTATTCAATCTATTCTAATCTAAAGACTATTCTCTGTGTAGTGTTATTAAATCTATTAACATGAACTAAATATCGTCTATGGACTGCCCAAAATATTTTTTTAATCGGCATTCATTCTAATGATTATTAAAATAACAGGTTCTGGTCTAAAGATACATTTTTTATTCAAAATATAATCGTTGATAAAATAACATTTGATTATAAATAAACAAAAAGTTACCTAACGATTTCATTCATGTAACGGAACGAATGCAAATGGCTGATTGAAAACATGCACAAATGTGAAATATGAGTGCTGCATTTATTTGAATATAACTATGATAGAATAATTGGTAATATTGCATAATATAATTTATAACAGTATAAAATAAATATTGTATTGAAAAATGACATAACATGTTTATAAAGAAATAAAATATAACGATCGAGTAATTTTGCGAAGATGAATAAATAATATTAATATTTATTATTGAAATAAATGAAAACATAACGGTGAATACTGAGAGCATAACCCTAATCTCTTAAGTCTTGTATTTAAAGAAAATATTGTATCTTACTAAGTATTTATTGTAAGCGATAGGAAAAACGTAGCGTGTAAGTTTTTTTAAAAATGAATTTAGCATGTAAACAATATGTATTTGTATAAAACAATGCCTTTTTTGTATAAGTTCTAAGTCAATATATATGTTACTATGTCACCCCGTTTTCTTCTAATTAGGTTTTATTTCAAAATCACTTGGCGAACTCTTATGGTCCACTGACAATTTTGAATAAATCTTTTGATATGTATTGTCAAATAAAAACAACACTCAGTCCATTTGTGTCTATGATTTTGTCTGGTAAATAAATAAATAAATACAGCATACAAGTTCATCCAATTTCACCAACCAATCTCGGCCATGGTCAAAGCATTTTGAAAGAATTATCTATACACCCATCACTATTTTAATACGAGATGAGACTTGCTTAGCATGACATGGTTTTGCTTGAGATTCTCACTTTATAAACATAAAGAAATGACGAAATCATTTTTTGGAATGTACACGTAATTATTGCACCTCTAATATGACAGAATCATTTCTATGCAACATGTAAAGCAAAACATATCAAATATGACATCTAAAATATATTTCATGAATGGAGGAAAATTATACATTAATTATCAATAAAGAAAATAATTAATAGTTCAAGATGATGTAAAAACAATCCCATTGATAATGACCAATTCGGATCCGATTAGAATACTCTTTTGCCGAAATAGTATGAGTTAAAACAATTTGAAATAAACAATATCTTTAAAATTCAAATATTTGCAAGATAAAATAGAGGAAATTGATAAGTGTTAAATGACATCAAAACCTCTATTCAAATTTAAGCAATTTTAGGAAGAAAAATAAAAAATTCTCTACAAATGCGTATTTTAAATATTGATCCAGTCATAGATTTTTACTTTCAACTGACACCAAATTAATTTTATTGATGCTACTGACGGAACATCCAGAAGATTGTGTTGCAAGTAAATGATTACATTTGGCCAAAAAAACAAAAAAAGTCAAGTGAAATATAAAATATTTCATGTTTATTAATTATTTTAAATTCTAAAAATCATCTACCATACATTCATTCTTTTACACCTTTTGGACTTGGTTAGCACAATTTAATTTGAAATAGTGATCTACGAAACTGTTCTTCTGTTTGCTATATGATGATAATCCAACACTGAATATTTAAAAAATGTTAGTGTTACCCAGTTAGAGTTAAAGATGCTTAAAACAGGCTATATTCAAACACAAATATTATTTCTTACACTGCCAACACTCACTGTCAACTATTAATATACTGTAGTCTACCATCTCAGCAATAGAGAGGTTAGGAGTCAGTGGGTTAAGCGAGGGATGGGTGTACATGATAATTTAAAAAAAACATTTGGCTAAATAATTTGTGTCGCAACAGACGAACCTTTATTTAATGAATTTTTAAATTGATGTGAATAATATTGCAATTTGGTCTGATGAGTTTGCCATCTGGATTATTTTCTACTCTATAATATTCTTAAAGTAAGCCAAATTATCGGTACAAGACTATTCCACAGAAATATGCTAACAATAATATTGTGATCTTTTTTGTAATAGACAAATAATAATTAACTCACTGTTTTAAAATGATATGCCGTCAGTAGCACGATTTGTGTACGGTTTAATATATCCTTATGGAATGGTGTTAATTAAATTAAGTAATGAATACTGTGTCAATATATATTTATCATTCTTTTAAGGGTACACGGCAAAAGCAGACTCAAATACAAATGATTGTTTTACAGTGAAATCAATTTTTATTGGAAAATGGATGTGATTTTAAGTAGAAATATATTCATTTGTTTTGAGATAAATATAGTTTGTATTTAGTGTTTGATGCAATTCGCCTGTCTTTATGCAGTTTTATACACAATGAGATGATTTTTGCTTTGACTACACCTTCCTTTAATTGAATCGTGTATTTTGAAAACATTTTCAAAATATTTGAATACACAAATGTACTATGAAAATATCCCATGTATGTATGTTATTACAGTATTTTAACACATAACAAAAAATCATGTATTTCGAAAATATTACGAGAATGCATTGCAAAGTAGATTTAATCAAAATATATAGTAACCTTAAAGAAAAAAATATTTTTTCATTTGAATACTACAAATTATTACTAATTTAACAAATAAAGACTTTGAAAGCAAAGTTTGAATATGAAATAACTATTCAACAATTTTTGAGTTAGTTTGCATAATTTCACCGGTGCACTTTTTGAAGATATAAATATAATGTCAAAAAATACATTTTTTGCTTAAAAATTCTTGAAATTTGTTTGCATTGAAATATTTAATTTGTCTTCTAAATCCACGATTCAATAACAAGAGAATTGATTTTACCAGTTTTGATGATATTCTCAAGTACTTTTTATTTATATAATGTGAGTTTAGTTTTGCCGTGTGCCAAATAAAATATCCAAATTTTTCGCTTTTAGATTTTATCAAATTAAATGAAATAATTTGGTATTTATTCTTGACGACTAGTAACTGAAATTTCTTGGTTGATTTTTCTTCCTCTAAATAATTTAAAAATACAATATTATCGAAGTAGTCTTATCAGTATTTATTAATTTTATATTTAACCCTAGATATTATTCTATATTTAAAAATGAACATAATAAAAAAATACCTTTGAGACATTGTGAATAAATCTAATCGCTTTAGAAAATAAGTCTTTTTATATTTATGATTAAAACAAAAAAAAATAACAACGCTCCGTTTGGCGACAGCCAGCGCGTAAGTAGACGAACAATGTTTCGACATCAATTTAACTGCTTTGAAAATATTTATTGATGAATGTATAACATGTGTGTACATTTTTTGACCGCTTTCACTTTGAGAATGATCCGTTTGTAGAAAAGAACATCGGCCAGCTCAATCACGGCGCGGATGAACGAATGTAAGCAATAAAATATTCTTGTTTATAATTATTGGCCAATCTTCTAAACTACAATGTATACTGTGTGGCAAATTGTGATTTTATACCATCATGAAAGCGGGCAATAGACAATAATTGATTATTGTAAAATACCATTAGATAATTGCGATTGTTGTCTATTGTTGATTTTTTTTCAGTCAAATATATAGCTACCAATATAAATTATGTGACGTAATAATTATTATTAACACCATCAATTATCAGAATGGATGAACATTATATTTAAGATTTTTTATATGCATTTATACGTTGGTAAATTATTAGGTGTGTAAAGAATTTATTTGAAATGATTGTTCCTTTTTTCTAACACTGTATAATTTCGAACATACCCTAAATAATAAGAAAAGATTTTTTTTCAAATTGAATAATTGCTCATCTGTATTCAATGCGTTAATTAATATTCAAACCAACTACACCTTCAAGAAATCTGCAATGAGTATACTTACAAGTATAAGTCCAACAATAAAAATTAAACTCTCCATAATTTTTACCATTCTTATCAGCAATGATTAACTATACAACAACATCGAGGAGTGTAACTTATACTAATAAGCAAATAAATTTATTGTAACATTTATAGAGCCTCTGCAAGTACACTTTATTTCCTCTGAAACCTTTTTATATTTGGTATGTTTTTTCATACTTAACATAAAATGACCATGCATGGAGTTATACTCGTAAGTCTGTTCTTCAAAATATATTACACTGGTTTTATGTTTACTGCAAATTGATTAAGTGACAATAGCTACATATTTATTTTGACCGCACTTAAAGATAAAAAAATTTAACCCAAGCATAGCAATATTTAGACATTCAAAATCCACAATTTTTCAAATTTTATTATTTGATAGATACTAACAGAGCCTAAACAGTAAATACTTGACACTTTTAGTCTGAGCAGTATGTTTTTTATATTCTGCTATTTATCTTTTTATATTGTCTGCCTTATTTTAATGCGTTTTTCCTTTTGTCAAACTTTAATGTTAGTTATCAACGGTGTTAAATTTTAATAATTGTCTTGATTTTATAATAAGCTTGAAGCTTTCCCTGTCTCATTAATTCTACTGACTCACTAAACATATTAAAGTATTGGGTATTATTTGACCGGAAACATCTCAGTGCGATTACAGAGTTGATTAAACTCATCAGACGTAAAAAGTTTGATCGAATAATCGTATAATCATAGTTATTATTTATTTAACTCTGTTGACTAGCTAGACATTGTTGAAGTATGAAAAATTGTCTCATAACAGAAGTGAAAACAGCAATGAAAACAGCATTCAAATAAATAATTACCAATATAATAAAGATGACAAAAAAAAAAAGAATACAAGAATCATTGCTGGAAGGACTGTATAAATCAATTGCCTTTTTTTCAACACCACTAAAATATCACACGTGTTTTTGTCTAACATATTGGCTTATATATTATGTTTCCAGACACCGTTAGATTGATTTTTTTTTAATTTTTCTTACGGAGTGCAAAAATTTACACTTATATAGATGTCCTCTTGTTTATAAGGTCTCGAAATTGACCCAATCCAAAAAAAAAATCAGCTCAAATTATAGAGAGTTTATTTTGTAATATTTTTACGGTGCGAATCATCGTCATATGTTATCAGCCCACCCTCTAGATGCCGTTCTTAGAAAGAATGGTGTGTACATTTTTATGTACTTAAATAAATTCAAGCAGAAAACTTTTGCAGGATGAGATTGTATAAATTAATTATAAATGAATCACAATTTAAAAAAAATATGTGCATAAAATGATTTGGTTTTTATGTCAAATAATATTGTCCATTAAAAGTCACTATCATGCAACAACATGCTTTATTCAACAGGCAAAAAAATTTTGACCATGTTTTGCTTATAATTCTTAAACTTGGTGTTAACTCTTCAAGCATATGTATGCCTGAAATAAATCTTCAGTCTCATCGACGGATATATTTTTTGTTTTGTGAAGATTGCTGTAAAATGAACAAATAGGTTTTACAGCAAATTTTTATTTGATTAACATTTCAAGTATCACTAGAACAATTTTTTTATTGTTTTAATGTATTACAGAATATATTCAGAGTGAACATATAAATTAAAAGGTAATTATATTATTTTGTTCCGAAAACATTTCTGTTTAGATTCTATGCAAATAACTTCATATCACTAGTGATTATCAAGCTTTTTAATTTAAATCATTACTTAGACCGAAACTATATTAACATATTTGGAAAGCTTTTTAAAATTTAATTTCATTTAAAAAAAAGAAGATTATTTTAATATTCAATTATTTAACTAAAACTTCAATTAAATCTTTAAATAACCAAAGTTATCTTATATAAATCATTTTTATATCCGTGTCTTGAAGTAGTTTGGATCATGATATGCACATCATACAGACTTGAAGGGTTAAACTGACAATTGCAGAAATGAACTAAAAAAAGTTTTTCTGATCTAATATAATTTTTATAGTTAGACAATTCATAAATTTTCCATTGTTTTCTTGAAACATGACCCCCTTAAAAATATAATTATTCAGCCTGCAAAATTTTATTCAAATCAAATGTTCAATTGATTATCCACCTTCGAAATTATAAATCATAATGTTATTCTATATTTTTTACAATTTTTAATAGTGTTTTATCATCAAAGAAAACTTCCTTAATATAAATTTTACTTACGTAGATGTCTAACAATATTTTTAGACTACTTGAATATTTTTTGACATTGTGTACTTCCTTACCGTGAACAGCATATTGTTATTTCAACATAATTTTCTATGGCAAATAGAATAAATTATGTCTCAAATATTCGTGTAAGATGATACTACGGAAATATAATTGTAACTTGTTTTTTTAATGTATGATTTTTCAATTGCTTCTTCCATGTTGTAAATATATGAAAAAAACTAAATGAATTACTTTTTTTATTTAATGAAAAGGACCCCACACATTCTTACCTTTATTGTTACACAGCAAAGATAGCTATCAGGTAAGAAGAAATGAAAAATTTGGGATTGATGTAATATTACCTCACTGGCAAGACTGACAAATATTTAGTGGTTATACTCACAGATTATACACTATATACAGGTTATACTCAACTCTTTCTACGCTATCTCGCAGACCCTACGACGGCAAAATGCAAAGCCAGCGCGCGAATGTCGCGAATTTTCAATAGTAATGCAGGCAATATTTTGCATATACGACTGTTTGGTTTCAAAACATCGCCTAATTTGTCCTGCTACTGCCATCTCTAAATACTTGTCAAAAGTATTAGGATTGAAAGTTTAAAATATCGATTTTTCGAACCTTTAAAGCTTATCGCGATCTCCGCCAGAGACACAAATCAGTTTTAAGCTTCGCGCTAAATCGTGCCTAACTTCACGCCGATCTTCGCGACTTCGCAATAATGAATCTCTAAGACCACAAATTATATACTATACACAAATTATACACCGATTATCCAAGGCAATTGTCTGCAATTTTCTTTAATTGGTGGTTCTGATTCGGCACGGTACTATCGATTACGAGTGAGGATTTGTTAGGGATATATTTGTCAAAGTGATTGCGAGTTTCTTTGTTTCCTAATGTTGCGAAACATTTCTAATGCATCCGGCTGCCATAAAAACCAATCCAATTATTTTTATTTCTCTATTTATATAGATGGATAGAAAACATTTCGAAAAATAACAACGCGGACAAATTTAATTTATATGAAAAACAGTGCGTCGATCGAGCTAAAAATTATTTGGCATAGAAAAATTGAATATCATTCGGAAATTGGGGTGGGACCACTCTCATTTCAGTGGAATCACTACATACACCTACATGTTCTATTGACCAAGTTTCAATTTTCAAATTGAAGAGATCTAAATTTACTTTTCGGACTTGACTGTATTCAAATATAGAGCCATCTGAAAGTTATTACCTCCATATTTTAATGCTTTTGTAAGTCTATTGTCTTAGATTTTAAGGTCTATTGTAGATATATATTACATTTTTATAAATTAAATATGTTTTTTGGACTACCTTTAATATTTGGACGATTTGTTATGGGAAAATAAAACAACAATCATAAATTCAATATTTATTTGAAAACATCAAAAAACGGGCATTATACAGTGTAGTTATCCAACTTCATCATATAAACATTATCATTTATCCATATTCCATGCTGATTAACATTAATTTAACTGTTAAAGATTACAAAAAAAAAGTAAAACATGTATTAATATGTATGCACGTGTTGGACACATTAAAATTGAGAACATCGAAATCTATCATATATCTTAAAAACTATTCGATACATTACACAAAAAGACTTGTCATGGGGGTAAATACAATTCAAATATCTTCACGATATTTGACGACATTCAAGAAATACCACTTTGTGAATTCTCCAATTGCAATTATTCCCTTTTTATCTACTAAATATGCAAAAAAAACTACACTTAGATCATGTTTCATATTGACATGGACTTACAATGTATAGTTTTAATTAAACTTAAAGAAATATTGCTAAAGCATCTTAGGGGAAAACCTGTATACAAAAACAGTCGTAATATTAAATGAATTATTGATTATATTATATAGAAAGTTTTAAAACGTGAAAATATTATTTATTTCAAGACATTCTTCTCTAAAATGAATTTTAAATATTTAACAATATAATCTCAGAATTTAGGAATATTTAAATATTCAAATAATAACTATCTCTTGATAATAATAAAAGAAGTTTCGTTCTTGAAGTGCACGCACATTATGTAATTAAAACTATTATTTTTGATCAGTTTTAAATAACAAATGAAGGATTTTATTGAATGCAGATACCAACCCAAATATGACATTAAAGGTTTATTGAATTTCAACTGAAGCCAAAGCATGATGGCCAAGTTTGTAATGACTGATTCAAACAAATCATTAAATTATACAAATATTGTTTTGTTCTAACCATATTCATATATCGCAATTAACCGTAAAACCGTAAAAATACTTATCACAGTACTGTATATTCAGTGAATAAGTCCACTCTTTCTCTTCCATTATGTGGATAATCAAGACAATTTTTGAATATTGTAATCCATTGATAAAATCATTACAATATCTTCACAATTAATACGGTCAGTAACAGATTCGATTGTAATTAGTACTAAGTTCATGAAAATGAAATAATCACAGAACGGTCCAGTTAATTAGATAAAAAGGTATAGTTTTCATGATGCAAACTCCATAATAATATTACAGTACCAAATTGAATATTTTATACATAGTTTCATGCGACTGTAAATATTTAATATGATACTAGTTTTATTTCCCATAAATAGATTATTTCACTTAATTAACACAATTCCAGTTCTATCTTTTTAAGCATACTTTTAAGAAGAAAATTATTACTTTTATATTAAACTTTCTACGCACTAAAATGGTAACATAAATTCATCTTGAATAAAACAATCAGTAGTTTCTATGCGACACGGGCCGAAAGCTTTGGACGGAAGCGTAAAAGAGTAAGAAACATAATCTCAAATTGATAGTGTACAATATTGTTACGGTAAGGTTCTATTATTATATTACATTGTAGTACACAGGTCGTATATAACTTTGAAATAATATGCACTCGTCACATAAAAATCTTTGGCTTCCATAAATACACTAAAATGAAATATATATAAAGAATCAGTTTTCAAGAAATCATCAATATATTTAATTAGTATGTTTTACTCACAGAGCCAAAATGATTACTGATCGGTTAAACATCTTATTCATTAGAAAATTTAAATTGAAAAGATGCTAATGACAAAATTAACTGACATTTTAAAACTGTTAAATCTTCGCAAGTTTTTTATATTCAACAAAAAGTTTTTTTGTGACCATCCCAAGATTTGTTTGTAATGAAAAGCAACCATGCAATCCACAATATTATATTTACTATATCGAAAAAATCGATATCATACAAAATAATAAAATGATAGATTCCTAGCAACACTTATATCTCACATTAATTAATATGAATTGATCAAACTGGGATCACTATGTATAAAAAAAAATGCGTCTAACAAGAGAAGCTATCCCGTTATATAATATAAATAAACTCAAGTGGTAATAATATAAATGAGCGTTTTTTTTGAAATCAGCATAGCAAATGATAAAACATTTGAGCAAAGTACAAACTTACGTTTTAAAATTGGTAAATATATATTAAAATAAATTTAGCTTATCGTTAATTAGTTGTAAAATATAATTTTCACAGATCTTGATAGATTGAAATACTATAAAGCAGAGAGGTGCAGTTGAGGCGGAAAAAATCATTGGAGATCCTCAATTCCAAGAAAAAAGCCGGCGTCGTTCTCATTCCGTCAGCAGGCATATAACATATTTTTTTTTACAAGAATTACAATAATGCAAAGTCATTCTTAAAATAATACAAATTATATTATTACCGACATTTACAAAACTTATTTCCTCTTCCGATTTGTAATTTTTTCCACCACTGAACAAAACTTTTATTCGATATTTCTTTCACGTGAAAAGAAAATAAACTATCGTTCAGGCGGTTAAATATCTATTTGGTTTAAATATATACATAATTAATCTATGAATTGTGTTCAATGCCCGCCAACATGCTTTTGCACTAAAGCCGCTGTACTGTACACACAGAAATTATATAATTTTTTATCAATAAACATTCCTTTTTGATGTTGCTTAAAATTCATCATTATACTGATGGGTAACCAGGGTCTTATCGTAAAAATACAACACCGTAAGTCAAATTTAAGCTAGAGGAAGCATGCTTGAGGAATTTCATAAACATATAATGATGTAAACCAACCACACGTTTTTCAAGTAATAAGAAAACTTGGCGATCAATTCGTTTGGGCGGAGGAGTGATATTTGTTATGAAACTTTCGATTAAAAAAATAGTATCAAGATTGTGATATTGATTGTAACTATCATTAAGAGATGGCTCTGTATTTATTGAATATGTGAAAAATATATGTAGCCAATAAAAAAAACTTTGAAAATTAGAGGAAATATGCACATGTCATTATGTTCTAGAAAAAAATTTCAATTGTTGTCTGATGAGAAAGTAATCGAATTAATTCATTTAAAATATGAATTTCGGCAGAAAAAAATTGTGAGGAGCAAGAGTTTTTGAGAATTTGAATTATAGACAATGGCGATTAAAAAAAAGGAATTGTTGCCAAAAACAACTGAAGAAAAATACTTTATTGGAATAAAATAATGTACTATAAAACTATTATGATATTACAGTAAAAGAAATACTAAAAAAAATGTTTTGTAATAGTTTTACGATTCAATGTTCTTTCCATTAGATAGAGATAAAGTTTCATGAACTTTACATAGGGTAATCAAAATTATTGTTATAATTCATTGTTCAAAATAGCATTATATTCCATCAGATCGTAATAAAACTCGATACCGCAAATCTTGTTCATAATGTATATTGTTTGAGGGATAATTATGTATTGTGCATAAAGTCACTACTATTATTAATCTAAGGGTGTACACAATAATGATATTTTATTGTGAAGCATGCCTAAAATATTTACAATTTATATGCCATAAATCAAGAGTAAAAAGGTTTGAATTTTTATACAAATTTTGGTTTCAAGCGGTTGGTTTATATGACTTATAATAGTAAGAATTTTTGATTCGTCTTTAATAATTTGGAAAGCCCAAAATACAATTTGGATTATTATACAACTAAAAAAATATTACCTTCAATTTACACCTTAAAAATCAATATAAAAAATATAATTTAGAATTTTTAAAAAGGCAAAAAATTACACAAAATAAGCCAAAAGATGGATTAAGAGTTTAGTAATTTTCTCCTTAATTTGAATATAAATCGGAATTTCACATAATTTGTGGTAACATCACATTTTTTTTTTTTAATTATCACAAGGGTGGGGTTCAGAAGAAATAATATACCATTCAACCAAATCAATATGTTATAGATTTTAATTTGTGTGTGTTTTTTTGAAATATTTTAAACAGTTATTTGTAATTTATGATATCGACTAAAAACGCTTGATGAAATTTCAATATCAAATTTGAAGTTTTACAACTTTGTACGATTTCACATGTTTTGTCACAACACGAGTTTCGCCTTTCAAAATCTTCAGGAATTATATCTTACGGATGTAGAAGAATTGACACAATTCTCAATCAACTTTGAAATCAACAATCAACTGACAGTCAGATCCGTTGCATCCTTGCGATGTAATGCTTGTAGATGACGAAAGGAGAATCCTGGGTTTTTAGTGACAATACAAGTGGAATCGTACAAAGTTTTGACAATTCAAATTAGTTATTTGTAAGATCACAATTTTATTCCAAGGGAATCAATTCCACCCGAATGAGATGCATCAATCTGAGGCTGTGTGACTTAAGGTAGTGCCAAAAACTTGGCTTATAAATTAATGACAATAAAATAGATATGACAAAAAAACATTTAGATAGCGTTCAACCCTATAAATAGAAGTCATAAAAGGTTCCAAGAAACAAGAACCAATTTTCAAATAATCTTTTCCAATATTGTCGATTAGTAAACAGAGTTGGAATGAAAACTTCAGGTAATGAAATTTCAACAACCCGATTAAAATTTGCAGTGAATATTTGTGACTGGTATGGTGGTTGAGTTTTCCCTTGAAACATTAAAAATTGAAAGCTATGATGAAAGTGACTTTGGCACATTTTTTATAGTAACTATTGTAAATAAAATTTTATTAAACACTGCAATTTAAAGCGTATGACATATTCCTATCTGTTGAACGATACATCAAATATTACAAGACTTATATTAATTTGAGAATTTCGCATTTACTGCCATCGGATTCTTGCACATGATAATTGAAACTAGCATTAATCTTTTCGGTGTCCCAAATTGATTCTTATTTAAAGCAATGTTTGAAATGGAAATATATATATACAACATTACAATATTAATAATCTTTTGAATCATCGATTGCGATAGAATACAGAAAAATATTGGGAAACTAGTTTTAATGAAACTTACATTGCATTAAAATTTGATAATTTATCAAATTAATTTTAATGCCAAAAAATACGTATGAAGGCAAACTTTTTAGTCAAAATAAATTGTTCAATAATCTAGAGAACTAATTAATGCATTTGCCAATTTTTTAATGTAAAAACTACAAGGATTTGTGTGTATAAAACAAGCACTGAATTATATTTATAAATATATATACGTATAGCGTCTTTTAATAGGGATGCATGAAATTTGTTGAAACTTTGACAAAAGTTGTGTGTGAGATATTCAATCAATTCTTTTTTTTTTTCATTTGAAAGGATATTTTACGGCATTGAGTATTGAATAAACTGTCGTTCAACCGCCCTTTGTGGTACATTCAGGAAGTCCCATTTTCAATTACTTGTGGCTTATTCGTGCAGACTTATGATTTAAGATAGCCATAAATGAAGAAGCCTAAATGTGTTAAATTGCATGATTTCGGTAGCCAGTTCCATGCTCTCAAATTCTTTGTGCAGAATGTCCATCCAAATTTGATGTTTTTCAAATTTTCCATGTTGATTTGCTTCTGACAAATAATTTGATAGATGTCACTTTAACAAGATGACTACTATCTATAACCTGACAAATTACGAGCCTCCTTATTAAAAGACCAATTATATATAACAAAACAAACCAAAGAAATGTCAATTTTTACATAGTTTTACCGGATCACTTTAAAAGTTATCCTTTCTACAATATCATATTCGTATAGCGATAATACACTTGTGACTTATTTTTAGATATAAATGATTAAATTACAACAATAAATTTATATCATATATTGAAAGTGCTAATTATTAATGTCATGCATGGTACAGGGTGAAATCATGTAGATTTATCGTTTTCATTTTTCTGTTTCATCTGTAGACACGCCCATTCGGATTCGTAAAGTACATTTCTAAGGCATATAGATAAATAGATAGATAAACAAAAAAAGCTTCCTTCTCCAAATTTTCATCATGAAATCATATATTTTAACAATATCACATTTAAATCTGATTTCCATATAAATAACTCACTTTTCATTCTCTTTACATATAACACAGCAATAGTCACAAATAACTAAGCCTTAAGATATCCATTATTTAAATTGTAGTACATATTATCGAAGATCTAAAGCACCATCTTTTAACAAAACATCGAACATGCATACAGTTTGGGAAATTTTATTAAATGTTTATAGAGGAAACTCTATTGGGAAATATTTTTGTTTACTGTGAAATAATTATTTTGCGGTAATACAGAATTGAAAATTTACAATGTTATTGAATAAACAGAAATTGAAAATGTAACCCAACACAGTGCAATTATAAAAGAAAATTATTTTTTGAATTGATCTTAACTCAACTGTTATAGATCAAAATGGAAAGAATATTATTTATTGTTTCAAATGATAAATAATTTTTTTAATTACTACATAATAATTTTCTAGAGGCTTCACATTTGATTCAGATTGTGTGATAGCCAAAAATTACTTATAAATGTATTTAGTATCCACATCAGAATGACTAATAATTCTTTGAAAAATATGAGACTGGCAACTCTGCAAATGATAATAGACAACACAACACATGGAAATAATTGTGTTCAATTCTCCTCAAATTGTGGGTAGATTTTATTTTATTTTTAATAAATTTTCATTTCAGTAAGCTCTTAGTGTCTTACTCATCATCGAAAACTGGTTCAAAATTTTGAACAATAGGTGTTGTATGATCGTAAAATGCCTAATTGTATTTGTATAAATTCTGTAAATAGTCACCAACAAACAGAATAGATGGTTACAAATAAATAAATAAAACAAAAAAAATAAAACTATATTGAGTTACTTCAATTTTCTGAGTTATAATGGGAACAAACATTATCTTTTCAATTCAGACTATGTATGCAGTTACTTAATTTCACATTTGAAAACAAATTATACATTGTACAAAAAAGAAAACCAATTACGATATACAAGTGAATAAATACATAATAATATCAATGTTATTTACATTACAGGATAATCAAAGCTAGTCTACATGTAGTATGGTAACATTGAGACAAATCTATGCCTTGTCAAAAAGAATCATTCCATACACTAGCTACATTTATAAGAATAGAAAATGAACGAAAGTTATAATAGTACCAAATTATGTTTCACAATTAAGGATGCTTAAATGTTTTCTTCCAGATGACTGATGTACCAGCACCCTAGGGATATAAAAAAAAAACAGTAGAAAAGTGTCACCGAAGTGAAATTCATACAGAAACATAACCGTTGTTGTTTGTAAAGAATCTAACATACAAAATGATGCGCTTACATATTATATAGAAACTAAATGTAAAATCTTCACTTCAGTGAATGTGTTTTATAACATGTCAGTATATTTCCACAAGAAAGTTTACTAATGCTGTTAAAAACAATAGTATGATTCTCTAAGAAATTAAATTGCAACTGGAAACCGGCAATCGTCATACATTGCCATCGACCAATAAATGAGAACCAATAAATTTTGCAAAAAAACTGAATATTTGACAAAATTTGTTCTGTATTTTGTTCTAAGAAGTTCCATTCGACAATTCATGACAACTTTATTACGCTGATATGATATTTTGCACAATTTATTGGCTCCTTTGATTCTATCGTTGCATTTCCAATCTGCAATTAAATTTCCTAGTTAATGGCATCACTTTTAACAGAAACAAATAACTTTGCACGGAGAAAAACCGTAGTGTGTTGTGACGCATATTAACAGTCACTTAAATTTAAGTGTTTAATTTTTGTGACAGCCGCTTTTCTAGATACAGGCAAAATTTATCATTTTTTGATCGAATCCTGAGTACTATATATGCGATTAATGTCTTGTTGTATATGTTTGTCATATGGCAATATTTTTTCGGTGTCTAAGTTTAAGGTTTTTCAGAGATCAGAACTGAACACAAACTGAACATGAATCAGAAATCCAGAAGCATCATGAGACTGATAAATATGGAAATGTGAAAATATCCAAGGTAGCTTAATATAAATATGTTATGTTGCTTCCGGTAAATTTATCACATTGATAAGATTATAAAATACAAAGGCAGGGTAAAGTTTAAACTCTGATCACTTTACTAAAAAGAAAAAAACGTTTATATTTTAATTAAACAAAATAATTCATGCAATATAATCACAAAACGAAAAATCTACATAAATTTATTAAAAAGAGTATTTTCGTTGGAAAAGAAAAAAAAACATTAATAATACCAATTTTAATACAAATTGCCTAAGTCGGAATATTAACCAGTCGAATTTTTGTTTTGTACCCTCATCGGTAAATTGGACCTTCAAATTTATTGGTCACATTGTCAAATGTTTCGTTTTTTGGTAATGTTTACATGTTTTCAAAACGCCAATAGCAAAAAAAAAATATGATTGCAATGAGTATTAATGAAGGCTGGTTGAGAAACATTGATTAAGTATAAATAATATATTAAAACATGCGGAAAACTAAATATTATTGAAGAAATACTGAAAGAAATTTATACAATATACATACTGAATATATACAGTAAAAGAATACTTAATAGGTCAATTTGAAGACTTAATGTCAAACAACACTATCTACAAAAAATCAAACTTTAAACGGAACTCAAAAAGAGCATATTTTAATTTCTTGTAACTAAAACATCGATACAATATTGTTTTAGTATCATGTCATCGAGAATAGATAATAACTACATCAAAACAATAAAAAAAACCTGTTTTTGTAGATAAAGTTTGATTTTAAACCCTCACATTCTCATACCGATTTCACGATAGAAATCGAATATGAAGAAATAGAAATATGAAATCTACCAACAGACTTCGTAAAAACGATCCGTTTGTCTGTATTATTGCCAAACTGTTTGACAGATGGCAGCAGGAGAATAATAAGATGGTACTTAAAATTAATATCAATAATAGCAATTAGTTGTGATTGCATTAAATTTAAAAATAAATATGTACAACATAAACTAAAGTATATAAACAACCATAAGCAATGGATAAAACGTATGTAGTTTTAGAACCGCATTGATATGAATGAAACATTAAAGCAAATAATATACAAAAATAAAATTTACGCAACGTTTGGTATTTGTTTTTGTTCAAAATTTTTGATTACATGACAAATTTATAATAGGTCACATAGGCGATTTGAGCGTTGATCTATATACATATCTCCTATCAACTTATTTCTTACAACTCCAGCAATAGCATTGTAACTCCAACATGAATGTCAAAAGTATTAACACAAAGAAAACATAAGACAAAATCAATTTTGTAGGGGTAAATATTTTTGCCCTTTCATAATGTCCAAGTAAATGCCAATTCAATAAATAAACAAATAGTTTAATAGAGATCCATTAAAACGCAATAATTGGACTTTTTCCTTAGGTAAAAAAGTTTTCCGAATAACATAAAAGATGTTTCGTCTTTATTTAAAATAAATCATACTTATATAGTTACGGGATTATTTTGATAAAACATTTAATGTCCAAAGACAATCGAGTAAACTTAAATAATCCTTTGGTTTAATCGTATTAACAAATATCTAATACATAAAGATGAAACTCTTTGCCATAGAATTATATGAACAAATAAAATCTATCCTTGAATAGTTCATGATATCGACTGAAGGTTTTTGATGGAATTTCAATATCAAATTTGAATTGTTGAAACTTTGTACGACTCCACACGTTTTGTCACTAACCACACGGGTTTCACCTTTTGACGTCTTCAGGCATTCTATCGCACGGATGCAACAGGAATGATACACAATTTTCAATCAACATTGTTAGACCCTATACGTGAGATTAGTTCAATGAGTCGACAACCTTATAAATTAAACTTCTATATTAAATCACTTGATTTTTAATTCTTACAGTCACCTACCAATTTGAAATATGTTTGTATTTCTAAGCCTTAAATTATCCAATTGCATTTTAATGATAGTTGATTATTATTTGTTGTAGAATCCCTTCATGAAAGATTTGTCAACAGTATTTAGCGTTAATAAAACTTATCACAGGCAAATGAGTGTCATTATTATTAAATCAATATTATTGAAATTTATATCAGTTGTGTATTTCGATCCTAATCTTGGAGTCTATGTTTTTCCTTTGTAATTAACTCCTTTGGTATATAACCGATGCTTAATGTTTATTGTGAAACTATTGCAATAATTTGATAGAATGTCTGAAGACGAAACCCAGATTGTTGGTGACAAAACTTACGGAATCGTACAAAAGTTCAACAATTCAAATCAGTTATGCTCGAGTCGTTAAATTTCTTTTAATGGACCTCGGTTGAAATAAGTCAAATGTGAAGGGCATTTTAAATAATAGTTATAAAATTGGAGTTACAATAATTCTAAATGACTGATAAGTGATACACCGAGTGTGGCAGAAGCTTATATTGATTATGCGGTCTCCGATGGCCGCGGCTTAACTAATATAAATATAATAGCAAGAAGACTGAATCATTTCTTCTCTTATGAGTCAATGCTGTTGTTTCATTTCAGTTGTACTCATTATAAATTAATTTAGAATTCATTATCGCTGAGCGCGTCAGCGCAGAATTGATCCGCGTTGTGTTTTTCAGTACAGCTGATGGACATTTTGTTGGTGTGCGTCATGGGCCCATGGAAAGATTGCGATCTCAGAACAGAACTGCTGAAATGACAAAAAGTATGGATCAGAGCAAATTGGAGAAAATCACAAATGACTATAAAATGGGAAATTGACATAAGCATAATTCAGGTAATCGTGTAAAAATGGTGAAGTCACAATCAATATGTGTGATCAAAAGTCAGCTATTTCCAAGACGTGAAAACATATTAACAAAAGAAATAATACATTAGTTACACCATTGAATAATTAAACGGCTTTTTGTGTTTACTTTAACCAGATGACTGCCATACACATTTTAACATATATTGACAGTTTTAAATTATGAAATATTTTGTACACACGGTAATATCTCTTAGAATCATGTTTAAATACTAAAGATATGACAAATTGTGAAATATAATCGACTTGATTTCAAAGAGCTTTGAGTTTTCGGAGAAATTTCCGGCCTGCAGGGCACCGCTATTTGAAAGCCTCCTCTTAAAGTTTCAGAAAAGTCTCTTGCCTGCCAGTGTTCATGATTACCAATCTGTCACTAAAGTAATGAATCAACATAATATTGAGAAAAATAAGACCTTTTTTCTAAATATAACGGCTTCCCACTGAGAATAATGTACATTTAAGAAGAGTCTAGAGTTTAGGCCGGAATCATAGTTGTGTTTTTTTGGTCAATATCAAAGTCTTGTTGTCAAAGATTGGTTGGTTCATCTTTTATTCAATGAATAGGATAGGTCGTGTTTTTTTAAATAACTCCACAGCCCTACATTTAACACTTTAGAAGTTATACATTTGTGATGTTCGCAAATAAGCAATTTTTATGGCAGGTTAAGCAGTAGCCAGTTATTTATGACCCGCAGTCAAATAACTTAAGATAATAGTTAGACAACAACAAATATGCTATGATTAGATTGTGGCAATTATTTTAATAGAAAACTCAGAAAGCTTTCGTGTATCACAGTTTCAAAGCGTCATGGTATTGTACACACCTTCTGTAGGTTAAAACAATTGAAATGTTGGAATGAAAGGTTGCCAGAAAAATGGTATTTACAACTCTTATCTCATTACATTAAAATAAATTTTATAATCTATAACTCATAGTGTACCGGAAGAAATTATTTTTAGTTTGAATGGTGTTTGAACAATTATCACTAATGCGTTCACATAATTAACAATTAACCCTTTGACTGTCAAATAACAATTTACCATTGTTTGTGATAACAGCAAGAATTGCTAACAATGTTGATATAATGAAATTGTAAATTTATTCCTTAATACACAACAGTACCAATTTAATGGTAAAATAATTTGAATAATCAAAAAAAAAAAAAACTAGGGGGCATGTAATGTCATAAACAATATCATGAAATAGATTATTCTTTTATAAGTAAACTGTTATAGTACAGTGAATAACATACAGTTAGTTATAATGAGATCCATTTTCCCACAATCAATTTCAGAGATGAGGTGCTTAAATACTTAAGTTTCTTTAAAATCAAAAATTGGTAGCATTTCTCGGAGCGTCCAACAAAGTTTGACAGTCAAAGGTTTAATTTTATACAATTTGATACAATACGGATTGCCGAGGTCTACACCAATATGAACAGAGTAATCTAATTAGAAAAAACTATCATTATAACAATAATACATTTAAGCAGCAGGTATTTTAAAAAACAATATTATTTAACCAACAAATATGATTTTCAAAGTATTACTGATTTTGCTACAAAATACGTTGTAGCAAATATGAAAATAAGTTGAAAAACTAAGCTCTGAATATATAACGTTATACTAAATATCAATGAATGATGGCTAATTATGAATACTACATTATTAAATTAAATTTACAGCGACTGCTACGCACTGGTCAAATAACTATCTAGGTATCATTTAAATTCCTGTGAAATTTTCCGGAGAAAATAATCTGTGAACATTTACTTAAGAATGCATAAAAATTGTGAGAAAACACCAAGAGGAAATGGGAAAATAAGAAGGTAATATTAATAAGAAAACAGATGATGCGAAATGCTGCGACACAATCGGTGAACGGTATTGTTAGGTACATGATGAGTGAAGCATTCAAAACGGTGATATTATTGTGTACGAAAGACATTGCCGGAATGACAGATGAAGTATTTTCATTAAATCATTTTACATTGCGGAATGATTGAAAAAACATTTTAAAATATAATACATTGCCTTGGGGCGACACGATGCTGTATTATTGTATATACAAAATGTAATTCGGTGCACTGTTGTACGCGACTGTATCGTAGCAATAAAACAGAAGCTTTTGCATGTGTGTATACATATAACCAAGCATTGACGGTTGATGGAAATGATTGTATAAATTTGCAAGCTGAAAAACAAGCGTAAGAGTTTTGCAAAATCTTTGGACGGCGGCAACACTCACTTACGATTATCGTTTTGAATTGGGAATCTGTCGAAATGCGGATGACGTCACTAAAGCCAACGGCCGCCGCTTTCATCCAGACAGTGACATCACAGTCTAGATTTATTTCAAGAAAAAGAGAACCAAAACAAAAAGAATAAAACATGTCAGAGCGGGAACTTGTATACAATATTTGCGAAAGAAAATTATTTTATCTAACCTATTGGTTTTCAATATACTTGAAATATCATCACAGGCTATTTTTTATACATATTGTTTGCTTATCTCACAAAATACATATCGATACCTGAGTTCCAATATGTATATGGTGGCTATTCTTTAACTACTTATTAAATATTATAATACGATATGAGTAGAATGAATGTGTTTCCTGTCAAAAAAACTTATGTACAGTAGTAAATTAAGCCTGAACAAAATATTTTTTAATATTTATCTCAGGACAATGCTTTTTGAGCTGTTACACTTTAGAACTGAGGTACCAATCTATCTATGATTGAGAAAAATGTGGTCGGTTGTGTCGTTAAATTTGACGATATTACACCCAATATCGCAATAGCTATGTTCCGTTCATTGCAGCCATTCGGACATGAATAAATGCAATGCTTACTTATATATTTTTGTCCTTGCATTTTTCTCATATGCATGTAAATATTTGGTTTGGATAAAAACGGATGAGTTAATCCGCTAAGGATTATTCATTTGTACTAATATCATGTAACACAGTTTTGTCAATACATTATTATATAATAAGTCACTTTTCTGGGACACAACTGACTTCTTCTTGAACTTGGTTTGCTGCTTTCTAATTAACGTTTTATCTCTATCTATTGGTCTCTTGATCAAGCTATCACCTCTCATCTCATATAAAAATATATTTTACAAATTAGGCTGACAATAAATTCAATAAAGCTTGTGAAATAAATAAATAAGTTGTTTAACAGACTAAACAAAAACTACTGATGAAAAAAATAGTTTTCTGGACGGCTTTCTTGTTTTTCACAAATTAATAGCAATCATTAAAATTCTATCATCAGACTGGTAAAAATAATTCCCGAATGAGTATTAATTCAATGAATGGTTTAAATTAATCATTCAGATCATGACAATGTAAAGTGGATTGATTAGTTTCCCAGAGAATTGAAGAAAACACCAAAAAACACCCAATTTACAACAAATGATAACATTATGAAAAATAAATGTCACACGACGTTGTTTTTGATATTAGTCATTAGATGATATTTAAAATGAAATCTGTGACAGGCTTAGTTACCTCGGACTCTTGGAATTGGCTGGCTTAAGTTTGGCTTGTGCAGCAGCTTTTCGAGGATCATATGAAGCTCGTCTCTTCCATTTTTCCAATTCTTTATTCTTCAACTCTACAATACAACAAAGTGTTAAAAGGAACATCCAAATTTGAGCACATGATGATAATGCAACAACAATTGTAATTAGTGTGATTGATCCCGATTATGTATGTGATTATACCTTGTTCTTGTTTAGCGGTATTCCTCTTCGCCAGTTGTCTATGCTCTACGGATGGAAGGACTCCAACGTACGTCTTAGAAGGATCTCGTCTGAGGAAGTTCTTCGCGGGTGACGGTTCGTTTGTTTTGTATTTACTTATATCCAGATAACGAGGCTGTATTGAAGTTTTACGAGCGCCTACACCCAAATCCTTAGACGCTGACGTGGTCGATGATGACATTGAGAAATCTCCGCTATGCCTTTAAATGAAAATTGGATTTTTATTACACCATCTAACAATATAAATATGGAGCTTATATAACAATGTATATTATTTTTCACAAAATCTTTGGGATGGTTAATTCACTAAAGTAGGTTTTTTTAGTTTTATTACTTGACTTATTAAAAGATAGATGAAAGAGAGTAAAGCGACAAGAATGCATTATGATTTGACTGTAGCAATATGTGAAATATGCGAAACTGACACCATTTCATCAACCCTATAAGGTCAGGAATGTGATAAGCATCATAAATTCAATATTATATAAAATTTGAATTGTTACAACTTTGTATGATTCCACATGTTTTGTCACACGGATGCAACAGAATTGAACTTTTTGATATTGAAATTCCATCAAGCACCTTCAGTCGATATCATAAATTATATCAATATTATATTTTGTTATAACATAAAACATCGTTTTTATTTTCAAAGAGAGAGAGAGAGAGAGAGAGTGTGTGTTGTGAACTTGAGTCAGTGCGGCATTTGGACAAAAAAGAGCACTGCATTAACTGTTTTGTTTAATAAATTCTGTATTACCTTTGCTGAGGTGGTACGGATCTACTCTTCCCCCTCATCACAACACCGCTGTCTTTATTTCTCCTGTCGTTGTCAGACTCCACGTCTTCGGAGTCGCTCAGTCTTTCCTCCCCCGTTTGGCCTACGTTGTCCTGGTCGCTGTAATTAGAAGAGTTTCTCCTCGAACCGCCGCTTCCGTTGGTGGTGGAGTTTGAATTTCCCGTGTCACTGTCCAGGAGTAGGTGGTGATTCGGAATAGCGGTGATGGGACGGCGGTTTTCCGCACACTGATCATGGTGTAATAATTCCGAATTTTCGATCAAATGTGTCTTCCGCTTTTCAGCATCTAACAGACGACTGCGTGGGGAGACTACCTCTGGCTGTTGGTTGACCTGTGACCAAGTGAAAGTATCAAGATGGTGATAAAACAAATAAAGTGGATCCGTCATTCGTCCTTCCATAATGTATAATTTTGATACATTACTTTTTTAAATATTAAAAAAAATCTGCTGCAATAGACAGCAATTAGATTGCAGTCTCAAATTAATAATATAAACAATTTACAACAAAAAAATACAACAATAATAAACTGCCAAAAAGATTTCTAATAAGAATATATTTATTTTTTTATTAGAAACAGAAAAAAATGCTCAATGCTCAAAAAATAGTGCCCGAAAATTTATGTGAAATACATTAGCATTAAGCCAAGATTACAGCAGAGCTATTTCCATATATCTCATACATGTCTTTTGATTAACATTATGAAATTGTATATCGTTTACCGTTGACATTTGACAGAATGCCATTATACTATTTTGTAATGTACAAGCAACATTCAACCCTTGACTGGTAACGCCTCAAATGTTGATATGGCAGATTGCAATAGGTTAACAGGTGATATTCAAAGAACAAGTTGTTTGAGAGGAGTTATCCACTAACCTGAAACTTTGGAACATAATCGTTGGCGAGGGTGACATTAGTGCTTTGAGGGGCTCTGCGAGATCTTCGCACGACTTGTCCACCGTCACCGTCTGAACCAGAAATCCTGAAAGAAGGAAAATATTCTTTAAATTTAATTCCAGTATGGCAGATTTTGCAGCATTCACCTTATCCTTCATATTTAAACAATATTACTGTCAATAAAACCAATCTCTGCGTGGTCCAACAATAAGAGCTCCACCCTGACGTTTGGGTTTGTCTGGGTTCAGTGTCAATATTAAATTAATGTAATATTTTAGTTTTTTTCTTGTTAAGTTGGTGTCAAGTGACTAAAAATTCTTTTCTGGTTGATGAGCTTATTGATTATTTTTTTAAATGCCAAATATTTTTATTTAATTTCAACAATCAATAATTTTAATAATCATATATTTTGGATAAGTAATGATCATTTAATAATATGTAGACGGAATGATAAACACAGTACTGTGCAGTATTGTATTATTGGATCTGGGGCACGAGTATTGATGATGTTGTCAGCCCTTCTCATTTCCCCTTTAATTAATTCCAGATTATTGAAATCAGAGATCCTAATCAGAATTCATTTATTTTATTGGATACTGATGACACTCGGAATATTAGGAATTGGGGAAATTACAAGTGACGGAGGAATAATCAATCAAGTCCGTTTGTTACTGTTAATAAGGATCTACTATGGTTGCCCGTAAACTTACATTTTTAACACAGGCTGTTCTCCTTCGCCAGGCATGGTGCAAACCAGCCTGTCTTCGAATTCGTCAGTGTCTGGAGAGCCGCGGCCGGCTTCCAAGTGGCCCGTGTGTACGACCGATAGGGAAAGGGGAAGGCCTCCGGTGCAGTTGAAAGAACGAGATCGGTGCACGGGGGAAGAGTGACTGGAAAACAATATTAATAAATTATTATTCTTTCCATGTCGGATGAAGAAAAGAAAGGAGGAATACTTATTAAGATTGCGATGGAAAATGTGCACAAAGAAACGATAAGGTGCCGATCGAATGGATTTTAAGTTGGATTAAGTAAATTTGCACTCAAGCGTGTATATTTAATGTGACCTCGCCAAATTTCATAGTAATTGGGATGTCATAGACTAGTAATATTTACATATTTGTGTTGATATTTGTTTATGTTCTTCTTTTTCACAAAAAAGTGATCAGACAACTAATAGGAATATGTTCTGTCTAAAATAGAAGGCCAGTGAGGTGCAGGGCGAAAGAAAGAAGTGCAGACAACATCATGTGCCGTAGGTAAAAAATCACCAAATTAATTATAAAAGATAATATATAACAGATCAAAAATTAATGCTGATTTTGTTGATTTCCAGTGATATTTATATTCTCCAATCCTTCCACCAATTTGATCCTTGCAAAAGAAGCACAGTAAAATCGGTTAGTTGATCCTTACTCTATCGAGATTGAGTGACAAATAACAATTAGTTCTATTAGAAGAACTAACTACTTCTGTTGAGATTCCACCATTAGAGAAAACTTGAAAGCCTACATCCTAAATATAACAATAAAATTATATGCATAATGTTTCAAGACAAACATTAAAGAGAGATTTTCACAAGCTTACCTGATCAATCTGTTAACCCATCTAACTAACACCAGATGGTTGATTTATCGGCAAAAACTTTTTATATATTATATGAAAAATTATGATAAAAGTTTTAAATATGTAAATGATAATTAATTGACTAGGCAATATGCGGCTTTTCAACATTGTCCTGGTGTTGTGATATAGATCATAGGCCCAAAGTTATAAGGGTTAAATTTGCAACTTACATTAGTAACAAAAATATGGACAATGTATGTGACAAAAAGTTAATATAAGGTCTACCGGAAAGTACTGTCCATTTCTATGATATAATTATTGACAAGCAAGGACATGTTTATTTTTCTAACTTCCTAACGTAGTCCGAAATGATTTGCTGAGCTGAATTAAGCTTTTCTGTGATCTCTGATGTTGTCAGGAAAGGATCTTGATTCAACATGGTCTTAACAACATCATCATCAATGAGAGATGGTCGCCCAGAATATGGCTTATCAGAAATGTCAAAATCACCTGTTTCAAATTTTTCGAACCATCTTCTGCATGTCCTCCTATCAGAGACTGTACCTTCACCAAACACTTTCAATAAATTTCAACATGCATTGTAGCATTCCTTCCTTACTGGAATTCGTATAGAACACAGTGATGTAAATGAACTTTGTTGGTAGACATGGTTACACTATTGCTTCACACTTATGATAACGTGAATGAACTTGTTTTCAGTCGATTTGCAACGTGGGTATATATTAATATTTTCAATGGTTTCGGCGGTAACTTTGTGGAAGTTCATTTTAATATAAAATTTAAAATAATCTTGCTTGAGGCAGAACAGTTAGTCTGAAGATGCCTCTGAAAGAGGCGAAACATGTGTCACAGTTAGTAGCACAATACGTGGAATAATCAAAGTTATTTTAAATTTTATATTAAGTTATAAAAATAAAGGGCTGAACATTCGCCAAACGAACATGCCCTTGCTTGTCGAAAATTCATAGAAACAGACAGAACTTTCCGGTAGACCTTTTATATACAATTCAATTGGTGCTACAAGTTGCCTTAAAAAGTATTAGTTCAAACCAATATCTAGCATTTAATGAATGCACATCTGCGGAAGAATAGAATCTAGATAGAATAACACCAAACTATCACTTAGATATTAGATCCAATGGATACATATTTGAACGAACTCACCTAGGAGAAACAACTTCATCAGCCTCAGATCGCCTGACATTCTTGGGTACTTTGGCTGGCGCTGCGGGCACGTTGGCGTTAGGATTCCGCTTTTTTCCTTCCTGAGCTGCTTTCATCGGATCGTATGAAGCTCTCTTTTTCCAGTTGGTGAATTCGAGGTCCTTCGCTTGGGCAGCGATCACTTGAGCGTTTGGTTTTTTGACATCTGAAACAGATGACATTGAAAATCGGTGAAGACAATTTTATTTTTTAGTACAAACAGCAGTCGTAATTTTGCAGATATACTCTTAGAATAAAACTAATCAGCATGTCTACTGTTTGTTTCTTTCAATTAATTATTTATGCATATTTATACAATTTCAATTTATTAGTATTAATGACTTATTTTAAATAATGAAAACAAATTTTTAGTACTATTTCCACAATATATTTTATAATCAGGATATATTTAATAAATTGAAACTTTATAATTATTCATAATTAACCCTTACCACTCCAGGCATTTCATATGATACTTTAGAAAATCCAAGCATTTTAATGCAAAAATACTAGAAAAAATTGGTATACTTTTAAAAAATTTTAAAAAAATATTTTTCAGTGTGGGAATAAATAAAAAGTTATGGTTATGTTAAGAAATATGTATTTATTGTCATATAAATTTGTTATTAAAAAAATGGTGCAAGACACTAATTTTTATAATTATTTAATGTGTGGTATTTTTCAAAACAATCTCCTAAATGCATATGTGGTTTGTTTGGACATGTGTCGCAGAATTCGCTGTTTTCACGTCTGCCACCTTTCACTGCCCTATTTGAACAGACCACACAGTCCCTCTTTTGACCTTTCCTTAAAATATGAAGTTTTCCATCAAGTCTGTTCTTTGATGGAGCGGAAATAGATGGCCTTTTTCGGAGATCTTTGTAGTCACCCACTAATTGATCCACTAAAGTTTTGATAAATTTTAAACGGATAGGTTCCTTGATTGAACTAGAAACATGTTTATACCTGCGATGGGACTTTTTTTATCTTGTGAGTCATAAAACTTATTCTTATTGTTTATGGCGCTGCTACGGCGCCGTCGGAGTTGTTTAAATATTCTCTATGTCGCCGTAGCGGTGCCAACGGAGCGGTAAGGGTTAAATAAGTGGATCTTTGTTTTTCCTCTTTTCAATAATCTCTTTGGACTCGAAGATATAACAGCTGATTTACTTCCAAAAACACATAATACATTTTTTGAAGGTAGGTTTTGTAATTATTAAAACTGATCTTTCTTTAAACAATTTATCTTTCGTCAATAGTTTGCAAAGTACAGGTCACCTGTACAAGACTCTAAATTAATGTTTTCTTTTGGATATTAAATTGATATCATATGATTGTAAACAGGCATTTGAATCCAATATTCGTTTAAGTGAAATCAAGATGTGTGCGACGAAATGATTGAAAAAGTGAATAGAAAAATAAACTTGCAAGAACAAAGTTTTCTATTTTTCTCATTGGTCGAGATCTGGATACGAATGGCCGCTCTGAGACGAATGAGAGTGAAATAAATTTACATACTAATGGAATTATTCATTTACTCGCTTACTTATCTGAGAGGCGTTTGGTATTGACCGAGGAAAAAATTACTTAACATGTAAACAACTCACTTTACAAGCAATTTATTTTTCAATAGACGCTCTAGTTTCGGTCAAATTGTGTTAATTAGTACGGCATGTAAAATTTCAAATTAACCAACAAAACCCATCTTCTGTAGAATTGTTGAAAAAACTATGCAACTGTGACTTTTGATGGATGAGGCAATATTAGTATAATATATATCATAGACAATTAAATAAATATTTATGTTTGTATATATTCAGGGGTGTGAAGTCAAACTTGTGATGTCACGGTGTTAAGGACTAATTTTGTAAAATACCTCAATGAACAATTTGCCAGATTGGTTGGTTGATCTTTAATTTTATACACATTAATTGGAAAGGTACAAAAAACACCTGACAAAATGAAACATTTTTTAGTCAGTTGTGTTGTAGGTCAATGTCGGAATCGTGTTTTTTATGCCCTGATATATTCATAAAACAAAATTAAAATTACTGAATTTATGACTCCCATCAGTTAAGAAGTTGATTTAGAACATTAAGATAATTCTCAATAAATCAAAACAAATATCATATCTAGTAACACAACCAAAGGAATAACCAAGTTATGCTGTGTAGAGGGCGCCTGATAATATTTACCTGGTTTTTGCCATATGGCATTTTGGCACACAGATACTGACAAAAATAGTTTATATCATTTATACATAAAACAAATAAAAATAAAATGTTAACACTAAATCTGAAATAGATGTAAGTTGATACAGGAATTGATTTTAATACTTACTAATTTGATAATGTTCTACCTCAATAAGAAAATAATCTTTTAAATTATTATGTGATATTGAACTTTGAAATTAGAAATGGTTTTAAGAACTCATAAGTCTGCTGCCTATTATAGATATTGCCTGCAGGCACACCCTTGTAACACTTACTTCGATCCCCAGTCTTTGGCTGAAATTCTTTCGTGGTAGAACTGGACCTGGTCATCCGGTTTGTAACTTGCCCGCTGGATCGGCCGCTTTCGCTCACTTTCCTATTCTTCAGCACTTTTGCAGCACTAGCGTCCTTATCATTCAAGCTTTGCCCCACATTGTCACTCTTTCTCGTAACACTCCTGGAATCCCTCGTTCTAGTTCTGGCATCTTCATTGGCAAATTTTCTTCTCATCTCGGGTGTTCCAGGACATCTCGGAGACCCGCTGCTTCCTCCCCCCGAATGCTGCAATCTCAAATCAGGTGAAGCGATCCGCGCCCTACGCAGCGCAAAGGCTCGATTGTATCTCGTGCCGGCTAAAATATCTGTACCATCGCCCCTCCGCATGCTGCGTCTATCGTAATCTGAGTAGAAACCGCCAGTCGATAGATTGTCAGAATCTTCAGACATGTAATCGACTTCAGGTGTGTTATTTCTGACAGACAGTTCACAGGAACGTTGCATTCTACCGTCAGTTCTACCTCTACGGTCATTATTCCTAAGTCCAGAATCGACTCTTGAAACCACCGGAGATCCGAGAATATTTTTACTACCAGAGTGTGAATTGTCATAATTATTATTGTTGTTTGCTTTGTTGACAACATTAAAAGAGCTAGACCTCCTGATGGGGGAATTCATCGGACCGTTTGCGGCAGCACTGCTGCGTCTGATGTGCGTTTTGTCTAGATTTTTATTCTGCGGCGATACATTTCCACTGGAGGACTTACGCGTGGAGTTTCTCAACCCACTCACTCTCTGGTTGCTAGGGGCTGAATATAAATTGCCCCTGGTTTGATCAATAGGTCCGCGGACGTTAGCGACGGCGTAAACAACCCCCTCGGTAACGACATTGGCATTCAGACTCCGCGTCATTATGTTATTACTATCCCGTTCATGGAGAATATTATTGAAAAAGTCTCTAGCGCTTCTCCCGTCGAAGCTTTTATGCCGGGAGTGTGATTTTTTATCATTGTTTTCTTGAGCCTTGTTAATGATATCCTCGTTTATGTGCAGAGGTTCGGTCAGTCTCAAATTAGCCAACACAGCGGTCTCCTTATATTTGTCCCAATCGAAATCGTCGCCGTTTTCATTGTTCTTTTGATTTTTGAGTTCCTCTTTCCAATTATAAATGCGAGTGTCAGTATCTAAGGACTTTGAAGCCCCGGTGTGCGAGAGCAGCGGTCTGTTTCCCGATGTTATGTGATTGTTTCCGGTGATAAGATACCTTCCGGGATTTCGCAGCGGAGAACTTTCCGCCGAAGAAGGATTGGTTCTTTTGTGTAGGCGGTAATTGAGCGAATTGGAGCGACTCAGCTGAGAAACCGGCAGTCTTGAAGGTATGGAGAACTTATCAGGCAGAGCAGATGAACTGTTATATGTAGCTTGGTGTAATTTGGCTTGGAGGTTAGATATAACATTTTGTGTGCTGAGAAGATAAGATTCAGTGTCAGGGGTTGACGATAAAATATCCTGTAACAAAAAAAAAATTACATCAATAATGAAAAATGAAAAGAAAATGCAGGTATAGTTTATGAAACATTTTTTAATATCGGTAATAATGAAATTTATTCATAACGTTCATCATTTTCTCATTGGTTTGTTACATCCCTTGGGACTATAAACCTAAAATTATTTAGATTATAACACTCTATGTAGTGTGTAAACAGAATAATAATTTTATTGATAACATAAACTTTAAAAAGGTGTGGATTTGAAGAGATACAAAATGTACTAACATGACTCACGAGTCACCAAATCAATATTTTATGTATAAAAGATTTACAACAAATAAGACTGTAAATCACAAAATAAATTTTGTAAATAAATCTCCACATTGAAATTATCATTTTGTTGAACTTCCTACTGTGTCTAAACAGTTAATTACGTGAAATAAAACCTAATAATGAACTTCCTTGAATCATTACGATTTTCTCACAATCTATGTCAAGGACGGAAGGTAGTTGAGAAGGCAGTGATTTAAAAAAAAAATGTATGTATTTTATCATGGTGAAAAAATTGCAATGTATTTTAGTTCTAAAAATTTATACGATACTTGGTTGTTGAACGATAGTTGATTGCTATTTCGGTTTGAGCCTGCATCAGAACTACTTTTTATTTTGAAGAACTAAAATACAATGTTATTTCTTCACCGTGTTATAATTGAGTTCTACTATGTAATTACAAATTCAATCGATGACGTATTTTAGTAAATATATTTCTATATTGAAAATATCCAAGCGTAGCGATTTGATTTTTGAGAATTCCATTCTGAGAGCGATTAACTGACAACTAATTATGTTATTGACTCCATGGTGAAGCGGTAAACGTTGCTTTTTTCTTCAATCGGCTTATAGATTCTTTTCGAAGTATATTTATCTAAAAAATTCTCTCATCTAACTAAACTTAAAAAAACATGGCATAAACAGCAGTCAGCTAATCACTAGCGCCGTACCCAATCGATGCATCTATGTAAAAGAAAGGTTGAGCAACTGAATAACAAACAGTTCTCATAAAAAAAAAAATTTCATTATCTGATTTATTTTAAATCCGAAAGTCATGATCGTAATTACGATAAAATATTTGGATTTTGTTATATTATAAGATAAAATAATTTGAATAATGCAAACAGCTTGTAGGTAATTTTATATTGCTCAAATAAACGAGGAGGAGCGTCTGTTACAAGGGTTAATCACTTATACGAAAGCACACCTTTGAAGTGACGAGCGGTGCCCAACCCTTCCCGGCGATTAGGTGCGGCCAAATTATTTACATCGGCGGCGCACAGGGGTTGGACGGGCAACCCGTAGCATGCGAGCCGTGAGTGTAAATTTTATTGCGCGAAAAAAATCATAATAACTATCAAACACAAATATATCTATCTATGTTTGAGAGTATCGGTTATATATTATTGTGAGAAAATAAATAAACCAAGAATAAGACGTCAGAAGACAGATTTTTCGCTTTTAGTGCAGAAAATAGAAAAATCAATACCACAATTTTGTTTCGGAGAAAGTATCGACCTACTTACATACAATCGTTGGAATGACAATAAAATGCGATCCGACTCAAATTTATAAATTTAACATTGGATATTGCCTTTTGTAAATTAGTGACGCCAATCGGTGTCATATTAAAAAGATAATTTTCTTATATGATATAATTTAGTTTTATCCGAAACATGATATAAACATTTTTTTTATGTTTTCTGTATATTGATTGACTTTTCCATATTCAAATATAAGTATCCAAGGTTGACCAACAAATATTACCGCCATGTGAAATTATTGTCGAAGGAATTGCTTAAGCCACGGTCAATAGTGAAATTATGTATGCCTTCAAAAGAATATATAAATGAAAATATCACAAAGTATAACATAAAAAATATTAATACATATAATAATGCAATACGGTGAAAAAATAGCAATGTATTTTAGTTCTACAAAATTTATAAGATATATAGTTGATAGCTATTTCGGCTCAGCCTTCATCAGAAATGGTTATAATAGCTATCAACTATATATCTTATAAATTTTGTAGAATTAAAATACATTGCTATTTTTCACCGTTTTAAAATGGAGTTCTACCAAGTACATGCCAACTCAAACAATAAAAATTCAATGTTCTCTCTAATATGCACGCGTGCGCCATTTCCCCGCGCACCTATGTCGTGTTCTCATGCACTCTAAACAAGCTAATTGATACTTAATTTTTCCATCAATGTTCCATAGCTGTTTTTTTAAAATATGTGTATGAAAATAATATACATAAAAATGCAAATAACTTACGACAATGCAGATAAAAATGATGACGCGCAATTGTTGATTTGGTCTGTTCAGTTTTCAGTCTTTCGACGTGAACGTTAGACACGATTTCCGCCGAGTCTATCCTAGATTAAATAAAATTATAGGCTAACTATATGATAATAACGTGGTGTTATATTCCAGACTTATTTCTACTTTGGAAAGGAATAAAATAAATATTATATTAAAATAATTGTTAATTTCGATTTCCTCTGCAATTATAAATATTCAAATTTATTCTCTAATTATCGTAAACGTTGGCGGCGCGACAACCTTTATACCAGCAACAATTGTTTTCAAGATAAGTAACGGTTGGCAATTCACTCGATTGACTTCTCTATATAAGCCCAGAAAGTGATACAATAATTCTCGGATGAAAGACGAAAATCAGAACTGACGTAATAATCACTGGGTTCGCCCCTTTGCATGCCTCAACCTATCAGATGATAGCTGATTCATTTGAAAATAGAATATTAAATAAATACGTAGTAAAAATACAAATGATAAAGTCAAAACTGATTTACCATCGATGTTTCGCGCGTTAACAGTCATTTTAACCGTCTTATTAGTGAGTTATCTTTTATTAAATAAAGTTATTTTTACTGACTATACATAAAAATAGAAAAAAACTTTATTTTTTCAGAGTGTTCTCGTCAATATAAGATGAATATTATTTTCAAATAAGTATCTAGAAGTTCTACTTCCATTTCAGTAGTGAGTTGTTTTGGGTTCGTCTGTTACCATGCTGTTTCCTATTAACGTTGATACCAAGTACGAGTCGAACCGAAATGAATTTTTACGCTCGTTACCAAGTGGCTACAGATTTTTATCTATTCAATAGCATTCTTACAAAAATTCTTTTATTTATTTGAAACAAATAATAAAAATAAAGTAGAAATATCACTGATATACTGTAGACGGGTTTAACAAATTTAGGGTCAGTCTGCATATTTGGATACAAGCCACTGAGTATTGGGCGATTGCTCCCGAGACAATCTTAGTATTTAAATAATTTAAACGCTGAACGCGTTATGCCACGGGAAATGATTTCTAATGCCAGATGTTATGGTGGAAATGAATGATAGATATGCCTAGTATATTAAAAAACCCATAATTTAATAGAAATTTAAAAAATGCCAAAATTCTCGGGCGAAAATGTGTTCACATCGATTACTCAAATTATCTACTATATATGACTGTATCATATTTTTTAAAGAAAATTAATTACCACTAAAAGGGACCGAAACAAATCAACGAAGAAGAAGGTTGACAACGTGCTGACCGAAAAAACAAGCCGAAACACAAAACAACAACGTGTAGCGTTAAATTTCCCATATTGCGATATCGGCGTACGAAATTATAATTGGACCATCGTCGAATTTTCGTAATGCGCCGAAACCGTTTTCGGACGAACCGTATCGTCCGAGAGGCCAAAGGAGTGTTCCGGCGACGCGCCGTCCGCTCCGCGCCATATCGCGCAAGACTTTCGTCGAAATATTGCGACGTCGAGGTCAAGCACAACGGCGCGTTCGTAAATTACGGGCAAAATCGACTACCGGTAGGATAAATCAATACAATTGTTGAAAATTACCGCTCGGCTATTGTGCAACTCCGCACCAAAGTTACGTCCCATCGTGCACAAGCCGGCGATTATGTAAAAATAAATCTGAAACAAAAGACTTCTGACTTCCCGCGCTTTACAATCGTTACGTCTGTAAAAGAAATCGTAACACGTTTTAAAGCATAATTTTAAGTGGAAAGGCATTTAATTTTATGGCCAACAACTTCTGGTTCAATTTCGCTGCCATTAATTAAATTTGTAAAGTCATGCGAATCTGACCTTACACTTCAACTTTTTCTTTTGAGTCATCATAAATAATATAGACAAACGATAAAACAAACTTCATTGAATTCGCGTCTTCGAATATATAAACAAGTCGTGTGGAGTCGGGAGTGGTGGAGCCGCGGTTTTTTGGCCGGAAAAACGAGCGGCTCCCACTCCTTTTTCGATTAGACAATTTTGAATATCTCAATGAACAATTTGCCGAATTATTTGGTTGATCTTTACTATAATGCAAATAAACAGGAAAGGTAGGAAAAACCTGACAAAAATAAACGTTTTTCTATTCGGAGTCGTATTGTTGGTCGATGTAGAACGTCGAAGATGTTTTTTAACGAGTCCATGCCCTGATAAAACTACAAATAAATTTTATTTTTTGAATTGTTGAAACTATAAGATTCCACATGTTTTGTCACTAACGACCCGGGTTTCGCCTTTCGGCATCTTCAGGAATTATATCACATGCAACAGAACTGACTGGTTTACTGGTTTCAGTAAAATTTTAATAAATTAACAACTGTTTCGAAACAAGGCTCTAAATTTAATTTAATTAATGATATCGAAGGTGCTTGTGGGAATTTCAAAGTAAAATTTTAATTATCGAAACTTTGTACGACCCGGGTTTCGTCTTTCAGTATCTTTAGGCAATATATCACACGGATGCAAAAGAGCTGACAGTCATGTTGTGTCTATGTGATAGCATTCAGAGAACTAGTAATATGTATTTTTTTGTTAATTAAATTTTTTGTCTTTATTGGTTTACCAGCAAATATTGGCATATCTTTTGTAATTTTATGTTTCATTGAAACATATTAACCAATCAGTTATGTTGCATTCGTGTCATAAAATGCATGAAGATGCAGAAAGACGAAGCCCGAGTCGTTAGTGCCAAAATATATAGAATCGTACAAAGTTTCAACAATCCAATTTGATATAATAATTCCATTAAAAGTAGATATCACAAATTATATAAACTTTATGCTAAAAAACAATAAATTGACATTTAGTTGGCAATCTATGAATACGTGGTATTTAGTACAAGGAATTCGAGCCGTTGTTTTAAAACCGCTTAGACGAGATTATGCTTAAATAAAACATTAGAATTAAGCGAGATTTGGCGACCATTGTGAAATCTTCTTGCGTAAGATTTCTATCCGGTTCAGAGATATCTGCAACCGGCCCAACCCAACGATGACGAAATGGCTATTTAAATATTCTTTAGAAAAATATTTTAAAGCCCTCGACGACCAGATTAAATTTACTAATAAATGTTAAATACTATTTTTCAAACATCATACAAAACGGTTACCGGCTATAAGGAGATGGAACATAAGTATTAGACATCTAAATAATGTATTCCAGTATTTTTTTTTTTAAATATTTATAATATTCTTTTCCGTTTCCACTGACAATGTGGATCATATAGACCAATGCTCTGAAACCTTTTATCTTCCATGGCACACCAATGATTCTTCTTAAATTTCATGACACACCACAAGTCAATAATTACAACAATGCGACTTCAACGCTTTCGAAAATGAATTATTCATTCTGTATTATTTACTTTATTTACCTTTTTTAAGGTGTTAACTGTCACTTCTTGATGGAAAGGCATTATATTTTAAATAATAAAAACACATTTTTTTAGTACTTATTTCCACAATATATTTTTTGATCAGGACCGGTTTCGCTCATCGCGAGCATTATCAACTGAATGAACTCAGTTGATAATGCTCGCGATGAGCGAAACCGGTCCTGATCAAAAAATATATTGTGGAAATAAGTACTAAAAAAATGTGTTTTTATTATTTAAAAAAAAAAAAAAAACTTTATTTACACTTTTTTATAATTTCCCATTATATATTGTGGATTGTGTGTGTACTATATATGCACATGTCATATTAATTCAACAAATAATTATTTCTGCTCTCCTGTGATTCTTCTGATATAAAAATGGCCGCGGCACAACTAGGATTGTCTGGCGGCACATTGGTGTGCCGTGGCACACTGGTTGCGGAGCGTTAATAAAGATCAGCGCCCAACCACGAATACCACGCATTAAATATAAATCTTCATACTATAGGGACTATATCATATATTTCAATAGGGACGCTCGAAATTTGTATAAACGTGAATAAAACAATTTCTGTGCAAGATTTCCACATAATCTTATTTTCATTTGAAAGTATATTTTTGGCCTTAAATGTGGAATATGGCATCTTCATGTAGGATATTGTGAGAGACTGCCCATTTATTCTGCAATAGGGAATACAGATTCAAAGGGCAATGCATTATTTTTTTTCGGAAAATTGACTAGATCAGAAATCAAAGTGTTGATCATAACGCAAACCAATGGTCGGCAACCTACTACCAATGGGTAATTGAATTGAATTATCCACTATAACATTTTGAGTTATCCACCAATATAATATGTATATACATTTTTTTGTCAAATTATTTATTTTGTAAACTTATTTATTTATTGAAAATAACACTAAAATGACCTAAAAATAAAAAATAAACAATATTTTTTATCACTTTTAAGTTAGTAACTGAGAATCTATTTTTATTTACTTGTAAATTATTTCAATATAAAAATAATTTAATCAAAATAAATTTGTTTAAAAAAAATCAATTTTTAACTTTTACCCACTATGCAAACCAAATTTAAAAAAATCTTTATCTAGTCTCTCAAAAGGTTGCTGATGACTGACATAAACGATGATTTTCTCGAGAGAGACGAACAACTTGAATTTAATAACACACAAGTGGAATAATAAAGTCATCAATTTTATTTTATTTCGGTTTATATTTTCTTTGGGTAAACGTGATTATTTATCGTGACGTTGTGTGTACAAAAACTGGTTGTTATCTATCCGTTAAGTCTGACCAAATTAGGCACGTAGGAAGAGGTTTATTGAAAGGTTATTGTAATGTCCAAAATGAGGAAACTTGTTCTCGTAAAAAAAATCCTCCACCCGTTAAATACTGCATGTGCTCCACTCCGCATAGGGAGCGGGTAAAAAATGCTCCAGAGAACAAGAACGCGGTCACCTTATAACCTAGTTTCATCGCGTCAAAATTCGACAAATTTTATTTCGGACTCGTATTCTGAAATTTTTAATGCGATTCTGTTTAGATTTATTTACACACGTAATATACGTTATATAAATATAGTATTCTGGCCGCATTGAGATAATTGGTATTAATTTGGGATCCATACAGTTTAGTACTCCGAGGTGTTCCGTTTAGGAATCGAATAAGAAAGTGTTCACGTAACGAATGCAAAAATTTCTTAGCAACAATATAGCTATTGAAAGTTATCAGGTGTATACAAATTGTACAAGTCACTGTTCTCAGTATTTCAAAGCGGATCGTAAACTGAAATACAAGATGACATCAAAAATTACTTTTTCTGAGATACATACATCGTCAGTCAAAATTAAAACAAAACTGTATATTATAAAAATAATTAATATAGATTACAAGTGTAAGAAAGCTCCAAAGCTAAATTCTTATTTTGAGCTTTTAAAATGAAACGAGAAAAGTCGATACAACTAACAAGAATGTGCCGTTTTTATTTTTATTACAGGTTGAGAAATACCACGTGCGATTGGTTCAAAAGCCAACCGCATGCATATAACAGAATAACTTTTTTTCGATGTTGGTATACAGTGGTGTTCGGATAACGAACATAACCTGTTTCAAGGCCATGTTCGTTATCCGAATATGTGTTCGTTGTCCGAACACAAAAATCTTTCATGGTAGTGTTTGTTGTCAGATATATTCGCAGTCCGAACAGTTCGTTATCCGATCACCCACTGTACTTCCTTCCCTGCTTCTTCGAAATTACTGTTGTCGACATTAAAACAGGTTTGTGATGTTTGTGATGTTTGTTAGAAAGGCACGATGATAAGACAATACGTAATAAATAATACGAAATACGAATATATTCAAGACTTTGGACTCCACGTAGAAAGAATACTACTCTAAATTCTAAAGCACAGGCCCCAATCTTTTTGGCCTACCACCCCCCTTTTCAGAAAAATAGCATGCTGACTCCAGTTTATGCGAATATTGCACACAGGGAGGTGTGGCGGCGGTTTTATCCTCATCTATATAAATTTGTAATTAACTAAAAAATGTCCTCTTTAACGCCTACTAGTGGACACTTCCGACGCCGTTGGGAGCCACTGCTCTAAAGCATATTTCATTTACAATAATATCGTCGTCCCAAGAGGGGGCACCCGTGACAGTTTGGCGGTTTCGAGTATCCAATGCTATTTTATTAATATTTTCGTTTCTTTAAAATGATCATGGTTTATTTTAGTAAAATTGCAATTGCGTTTTGTTGCCTCCCGGTTTATCATACAAATAAGGACATATCCACACTGCAAGTGTTTATGCAATATATCGTCTTCAAAAACTGCATCCGCCCAGTCTTCACTATCACAAAATACATGCTAAATTGCTATCTATTCTAATAGTAAAATACTTTGATTATTTTTTTACCAATTAATTGGAATGATGTCCCAGATAGCCGAAGTAAATTACAAACACTATCGTCAATGATTTTTGCTCATAACCTTTTCTTGAGCTACAATCAAGTTATTTCGACATCAAATATTCCAGCAATTTTAATGTTAACTGTAAATCAGGCCATATTTCAATATGTACAAACATTAGCTTTCAAATATTTTTTTAAATTTTTGACTTTCTTATATTTTAAAGCATCAGCACGTTGCAATCAGCCGTAAGAGTTGAGATGTTAGCATTCGTCCCAATTAGCCGGTGTACTAATTGAGCGGATTCCACAGTAATTATATGACCAGGACTAGTGAGTCGTTAAAAAAAACGAAGACTCAAACTAAAAAAAAAATTCTTCAGCCTGTCAGGTTTTTTTCTACCTCTACTATTTATGTACATTAAATTGAAGATCAACAAACCAATCCGGCAAATTCTTCATCGAGATAGATAAAAATTGTCTAATCGAAAAAGTAAAAGGAATCGCTCTTTTTTTTCGATTCCGAATGCGACCAAAATACCACGACTCCAACTCCAATTCCACAGCCCTGATTATGACAGAACCAATTCTAAATATAAATCAGAATAAATGTAAATTAAATTCAACGTCGGACCATATTATCAAACAAATTAGCCAAATAGAGTTACAAAATTTTGTCATAAAAAGGTAATTGACTACTGATAAATGTGCCAAGTTTATATCGCTCACGTCAACTCGAACGTTTTTGGAACATTCACCCCTTTTGCGGGTTGAAATTCGCGTACATTTTTCTTGAAAATCTGAATGAAAATGTAACGTAAAAAGCCGCCGGCACATGTCCAATCCTTAACTGACACGTCCAGTTTGGACAGAAACGAGGATCACGTCGCATCGCTGTAACGAGCCCTAAATACACGTCGATGTCGAACCAAAAAACACAATACCTACAGTCCGTCAAACATTTCAAAGAAACTACGGTTCATTTTAAAACAACAATTTCCAGCCGTGTGTAGTGAATAGACAAGACAGCATTCTAAAAGAAATTTTTAGATCATTGATCTTATCTATGAATAACATTGTATCGGACCGACCTGTGTAGGAAAAAATGTAATTATTTTTTTGCAACGGCAGATGGGTGCGTTAGGCACGTGTGGGCACGCAAGTTTATTTTGGCACGATTTGAAAGCGATGATTGCAATTATATTATGCTATAAGCCGAATGGACAGTCCACATATAAATTATAGCTTCAGAAATAAAAAAATAATTTCCGACTTATAAAAGCAATAAATCATCCTTGTAAGAATGGACGGTTGTGCAAAATGATTTTTAATCAAATTTGAATTGATCCAACTTTGTACGATTCCACATGTTTTGTCACCAACGACCTGGCTTTCGCCTGTCATCACACGGATGCAACAGAACTGACTGGTTAATAGGTTTCATAAAAAAAATCGATGAATTAGAACCACCGTGTTAGTCTATCTGTTGGGAAACAAGGCTCTATATTTAATTTTAGTTTATTTATGATATCAACTGAAGTTGCTTATTGGAATTTCAATATAAAATCTGAACTGTTAAAACTTTGTACGACAACGACCCGGGTTTCGTTTTTCGGTATCTTGAGACATTCTATCACACGGATGCATCATTTATTGTGTATGAGAAATTTATTTTCTGTTTCGATTGGAATTAATGAATGTATTATTCCTATTTGATCAGATGTCGGAATAGCGTTTTTATTTCCTATAAACAACAACAACAAAAATATTAAGTCTTCTAAAATATTTATTTACTTTTAGTTGCGCTGAGAGGCAGTACTCCGCAAGCTTTTTTCATTCATGATGTGCCATCAACGTTTTTTCAAAAATTTCGCGGCACACCTCAACTTAATATGTATAAAAATGCGAATGATTCACCCGTTAACGAAATTGCCAACAATGATTAATTTTTTCTGTATTGTTTACTTTATATTTAAAAAAAAAAATTATATTTTGTATGTTAGATTACGTTTCTAATATTTATGTGCATTTAGCATTTTATTTCAACGAAGAAATATTTGTTTCTGTTCCCCTTTGATTATTATGTTAGACAAATGAACCACACCTAGAATCGTCTGGCGACACGTTGGTGTGCAGGGACACACCGGTTGCGGAGCACTGTTCTAAGTTAAGATGCAATTTTAAATAAAATTCCCCTTTAGATTTGGTTTGAGACACTTTTCAATAATAGCAACTAGTGCAAAAAAAGCAATATTTTGTTATTGCGTGTTATTGCCTGTCTCTATGTATGTAACGAAATATAAAAAGACTGTCACAAAACACGATTAATTACGAAAATATAATACCAAAGTTTAACAAACACAACGAGAGATACACGTTGAATCAAGAATAATTTAATTAAGTGTTTTTTTCATCTGCCGTGAATCCTGGAATTTTGAGTCCTATAATAGATGTCTGACCTGATCCTAAATATGAATAGCACGAGCGATTTACTAGCAACTAGTCCTCCTGTAGCAATATTATTAGTCTCATCGAAAGACAACTTTTGAGCAACAGAACTGAGCAGTTTTCGTAGATCAAATTCTGTTGAAACAAGCTCAATTAAGAGTTCACATGCGTCATAGTAATAGCAAACACGATACCAAAAAATATGCAATATTTAAATACGTCGTTGAAAAAATATTTATATAAAAAAAGGTGATTATAAGTGTGCTCTGATACATGCTAATCTCAAACTAGTGTTCCCATTATAACAGGAAAACGTCAGCAGATATTCCTAATATAATACACAATGGGTATAGTGTAATAAAAAAAAATCGTGAATATGTACGACACTCCTTAGCCCGGCGCGGAGGTCAATAAATTCCGTATCGTGTCAATTATTACGTTCATTTCGTATACAAGTCGTAACAAAAGTTTATTTCGATTCGTACAAAAGCGAACATCCAGCAATAAAGGATTATATTACATGATCATTGTTTAATGTCAAAACGATATATTTTTTTTATTATTTGACGTTGATCACAACTGTCATCAATTAGCTTACAATAAAGCGTGATATAAAATTTTCAATTGTTCGAAAATGAAAGAAATAAACGTATAAATTTTAAATACACAAAAGATAAAAAAAATACACATGTAGGTTTTGTTTGAATAAAAATTATCAGACAATATTTCATAACGAGTCCATAAGAAATATAAATATATATATGAAACACAGGAGGGAATTGTGAGGTTTGGAGTAGGTTATATTTTTAATGCTATCCCCTCAGAGAAAAAACTTTGTTCGGCCATATCGGTAAACGCTGTCCGTCAACCGTGGCAAATGTAATGCAACAACGATGTTTATATGATTATTATGACGGTTTTTTTCTTCGCAATCCGCCATTATACAGCGCTTATTACAACTGTAAACCAGGGCTTCCAATCCCGGGATATCTCCCAATCAATCAATCCTATAACCCCGCGATTTCATAAAAAAAATCACATTTCAATTTGAATAATTAAATAACTAAAACATGTAACGTCGGTTAGTTCATGTTCATTTTTTTAACTATATATAGCTACACAATTAATTAACATGAAAAGTGGTCACCCTCATATTCATGATAGCATTAACCTTAAGACAAACAATTCATTTTTAAAATAATTTATGGAATAAATTAATAATATTTACTTCCTAATTAAATCAATTGAAACCATTCTTTACTTTTTTAAAACGTTTTTTTATTAACCTGTTTTTCCTGATCATTAAATATAGCGTGGAAACAGTACTAAAGAAGTGTTTATATTATTTAAAATACCATCCCTTTCCATCAAGAAGTGATAGTTAACACCTTAAAAATGAAAGTATTCTTGTATATATAAATACAGTCTTAATTAACTGAGGAAGGAAGAATTATATTTTATGTTAACAGCTTAATGAGCGGGGACTCGTATTTGAATCCTTGAAGAACTTCCGTTGCTGGCCGCGGACTCATATATGCGTCTTACGTCATCCATTCCATTACATTGAAAAATCACCTGATTGGAATCGGGTTTGATTTCAAATGTTAATGGGGTATGGTAGTATACACATCAACGCAATATTTAACAAAGATTAAATTATTATTTTCCTAAAACGATACTATCAAATTTGAATTGTTGAGTTTTGCTTTTCGGCATCTTCAGGCATTCTAAGTAAGCCGGGTCGTTAGTGAGAAAACATGTGAATCGTACAAAGTTTCAACAATCCAAATTTGATATTGAAAGTCCATCAAGCACCTTCAGTATACACCCAGTCCTTTTTTTACGCGATACATTGGTTCCAGAAAACGGCGCGTAAAAAATCACAACTTTCATACAATTTGACAATTTGGTTCCAAAAATTAAAATATCGCGTGAAAAAGTCCCAGAAACGTATGAAAAACCAAAATTTGCTCTTTAAAATTCGTATAAAAAAATGATGTATTTTTATGTTTTTATTGCTTATAAAAATAAAATGAGACTATAACAATATTTTTTTTTTATTAATATGAATTATTCGCTGCTGTCACTCTCGGTTGCGAAATGTTATCGTTTGCGTTTTTTTTAACGAAAGTATTGAATTTTGTATGAATCTGAATTTTGCTCGGACTCTTGTATATCGGAATATGTATGAAAGCCAAGTTAATACTGTCCTTTTTAAATACTCATTCAAGTGTAAATTATTTTATTTTTGAATGCTTTTTACTTCAAGAGTAATATTTTTATCTTCGGTTCGCATTTATTTTTTAACATTTAAAATATTTGGACGTCATTGGAGGTCAGTTATTCGACAATAATTCAGTGGTAAAATTTATGGCCGAGAAAAGTGCTATTCAACGAAATTAATAAATGCAGCATTGTGTTTAAACAAGTTTACGAGCGGTCATACATCCCATGATTCTACGCAATTGCATTATATTTCTTTACACGCCCTAAAACATAAATTTGCATAATATCCGATACACCTGTCAATATTTGGTAATTGTATGTGTATTTAAAAAACGGAAAGCTTTACAAAATTAAGTTTTAAAAATACACATATTTTTTTTTTGTTTAAAAAAATAATGAAACGTACATGCCTAGCATCATATACAAATTTCTTCGTTAAAACAAATTTGGGTAAAAAATCGCCTAAGAGCGAGTGAAGCGCGTAAAAAAATGTAACGGTGCCGTCCAAAAAAAACGCATATAATCGAATTTGCGTAAAAAAAGGACTGGGTGTATATCCTAAATTACATGATACTATCGCTGACAGGTTTAGTCCACTTGTAATAAACTTCCGCTGCGACATATTTTCACATCAGATGTACTTTCGCTGAGAATATTAACGGATCAAAAAAAAATGGTCAATTTGAGTCATTCAATTGAAGAACGTTTTTTTTTTTAATGCAACTAATAAAAAAATTAAAGAGGTCGCGCCATTGAATTTTTTTGATTCGAGTAAATTTGTAGGCGATATACAAAGACACCTGGCCCGGCCACCCCATCTAGGGAAAACTATGCCAGGTGTCGATAAATATACGATACATTCGCCGACAATATCATAGAACTGCACCTGTCTGCACGGCGAGGGAAGGCCAACGGTCGGCTGCACCCTACACCAACCTGCCCATATATAATAAATAATACCGAACATACTTCAAGCGGATACTTGAAAATATTATTTTATCGCAGTCGCATCCCGCACCGTAACGAACGACCTCTGATTCATCACACGTTCCATTGACATTGTCAAGAGACAGGCGAGCAGGGTGACTATCTTTTCACAGCTTCGGCGAAACTCGTAATATATTATAATTTGACGACAGAAGTATCACTATATGTAATTATTTTGGACTTAACCTTTCCTGGAGTATGGACGTACTAGTACGACGGCGCAATTTTTTTGTAAAGGAGTATGGACGTACTCGTGGTATATGTCAACAATTATTGTGATAACATATTCATGTGCTATGTGTAAATGGTTTGTGATCCTTAGATTATGCAACTGGTTTTATTGCGATAAAACCCTAAAAACGTGAGTTTTATTTTTTTTAAAACAATTTGATTTTGAAAAAATGTATAAAAAGTCACTCCTCACAGCACGGTTAAAATTAATTAGTTAGTCCTGGAAAGGTTAACTAACTCGTTTCCCGCCGAACTATGTAAAAGATATTCAACACCGAACGCTGCAAATATGTGTTCGATAGTGTTGGCATTGAACAGAATTACAGTGATTGTTAGGACAGTTTGGGCTATATTTTTATTTTAACAAAAAAAAGTTGGTATGCACAGTTTCAATACAAATAAACCCCCCATTTAAACGTAAATCAGAACCGTGTAATTTGGAATAGTCTAATTAGGGGAGTTAATCTCATACAAAATTAGAGATTACCGTGTTTTTTCCGTGAAAAATGCAAAACTAAGATTATTCTTAGTTTTGCAAAAAAAAATATGGACAAAATATGTAGTTACTAGGTGACGTTGGATTTGCGGCGAACATTTCAAGCCAGCGCGTAATTCTTAGAAGTGTAATTGGGGGTTTTACTTAACACTATAATCAAGAGAAAAGCAGTCGATGGGTTAAATAAGAAAAACATACTGGGCGCATCATCACTTCTAATACCACGCAATAACAGTAAATTTTCTTAGCCCAAATTAAAGGCTGAGCTTAAAAAATAAATGAGACCTAAAATTTCATAGCTCTTCTTGCACACATTATCTCAACAACTAGTGATGTCGAAATGGGTATATTTGAGGTACATAAAATTAGGTGTGACACAATTTGTGCCTTAATTCACGTAATATCGAAAAAATATTCACATATCACAAGGTGATTGAATATTTCTAAGGAAGTTATATGGTTTTTAAACTGTTAACTGTCACTTTCTCGATGGAAAGGCATATTTTAAATAATAAAAACATTACTTTTTCCACAATATACTTTATGATCAGGGCCAGTTTCGCTCATCGCGAACATTATCAACTGATGGATTATGAAAAAAAAATATATAATTTATGATGATATCGACCGAAGATCTCCACCGATTTCAAAGCGATGGAATTTCTATTGTATATCAAATTTGATTTACTGAAACTTTCAGCATCTTCAAATACATACATGATAAAATGCCTGAAGACGCCGAAAGGCGAACCCCGGATCGTTAGTAACAAAACATGTGGAATCGTACAAAGTGTCAACAATTCAAATTGAAAAAAAAACATATGCGGATCATTGAGCACCGCGTATTGGATTTCCATCAATGTCAAAAAAGACGTTATGTAGGCTATATATAAATCGATGTTATGCTAATACAAACGTACGTTTTCTGTTAAGCTGTTCTTAAAATTGGATTAAGTAATTGAAATTTGATACTGAACAAGCCACCATTCGAAGGGTTAGTGTCAACGATGTAACAAAAATACTGTTTTGAGATGATCATAAAATTATCATGAAAAACGCAGGTCTATTTATTCATAGATATATGAAACTTGCTAGTTTATGGCGATACATAGCAGAAAGTATAAATAAAATTAAGCAACTGTAAACTTTACACCAAAGTTACTAAATATTTTTGTGTTATTGCAATATTATTCATGTAGAAAAAAAACTATCGAGTCATTCTTTTAGATTAATGTTTTACAGTCAAACCCTTTCGAAATTAAAACCCTCCGATATGTAAATTTTTCTACGGTATATTCAAATGATTTAGCACGTATGATTTACTATTTGTTACAATCCGTTCGACGAAAATATGTGACTATGCGTAAAACAATGGTCACACTAACAACGGTGTATTTTTGAAAATAATTAATAGCCCATGACACAATACCAAAATAACGAAATGAAGACACGGCTCGACAATGTTGTCTAACGGAAATGGTAAAAAAAATGGAAAAAAACAATTATATGACATCAATATAATTTTTTTTTTTTTGAAAAATCCGTATCCGTATGCCCATCTTGAAAAAATGTGATTCACCGAACCGATCATCTCGGCTGATATGGCTTTATTGACATTTAAATTTGAATACGTAAGGTCAAGGAATACTTATTTGGTTGTGGGTTTATTTTGCCAGCTCGATTGTATTACAAACAATAATGGCGATGAATAATCACTTTCGTTATAATCATGGCCAGCCCACTCTTGTTGAGATACCATTGCGTCAAAGCGGTTTCTACATTAAATACAATATATTCAACAAAATTAATATATTTTTCATTACTCATAGTTCTAATAGATAAATTTAATTACTTCAAATAAATGACTCGTAATTCATTACGAATACAGGAGAAAGCAGTTTACACTGTAGAGTGAGTGTACATTGACTGAAAACACGACTGACTAAAAAAATTATCAGGTTTTTTTCCTACATTTCCTATTTATGTAGATTAAATTAAGCATTAAACAACCAGTCTAGCATTCATTGAGATATTTTTTAACAAAATCGTCTTATCGAAAAAGTAGTTAGAGTCGCTCGTTTTTCACAGTCCTAGTAGTTTCTAATTAATTTTGTATGCAAATCGATAATTTTTATTCCAATCATCTGTATATTCTTTGCAAATTGCAACATTAATATCTTTAGATCAACTTGCAATAATTAATGGCTGATCGGTTAACGACCAAGACTATGGTCGCAATTCGAATTGTTCGCTAACCGATCATCGATTTACCATACATTTTTATGAAAATTTAGTATCAATACATAGCATTGAATTATTTTCGAATATCTCTGTCGAACGTGATATTACGTTACCGATTAATTATAGATATGTTCTATGAATAAATTCATTAGTAAATATTTGCATTGCCTATTTAGCTAGACACACAAAGAACATTTTAACTAGTTAGTGTGTACAACGACTGCACAGATTAAGTTATTTTTTAAAAGCACTTTTATACTGCTGTACGCGCATATTTTTGTCATCTAACTAACCTAAACTAACATGTAATGTCGTTTTTATTCTGCCTAGCGTTCGCAAGTAAGTTTACATACTTACTAGATAATTGATACATTGACTAGTCAAATGTGAACTTTATTTATGTAAAGTTGAACTAACACTGTCATTAATATTAACATTGACAAATGAATGTCAGATCTTACACGTTACTAAAAAATAATAAACAAAACGAGAATCGATAGATTTTCTCCGACGTACTGAAGATTGCCGTTAAGTTATAAAATATATATATTTACATAAAACATTAATGAAAAAAATATATATATGTGTGTGCAATATACAATATAAATGTCCCAACTCCCTCTACCGCTCTTCAACCCTCAGTGGAGAAATTAGAAAATAAAAGTACTTAACTTAAGCTAATATTCAATTTTACGCAAGAAATGTCAAAATTACGATTTCCAATAGAAACAACACAAAATAATTATTAGACTAAAACGGATATTGAGAGTGATACCGCAAATTGCACAGTGCACGGTGTAAAAAATATTTGTGTGTTATTAGACTGAGTTCTTATATATATTTACATTGAGCGGACGTGCTTTGCAAGACAAAAATGTTTTATATGGTATCAAGAAGCCCGACGTATCTGTGGGAATGAATGTGTTCATAAATCGTGCTATCGTGCACTGTACTGTACCTTGATCTACATATAAATTATATTGGATTTCGAAAATCATTCATGGACCTTTTTCAACGATCGACAATGCGCGGAAATTCGAACGTCGATAAGTAGGTGAATTAGCGAACACTGTTTCCGGGCTAGTAACTGTTGAGATATATTAACAGTCAAATGTTTTTTTTTATTTTGTCAAGTTGTCCCGGAAAACAATTCAAATTTCGAACGAAGTGAGTATATTAATATTATTCGTGACTGTTAGCTTTTTAATGTCAAATTTCAGTTCGTTACGCTTGATTTGAAATAAATGCCATCGCTGTACCACAATATAATGAAAATTACACATTATTTTGGATAACAAAACGGCAAATATGATAATTGTATACATATAGAGCACAAAGATAACAGAAGACGAATGGTAACAATACAGAAGAGATAATGAACGTGATACTCAACAATTTTGCACGAAATTTCAAACAATGCTGACACTCGTATATTTTTGTATATCAATCAACATACTGCACCTGACGTTTCAACAGTTGACGCGTAAGTAGTCAAAGGGTTAATTAATCTCCGATAATTATTGAATACTTATTTTCCGAAGTTTTATCAATATCAGAGCTGTGGAATTGTTGAAAAACATGACTCTAACTCCGACTCCGGCGCTGACCAAAAACACGACTCGCAATCAACTTCAACACAACTAAAACATCAAATTTGAATTGTTACAACTTTGTACGATTCCACATGTTTTATCACTAACGACCCGAGTTTCGCCTTCCGGCATCTTCAGGCATTCTATCACACGGATGCAACAGAACTGACCGAGTCGTTAGTGACAAAACATGTGGAATCGTACAAAGGTGTAACAATTCAAATTTGATATTGAAATTCCATCAAGCGCCTTCAGTCGATATCATAAATTACAAAATCGTCTAATCGAAAAAGTAGCCGAAGTCGCTCGTTTTTCACGATCCCGACCCACAGTCCTGATCGATAGCTCGTTAGCGATCGTCAAATTGCGGTCGCAGTGCGATGCGATGCACCCCAGGTGTTTAATTTATGTCTTATCATCCAGTAATTATACCATATTGATTGCCGAGCGTCATATACCGACAGGTACATCATAAAACAATTCAGCATGCAAATATCGAGTATCGAAGGATACAACAGAAACACGATTAGTCACGGCTCATGGTATTCGGCTCTCATACGTGTTGTACGAGTACCACGAGCCCGCCCGATACGGTTGTAGGAATTTCTTGAACCGTTTCAAATCTAGGTGAAACAGTTTTGATGTTATTCGAGCCTAGGCCATATTGAGAAGTCAATTCATATGATACGTAGCTAGTCGAATAAGCGTATTACCTTCTTCTCGAGTTTTATCTTGCGAGCATTTAGTGCGCTTAACACGCAATTAAAACAACATCATTTTATTGATTGAATTGGAATTTACTTGGTAGAATTCCATTATAACACGGTGAAAAATAGCGAGGTATTTTAGTTTTACAACATTTATGATGAATGTGTAAGCCGAGATAGCTATCACCTATATATCTTATCAATTTCGTACAACTAAAATAAATTGCTATTTTTTCACAGCGTGTAAGAGCGTTTTACATAATAAAAAAAAACAAGAAAAATATTTATCGATGAATTTTTCCAGGGCTATGGGAGTCGTTAAAATACACGACTTCAACTAAAAATGTTTAATTTTGTCAGGTTTTTTTCTCCTATCTTTCCTATTTATCTGCATTAAAGTAAAGATTAATCAACCAATCCAGCAAATTTTTCATTGAAATATTCTTCAAAATCGATTCGTTCGTTTTTCACGACTCCGACTCAGGCCAAAACACCGCGACTCCACAACTCCACAGCTCTGATTTTTTTCTCTAAAGTACAAAAAACGTGAAGCATATGGCATATCAACTCTTAACCCACTGAGGCACAAAAAAAAAGAAATTCTAACAACAAAAAGTAATTCAGTATTGTCGGTCATTAATAAACATACAACAAGATGAATCGGGCCACATTTTAACGCAATAATTAACTTGTATACGCAAGTCTTAACACTGGTAACCCATTCATTGCTGGGCCACATAAGGTTATTCCAAAACCGAATATTTCAATAATTAATTTAGTTGTGGTTTTTGCTAGCCAAAATTGTGGAGATTATCAATTCACAGTAAGTAGCAAGCTGTAAAACGAAAGTTTCGACTTTTATATTTTGAATTGTCAACTACCCAACACATCGCAAACAGCCGTCTTAACACGGTGAAAAAATAGCGATGTTAAATTTGAATTGTTGCAACTTTATACAATTCCATATGTCTTGTCACAAACGACCCGGGTTTCGCCCTTCGGCATCTTCTGGTATTACATCGCACGGATGCAACAGAACTGACAAAATGACCAAATGAACTGACAGATGCCGAAGGGCGAAACCCGGGTCGTTTGTGACAAGACATATGGAATCGTACAAAGTTGCAACAACTCAAATTTAATATTGAAGTTCCATCAAGCACCTTCAGTCGATATCATAAAAAATAGCGATGTATTTTAGTTCTACAAAAATTTTATAAGATATAGTGGATAGGTATTTCGGCTTGCGCCTATATATAGATAGGTAAATGTAATCAACTACATATTTTATAAATTTTGTTAGACTAAAAAAAATTGCTATTTTTCCACCATGCAAGAATAATATGTAATCTGATATTGTATCCCATCAAAACCCATCAGTTGGTATAGATATGTTTATATAGTTGGAAATCGTTAGCAAGATAAAATAGTATTTATCGTTTAAGGCTACCATGTTATAATGGAGTTCTACCAAGTAAATAACAATTCAATCAATAGAGTCGCCTTAAAGACGATATCAGTCATAGGGATAATACAGTTTTGTTCTTAGCATCAACTATCTACACAGTGTAATCGGCCATCAAAACGTTTGATACGCCAGCAGTCAGTGTGTTAAGATTGACTTCGAACATCCAACAATAATGTAATATAAATATATATTTCATATAAATATATATTTTTTTTTTTTTTTTTAAATGATATTGCCTCCCTTTACTTTATTTTTTTACAGAAAATATTGGAACGCCCCTGACTGACCATATCTTCCCATCTCATCGATTCATCCTTAATCGACTTCTCATGTATTAATTTATTTTGTTCCATTAAGTAGTGAGTGTGGGTTATTTTCGTCATTAAAAATTTCACTCCTTACTTCCTTATTGATTGTTTAGAGCTCCTAATGGATTATTGATTTACCATAATTGTAATTGTAATTCTTAATAAGTGATTGTGAACATTTAATTTTTATACTAATTTACTTTATTTGTATCAATATTGTATGATTTTATGTAAATTGTTTCCTAGTTCTTGTACCCATGGTTTTGTACACCTGCTACCATTAACTCTAATTAATTTTTTGTTTTGTATAAATAGACTTGTTTGTAAATTGTATTCTATCAGTTGATAATGCTCACGATGAGCGAAACCGGTCCTGATCAAAAAATATATTGTGGAAATAAGTACTAAAAAAATGTGTTTTTATTATTTAAAATAATGTAATAGGCTATCAAGCATTCGTTTAACGTCCACTCGCGTAGGATCGCATACAATTGCATTTGACGAAGTTTTCATACAATATAACGCGGAGTTCTATGATTCATTCGCCTTAAGTAGTTACCTGCGCAATAACGAATGAAAATAATCAGACCCGTACTTGCGCATGTCATATTCGCATCCCACGACGAAGAGGCGCGGAGAATTCAATGAATGACAATGACATTCGTTCATTATCCACCTGTAAGTGCGGCACCACCACTCAACCTGTCGTTTCTACGTGCTCTATTTACCGCCGATTGCCTATCCTAGATTACAGCCGCAATTACGGCGCAATTGCTGAGCACCTATTTGGGACTTCACACACCTTACGAATAGTATTATATTTTTAACCTGTTAATCCTAACAAAGAATATAACGAGCTACATCATACGGTAAATAATCTTCTTTGTATATTCGAAGCGAGGTAAATGCGATGATAATAGCGTTTCGGTTTAGTCAATATCAACGCGATAATAAGTGGCGCCTCTCCTGTTGCGTTATACCTACGGTGACCATACTTCATCCCTTAGCCCTCCGACTGATGACGTCTCAACTGTTGATACGGCTGATTTTACTGTGTTGATAGTTGATACCCGAAAATAAAAAAAACCTTGTACTCGCTAATTTTTGAATCAATGCATTGTTTGATTTGTCCTGACAAGCTCAATAAGGTTTTTTCAAACCCATATTATTCAATAAATTTTTGAAGTCCGAGTGTTGGAATATCATTTAAACGGCTCAGCAGGGTGCGAGCTAAAGACGTGCTTCCCATACTGGTATCCGCAGTTTTTTTTTTTTCAGATGGGCCGCGACATGAAAAAGTTAGAGAATCACTGTCTTAAACAACAGACGGAAAAATAGTATGTGAGACGATAGGGGGTGTTTGCCAGACCCCAAGACAAATAGCTGTATTCTTTCATGTTCCGATAAAAAATAATGATTGCTAGGGTTTACATTTATATATATCGTATGTCTTTATATATTTCATAGTTAAATCCAGGGCTGTGGAATCGTGGTGATTTGGACAGAGTCAGAGTAGTGACGTCGCAGTGTTATGACCGGAGTCATGTTATTAAAAAACTATATTTGTATATGATAAAGTATATTTTGAAAAATATCTCATTTTTAGTCATGCGAAAAAAGATTATCCCCCAACGGCAGCATCAATCGGTGAGTGACGATGTCGAGCCCACCATTCACGTGTGTGATCGCATACTTACATCGTTTACTGTTGCCAGATATTATACTAAATGAGACATTGACTTGTAATGTGTTCTTATTTAGAGAAAATATTTATTTGCGACGTAGGCGACTAGCGCCAAATATTTTTTTTTCCTTTTAGCAATGTGTCAAAACTTTCATTTCAAATAACCGTGCGTATAAACAATGAATCACCGATATTAACACTATAAGCCCCAAACTTTGACAAATCCAACCCGGTGCCCGGCCCGAAGTACTCACTAAAAGTGTTATAACTGCGGTAATTTTGGATAAATCAAATGAAACTTTGTAAGATGATTTAAAATATTATAATAATTACTCCCATTTGGATAAAATTGGCCAATATTCCTTCCAGTGAAAGGGCACACAATATTAACACAAGTACAGTTTCTCACATATTTTTTTTTGCTGCACAGACTTTGCAAGTTCTACTATGTCATTTTTTTCTGTTGCCAGTGTAGGGATAAAAACAATTTTTAAAATACCCCAGATAACCTATCTTGTGGATCTTGCAAAACACTTTGACCTTTTGAAAATGGAATGGATTCGGTGTTACTGTTATGTCGTCTCCAAAAGGAGTAATGTTGGTATCGTTTATTTTGCGTGCAACAGGTGATTTTTTTAAATCGTTCAAATCAGCACCTTCATAGGCAATAATGCTGATTGTATGACTGCTTTGAAAAGGTTTGTTTCTTGACTAAAAGAAAACAAAAATTCATCATTTGACGTTGCTAATTCAACTGCTTTTGAAGGACTAGTCCATCACAACTCCGGGATTCTACGTGTTAAAGAGATATTTAAAATAAAGTGACAGTCGAGGGAAGATATCGCAACTGTTAGATATGGGAAAGTTATTATTGGTCTGCCGTTAAGATTTATTTATTTTCCTGAAATGGTTGCATTTTATCTCATTCTGTATATTGTAATAATGGTATTTTCTATTTGATGACATGTATTTTAATGAATTTCATCAATGCAGTCAACCAACGAACATTGTTTCCTCGTACCGCTATGTGCGTAAGTACACACGCGTAGTGATATACTCCGGAGCAGTGAACTGATTATATGGTAAATCGTTACAAACGTGTACCGAGTACAACGTAATAATGATAAACACATCCGTTCCTTCGAGAGATTTCGATTGGATAGTCACATTACGGTTAGTTAAATGACCAACTGCCAAAAAAACAAAATTGACGAGTTTGAAAGCACCGCGTCGTTAAGTTAATAGCGTACACATTTTTTTACAATTACGCGGAATAAATCGTTGGGAAGTGAGAAGAGATAATGTTGCCATTAGAAAGCTGATATGAGATCCACCCCGAAATAGTGATTTACCCAAATTCCTTAAATATTTTAATCCAATGATCAAATATTTTGAATTCAATAAAAATTTTCGATAGTATTTTTCGAATTTTTAAAATACATTTTACTATGCAAGAATCATGAAACTTAATCATAATATCTATCAAATTTTAATAGTTGAAACATTGTACGATTTCACATGTTTTGTCACTAATATCCTGAGTCTCGTCTTTTGATATCTTCAGATATTATATCACACGAATGCGATAGAAATGAAGATGTCGGAATGCGAAACCCGATTCATTAAAACATGTGGAATCATACAACGTTTGATATTGAAATTTTATCAAGCACCTTGTGTCAAAATCATAAATTACATAATAGCTATATGAAATTTGAATTGTTTATGTACGATTCCACATGTTTTATCACTAACGACCTGTGTTTTGCCTTTTGGCATCTTCAGACATTAAATATCACACAGATGCAACAGAACTTACTAATAACTGATCAAAAATTCAAATTTGATATTGAAATTTCATCAAGCACCTTCAGTCGCTATCATAAACAGTGATTGCACGACTTTGCCTGATGAAATAGAGTTGATATAAAAAATAAAGATACGTCTTATAATCGAGTAAATAAAGTACATGTACCTTGTTGCAAAGATGTTGTCGGTTGTCAGTTTTGTTAAACAGTTGTGCTAAACACACGATCGATACGAACAGAGTATAATCTAAACGTATTGCACTTTCGTGTAGGTATATTTTTATCAGCAAAAAAATGTTTGATCACCGTAGCTCAATCTCAAATACAACAGTAAAATTGAAAATACGTCCCGCACAATCTAGCATTAAATATTAAAAATGCTGTCGTTATCCCGATTTTTCGCAACCTTTTAAATTTATCTACATACAGCGAGTATATGAAAAATAATTTGATCTCGTACGGATAAAATTGCTACAAGACTTTTTTGTGCGATAAATGAAAAGGTTCACATTTGTTGTTCTCCTGGAAGATAGTATATAGAGTACAGTATACTCTTTTTTTCTGGCATTTAAAGTCAAGGTTGAACCTAGACCGTTACAATCAATTTTATCCAGTTCGCTTGTTCCTCCACCAATCTCTGACTAACAGTACCCGTGAGACGTGCTGTCGGACAAGAAGCTAACTCTTAAAGGACTATTCCAAAAAATACCATTTGACACAAAGTGGGGATTTGAAAGACCCCAAGAAAAAAATAATTTATTCTATCAGATTAAAATAAAAACATGTTTGCTAAGGCTTTTGTATATCTCAGGCATCCGTTCTAAAAGAATAAATTTCAGCTCAAACCACAATATTCTACTGATGAAATAAAGTCCACATAAAGATCACGTGTGGCAACGTATTTTTACGTCATTAAATGTTGCTGGTTTGATTTATAATGTTTTGTGACGTTTCTTCTTTAATATTTATGTACAATCATAACTGGCCAATTATTATTTTTTTCCTTCAGTAATATAGCTTTCATTTCAAATTAGCGTGAGTATGAACATCGTATCACCAATATAGTGACAGTGGGGGGAATATGTGTCTACTCTTAGGAATCGGAAGTTAAAGAGTACTTACTGGTATTGGAGCCCTTTGTCTGATCATGGTACCAACAGGGCTAGGTATCTTAGATGGACTGCTGCAGGCAGACGATGGGCTTGATAAACCTGTAATGAAAATACGAAATTAGTTATTTTTGGACAATTATATGGAAATTTATCTCATTAATATGAATAAAAGAAATCACAGTGCAGGTAACAAAATCCCTGTATCGCGTCGACAATTATGTACGAGCGACACAAATATTTATTTCAATGTGTAATTCTTAATTCTTTTAAAATAGGAAAATGTAATATTTAAAATGAATAATTTATGATATCGACTGAAGGTGCTCGATGGAATTTCGATATCAAATTGGAATTGAATTTGAATTAAAATGAATAGTTTCGAGACATCTTGCGGCACACAGTTTGATAGAAACTGGTTTAAACACTAGCCATTTTAGAAATAAACAAGGCACAACTAAATAATCAACCAGTTTTGAATGAACATTAAACCTCCCCACTTCTCCCTTGTTTCATCCTTTATGTGAAATACATCCAATAAATCAACAATCAGAATAATTGAATCCTTAAAATAATACGTGATCTTTTAAGGTGTTAACCGTCAATTCTCGATAACAGTTATTAACTCACAACACTTGTTTTAATTTTTATTGTATTATTTGATAATGCTCGCAATGAGCAAAACCAGTCTACACTTTAATAAAATAAAATTGTTAAAACATTATAAAACATTTTTTTATTATTGGGAGACGTCACTTGATAATGTTTGTTTCCTACATATTTAAAATCAGTCTATATCCTAAGCTATAAATTTCTAGATTTCATTTAAATTATATTTAATTTTTAAGCACCTCACAACAGCCATTTAGTTTGTTATGGGAATAAGATTATTTCTATAACGACATTATAATCAAATTAAGAATATATTATTTATATATTTCGTAATTTTTCTCATTAATAAACGATATAAACTGTTCATTGACTGTCGGTTCATGTTAACATAATACATGCTACAAATTACTTTTAGGGTGTTAACTGTCACATCTTGATGGAAAAACATGATATTTTAAATAACAAAAATACGTGTTTAGTCATGATGAAAAAATAGCAATGAATTTTAGCTCTACAAAATTTATAAGGTATCTAGTTGTACAATTTGGTAGAATAAAAATACACGGCTATTTTTTCACCATGTTATAATGGAGTTCTACCAAGTAAATGCTAATCGTTCACATTGTAATTTACAATCAATACATTGTTAAGCACTTATTTCTACAGAATATTTTATGATCAGGACCGGTTTCGCGAGCATTACCAAGTGACGTTGATGAGATGATGATATGCTACAGAGTATATAGATCCAAGGATTAAAACCAAGATTATATTACCAACCTAACCACGATTGTTGATGTTGACATTGTTTTAAAAAATCTTTTGGTCTTCTATTTATACAGCAGAGGCCACCACCTTGTGGTCAATGATGCTACGTTAACACATTCGCAACGGGATGAATGCGCTCTAAGTACGGATAAATTGTAAATTGATAAAATTGCAAGGTCTTATAAACATCGCAACCTTTTCTCTATAGGGAAATATTTGTTGAAAATTGATAAAAAAATTTATCTATCATAATATTTTTTATCAATACGAGATTACAATCCTAAAAATCAAAATATACTATCACAAGATGTTAATGTACTTATTTTTCCATACAACTGTGTTTTTTTTTTGTAATCATTCAGTGTTATGTGGGATTAGCCACAAAATATCACATTACACAAATGGCTTTTACTTCATAGTTAACGGGATTGCCAGCCATAAATAAATAAGTGCATCATTATTGCATGCTGTGCGAGCAATAAGTCCCTAACAATAAAAAAAACATTTCAAAAGATATTTGTAGTCGTTAAAAAAATCATCATCCTGCGACCCACAATAAGCTAATCACGTTATAAAGGAATCACATAATATAAATTCAAACTCAGCGCCTGAGTGTTTGCATCTTTGTAGTAAGAGTCGCAGGACGACGGCTTTGGAACAGCTGGAAATCAATAGACATCAACTATCACAAAGGATTCTTAACGAACAAACTAATATATGCCGGTCACCATTATTGAATCCTCTGGGTGGTGTTCCTTTGTTTCTGTAATGGACCATTTCCGTGTCATATGTGAACGTATTGATAGTCGCCTTTTTAGTTTCATTTACAATTGTTAGTTTTATTGCGAGCAGGAAACGAAATAGGTCGTTAAGACAGAAGAGATGTATTGTGTACCTTTTCTACACAGCTATATATAGATAAGCAAATATTAGTTTAAGCATTGTTCTGATGATGGCGTGAGCCGAAATAGATATCAACTATATTTTAAAAAATAATTTTGTAGAATTAAAATACATTGCTATTTTTTTCACCGTGTGGTAAAAATAGTTGAATTTTGACAGGTGTTTTCTCACCTTTCCTATTTATGTGCATTAAATTAAAAATCAATCAACCGATCTGCCATTTTTTTATTGAGGTATTCTTCAAAATTGTCTCATCAAAAAATAGTCTGGTGTCGCTCGTTTTTCACGACTGGTTATGAATGATAAATGTTAACTACGTCGAATGATATGGAATCCGCGCTCGCCGGTGTTAACGTGTTAATTATCATGCCATGAGGAATTTAATGAAGGTAAAGCAGATGACGAGATAAAAACTTCTCGAACATGATCATCAATCACCGCCATCAAAGGTGTTGTGATTTATTATAATTAACAATTGTCCAGTTGGAAAGCGCTGAATGTATTAAAATTATAATGTAATATACATAATTAGTAAAATAATCGAACATTTTTACTTTCGCGCGAGACAGATTTTGCCGAACGTCACCGCCAGTATTCCTCTGCGCACTATTTTATTTTTCTATTTGCCATCTTTTTGTTCGTTGAATTACATTGATTTTCGTCTTATTTCGGCAATTATAATCCAATTTGTAGTATGTTATGCGTTTGAAATTAATCGTCATTTTCTACTCGAAAGTGGGTTACGACGGATCAGATAAAAAGGAAAATTTTATTAAAAGATGCGTACATAATTCATTTGTTTGTGTGTGTGTAATTAAAAAATATCACTTTTGATTTTATCACAAAAAAAAACTAAAATAATCATCGTTTCAGTATCACAAAAATCTATATAGAATGTGATTTTATTGGTGCATTTACCATTTATGGGTAATGATTTGAAATTAAGCAACTAGTACAATAAAAATAAATTTTTCTGACTAACAACAAAGGCGTTCTAAATAATTAATGTAATTCGAAAATAATAAACAATTATGCTGGTCTTATAGTATGCATCGAGACTGCCAGGAGTTTCGATATTCCGGGATCGTTTCGATTACAAACGCTAGCACTCCGAAAGGTATTTTCAGGATATAAAATCTCGGTCTCAGGTACTTCTCGTTGATCACGAAACATCTCATTGTTTTTTAATAAAAAAGGAGTCCTTGAAAAATGTATACATATACACAATATGTGTTGATATCCTAACCATCAACGGTCACTTTAAAATGTGAGAGCCATTTCCTTCCACTTTCTGCAAACGAATGAATATTTGATACAATAGATAACATTTATTTAACTTACTATAAGAAGATTGAAGAAAATACTTATTTATAAAAAGAAAGACACCAAATTTGAACTGTAAAAGTGAACCGTTTATATAGTTTTTGTAATATCTGTAGATGTAGACTAGTGGTTCTCATGTGCGGCCGCCACCAATAGCTTCATAGTAAACATACTTTAAAAATAATAAACAACGTGTTTTGTTCAATTTAATTATACCGAAGCGGCCACAAGACATAAATCTATTGGAATACTGCAGGTTTTATATAATGCGGCCACAGTGATATTTTACGTGAGAAGTACTTGTATAGACCATTAAAAAAATAGTATGTTATTTTAAATAATAAAAATAAATTTTGAGTACAATTTCCACGAAATATTTTATGATTCAGACCCGTTTCGCTCATTCCGAGCATTACTATTTAAAATAGCATGCCTATACGCCAAGAAATGACAGTTAACACTATGAAAGTAGTTTATTGTTTTTATCATATTTTTTTCATGAAACTGCATTATCACTGCGCCTGAATCTTTCGTAAAAAATATAGTAATCTTAAAAATAAAATAAATATTCAATACTCTAGCAACAATGTTTTTTGATGATATGAAGGAATGGATATAATGTAAATTAAATGTCCCGGGACGGGGTCAGTAAATTTGGCAGTCTAACGGCTGAGATCAAATCGCAACACAACCGAGGTCTAATGTTTCTAATCATAATGAAACATTTACCTGTTATAATTAAGATAATGCCACTTGAAATATGAACAATGATATTTCTGTGGACACATTTGAATTACTAGGTTAGCACACAATCTTGATTTGGATGTGCCATAGAAGACCATAGCTATTAGAATAAAAAGTTGGATGGGACAGTTGGTTGCCACAATCGTTAAGCGATGAAACGGAACGTTTGTTTTTACTGAAGAACGATTACGATGTATAAATCAAAATGCCAACTTGCTAGAATAATGAATCTTGGAACTTCTGTTTATTAACCTGTTCGCCGCCAAGCTACTTGTAGAATATTGTAGAAAACATCGAAAATATAAAAATATGATTCAGTGGTGAAGGCTAATCGGACAATATTCAATACGAAATTTACTTTTTACGTGAAAGTTTATAATTTTGTAAACATTTCTATTTTTTGAGTGTCAATTATCACGCCATCTCAACAAATTGAGACGTTAACAGAGAGTTCAAAAATAGTGTCTCAAGTAAAAAAAATACATAAAAACGCAGATATATAAAGCAGGGACAATTATTATACTATTCGTATATATGATTTTTTCCGTAAGATGCCAATATAAAAAAATACAGTTCTGTATAATAAATATTTTATGAGATGGACAGCCAAGCCTGGAGAAAATGGATGCTCGTATAGTCTGACGCGACAAGTATGGCAAACATCCATTCGTCTGAGAATGAATAATACTAAATCATTTCGAAATATAACAGTCCGCTTCATGATGAATCAATCAATTTTTTACAAGTCTCAAACATACAGTTCAGACGTCCATACTTCCTATGTTATATTGTAGCGTTGATATGACTGTAAAATATATAACTGCGATTAATAGAAGACGCGCGATGTGTTTCAAAACAATGCAAAATCCACTTTTTAAATAATCAATCATATAATGAAATAAAGAATTAAACTATTAGTAATATAGAGGTACGTTTTCATAACATATGGCAGGGGTTATTAACCTTTATGTACTTCAAAGCACATTTTAAAATATCGGTAGGGCGGTGGGCATCACATATTTTTTCAAAGTAAATTTATAGTTGTACGTTAGTAATAAGTAATACGCTTTCGAATGGCAACGGGTGCATACAAATCTTCCCACGGGCACGGAGTTGATAACTCCATAATACGTATGGTATTAGCCAGGTCTATGGATTTGCGGTATTTATAGCAGAAGTCGAAGTAGTGAAAAAAATCGTGAAACTTGCTCTTTCTTAAAACTGTTTACATTGTTTTGAGTCGGAAGTCGTAGAGTCGTGTTTTTGGTCAATGTGCGAGTCGAGATAACACTTTAACCAGATTGGTAGGTTAATCTTTGATCTATTGCAGATACATAGAAAAGATAGAAAAAAAACCTGACAAAAGTAAACGTTTTTCATTTCTCATTCACATTTTACTATTAATAAATCGAGTTTTTCAAATCATGATATCATTGTAATCGATTCAATTGAATGGTGTACCGTGAAATTTTTGACAGTTTAGATTCAGAGGGTCGATATAACGCTCCTACGCTTTTGGGTTGTCAACAATTTAACAAACAATATTACCGAGGCATGCAACTTTCGATGGGACACTCTTAAATTTTTATTCAGTGTCAATTTAAATAAATAACAACTGGAGGGTACTTCCTATGATTTTTGAAATAGAAAACAATTGGGCGGTCGTGTGTGATTCATGTCGTGTCAAGAGCAGATTTAAATTAAAACAAAGTTTGTGTCTACAGCTAACTGTCATTTACAGTTTTATAAAACAGTGAATGCATTTCGTCAATAATATATATAGTTTTTTTGATAAATATTAATGATTGGATTAATGCTTTCTGGGTCGTTAAGGATTATTAAGCAAGAAATGCCGTGATCCTAACAAATATAACGAATAAGTAAAATATATTAAACACAATGTATCATCCCACAGTCTAATTTTCACGATTATTTGTGGCTAGAATCTAATAGAACTTAGGCATTTAATTTACGACATCCTTAGACTTAATGGAATGTTTTTTGTTTACATATTTTTAATGCTGGTAGTTCTTTATTTAACCCGTTCCATGCTGAATTGCGTAAATGACATTTTAACACCAATTATTTCAAAAAAGTAATATTGATGTTAAACAAACAATTCAGGTAATGATTTCAAACAAAAATTGGCGTCTGCGCGAAAGTTTGACACTTACACTCTAATATTTTTGAGTATCGTCTATCGATATAATAAATTCAGCCGTCTCGTCAATTGTGACGTTAGCTGTCGGAGGGTGAAATGACGATTTTATTGCAGCTATATTCACTGCAGATAATAGACGATCTGTCAAACTTTAACGATGTCGTTTAACATTGGTTGTATTGTTATTCTTCTTAGATGTCCACTTCCAAGTGTTTTCAATAAAAAATGATAACTATATTTCAATACTATTTTAAGCCAAACGTTTTTTTCGCTGGACTATTAAAAAAAATAATGATCTTTAGTAAATTTTGTAATTTCTTTGCGACTTAAAATAATTATTTCTTCGATGTGGAGTTGAGAGTATTTTAAGCGAAACGACGTCAGCTGAGCACAAATTTCTGATTTCAAATCTATTACCTCAAAAAATTAAACTCAGCGGAGCGCAACCATAAATAAAATTACAATATCAGTGCTAAAACGCTTCAAATGAAATATACAACAAAAATAAAACCAAATTAGCCACTCGCCGGTTTACAATAAATTAAAAGCATACGTAAACTTTCCATTTTTTAGAACGGCTCCATAAAATCGAGAAGTTAATTTTTATATGGAGCAATTAATTCAAATAAATTAACAATAAAAAAAAAACAATCAACGCGAATGAGTCACCGACAATCCACAGTAAATACTGTTAATTGTTTATTACACACTCATGATAAATTTAATAAGACTTAATAAGACAACAACAACAAAAAAAACTGCTCGCTGATAATAATTTTATAACGCAAGGTCATTCGTTTGCCAGATAACTTTCTAGCAACTAAGTCAATATTTTTTTAACGCTTTGGGGTTTCGCTACTTACAAAAGATAACACTAGAGTAACATTCGCTGTTTGTATTATGGCAGAGTTGTCAGCTAGCCATTAATAAAACTAGTATAGCAAACTATATATTCTTTCTTCTAAACTATATAGCAGATATATTCAATAGGTTAATTAGGCAACAGGTCATAGAGAAAACCATTTGTTTTTTTTAAATTAAGTACCTAAACCTGCGGGGAACGAGGAATACGGGAATGCTTAAAATAGTAATAAAAAAAGTAAAATGTTGAAAAAAAACATACAGTCCCTCCCCGATTAATTTCCAAAAATGGGGTTTTAAAAAAACATCGATAAATATGGGAGGGTTCTGTAAAATTTAAATTACTTAAATCTTATTTATTGAAGTAATCGAATAGTTTTTTGAATTTCTTGTGAAATACTTCTCAATAAATCTCAAGACATTTTAGCGAATTATATATTTCATCTACGGTATAAAGATTCATATACCAAAACCGGTTAAACGGGAAAATATTTGAGACGGGACCATAATACTTAGACGATAGATCGAGAAAGCGAAAAATCGGGGAACGGTTAATGCGGGACTATTTAAAATTGTTCTTATGAATGTTTGACGGGACTATAAAAAATTAACGAAACGTCCGGGAAAACGAATTATGCGAGAACGGTTGATCGGGGTTCCACTGTATACACTTTAAAAAAATTAGAATGAGATTTCAAAATTTCTAAACAACTGAAGGGCTATATAATCTAAAAATAAAACGAATGTTTTTTTTTCTTTATGAACTAGCTTCGTTATTGAAGGGTTAAGGTCTTTGATTTGAGCTGCGGTGCTTGCAGATTAGAAACTCAGTACGGAGAGTTTAATAAGTTGATTTGATTTTTGTTCGAAAATATGGACGTCTGTAATATATAAATAAAAATATATTTCATTTCGATTGACCACCCTATTCTATAATTAAATAAAAAAAAACTCACATCGACATGAAGATAAACGGCTGGCAAGAGCGAGACAGATATCCCTCTTGCACAACTGAGAGAATCGGATAATTAAGAATAAGTATAGATTAGTTATTCGATGTTGAAATTCAATGTTTGAACGTATAATATAACCATAGACAGCGCGATCAAAATCTTTTGTTTTGAATCTCGCATAAGGAAAAAACGTTCCAAATTTTAAACTTTTCATAAATGTAATAATAATGACACCGCAGTAGCATACTTGATTAATTATATCGTAACCTGCAACATTGTATTGATGCGTTCATAAAGGCAGATCTTGTATGAACGCATCCATTTCGCTATGGGGTGTTTGTATATGTATTGTTTTGTTTATTTACGTACCTACATAGTATGTATATTAATAAAGAAAGCAGTAACCATGTCACCTTTGAATAAAGTGACTCATCCTACCTTGAAAGCAACATTTTGCATGCTTCGGTTATGTAATATTCAGCGCTTAGTAGGGTCATCGACAAAATTAGCTGACATATAATGCAATTGATAAAATTATATTTATACACGTATCACGCAACTTGTGAACTTGTGAACCAGTGAAAATTGCTTTACACGAAACTGTGTGGACGAAAATGTATTTTCATGTTCTAAGTTTGAACGGGAAAGATGTCGCAATAAATATACAGTAATAATATATATTTATTTTATTAAGACTTTTGGAAAATTGATAATTTGTTCCATTACTGACGACTGCAAGTAAATTATGAATTTCATCATAATTGCGAAATCTTCGTGTTAAGAGATTTTATTTTCAAGTTAAAATAAATAAAACAAATTGCATAATATTTCGTCAGGCCCAGAGTATTGTAGCCTTAAACGATAAATACTATTTTATGTTGCAACGATTTCCAACGATATAAACATAGCTATACCGACTGATGGGTTTTGATGGGATACAATATCAGATTACATATTATTTACATGGTGAAAAATAGCAATGGGCGTAAAGCCGAAAAAGCTATCAACTATGTATCTTTTTTATAAATTTTGTTGAACTAAAATACATTGCTATTATCACCGTGGTACAATGGAGTTCTACCAAGTAAATGCCAATTCAATCGATACATATTATTCACTTTAAAGTGTTAATTGAAGCATCTTGGCAGAGGCACGAAATTTAAATAATAAAGCAAAATGTTTACTAATATTACCAAAATTCTATATTATAAAGTTCCGCGATTGTTGACAAATTTGATCATTTTGAATTTGAAACAATTCGAACGATTCTAATTTATAATCTTAGATGCTACAATATTAATATGTGATTTGACTGCAAAAATTTTAAAAATCGTCATGGCAGCACTATTAAAAACATTTTATCAATACATTAAAAGTTTAAACTTATGCGTATTCAAAGATGGTATTATCAACTATTAATGTATTATATAGAAAGTTCATCAGAAACAAAAAGGTTTTAATACGTACAATACTGGCACCTCTAAGAATAATAATGATCACTGCACTCTCGGCCATTTGTGTTATCAATAAGGTGTCAACACACTCAAGAATATTTTTATTTATGATCACAAACAAACAATTTCTCGTTTAAAAGTAACAAATATTTAAAAACATTGGCATTCTTAAGCACTACTAAACTTCTGACAACAATAAAATTTATTGTGTGTATAGATATGCGAGTATTTAAAAAAACACATTAAAATGCTGGCACATGCTTGACAAATAAATGTGTCAATAATTTGTTCATAGACACCAAAAATACTCATATTATATGACTAATAATAAACATAAGAACCTATGTATTATCTATATCTCTTGAGTCTAAGAAAGTGACAGTATTTTTTTTTTGGCCAACAGATTTTTTTTAAATAAAAACACAAATTTTCGTACGATTTCTAAAATTTTATATTTTTAAGATCATTACAATCTGAAGCAAGCCATGAGCGAAACTGGTCTTGACCGTAAAAATATAAAAATTAGCACTAAATATAGTGTTTTTATTATTCGAACATTATGTCTTTCCACTAAGACGTGTCGGTTAACTCTAAAAAGTAGATCAGTTTTCTAAGCCTCAAGACTGAAAGAGGTAATAAAGCAAACAAATGATTATAATTAACAGTTGATTAAATAACTCCAGCCATATTGTTCAATTGTATAATAAAGCCACTTAGTAATGTACTTATTAGAAATCAAATATTTGCTTGAAAATAAAAAGCATGCACATTAGCATAATATTGTTTATTTAAACACTCATTCTGACAGCAAGCGAGCATAGACAAATAAATCTAATTATTCTCAAGGTTATTGAAGCTTTAAATTTGAATAACGAAGTTTTATGTAAGTAATAATCCAATGTAAGTACATAATAATTATGCAAGCATATGATATTAGAATTTAATAGGCAATGAAGTTCTTCAGAAACATAAAGTTACTAATGTTACTAGATTTTTGAGTAATGTGACTAATGAGATAGAATTTACATTTTAATTTAGGCTAATATGTAAGACAGAATTACTAAATAGTATTTCCCCAAAGGGAGATTGATATAAGTGGATTTAATTGTTGGGAAGGGTGATTTTGTCTATGTTAACCCCATCGATAGGCCCAAATAAGACACGCGTAACAAACCATTAACGATAAAAAAAAAATCTTGTCACCTTTGATGACCGCAGAATGCCTCGGACTGACCGGAGGCAGCCCTGTAATTCCGATTTCCGGTTCGCCGCCCATTTCTTTATTATGTTGCTTGACACTATCTGCCCACTCCCTGATCCAGCTCTTATCACCCTGACACCGGTTCAAGCTAATATTTGAGAGCCGACCGACCAAGATCTGCTCTTGGGTCTGCGTGCCGACTCCGTCGTCAACGATCAGACTTTTACTCAAGCCTGCTGGAGATTTTACAAAAACATCATCAGACATATTCCTAGACTTTTGTGACGGCACAAAACTTTCATTTGATACATTTTGGAGAACCAAATTACTATTGGGCATCCTGTGGACATATTCGCTCGAGTCTATTTGCGATTTGGTGAGGCTGTTCTTTCTCGTCAACCGCTCTCGATTATTGACTTCTTCATTTTTAGGAGTTCTTTGTGATAGCGTAAGCGTTGAACCCAAAACTCCAGACGCTGTAACAGAAGTAAAGCTTCCTACATCCACGGAAGCTTCAGGGGTCTTTGGAACCTTTTGGAAAGTTTTTTCACTGATATTTTTAACCCTGGATTTAATTTTGTCAAGATAACTCTTCGCCGATTTACTCGGCTTGGCTATTTGAGGGGGCTCGTTTGATTCTGTGGGAGATTCATAACAGCAGGAGATTTCTAGGACATTTTTATCAGTGGACACTTTTCTTACAGGATCCGGAATTGTCTTGGCTAAAAGAAGCTCCTCGCGGATATTGCTACTGAAGTTTGCTAATCTCGGTTCAGTTGTTATAACATAGGAATCAGCATTTTCCTTTTTAGGTGAAGTCTTATGCATTTTATTCAAAGCTTGTCGCAAGGGCTCCTTGAAATCATTGGTTCCAAATATCTCGTCGATATTCATTTTAGCCTTTTGTTCCTCCGTATAATGATTTGCTTCAATTGTATATGTGCCAGCCTCACTGACGGTGGATGAGGGAGAAATGTTACCGGTGTCACCCTCGGCAAGTCCATGATTGAATTTACGATTTAGGGAAGGTGATCTCACCATTTGCTGTATAGTCATTCCTGGACTTTTAAGGTGATTTCTAGCACTAGGACTGAAGCTACGGAGGGGCCCGGAGGAGTTTCTTCGGGAAGATAGTCTCACGGGAGTGCCAGGGGTCTGTAAGAGATTGTCTGGAGTCAACATGTCCAATTCAGGGCTAGACATGTCAGCCAACATAGGGACTTCATTAGGACTTTGTTCTATTAGATAGGGACTATTGATGACATAGTTGTGAGCGACTGGTGTCACACAATTTGGACTCGATGTCATATCAGAGTTTGTACGGTTAGCTGACACCGCTGTGTGAGGATGTTTAAGAGGAAGGTTTAAGCCTTGTCGAGATGGTAGAATATCACTTCTTGTCATAATGCTATCTACAATTGGACTTTTCGACTTTTTCTGTTGGGCACTGTAATGTGAATCTGGCGATTTGTCAAACGGATTCCGTTTTTCACATGAGGGTGAAAACGTATTCTCAGATTTAATTAAATGCCTATTTCTAAAAGATTCTCTCTCACTGGAAACTGGAGTGAAGTTACCGCCTGTGTTGTTGTTGTGCAATTGTTTTTTGTTTGTTTCATGAGGCACCTGGCTTTGACGCAATTTTGACGAGCCTACAAAGCTGTCTTCCTGGTCTGAGGAGAAGTAGCCCTCGGAGTGATATCCGTGAGCCTTTCGAGGCAGCTTTGCACTCATGGGCGGCCGCTGTTGATGACCATTGGCAGGCGATGGCCGCTGCCAACTCGCGGACATTGACTGGACTCTTTGATGTCTAGCTTGAGATTTCTTAAGCAAATTTTCAAATCTAGACGTGTCCACGGCTTTTCCGTCATCGAAGTTAATCACGAACGCCGTAGGTTGGTGTTTAGGGGACTCAGCGATGCTCAAATTGACTCCCTCGTCCGTTTTGTCATCGTTCGCAGGGATGTCGATGGGCTCTGGCGTTTTTCCTGGAGTTTCGGGGATATTGATGATATTGTCGACCGTTGGCGACAACCGTCGCCTCGGCGACTCCGCATCGTCGCGGAAACAGCTCACATTCATGGTTTAACACGTTTGACACATCCCACTGCATATATATTATGGTGACATCATTTCCACATTTTCTCGTCGGAATGTCCACATTTAACACTGCACGCTTCCGAGACGCTGTCACATCGTTTAGTTATCCACACGACAAGCTAAAAAAAACTATAAATACATTCGCACGTCGGTCACTGATCGCGAAATGAACTATTTTGTGGACTGAAATTTTCGTACTCGCGATACTATTGTTTCAAGATCTATCTATGACAGATTTCAAGTTTTCACTTTCGGCATTGACAGTCTGTAAAACATAACGCTTTAGAATTATCACCGTTTTTGATTATTTTTTCTGTCATAAGGCCGAATAAAATGAAATGGAGCTTGTCTGACACTGAAGGAAAAAATGTAATTATATGTCTGAATTTTTTTTAAATTCCGTTTTATTTTGTTTTCACTAAAAAAATCCGTAATTGTAGCAGTTGGTACACTGAGAAAATCCAGAGACAACTTTTGAATCATTGGCATGAAGCTAGTTTCGGAAGTCAATGTGCTAAAAATGTCGACATCCGCAAGCATGGGACAGTCTGCCTTTTCTGAAGATGGAAAATATTACTCAGAAATCGGGAACGACGGCAGATGTAAAATATGGGACACAGAAACAAACCTTCTTAAACAAGAATTCACTCCGGATTTACATTTGAGCGCTCCTTTGTCATGTCTAAATTGGATACAACTCGACAGCGGGACGGTATGCATTTACACACGTTTCATATAAATAATAACAAAAACTATCATAAATTACATTATACACTTGTAATTTCATTATTCCCGCTGTGTTATATTGTGTTTTATAATAATACATCTGAATTATGCCACTGGGGAATGCTTAAACGTTTTTGTGTTTTGACAACTTAACCTCTTACTTTTTAGAGTACTCCTCGTTGGAAAAACAGAAAGCGTAAATCTTCTCGTCCTGACGATGAAGTTGAAACACAGAAAACCTCCCAATGCATTGCATTCGGGTCGTCGACCGGAAAAATCCTCATTTACTCATTGACTCATGCCAAAATTGAATCTGTATTAGAAGATCTATCACCAACAGTCGGCGAGCAAGATATTTGCTGCATGGATTGGAACAGAAGTCAAGGGCTTATAAGTTGTTCTTCAGATTCTACAATAAGAGAATGGAGTATATCAGAAAACACAGTCAAGAGCAAATTTAAAATGAGTCGACAAGATAAAGGGATGCAAACATCAAAAACTACAGTGATAAAGATTGTTCCAGAATACCAGGTATATATTTTCTTTTTGCATCAATATAAGTCAATAGTGATGCGTCAAGTATTGATAATTGTAAAACCATACGAGGACTTTTCTTTTTAGATTTTTTTTAGCCTATTGATATCGACTTTTTGGGGGTAAACCCAATAAATATAGGTCGTTAGGACGAAGCTCTTGCCACTAAACAAATGCAGCTCAAAAGCGCAGTCATCAAAGTAAATGTAAATATTTAAAGGAAGATTTTTTTGTATTACCATCATTTAATGAATTTTCCGCAAATTATACATTATTCTGCTCACTGAAATAGTTTGATTAACACTGCACTACACCTTAAACGAAATTATCTATTAATTAATTTAATAATAATCTTAGCTCAAATATTTTTAGCTAATTATTATGTTGACTAATTCTGCTACTGCTGTGAAATGGGTGAATAATATGTATATGTTTTCTTTTCATCAGAAAAGTTCCTCAAAGCCACGCCTACTATTAACGGCATCCTGTCAGTTGAGGCTATGGGCTCTGGATTCTAAAAGCATATTACGCACAATGGTTGGACACGCCAGTGATGTTTGTCATTTGGAGGCGGTCACTTTTCCTCAAGATGGACGATTTTACATTCTCTCTGGCTCAAAGTGAGTTATCCACGTTGAAATAACAAGTTATAAGAGATTTTGGCAGTTATAATTGCAAATTTGAATCATTTCTCAAGTTTAAAATGACAAGAAATATGATAGTATTATATTAACAATTTGATTGATGAATTATATTTTGTTTGATATGTTTTTTTGTACACTAGATATAATTTGTTTGCATAATGTTGTTAGGGCAGAGCTTCTGCATGCAAATTGTAGAATTGGAAAGGAATGAAAACATTTCAGATGAAAACACAAATAAAATCTATATATGTGAAATATATGGAGATTTTGGCATGTTAATCTTTTTACTAATCAGCAATGGTTAAAAATCAGCTATCATTGAAATTTTCTATAGTTATATCATATGTATGTTCCTAAATGGAGACAAAACATTTTTATATTGAATTCATGTTAACAATTCCATTGCTATAATACTTTATCACGTTATTATATATAGACTATAGATATGACTAAGTAACGTATGTTTTTGTCAACATTTATAATTTTAATTTCTAGAAATGATCGCATTCTTAGTTTCTGGAACATAAACTTAACTACTGAAGAACTAAACAAAACATTAGACTCTGATAATGAATCAAGAACTCCAGAGGTCACCAGAAAATCAAGAAAACGCCGCTCCAGGACAAAATCTGGAACGGAAATCGATTCATCTGACAGTGAGACTGTTACCAGTGCATCGTGTAACCTTTTAATGGAAGATATTGCCCGGCAAGTCACCTGTCTGGCGATTGTCGATGACTCGCAGACCACTGTCAAGGTGGCTGCTATTACTAGAAGTGGTGTAGCCCATTACTATGAACATACATTGAATGGGTCAGTATTTAGACATTTTTTTTTACTCATTCACGACCACTAGGTTTGGGTCTCCTAATTTATTTTTTACCTTTGCGTGTCATAACTTTAGTCCAAGGATAAATTTCATATTGATTATTGTTTATTAATACAAATTTTAATTAATTTATTACATAATATTGAGTGGTGGTGATTTCGTAAGTATTGATAGCAATTCGAGGGTTTTATGTCAAGAAACATTATCTCTGAAAGTAAAAACTTACAGAAAAGCTAAAAAGCATTTTTTATTATCATTTAATTTAGCAGCAGGGCTGTGGAAGTATTAAAAAAACATGACTCTGACATTGACCAAAAACACAACTAATTTGAGGGTTTAAAATCAAATGTCGTTACCTCATATTCTTGGTTACATTATAGTCAAACAACAGTTGATCAATCTTTTCTTAAATCATCAGTAAAATTCAACATTCAGTAGAATCACTAAGCAGAGCTGTGGAGTAGGAGTTGTGAAAAATGTGTGACTGACTATTTTTTCCTTCTATACCTTGATGAACAATTTACCAGATTGATTGGTTGATTTTTAAATTAATGCACATATATATAGGAAAGGTAGGAAATAATCTGACAAAAATATACTTTTTTGTCTGAATCGTATTGTTAGTCAATGTCTAAGTAGGGGTAGTGTTTTACTTTTTAACGACTCTACAGCCCTGATTGTAAATACTGAAAAAAAAACTTAATCTTTCAGAGCGTCGTTGAAGCCAATAAAACCAGACTCCACCATTCAGGTGGCGAGCGAAGAGAAGAGTGGTCCTGTTAAACCTGCTCCTCTTCTTTGTGGCTCGCTCATCAGCGAATGTCTCCTGATTGGATATTCTCTGGGTACAGGGCTTATCTTTGAGAGAATTGTAAGTTAATCCACGTATATATTATAATTTTATATTTTCATCTTAATAACAGCACATTTTTTTCTATAGGGTGTTTTTTTTAGAGGTATAGAACTTTGAAATGGAATAAAACAAAGATGAAATTTTTAAATAGACATGAAATTTACTTTATTCGAGAGATAATCTTTTGGCATTATAATTTAAATATGACTTCTGGCATATGACCGCCACGACTAGCTCGGACGTAGTCTAATCTGGAGGTCCAATTTGAGGATGATTTTCCAACATTTGTGGCCGTACATCGGCAATAACACGGCGAATGTTGTCCTACAAGTGGTCAATCGTTTGGGCTTATCGGCGTAGACTAGCGACTTCACATATCCCCACAGAAAATCTAGCGGAGTTAAATCACACGATCTTGGAGGCCAATTCACAGGTCCAAAACGTGAAACTATACGGTTACCAAACATTTCCTTTAATAAATCAATTGCGGCACCAGCTGTGACATGTTGCGCCGTCTTGTTGAAACCACAGCTCCTGCATGTCATGGCTGTTTAATTGATGAACGAAAAAGTCATTAATCATGGCTCTATAGCGGTCACCATTGACTAACATTCTGGCCAGAACCGTTTTTAAAGAAGTACAGACCAATGATTCCACCAGCCCATAAAGCACACCAAACAGTCAGTTTTTCTGGATGTAACGGTGTCTCAACATACACTTTAGGATTATCATCATTCCAAATGCGGCAGTTTTGTATATTGACATATTCATTCAACCAAAGGTGAACTTCATCACTAAACAAAATTCACTTATGAAAATCGGGATCAACGGCAATCTTGTTTTGGGCCCATTCACCGAATCTACGCCTTGCTAGGTGATCGTGTGGCTTCAATTCTTGCACGGTGGCGGATATACCCTATATTTCCATTAGGCTTGTTAGTAATTTGTATCCTATCAGTTGACAAATCTCACGATAAGGGAAACCGGTCCTGATCATCAAATATGTTGTGGAAATAGTGTTAAAATTTATAATATACATTATAAATTGTCATTCTTGGACATTAACACATTGTTTACGGTGTGCACACATGTGTGCGTTTCAGATTCTGTATGTTAAATTTCATATGTATAAAAGACATGTTAAGCTTCACAATCATTCTTTTATATTTCCTTTGCCCTGAAGCAGGGGATGGTGTCACTAAAATACAAAAATATTATTGATTGTTGTAAAACTATATTTTAATATTACTGATTTAGAACTTGACTTTAAATTGTTGAGCAATCATCGCAGACTGTAGGATAAAAATAACCATAATCTTTGTGTTAACAACACAATATGTTAATTGTCAATTAGAATTGATATTGTGATAAAACAAACCTCCTAGATTAATATAGTATTTTTTTTTGCCGTTTTCATTCTCACTGGCAGTTTACAACCTCTTCACCATTTGGATGATTTTTTTCATCGATGATGTCCACCCAATTTAACAATAACCTGGTATTCACAAACATGGGTGAATTCGAATTGAGAATTAGTCAGCATTTGCATTATAATCGCAATGCCCAGCTATCGGTGACAAAAGTTATGAAATTTCATAAAGAACGTTTTAGTAAAGACACCTACCTGTATATAAAAAAATTTGGATTCACTCATCTTGCTTGTTGTCTAAATTTTCATCTGGCTGTACTTTTTTTTTTCTCAGATACCAAATGTCTCGCAAAAGAGCCAGGTTTTGATCAGAACCCCGAAGGAGAAACAATCTACAAAGAAAGATAATTTGAAGAATGAAACTGAATCGGCAACTAAAATTAGACACGGGAACAACTCGGATCCCGCTATTGTGTATCTTACTGCTGAACTTGACAATCGAAATCAGAAATCCATGAAGCGACCGATTGCAGGGAAACAGGTGAATTTATGTTTATTTATGTCATCGTTCATGACAATCCCCTATGGTCTAGTGCAGGTGTTGTCATCTTGGTTCCTACCGCCCGCTAGTGGGCGGTAGAGGTTTTAAAAACATTAAGAAAAGCTGCTTCCTTATAAATAAATCACAATTAATGTGGAATCAATGGGCAGTTAGAAGCATTTACTACTTACAGAGACCCAAAAGTGGGCGGTAGTTATAAATAGGTTGACTACCACTGGTCTAGTGGTACGATTAGATTAAGTGCTAGCAATATTTTTCAATTTGAATATTAGATCTCATTATGTATAATAATATTTCTTTTTTATCTTGGGTGATTGTGTTTGGCACATTAGTAATTATCAGCTGCTGCAATGCAATGTATTCTTTTACATGTTCTTATTAATTGTTAAAAAAATAAAATCTTCTAAACTCGTATCTAAATACAGTTTGTGATTGGTTGTAAAAAAGTTTGGACAATGAATGATAACACAAAAGATTTCTGTGTTCAAACCATGACTACATATTCGCATAACAAACTAAAAAGATCTTTCTAATCCTCTTATTCTGTCTGTAAAAATTAACGACGTTTTACATTCGACTGATTTTTTAAAACAGCATGCTTTTGACTCGGTCCGTGGTGCCATTTCCAGGATGAAGATACATGTCAATCGTATAATCAGTTGACCCGTTCCACGTGGCTATTTTTTATACAAATTAAACTCATCCTTTCTTTCCATATAGAGTTATAAATAGAGCAATAAAAGATAATTGGGTTGGCTTTTATGGAAGCCAGATGCATTAGGAATTTTTCAGAACATTAAAAAACACAAATAAATGTCCTATGTTGTCACAATCACTTTAAAATTTAACTCACTTGTAAATCGCCATTACCATGACGTTTCAAAACTATCAATCAAACTCAAATGAACTCATGTGTCATGGAGTGTCACATTGCGATGCCACGAGATTGGTGCAAATTTTGGCACGTAGTTTCAAACTGATTTGTAACCTGGCAGAGATTGCGATAAATTGAAAGGGTTTGAAAAATTTATGTTTCAATCATGTAAACCTAATACTTTTGACAAATGTATGCAGGTGGCAGTAGAAGGACTAATTAGGCAATATTTTGAAACCAAAATCATTGCCTGTTGCAACCGATTGCCTGTATTACAACCGTTTGAAAGCTCGCGTCTCATATCTTGAGATGTTCGTGTGGGAAGGATTAATGAACAATTCAGACAGTGAATATAGTTTTGGAGCCAATTATGTTCAGTAACCGATCACCTACTGTAGCTTTAATCAGTATAATAAAATAGAATTACAATTTTTTTTTATATTATCCTTTGCAATCGACTAACAATTGCTGACAATTTTAGTTGTCACTCTGATAATGGATGAAGAATTGCATCAATTAATTGTCACTCTCAAATGCCTTGGATTCAAAAATTTTATTATTTGATTTAGTTCGATAACTGAATTATAGTTGATTTTTAAAAAGATCCAAACATTATGATTCACATTTCAAGGACTTGACGCCAGAGTGGTGGCATTCGAGTGCAAAGAGTTAATTTAGCTTATTAAACACTTATACATTATATTAATATTTTTCAGTTTTGCAATTTATAAAAACTTGTGCAACAATTATCTGAACTGAAGTCTAAAAGTGGAATGAGTTTTCTGAACATTTTGAATTTCATTGAAAAGGAATTTCTCAGCCTTCACATAACATAATTACTGAATAAAATTATTTTTTTCCGAATTATAGGTTGATGTTCCGATGGAGTCAAGATTAGCAAACCTTAGCTTAGCACAATCTGCTACTGGCACTAAGCAGCCTCCCAATACAAAAAATATGGCGCAGTTATTAGTGCAAGCCCTTCATTCCAAAGATTCCAAGTAAGTGATTTGAATACTAAATGTATCGATTAATTACTAACAAAAATAAAAGCTAAATAACTTTGACTGCTTTAATAGTTTTAACCAGCTGCTCTCTGGCATACCTCTTGTGTATAATAAAATCCGACAGTCTCAAAAATTCCTGCAAATAGTGAATGTTCTTGAAAAATAATGAAAAGGTTCCATACTTTCAAATATTCATGCTGGCAGTTGATTGGTGAAAAGATATAACTTTTATCCATATTAAAAACTTATTTATGAATGATTTCTGTTTATTTTTATAAAAGAAAGTCACAGAAGTTTTGAATTTTTTTACTAGTAGTTGTAATATTTTTTTTTAATATCTGACACTATTTCAACATCTAAATGATTTATTATTTGTTAGGCTGTACGTCATTATGTATGAAAAAAAAACATTCCTTGTATGTGAATGCTAAAAAATTTATAATAAATTTATTCACACACGAGGTGAACGAATGCCTGAATTGAATCTAAAGTGTCCTTATAAATACTGTTAGATATCTAAGCACTACTGATAAAGATTATAACAATTAAAACCTCATGGAGCAAATAATTATTTTTGTTCTATAAAATAATTAAGAATTTCACTTTATAACCTCGCATTTGCTCTTGAACAATTATTATGTATTTGGATTTTATAGCTCATCTATCTTAGATTACAAACATAGAGTACATTTTCACATTCCTTTGATAGTTTTAAATTAACAAAGCTTTTGTTTTCAGGTTGCTTCAAACTGTTTTTGAGTGCACAGATCCAGAGGTTGCGTACAACTCTATGAACAGACTGCCCATTCAATATATTACTCCGTTATTGGAACATTTGACTGATATGTTAGCCGGAAAGACCACTCAGTGAGTATACGCGTTCTCTATGCCCAGCTGGAGATCATAGTTGCTATTGATTATATTTGCAAAAACGTTTATTTGTTACCATAGCAACAATAAAAGAATATAATTCGAAGAAATCTCACTGTGGACTTATTGCTACACTAGCTATAGTATATTATGGTATGGGATCTGTTGTCCAGCAGTCAACGTTGTCGATTTCTGTAACAGATCTCACAAAAACTTAAATCACAATACAAACACCATTTTTCTTTTTTCAATTATTGTATAGATTCGTGTTTGAAGGCATGCATGTTTGTGATGAGAAAATGTTCTCTCCCACCTGCCAGATCCTAAAAAACGAGGTATGGCCAGATCAATTAAACAGACAATAGTCCTGTCATAGCCCTATCCTTTCTATCTGGAAGATTGAGCGAATAATGTGCGCGAACTTAGGTTAAAGAACATATTAGATAATTTAATTATAAAAAACAATAATTATAAAATTCAGTGCTCACATGTTATTGTCTTTGTAGTAAAGGCTCAAAGCTGAATGCATTGTAGCAATTATAATAGGAATCAATAGATGTAAGCAATATAATGACATTCTTAATAAATAAACAAATATAAATTCATCACCGCTTCTCAGACCATTACGGAGGGTTAATGCAGTTTATTGATTGAATTGGTATTCACTTGGTAGAACTCCATTATAACATGGTGAAAAAACCTACCTTTTCTACTCAGCTATATATAGATAAGAAAATATTCATTTAAGCATAGTCCTGACGATGGCGTGAGTTGAAATAGCTATCAACTATATTTAAAAAAAAAACTAAAATACATCACTATTTTTTTCACTATGTTAATGCAGTTTTTAAATAAATCAAAATAGTACAATATTTATTTACAATTTACATTTATTCCCCAAAAAAACCAAGATTAACTTTCACTTTATGAAATACAAATTGCTTCGTCACATTTAAGAATTTATTATCACAACATAAAACTTAGATGTTAGAACAGAAGGGGAGATGTATTGTGTACCTTTTTTACACCGCTGTATAAAGATAAGTAAATGTACGTTTAAACATAATTCTGATGAGGTGCAAGCCGAAATAGCTATCAACTATAATATATACCACGGTGAAAAAATAGCAATGTATTTTAGTTCTACAAAATTATTTTTAACAAATATAGTTGATAGCTATTTCGGCTCATGCCATCGTCAGAACTATGCTTAAACTAACAATTGCTTATCTATATATAGCTGTGTAAAAAAGGTACACAATACATCCTCTCTCCTGTTCCAACGGTCTAGCTTGTTACTTTAACACACTGGCACTAAATTTTCAAAATTCTAAATGAATTCTATAATATAGAAGTATATCTACTCGAGCTAAGGAACATGTAAGATCATTCAACAATAATAAAACAGATTCACAATTCGCTAGTCACGTTATTAATGAATCACATACTATAAATTCAAACTCAGCCCCTAAATGTTTGCATCTTTGTAGTAAGGGTCGGAGAATGACGGCTTTAGAACAGCTAGAAATCAATAGACACCAACTATCACAAAGGATTCTTAACGACCAAAACTAACATAATAGCATCGCCACTTGTCCAGCCGTTGCACAAAGGGGTGGTCTGATTTACTTCCAGAAGTATCACTTCCGTCCCACATATAATCTTATTGTCATAGACACCTATTGTTTCATTTAGAATTTTGAAAATTTAGTGCCAGTGTGTTAAAGTAACAAGCTAGACCGTTGGAACAGGAGAGAGGATGTGTTGTGTGCCTTTTCTACACAGCTATATATAGATAAGCAAATGTTAGTTTAAGCATAATTCTGACGATGGCGTGAGCCGAAATAGCTATCAACTATATTTGTTAAAAATAATTTTGTAGAACTAAAATACATTGCTATTTTTTCACCGTGTTATAATGGAGTTCTACCAAGTGAATGCCAATTCAATCAATAAATATAATATATACCTTATAAATTTTGTAGATCTAAAATACATTGCTATGTTTTCACCGTGTTATAATGGAGTTCTATCAAATAAATGCCAATGCAATCGATGAATTACCAGCAGTTGTATTAAAACTTATTCAAGACACTTTTATTCAGCACATGCATCATATTAGAAATGAATATGGATTTTTAAAAATGTGACATTAATATACCGTTCTTTGTAGTTGTATTTTTTCTTTTTTATTTATGATATATAATCGACTGTGTCTTGTCTAACTTAGATGCCGTTCAGCGTGCGTGTGGGCCTCAGCCCTCTGCCGAGCAAAATCATCAGCGCTGCTGTCTCTCGGAGGCGGAGGACGTGCCTTGGTAGCTGCTCTTGCTGCTCGACGGCCTGCCTTACCTCCACTTCTTGCATTGAAGGCTCGTCTCTCACTTGCCGTCAACAACCGGAATCAAGATGGGCAGAATGATATTCAGGCGCCGCTTTTGGAATATGCTGGTATGAACTTAGTTTTATCTTGTATAAATAATTGTATTGTCTGTTGAAAATTGCCATTTTCACACTATTGAACATCATTATTTCTTACTTTAAAGCTTTTAGCTGTAACGTTTTTGTGACGAAGCATTATATTTAACCTGTTCTACGCGGCTGTTTTTCATACAAATAAAATTGTGTTGGCTGTTATGGAAACCAGATGCATTAGAAATGTTTCACAACATTAAAAAACACATAGAAATATCCTGTGTTGTCACAATCACTTAAACAAATAACTCAATTGTAAATCGCCATTACCATGACATGCCGAAGCCACCAATCAAACTCAAATGAACAAGCACCATTACTGTCACATTGCGATGCCGCAAGATTGGTGCAAAGTTCCATGTGAAGTTAGGAGCGAAATTTGGCGCGTAGTTTTAAACTGATTTGTGACCTGGCTGAGATTGCGATAAATTTAAAGGGTTCGAGAAATCGATGTTTTAAACATTTAAACCTAATAATTTTGACAAGTGTATGAAGGTGGCCGTAGCAGGACAAATTAAATGATATTTTGAAACTAAAATCAGTCCTATATGCAAAAGATTGTATTACTGACGTTTGAACGCTTGCGCATTTCATACCTCGAGACTTTCGCATGGAAAGAATTAAATAGTAAAACACAAAATGTAGTAGTATTTTCACAATTTTATATTTTTTAAGATTAGATCCAATTTTGCTGATAGTGAGCATTATTAACTGATGTTATTCTGATGAGCAAAACCAGTCCTGCACTAAACATTGTTTTTATTATTGAGATCATTATTTCTTTAGATGTCACCTTTTTTATCTTTTCAATTGAACAAAATTTCCCCCTAAAAACTCCATAATATTCGGAAACGATTGTAGATTGAAACAATATAATGTCAATTTCCGTTTTGATTGTAGTTTGGCAGATCATCTATTATCAGCAATGATTATAGCTGTAATTAAAACCCTATTTAAATAATGTTCTACCAACACTATAAAAAAATATAGAGAATTACAATTTTCACACCTATTACCTAAAGATATTGACATTAACTGCCTAATTTCTATTATTATCTGGCGAATAATAAACATTGATTTTAATATGTTTGTGGATCCATTTTTATTGGCTTCTCAAACCCTCTTTATACATATTCACATTTATTACAGATACCTCATCAGAAGACGAATTGGACGATATGGAAGATGCCGTCATCAATAATATTGACGGAGATGACGATTCAGCTTCTTGGCACGAAAATGACGACGACGATGATGAAAATTCTTCAAACGCTTCCGATCAAGATATGAGTGAAAGCTGAATTTAATTATATATTCCTACATTGTGAACTCAAACAGCTGTGCTGCAAAACTTTCAGCAAATTGGCTGAACCTTAATTAATTTTCAACACTTACAGTAATGAATTAATTACCGCTATAATAAACACGATCAAACTAAACAATTTTCAAATTTACTTAATGACCATACATTGTTGATGTTGTTAATATGAAATAATTGTTTGGTTTACTTATTGCTAGTTCCAACATAGCTGCCACATTATTGCGTAATAAAATAAAAAACTATTTTGTGGAAACAGGAAATTTTTCAATATTTTTCTCAGGCAGGAAATCCAATACAATATTTTAAAGTGAATTTCCTTTTGTACACAGAGTGAAATTTAAAAAAAATCATGGTAAACTTATAATAAAAAATAATTTTATATATGTAGCTTAAAATTTATGAAGTCAGTTTATTGAAAATAATGTGTGAGAAAATGAAATCCGCTTGTGGTCTTGAATATAATATTCAAATTAAAATTTGAACTCTGATGCTCATTTGTGTCGCATACCCTAATTTTTTTCTACATGGTTTTGACTTTTTATTCTATATTACAAGTTCTGAAAACTCTGAAGTTGTTGAAGAAGGGTTGAAAATATCTTTGATTCTATGCTCTTTAATTGATAGTATATATATTTTTTTATAATAATTAAAAAGTCAATGTATGGCTGATAGGCAGATATTCAAATTTCTGAATCATGCGTCATCTTTATGCTAGTACATCATTAAGATTATTGATGCAAAGTTTAAAAATATCGACCTTTTCCAAGTCAAATCCGATCAAACAAATTCAGCAACAAAAACTCCACTTACAGGTTTATATATTTCGAGGAATTGATTATAAATAATCAGCAAATGTAAACTGCTATACTTTATCATATTTTTGTTTTTATGTATATTTTTTTTTTTTTTTTGTTTTTAAAAATAAGGAGGAATATAAAATATTTTTTACTTTCTCAGGAGTGAAGAAAGTTAACTGAATATTATATAAGGTCGCCTTTTTGTTAAGGAAAATAAAAGAATAAAACATGTTATATTATTACCTTTTGTTTTATTGCATCATTTACCAAATATATACTTAAACATTTTAGTTTTCTGTGATTTCAGTCAGAGTTGTGTTGATCAATGTTGAAGTTGGAGCTGTTTTTTTTTTAATGACTATAACCTTGCTATAAATCGTGCATGTTGGACATGGCTATATTTGAACCCAAAAATTAGCTAGTACTTAAGGTTTGACAATTAATACATTTGAGATGTTAGCAGAAAATGACTGCAGTGAAATAAATCACTATCAATTTGTAAATGCTATATGAAGGTAACTAACTTATTATTCTCCAAACCATAGAAAGATGACTACAAAAAAATTAGGTTTCAAAAATATATATCAATCGATATAAAATTCTTGAAACTTTTGTGCTAGGAAAATAGACTGGAACTAAGGATTAACTCATTCCGTGCTAACGACAGGCCTAGCACGAAATGTAAAAAAATAATTTTATTAAGACTGTTGATATTCTTTGTATTTTTTATTAGCAGACATGTTTATTTCGGATTTCATCGCCTTTTGATCTTACCGCGCCGCGTAACACTTTTTTGCGTAGTAAAGCTGAGTCTAGACGTGCCTGTGAATATTTTTTTGTGATTTACATTCAAATTTTTTTCACTTTTTTATTTCGCTGCTGATTTTAGCAATAATAATATAAAAATAACTGGACTATTTCTATAACGTTCATTTGTGAAAATTTCATCGCAGAAAAATTATTTTTTATTAATTTTCGAGTTTGAGCTATTTAGTGAATTGTGAGCTAAAATAAGTGCTTTTTTAATAACGTGTAGAAATTTGTGTATATAGTATACATATTATATTTACAATCATAAAAGTTTCATTTTGATTTTCCTCCAAAAATACTTACACTTATCATGAAAAAATGGATTTTCTTTTCAATTTGCCAGAATTTTCACAATTTATGTCGATAGATACATAACATTCAATGCCACGCGTAAAACAAAAAAAAATTGTAATCACACCAAAAAGTCTTAATCCAAATGCTAAGCATACATAATTTCCACAGATGACACAAAAGGTAATATCCGTACAATAAATATACGTGTTAGAAAGAGTATATATTTTGGTATGTATTCGATAAGTATAGAGTGGATACCTCTTTCTATACCGAATACTAACGATCAAAATTAAAACCATTGCACCACCACCCTAAGGCTTAGATTGCAACTATGTTCCCACGAATAAACGAATGTCAGAAGAGATCAGATATACTTGATTTTTTTTTGTTTCATTCACGATTTCTAAAATCGAAAAATTTACCTCCTCGTCATTATGTGAGCCTGGTATTTTTTCCATTGTTCGTATTGATGAAAATGTACACCCTTGGACTTGGGTCGTTGAGTCAGCACATACTCTATTGCGGAACTAATAAATAAAATCGGCACCATTTCTCATTACTTCTTTACATTTATGTTACCCTAATATCTTAGGTGATAATACTTATTTATTTTAATTTTCGTGGTACGATTAGTGGAACGTATTTACAAATAAATGAATGTTTAAATATACAAATAATTGCAGGCCATTTATGTTATTTTGTCGATCTATTTTAAATTCAATTTATATTTTGTCCCAACATACTGACTTCAATAATTTAAACTATTTTATACAAATTTTAATATATTTCATGAAAATGATAATATAAAAAATATTACATAGAAAACTCTCTTCTATCGATTTAAGTACAATCGATCCAATGTTTACGTGATTTGTTTCTAAATTATAGTGAAGAACTCGTAAAAGGTCTGCTCAGTCTTGTCAGTTCTGTTGTATCCGTGTGATAGAATGCCTGAAGATGCCGAAAGGCGAAGCCCGGGTCGTTAGTGGCAAAAAATGTAGAATAACTTAAAAAAATGTAATTTTAAAAGGATAGAATAAAATTTGAAAAACCGAAACGTAATTCAAAATAAATGAACGTGTATACCGACCATTACATTGTGAACTTGAAGCAGATTTATCAAGATGTAATACGAGACGCAATAATACCTACTTCGAGTTATTCGTACTTACCAACGCTCGCATGTATTGTCTTTGAAATAATGCATATTATTAACAATATAGTTTTATAATTCAAATATATTGAGCATGACACTGTTATGTGGGATTTTTAGATAAGTAGTGAAAGGGTTAAATATAAAGTCTTTGTAACATTTTCTTAAGTAATCTTTTATTAAAAATAATTTGTTATTTGGACATAAATTAAGTAAGTGCTGATAAAATAAAGAAAAATCAACGAAAAAATAACAATACAGATAAAATATGTAAATAAATAATTAAACTTAGAGTTATTAAAAATAACTCATTCCATACCATACAAAAACCCTTAGACAAATATTATTGGATAAATAAATTAAAATCTTTATATCATAGTACCGATGTTTTGTGCTATTACATTATTTCTTACTCTAAACGAAATAAAACCTGTCATGGTAAGTATAAAGATGTGCGTCAAAAATATAAAATGACACAATCTTCAGTTTGAAACATTTATTTTAAAAATTAATGTGTCTTCATATAAATGTTATTTACGATAATAATTGTCTTGTAAAATGTCACATAAATTGGATATATATATATATATATTGTATCAGGCATCACGTGGTCATGATCTATGTAAATTAAAAAAAAATAAGTTTGAATATATTTAAGGTTACCTTTAATCTGAAAGAAACCTTTGTTAAATATTACTTTAAACGATGATGTAAGATCTTATTAATGTTTAATTGAAAAACAATATAACCGAACATAGAAAGTGCTTGAATTTTATTTAAATATTCCATCAATTGGGTACAACTTGGTGAAAAAGATAAAAAAATTATGTAATGTCACAATACATAAATATATTTTTATTATGTCTAGACTGCGATAAGCTTCATCCGCAGTGAAATTTCAGCTGTTATGTAGGTACGTGCTACGCATTTTCTTAGTATAACAATTTATTAACTAATGCCTTGCGAAGTAAGACAACATTAGCCAATTAGACGAAGGTAGTTTGCGTTCAGTGCAACTTTCTTAAAGCGACCATAGATGGTGTAAATTTAGGGAAAATTTTTTGTTCGTTGACAACTCAAGTCAACAGCTGCCTAGTTGTATAAAAGCTAATTCAAGTATTTCATATAGTTGAAATTTAGAAAGAAAAATAAATCGAATGTCGAAGAAAAAATGATTTGACATATTTTATACGTAGGTACCTTCTTTAAACGCTTTATTTTATGTCATGTTATATCTGTGAAAGATGCGAAAGACAGAGAGAGAGAGAATATAAACAACTAAATGTTACAAATAGTTACGAAGCTCGGCTGGGTTTTTTTTTATTTATTTCAGTTCAGCATAGCCACAAGTCATTTATTTGAACAATAGATTTTCTTTTAGTTATTTTCCTTAAAATCTTGCTTCACTAATATTAAAATGTCACCATCGACTATAGCGAACACGTGTATTATTATTACTATTTATAAGGCTTGTAAATATCAGAATGGTGTAAAACAGACACATGGTTAATTAATTCACAATGCCGACATAAATGATTGTAATTATCGGCAGTTTGCACAATAAGATAGAATACCTCTGTTTTGTTCTCAAATTAAAGTCAAAAGTCAGCAGTGAAAAAAATATAACAGCATAAACAAAACCTCTGAATGTCAAACAGTGGATTAATCATAAAATTTAAAAGGTATCAACCATTTTTATGGTAACAAGTTTTTTCATAATTCATGTATTATGAACAATAATTTATTCTTTTAGCAACCGTCTGAATTCATTTTTTATTGCGTTTTCCATAAACATAACGTGGAATATAATAATCTCAATTCATTTGCACGTTAAAATATAGTTTGAATATTATCAGCATACAGTAAATGATAAAGATCGAAAAACCGACATCTGGTGACACGAAAAGGTATTACACTATTTTCTTTTTGGATGATTGTATTTCTAGTTGTACCTTAAAACTATGCAAATGAAAGTGGTTTAGTAAACTGATTAAATGAGGTTTTATAATTTTCAATTGCAGTGACTTTTGACTATACATTCATTTTACATTAATAATTATACACTTATAAACAATATTCTATAAAATCTTTTGGCCAGTAGCAGAGATTATCTTGTCGGCTCTGGGTTCCTCCGACCACCATTTTTAAGCGACATTATGTAACATTATTATGAAATAGTACAACATCACCACACACTCTTGTTGAATTCGAGTACAATACGACGGGAGCCTCTTAAATAGCGCAGAATCTTCCTCGTACTGTTTAATGAAAATATTCTTCGCCATCATCACAGCATTCTTATGTTTTTGTCGGTGAACGGTGAAGTTATGTACTCCCTGCAAAGCAAATAAATTTACCATCATTAACCGAAACCCTTGTATATTAACTGTAAAAAAGTAATAAGGTGCAAAATAACAAAGCATTTATCATAAATCAACACTTGTTTGTCGTTGAGGTCTCGAACTATGAACTCCTGCCAAAAGCGGAGGTTTTTAACGATTAAAATATAACTTTCTTAAAATCGGCACAACGTCTAAACTAAAAAATATTTTTGAAAGAAATTATGTGTAATATTTTGTAATCATATATAAAATAAAAACAATCTGATTGAGTCATAATTTCACCATATTTATAAGCTGAATATAAACACCTGTTATCAATTTGCTAAATGGCACTACATATATTTTAATTTGAAATAACACACGTAAAAGATATCGTAGTTATCCATTGAATATAATTATATCATAAATAATAATATATACTTGCTATTCCCACAATTTTACAATCACTGGAAATGTGTAATGTCAAGATGTAAACATTCGAGAAATATGTGCCACATGTTTTTTTACGTAATAAATGAGACCATTCAACCGAATAACTCATGATTTTATTGCTTCTTGACAAAAATGGGTCCGTTGCAGTTTGCCGTAACTAAATCATTCAACGTATTATTCACTGTAAACAATATGGTTATTGACTTGCATATATATATTGCATCATTTTGACAAAAAAATAAGTTTTAGTTGTAGTCCCTTCTATCTTTGCGAACTTTACACATCAAAATAATCAACAGTAATGTAATCAAACAATAAAATACGAAACGGTAAATTAAATAGCGCGGTATGGAAAAAAGTCTATTACAGGAAACTACTCTATCTAAACTAATAATGGAGATCGCGAAATAAATCTACGAGACTGCTAAGATTTTGCTATTTCAAACATCGACCCTCATAGTCGACCAACGAAGTAGAACTAATGATAATTAATTGCGGCGTTTTATTTCACGCTGACCAACAGACTCGTGATATGTCGTATCCCGTAAACAATCGATCTTTCGCGAAAAATGACATTTGTTGTCTACCGCTTTCTACCTACAGTCCGCAATACACGACAGACTGCAATAAACGAAATTAACAGACAAAATTAAATAATTTTTAACAGACAAAATCAAAGTAACAATCTTTTAAACGGCCAATTGGACAATACCTCCACAACGTTAGTTATGTAATTAAACATAATCAATATTTCAATGCATGATTTTTAATGGTTTAACAATGTTTTTTTTAGTTTATTTATTTACTCAGTACAACTCTTCCAAAATTTTCAACTTACATTATCAACAAAAGTTATGATGCTAGAATAAGTGAGACAATATATTGTCTATCTCTTTTTAAGCAATATATCAAGCTAAGCTTAATTTTAGTTTAATCATAGTTCTTTATTTTAGGTTAATGTAGGATTCTGAGTGGTGAGAAATGAGCAACTCTGACTACTTTTCCGATTAGACGATTTTGAAGAATATCACAATGAACAATTTGCCACTCTGGTTAATTGATCTTTAAATTAATACACATAAATAGTAAACATAGGAGGAAATCTGAAAAAAATAAAAAAAAAAAAAAAAAAGTTGTGACAGAAGTCAAAATGTCAACAACAACCACTGATAAAATAGAGTTCTACCAAAGTAAATGTCAATTTAATAAATAAAAATAAAAGAATATATCACACACACATAAAAAATAGTACAATTATATGATTGCATAAATTATATCCTAACAGTAAGCAGTAAAACTTGATATTAATAAATGCTTTCTTGTTAATCCAAATGCAAATTCATAATGTAGCATAGCTCTGCATTCATCAAAATTATTATATAAGGTAAACCTTCCAAAACACAGTGAATAAATTTCATGCTGTTGCCATATCAGTCTGTAAAGTTGACTCAACATGTTTTCAGTTTTTGATGTGTGTTGGAGGATTTTCTGTTTATCAAAACAACATAAATACAATATATATTGGAATCTTACACAAATTATTTTTAATCCACTTCAAAAGAGAATGCTTTGATTAGTTTTTTTGAGTGATGAACTGTTCGTAGACTGTTTCCTTCATATAAAAGTTCCCCATATTATCAATCATTAGTCTATTCCTGCTGCTTTAATTTGTCTATGATGGCAAAAAGTGGAATAAAACAAGAAATGAGCCACTAGCGCAGTAAAAATATGATTCACATTAAATTGAGAATAAAAATGAAATAAATTTAGTCAGGGATGTCTTGTCACAAAAAACAGAAATTAAATTTAAATTATTGATTTGAATTCCTCTTATCAATATATCTAGCGTAACAGTAAATACTGCAGTCATTTTTCTTCAGTTTAATGTTTTTGTATGTTCCCTTGTGTCCCTTAACCCTCGAATTGATCAAGATATTGAATATGTAATTTTATATTTTTTCTCGAAACAATGTATTAAGTAATAAGAGTGACATGGGTTTCGCCTCATTAACAAGCATCTTCAAAGTAATTCAGCCATATAATTCACTATTTAAAATATACAGCATTCAACAGTGAACACTTTAAAAGTCATATAATTCAATCAAATTTCAAATTTTCAAATCTAATGATAAAATTATTCTATAAATGCTTCTCAAAAATGAAAAAAAAAACATGTCACACATTGTTTTCACAAAACCAAAAACATATACAAGTCAAATAACATAAAAAATAATTTTTCGATTAGGGAAACTTTGGCTATTTATTAAAAAACCCAAAAAAATATATATTCAAACGTTAATATTTCTTTCAAAAATGTGACATTTGACATGCTGTAATAGTAAATATATATATATATATATAACAGAAACTATTAATAACACTGCAAAAAATAAATAATCAATACTCAGTAAATAAAACACTCAAAAACCAAATCTGAAATGAAAAAAAAAGTGCATAATTATAAAAAGCAATCGAATAGATTTTGTTACTGTGCCAAGCAAAATACCTCCAGTACTTAAAAAATTGAGTAGTATCGACACCTGTTGACGGCATTTCTCATCATTCGTTGAGCACCGGAAGTAAAGACCTGGAGGGAAGTCACATAAAGAACAAATTTAGCATAAAGACACTACCCCATCACCACTAAATCATCTTTGGTTATTATCACTAGCAATGGTGGAGAAAAGTTTTAATTATCATCTCAATTAAAGAGCAGTAACCTATCTGTCAAACTTTCATGACTGTTAAGCAATGATTTATTATTCTGAGATTTGCGATGATGATTGTCATTGTTGATGTATTAATTGAAATCATGCAAACAATTAAAATGGCTTAAGTATTAAAAAGTTTGTTGTATCAACAATAATTGAAAGAGTTTCCCGCTAAGATTTTGAAACACATCATAACAACCAAGAAGTCAAAAACTTATGTCAAAAAATATTTCATTTACTATAAACAATATATCATTGATAAATTTGTCTTCTGTAAATATACATGAGCACCTTTTAAGACCATGATTGGTGTATAGACAAAAATATATTTATAGACACAGCATGATTTTTATTATTTTTAAATAATCAAAAAGATCTCATCATAAAAATATTCTTTCAGAACACTTATCGAGCCTCCCTAAGGGAGGTTCAATTATGAACTAATTAGTAACATGACCTAAGAAATTTTTGGCCATATTCTGCCATCTTCATATCAATTCTGCTAAAGCATTATAAACAATTACATCTAGATGTTTTGTTTTTGTCATTTCCATATTCTATAGAAAATTAATTAAAAAATAATAATAAGTCATTTTGCCATTAAGTGATTCTTTCTAACATCTGACAGTTAAAAAATGCCATAGACACATTAAATGAAAAATAATCGACCATAAACAACTTAAGAGCTATAATATTTTACCTACTTTGAAGAACAAGCTGCTTCAGTGCATCATTTCATGGTCAATTAACTACAAAGTCAATTTTCCTCCTTTATATTAAGGATGTTGAATACAGTATTTTATAAATTCATTGTAAAGCAGAATTTCATTATGAAGTTGTTTTATAACTAATATACAAATACAAAACTACAATTTGTATTTAGCAACGATCAAGCAACGTGTAAAGCAAAAATACTAATACCTTGTTTATCCCAAAAAGTATTAATTCAACATGATCTCAATTTTTTTGGATGAAAAAAGTTGCTATTATAAATATTTTTTGGGAGAGGCACTACAAATTTATATAATGGCAGCATTGAAAACAAAAAATTTACCCCAACATCACAATAAATAGGCAATCTGAGAATTCGGAGATGTTCGGGTTGTATTCAATGCCAGCAATATATTGATTATAATGACAGAAAATATGAAAAGGTTTAACTGCCAGAGTGATAATTTAAAGAAAATCAAATTCGAATGGAAGAAGATACATTTCTTTTTCAGCTTGTTTAATATTAAAATATTCACCGATTGAATTAAATAATAGTTATTTTAAATTAAAAACTCTTGGCAGATAAGTTACCAATAACCAAATATTAAAAATAGTTTTTTTTTTAGTGAAAACATAAAACAATACCTTGTCGTCCCAAAAGAATAGTCGGAAATAGACCTGGCAAGCCAAAGTAGAAATGATAAATCAAATATTATATGAGTGTGGCGAAAACCACGCAATAAATATTATGATGAGATCGTGTAATCACCATGGAACAAAGAATGCAATGGAAGTCAACGGCCAAGTGGGATTCGGTTGAAGCAACAAGGTATAATGAAAAGTCACTACAGGGACTCGAGACATAAACACTCTATGAAGAATAAAATATTAAATATTACGAGGGTATCCAAGCTATTGGCAGCTTTTTTGAAACACTTTGAAAATCGGACATGATATTATTAAATGTTAAATAAAATATTAAATAGAATTTAGTGTAACCAATACTGTAAATTTAATTGCATAGTAATGCTCAGTAGATCTATACAAAAAAAACCTGAGTTTAAATTTAGTTAGGAAAAAAAATCTACCAGAAATAGCGTTAAGAAATGTATTACACTAAAAATGCAAACAGTGCCAATAATTGATTGTGTTGGAATATATTCCCAGCGCATTTGCCTCTTGCATGCTCCATTTTGTGTGTAAGATCTTAAGCCATTTCCATATAATCTTGAATGTTCCATGGCAATACACAGGGCAAGGATGTCTACATATAAATAGCGATATTTTATTTATTATTAAAACCACTCTCTGTCGAATATTTTGACAAAATAGTTCAGAATAAGTACTTTAAAAATTGAAAGTTACATTGAAAAGTGTTTCAATAATAATAGAAGAGACAGGTTTAATTTTAAATAAAAAAACTTTGATGATATGGTCGGTATATGAAATATGGCATATTGCTGGATTATTGCGAGCCGCATGTAACTTGTGTGGTATATTTCATGTACCTTAAATAATATTTATCAGGCAGATTGGCTTTTTAGCTGAGCTGCGGAGTTGAAGTCGTGGTGTATTGGGGAAAGTCAGAGTTGTGATAAAAGAGTGACTGACTAATTTTTCAGACGATTTTGAAAAATATTTCAATGAACAATTTGCCAGATTGGTTGATCTTTAATTTAATGCACATATATACGATAGGTAGGAAAAACACCTGACAAAATCAATTTTTTTAGTTTGAGTAGAGTTATTGGTCAATGTCCATAGTTGGAGCTGTGTTTTTTTTTTTAATATAATAGATCAAAGATGACATTGATTATCAATGTATTTCACAAGCATGTGATGAGTTTTCAACTCTCCTGGGCTAACAAAGGATAGTCTAACCTCAAACATTTTGACAATTAATTCAGTAATGTTGTTGGTCAATGTCAGATTTGAGTTTGTGTTTTTGGTTGATTGTTTAACAACTCCACAGCCTTGCATTGTATTTCAAAAGGCATAATTATTGTGGTTAAACTTCAATGAACAATACAAATATATCTCTTGTCTTGTACATTTTTAATAACTTCAAGTAATAAACACACACACACACAAACAAGTTACAAACGGCCACAAATAACACCACGGTAAGCAGTTATCTACCGTTTTTCGCAGCCTATATTGCAATGAAAAATGAGACGCATTCAACATCCTAGCCCAACTTCATATCTAGCATTTGACTACATAATTAATATTTGATAACAAATTAAAAGAAAGCTTCATTCTGATCCAGAAATTTTATTCTGTATTTGAGAAATCAAAGATATTTCAAATAATAAAAACACATTTCTTAATACTATTTCCACAATAAATTCTGATCATAAAATATATTGTGGAAATAGCACTAAAAAAAGTGTTTTTATTATTTAAAATATCATGCCTTTCCAACAAGATATGACAGTTTAAAACACTTTAAAAGTGATACCAAAAATAGTCTGAAAGAAAGCTGCGTTAAAGTTAATTCAATGATAATACTTTGGCATCGAACAATAAAAAAAATCCAAAGAAATCATTGAAATTAGATGTTAAATATGCGTTTCTCTATTGCTATGAATGTTATCCCATTATTACCCATAAAATAATAACATATTAATTAAATAGAGATGTTCTTAGATAGTAATATTTAAATAATGATCACCATTTTACAAACTTAAATATCATACATCCATGAGATAAGAATACAATAGCTTTTGCTTATTGATTACTTTGAATGATAAATTAACACTAATTTTTCTTCATAAACTTCTTAAGTTGACACAACAGATTATTGGATTAAAAAATTAAATCTTACTGGCATACTTTCGCACAACCAAAGATTGTACATTGGCGCTTTAACCCTTTGATTCTGAGGGATCGATTTTTTCATGGTCTTATTTTCTGCCAAAAAGATGAAAGGTGTCTTAACTGTTAAGAGATAGTGTAGAGCTATCTTGTGTTATATTTCATGCATAGAATTTAATTCAAAATATTCTAAAAAGACCTGTAATCAAAGGGTTAATGTTGACATATGAAAGAGAAAAAAAACTGTGATATCATAGAATAATGTATTTATTTCTAATGCCATAGCATATTTGTATAAATGAGATTAAAATTGGGCAAGTTATTGTTGTAAGAAGATACCACAATTTTGTGAATCAGTGAAACCCCATTTTTACTTGACTGAAATTTACGTTTTCCTACTATTTGCGTAAAATTTATACAATCCTATTTTATTTAAGTATACTAAGTACCCGCTTTTACATTTTTATTTCCCGCAATTTATATATGAAATATTTCAAATACAAAGCCAATTCATAAACATACATAATTAAATATGCGATAGTCTAAAATGATTGGAATAAATATTAAGAAGCAGAAATATGTTTTTATTTTTTATTTTTATAAACATGTGTGCAACCACTGAAAAATGAAATAGAAGATACTAGCGAGGAGAACTACTTTGCCAGCATTTAAAATGTACAACACGAAACTCTCTTATCGATTTACGAGACCGAAAGAACAGTCAATTAACACTTAAAGATCTACCAAAACAATTCGCATGATTATCTAAATAAAAAAAATCTATTTCTTTAACTTTTTCTGATTCCGAGCCTAAGACCAATTGACTTGAAAATTATGTTTTAATGTGAAAACATAAAAATGGGGTTTCACTTGTTCTTTTTCTATTGTTTTCTTTTCCAGTTCTGTTAAATATACCCACCGATAATGATATTTCTAGCATTATATTCATCTATGTATAACGAAAGCTGCTTTGCATTTGGTTAATATGATATTTGTTTGTATTACATTAAAAATTAGCATAACATAACGATGATATTATTACATATATTTGTTGCCAATAATAACATAAAATTTACAAATATCGCTCGATAGATACTCGTAAGCTGGATTCATTGGATTTGATCGTACCTTTCATGCGGCCAGATACCCATGCTTGTGTTGTGCGCCAAATATTTTGGACGGAATGTGAGTGTAGGAGTTTGAATAAATATTTAATATTTACTTACAGCTTGCTTTTTTGACAAGAGAGTTGTATTGAAGAAAAAGGATTCACAAAATTTGAAACGTTAGATGTTTGAAAATATTAATTTCTTTTTGTCGACAATCATTTCAGCACTTTTTAGATGTTAACTGCCACTTCTTGATGGAAAGGCATGATATTTTAAATAATAAAAACACATTTTTAGTACTTATTTCCACAATATTTTTTTTGATCAGGACTGGTTTCGCTCATCGCAAGCATTATCAATTGATAGAATAGGATAAGAATGACTGATAGGATTATCCTATTTGATTATCATTAAAATGCCATATATTAATTACATTATGTTCCATTAAGTATTTAAGTGCAGGTTATTTTGTTTATAAAATTTTTCCTCATTACTTCTCCTAATGAATTCTTTATGATTATTCATAGCTCTTAATAGATTATTGATTTATCTTAATTTTATTTAAATATTATTAGTAAATGATGAGTTTACATTTAAATTGTATTAATATTGTATGATTTCCTGTAAATTGTTTCCTAGTCTTTGAATCCATGGTTTTGTATACCTGCTACTACTTTTAACTCAAAAATGTTGTATAAATAGTTTGTAAATTGTATTCTATCAGTTGATAATGCTAGCAATAACCGAAATCAGTCCGGATTAAAAAATATATTGTGGAAATAAATACTGCAAAATGTGTTTTTATTATTTAAAAAATCATTTAATTGCTGAGATTTTGAAGTTTTAATTTTATTTTAAGTTATTTTTTAATGTTTGTGAATAGTGTAAAATCTCGACTATTGTTAAAAAATGTGAAAGTGATACTAATCAAATAATATTTTATTTTTTTGTAAGGCTTTCCACTGAGAACCGGCGGTTATAAAAAGTGCAAATGATTCTGAATTTCTTAAAACATCAATGAACATGTCAAGCAAGCTGCATTTTAATATTAAATTTTCACTTATAATAACAGTCGAAAAATCACCTACATATTGTCGAAAGAAATAATTGCATAATTAGTACATAACTTGCGATTTGGGTAGTAAGAATTGGTAAAGAAACAATGATAGCCAACTTACAGTTCTATGGTGTGTATTGTAGAACTTTGACAGGTGTCAAGCACTCTGACATGGCAGTGTTTGTGACATTTCATCAGGCAATCACGGCACTCGTAGCCCTGAAAATATACAATTCATTCACTGCTCAACACATTGTTTGCGGTGTGCACAAATTTGCATGTTTCAGATTCTGTACATTAAACTGTATAGATAAAAAAAGATGTGTTAAGTATCATAATTATTCTTTTATATTTCCTTTTCCCTGTAGGGGGGATATAGTGTCACTAAAATACAAAAATATTATTGATTGTTCATTGATTTAGAACATGGCTTAAAATTGTTGAGTAATCAACGTGAACCGTAGTTAAGCCGCAATCTATGTGTCAATAAATTTAGAATACCCTACTGAAAAACACGTACAATATTCCAGTACTAATACTTCAAAAAAAATTTGTAATGTTGATCAAACTTATGGAGAATTTCAATGAAAAATCAGGCAATATTATTTAATAGAAATTAGCTCTTGCATTAAAGTTTTGATCCTGTTTCCTTCTTTATATTTTTGCATGTTAAATATTGACACTGCAATCTGTCATTAGTGGTTATGATCTCAAAGTGAAGTGAATCATAATTGTTAAGTAATAAAAAAAAACCAAACATAAAATTGAAAACTCTTACCTGTTTGCCAATTCTTCTTGCAATATTCTTGTGACAGACTTCACACACGATTCCACTGAAATTAAAACAATTTCATTATGTTATTGTGAAACATAAATGTTCGTCAGTGTAAAAATAATCAAAAATGAATAGCATGGTCTAATACTGGAATTATTACACATATTATATTAAACAATATATATTGGCAGTCATTGTCAATGATCAAAATGGCTGGTAATGTTTAGAAAAACTATATTTGAGTGTAAGGTTTTATATGTCACTGAAGTTGATAAGTAAATACTTTCAAGATAGCTTGTGCATAATAATGGCTCACAATAATAATTTCTACCTACAAATTAATATTACATGACACAACATTTTTTTTCTATTGTACAGTAAACCTAAGTGAAATCAAATGATATAATACAAAGCTTATTCTTTCAAGAAAAATCAAAACAAACTCAGATATACATGATTAGAGGTTCTTGTCAATAAGGCAGTCACATTATTTTGTTGCTGTATTCAAATGAATCTCTACACTTTCAAATAATTTGACATTCAACTTTATGGTAGTTGTTAGCTTTGATTGATTGACAAAACAAAACTATATTCAAATGAATCTCTACACTTTCAAATAATTTGACATTCAACTTTATGGTAGTTGTTAGCTTTGATTGATTGACAAAACAAAACTATATTATATATGAAAAAAAAAAATTATGTAACAATAATCACACAAAATAGTATGACAAAAAATTTATAATTATTTCAATAAAATGTAAACCTTGATCCATTACTTGCTGAGCCTCAAATGGGATTTTCTACAAATAATTTTGGCATTAACCAAACTTATTGGGATTGTTAAGGCAAATCAGAATATATCTTTTAAAAAAAATAGCTTGTAGATGAAAGTTTTAACAATGGTAACACTCCAATACTTTGGAGTACCAACATTCTACAATCAGCTACCTCAATAGTTGAGATGCTGGTTAGCAGTCAGAGGATTAAATCTATTCCTTTTTGACATACTTTATCTGTCAGTTCATCGTGAACTAATATTTGCCCATATTTGAAATAGTAGTTGTTTCATGCATTGTTATAGTGGTTAGTATATGGAATTGCATAATTAACAAGTATCAATTAAATAACAAATTGTTTTTCAGAGATCTTAACCTCTATGTCCGTTATGCTCAATTCCATTTCACAATTATCCTGAATATTTTTCACCATTACCAAGACAGTTTAGCTCTTACTCAAAATGTGCATTTCTTTTATATAATATATAACAGCAGAATTCTTCACTATTCTGTAAAAATTCTATTAAGATGTCTCTATTAGAAATCTACATATTATAGAGTTGAACTATGCCTCATTCAAGAGAATATTTTATATTATTATGGTTGTGTGGCTCACCCAGCAAGATGCTTGGCGACAAAGGTGTGGTCATTAAAGATGTGCAGCTTGGTTCCCTTTCTCCGCCATCTGGAGCGTTGGGCAATCGATAAAGGCACAAGGAAATGTTTTCGGACGCCATTGTCCACAGTCTCTAGCACCAGAGTCGATGCCTCGTGAAGGTACGTTCGGGTTGATGCGCCCGATATTCCAGACATTTCACTTATTGAAGACCTAAATACACCATAAAACAATGAAATTATTTAGGGAATCTTTACTATTGACTAAATTTTCTATCTAATTTTACAGCCTGCATTTATTTCATTGAAAAGAAAAATAGATATTAATATAATTTTTTAGATTGTCAACTCATTGAGCCAATCTCATGTAAGGGATATAATTAGGGAGAATTGGGAAGGTAAGTGGGTCATTGATGATAAGCATTGAATTTAATTGAACTATATATATATATAAAATTACATTATAAAATAGTTTATAATCACCTATGTATTGATGCAATAATTTAACCCCCTTTTCACTTCAAACAAACAGGGTTTTGATAAAACATGTGTACAAAATTTCAAAAATTTTAACTTGATATTGAAATTTCCGCAAGCACTCTCAGTGGATATTGTAAAAGAATATGTTTTATTTTCCACTGCATTCAATTGTTACTGTTTTGATTTGTCATTGAATTGAATATATTATACAATGAGAAAATTGAAAATTACCTTCTTGATGTTCTGGACTCATCACCAGATTGTGCTGGCGAATTGGTTGAGGAAAGACCGCTTGTATTTCCTATTCTTGTTGGGGACGGTACGGATAGAGAATTTTCTAAAAATAAGCAGTTCATTAAATATTTAAGCGATACATACGTTATGTTTTTTAGTAAGAGTAAATTTCTTTTATTAACTAAAAAACTGTAAAAAATTTAACGAAAGATAATATTAAATATTTTTATTGTTTTGTCATTTTCTACTTTCAATGTATAGCAAATAGATCTCAACAAAAGTTACTTTATGAGAATATCTTCTTACTCAAGTAGTAAAAACAAGAATAGAGTTAGTGCAGGATTGGTAGTTTGCTAATTGCTCTTGCTGTGTTCCGTTTATAGAATCTGAGAGGTGGAAGAGAATGATATCTCTATCTATGAAATGTCCATGAATTTATTGAAAAATCACTTTAAAAAACTGTCAATATTAAGATTCTAATCCATAAAACTTGAAGCCAACAGTGTTGACAACACAGCAATATGAAATAATTCTAAAAGTGAAATGTACTATTTGAATTGGCCATTTTATTATAACATTCACACACTATAATAATCTTTTATAATAAATATTTGCAGAATGTGAATAAAAAAAAAAAATGTAAATTTTGTTTGTAAAGGTCTTTACCTGAGAGGTTATTTCTGTCAGCACTTATGCTTCTTGCATGAGGCTGGTCTTCACTGCCGCTGTCCTGGACATCGACAGACTTGGCACGCGTCCGTGATCGGTTCAATCTAAAAAATATAATAAATTGATAATAGTTTTGATCACATGTAAATCTGACGATGGTGAGCCGAAATAGCTATCAACTATGTCTTATAAAATTTTTGTAGAACTAAAATACATTGCTATTTTTTCACCGTGTTATAATGGAGTTCTAGCAAGTACTACTACCACTTCACAGTGACGATAAGAGCATAGAAACTATGAATATTATTGACACTTCATTATTTTTCTACTGATCCTAACCTAGCATTTAATTAGTGTATTGTAATGTGGTAGGTGAATAAAATCAATGACAATTGACAAAGAAATATAGAAAGGTACAACGTAAACAGTCTTGGATTGTGAATGTTAATCAGCTGGGCATACCAACATAGATGAGACAATCCTTTGACAAAATCGGTTTGTCGGAATAAAAATTATGAACGCCTCTTAGAAATAAAATAGTGGCCTAGTTCGGACAATTTGTAGGAGAACAAAATACAAATATGAAAAATATTGATCAGAAAAAGAATAGCTTATAACTTCATATAAGCTTAAAATTCATAGAACTAAATAACAGCCATAATTGAAATCAATCATTGGTAATAATTGATTTTACTCTGGTGCGAAATATTTAAATTTAAACATTGTGTCATCTTTATCATTAAAATTTCATTTGTTTATCCGCAACTGAAACACAACCAATTTGGTCAAGTGACCAGTGAAATTCTAGTGTTTGGTCTGATTGAGTGATCATTCTGAAAGAGAAGCAGTTTCTCGGTTGCATCCCTAATCAACTGCAAAACACGAGACTATGTTTGCAAAACAAGAGTTGCTCAATTCTTTTAATGGATATTTCCGTCTTTCATTTGTTAAAATGCAATGATTTCAATGTGCTTAGAGTACATATATGCAAACACATTATAGTGACAAAATTATGAAAGAAAACATCATTTTACCTTCTTTTGATGGTTCCGAAAAAGTCTCTTCTCTTTTTCTGCCGTGGTATTCTTTCGGGAGGCTGACCGTTCATTTCTGGAACTGGATTTTGATGTACGTCACCGGGCTACCAACAAAATAACACGTAAATTAGCACTAAACGATCAAAAGTGATAAAATAACAATTCAAGTATTAGTATCTCGGTGTTTGTAAACAGTCGTTATTGTGTCAATATATATTTATAATATAATGAGTTTCTGATAAAAGTTGTCGTCTTTTTGGCTTAGGATTTATAAGCCAGATAAAATAAATTGCAAACTTATTGCATTAAATTAGACATAACCATAAAATTTATAAATAAAATAATGACTTTAATCAATTATTTATTAAAATACCTTTTTATTTGATGACCCTGATTAAAAATAAATATCAAAGTGTGTTTATAATTTTAGGTTAAAAATAAAAACTGTACTATATAAATAAAATGTAAAATATATGAATTTTAATCAATCGAATATTGTGGCGACGGCGAGTGGATTTATATAATAACACTTGCCTCTTTTTCTCCGGTAATATTCGGTTTCCCACCAGCTACAGAGTCCACTGCCAAACCTGCACCGTTTGTCTTTTCATTGATAATTTTATTTTTGTTTGTATTTAAGGTGACCCGCTTTTCTTTATCTTCCCCTCGTGTCAGAGGAGTAGCGGTCAGTTCTTCTTCGGCAAGTTTACAAAGGGCTTCATCAATTTTTGCCCCATTGTCTTTTTCATCAATCACATCTTCGTAGACGCTTGTGTTTTTCTGCTCTACTTCGATAAATTCACCCGAATCAGTTAACTCAACCTTTTTGTTCAAAGAATTTAATTACAAATATTTATTTTTAATTATTTCATTTTTAAGGTTGTAGAGATTTATAAAATGAAGACAGCGATTAACGAATTCATTTTGCAATTGAAATTCAATTTTATTTATTATATATTTTAAAAACGTTGAGATGAAATCGTAAATAATTCCAAATAAATAATTATCATCATTTATTTTTGAGGTTTGGTAAGCGCCGACATGTTTCAGAAGTTTTTATAACACGCAGCAATTTGGCAGTCCGCGGTGTTTGTGAAGTACGGCAACATTGAGAGAGCGTTCCATTTTTGAAATGCGAGCATGCATGTCAGAGAAAGGCGGGAAAAATACAAAAACAATGCGATTAGAAAAAATACACAAACACGATAAAAAAAACTATCGAAATGAAACACACAATCAGTATTAACTACAATACCAAGCGAAACCGGTACTTATATTTTAAATATATCATTACTATTGTACACATATCTGCACTCAATTGTAGGGATTATACGATCAAAAATGCATTATTTTATACATGTTTGATTGTTTTTTTCATAGAGAATATAATACTAAAATCTATTTACATATATTTGTTGCTAAAATATAGTTATTCCAAAGAAATGAATTACCTTGGTTTGCTTTGGCGTCTAAATAACATCAATTTTCAATCCGGGTGTTAGCAGCAAAACGAAACAACAGAAGAAACACAAAATATTAGTTAATTCATTATAAAACAAAAGAATATTAAACAAAAAAAAAAAACTATACATTATAACTATTCAGGGGCTATTGTGATCATTTAAACTAAATGCTTAAACTAAAACTACACCTATCAAATTAACTAATAGTGCAACTAAAGATCACTATACTACAATGTAAAAAAAAATTGATTTCATTTTGATTTTAACCATATTTTATTGCCACAAATAAATATAGTTTTATGTCCATTTATAAAGGGTATTATTCAGTTTTCTTTTTAATTCTGACAGTCCATAATGTTGACCATATGGACACTTAATGAAGTTATCCCAATAGAAGTTTTTCTGCAAGAATAGTAGTTAACTAATCATTGTAGCTACATTAAACTGTTCTATATTGAACAGAAGAGAGGGATTTTTTAGATGTTATATGAAACTACAATTTCTAATGGAAATCAGTAAGCATTGTAACTGAAACCAATAATGTTAACCAATGGACTAATAAAGCATTTATTTTATCAAAATTAACCACATTACTGGCACTACCGCGAATACACGAGAAAAAAGTTTACCATATTTGGTACTCTTGCAAACACATGTCGTATCTTATGTGTATTTTCAAATATTTTAAGGTTGCCAATTACGCACATGTGTGATATACATAATTTCTGACATTCAGACAATTATTATTATTTTATTCTAATGGTAATGAAGGTTATAAAAAGCAATAAGAGCTAAATTGATTAAATGAAATATTTTTTGTAACTTTTTTGTTAAATTAATTTACCAGAGAAGTAGGTAAAGCATATTTTTAATAAAATATTTGCATAACGATATCAAAAACTTGACCATGCATCTGTCAATTTCTGTTTTTATTTATCCCACAATCTTGTTAATATTGTATTATTGTGACTATTATATATTTCAATTAAATACTTCCCCTGCGATCAGGAAAATATGCATGACAAAAAGTATGATTTCGGACGATCATACAAATACTCATGATTCTCTTTATGCGAAATGATTTTAAAGACTATATAAAATTCAGGCAATCACGCAAGTTTACATAAA